>OZ005740.1:100171912-101371912 GCA_963930735.1 Dioctria linearis
TCATAGCAAAGTTTTCGACCTGCCTGAAGAGTGTTCAGATAGGCATAGGTTTGCGTTTTTGTATTGGCGTATTGATTGCATACAAGTCGAATGAGTCGCCCTCCGGGGGGGCGTAGAAAAGCACCAAAGCTCGCCACGCCAACTGTAGCCAATAGATTTTTCTCTTAGCGCCATCTACCGATAGTTCCTCTATTTCTGAAAAGATGGCGATACGATGCTTTCCTTTGCTTTCTCGCCCATGGGCGAAGTATGACTAATTATAAAGTAACGACTCTCCTGGAAGAGGAAAATATTTTGGCCGAAAAATGTATACAGGTGTGAGTAAGCGGTTATTCACGGACGGCTATAAATCCATCTAATAAAAAATAATCTGGAGAGAATGAGAAAGGCATATTTTTATAAAGCTCTCTGGTTAAAAGCACAAGCGTTAAAAGGTAATAGCAAATGTCATGTGAATTTTTTTTTTTTATTTGCCGAAGTATGATATTTGACAATTCTTGTTGTCAAAGTTGACAGTTTTAATTGCAATTTTCACAAAGTACGTTTTGTATCAAAATAAGCAAGGTTTTTTTATTTCATTGCGAATTAGAATAACATTAAAAATTAAAAACTAGTATAGAAATAGTATACAACTGTTTTCTGTTTATTTTAGGTAAACGTCGCGTCGTGTGGTCGCATAGAAAAATCAATTGGCTGACCTAGTTCTCAGTTTTGGAAAAAAAGAAAAGAAAAGAATAAAAATAACAATGAATGAAGTGGCACGCATCATTGAAAATCGCTTGTTTGATCACAGATTGGTAAAAGATAATCTTCTAACCGAATGGATGGAAGAGGGAGTACAGGGACATTATCCGCAACGCAGTTTTTGGAAAATTATGTATTCATTTTTAACATACTTTGAACATAAGAAGTGCACAAGCTCTGAAAGGCGTTTTTTTCTAGTAACAAAGCACCCTTATCGTTATTTTAATATTTTATTTAAATTAATAAAATAATTTGTTATTGAAATTCGCTTTGTCCGGACATCTTCGTTTTGTTTTCCACTTTTTTTTGGTAGGACTGTTTTGTAATTGATTTTCTCGTTTTATCTTTGAGGCTTATTTTAACAAAATCATTCACTAAAATTTATCAAAAATGGGTACAAAATTTGAGCAAACTGTAATGTACTCACAATTACAGCCTTAGAGTACAGTTGGGGCGCCGCCATGTTTGGAACAAATTTCTGGTCCAGCCATCCCGCCAAGGGTTGGTGCATCATACCAGGCATATAAAAAACATACAAATATTTATAGATGAATAAAATGAAATGATTTTTTTTTTATTTATTACTATAGACAACTAAGCCGCATTCATGGAGACCAACTCTTGGATAGCCACCTGATCATGCTTTTGCATTCTCTGCAGACCCACATTGCTGAGCGTCTTAGAAATGATGTGGGAAGAACGATGCGAGAAACAGATGAGAGGACATCTCAAGGACAACGAGATGCTGGACGTCGATTAGGAGAGAGACTTACCGATGTTACGTTATTGTTATTTTGTTTTGGCGAAATGAACTGAACTCTGAGCTTGAAAAATTAGTATCTGAAACTGCCTCACTAGCAGACATGAAAAGAGATATAGCATATTGGTTAAGAATGCTTATATCATCGTGAAAGCCGAAAGGGTGTCGAAAAAGTCCATGATCACGTTGAAAAGGCTATTCTTCTCGAAGTCGATAATTTACGGAAAAGTCAAGGGAAATTAAGAACTCTTTATGCAAAGGTTTACTAATGCGCACTAAATGTCTCTTCATTATTCACATCCGCGTTTTAATTTCAGGTGAGTAAACAATTGACTGACTGTAGAGCAGCTCAACATGCTTTAGAAGATGTCGTTCATAAGTAGTCTACCATTGGAATCGACTCGGTTTGCCATCAATTAAATAATTTCAGTAGTGGTATCAACTAATATGGTGGAATTAAGAAATACGATCCCACTGTTAGTACCGCCGAATCATGGTCGAAAGCTAGTAGTTACAGGATTAATAAGTTAGTGAAATCTACAATATTGAAATTAGAATTTATTTTTGCATCTTACTATTATTTTGTCTTTATAGATCTCAGTCAGAGCGTGGAAAATCAGCTCAATTGAGAAGTGATATTGACACAATGATAAATGGTGTTGCAACATCTGTATGAGAACATTGGAATAATACCAATAATTCCTTGGACAGACGATCCTCTGAAATGGCAGAAGCTAAAAATAAGATCCAACTTCATTTGCACAAGGTTCAACAAGAACTATTCGATATTGAAAAGTTTATTGATCTTTTGAGGAAAGCTATAGAAGACAAATCAAATCCATTGAAAGTTGCGCAAACCCGATTGGAGGCAAGATCTAATCGGGAAGGACTTGAACTTTGCAAGTGCGTAACTCTTACATACCTATAATAACATTGTTTATGAAAGTTTTGTTACACATTTATTTATTTATTTTAAGTGATTTTGCGCAATTACGTCTTGTGCAAGAAGTTCTTGAAATTCAAGATTCGGTGGGTGGTTTACGTAGGAAATTGCATGAAGTGAAGCACAACACCAACAGTTGCTTAAGACAAGATCTAATCTGGAATTGGATCTTAAACGGAAAGTTGATGCATTGGTTTGCGGCGATCGTTCCCTGTTAACAATATGGTTAAATATTAGTTATTTTCATTTGTTTTTTAAATTTCATAATTTAAAATTTGCGTTTAAATAAAAGCAGTCCAGTAAAAATTTTTAAACGTTTGAGCCTGTTTTAGTACTTTGTTGAAGACAATTTACATGCGCACAGCTCGCATAATGTTAAATGATTTTAAAGTAAGATTCTTTAAAGAGAAAACTTAAACTAAACTATTAATAGGCTGAACTACAATAGAAATATACGTAAGTACTTATAGTGGTTAGTTAAAAGACTTTCATTAATTGTACCAAAGTAACAATGTATGAAATATGAATTATTTCCGTTTGGTTTTTGGTTTTTCACTATATATTTGGACACTGCTTGAGAACGCGTCGACGTGGAGAGTTCAAATTTTGTACACAGTGTTTAAAAAAATGTAAGTTAAAGTTCAAAAATGGGACCAATGGGGCAACTCCTTCGCAGGGTTGCCATATTTTTAACTATATATTCTCATAAGTGTATATATTTTACGGTACTCTTAGTGTGCACATTTATTACGACAAAGTTATCTATATATTACCACATGTAAATGAATGTGCATTAAGCCCCCTTGCCACGTCAAGGCGGTACCGCTAAGCATACTTAACATTTAATTATAATATCATTTTAGCATACTCAAGGGGGAAGAGGGTGGACAAGTCCACCAAAAACAGATACACTGGACTTTTTAGAACGCAAATTATTTTTCGTGAATAATGTGAAAAAAAACCATTCACATATCTTCTTCAAAAAGGGTAGAAAATAAAATATTCTAATTACAGGCCTATTAAAAAATTGGCGCAAAACGCTAATAACGGATTATATTTATACAGACTTTAGTGACACCTTCAACACGTTACCTCATTCCGTGAGGATGGGCTTCCCTTATCATTTCTGTACTCGCTAGTTATTTCTCTAAAAGCCGTGCAAATTTTATATATTTTATTAATAGGTCTGCATGTTTACTCGAAAGATTTTACCCAGGCTTCAAAGTTTGTTACCCATAAAGTGTATGTTAAATTCCCGGACTACAAAAATTTGACAGTTGAATGGTTTTCCAAATTGTCTGTTAACTTTTTTCATTATCATCTAGTATTATCTAAGTTTTTATTTGAATTTTACATTTTTACACAAAAATAAACATACAGACCTAATATAACATTACTATTATTTTAACCGGGTAAACTTTATACTTGTTCAAGAAGGCTATTTTTGGATTCTCCGGTACAACAGCAAAAGCGAAAGAATTTTTATTTGTTCTTCATCACACAGCTTATTGATTTTTAGATAATAAGCTTCAAGTCTTGATGAGTCAAAACCAAGACTTGAAGTTTGCCACCTAAAATCAATAAGTTTGTGATGAAACAACAAATAAAAACTCCTTTCGCTTTTGCTGCTGTACCGGAGAATCCAAAAATAGCCTTCTTGAACAAGGATGTTAATCTAGTTAAAACTTTTGCCCTAAATATTTGAAAATTATTGGTAGAGTCTGGTAAACTGTTTTTACTGTGTTTAGAAATAAGTCCTTTGGAAAAATATAGACTACAACAAGCGCAATGAAAATCAGTCAGATTTCTATATGTATTTTAATGCACATTATTCTTGACGCGTATTCATACCAAATAAGATTCTTGCTGTAAATCTATATTCCTTTTCTCGGATTCTATGTCTATTTAGTCCCCGGACAGATTAAGTATCAGCACCGGACATAGAATGATGCGAATCAATATGTCACAATTAATTGAGTGCAACAGCAGACTAATTTGTTTTTTATGATTCACAGGTATCAAGATCAATGGTACAGGAATCATTACAAAGTCTTAAAACTATACTAAAGATTGCAAACTGATATAATTTTTTTCTTCGTGTCAGGAATCCTAAGTTTTTTATTAATATACTTTAATTTATAATACACCCTAACACGAATAAATAACCACAATAATCTAATATTGTCAAATTCGTCACAGCATTTGTATTCTTCTATATTTGAAAGGGTATCAAACATACAAGAATCGAAATATCGCCGACATATCGTACTGGGAAAGCAAGATTTCAAGCCTTCTTCTAACCTTTTAATATAGTCAACGAAAGCTTTAGGGGGAATGATAAGTTGAGAATTATCATACTGTTTGAATTGAATGAATGTACAACTATTTGAATCATTCGCTTCTGAGCCATTCGTTGGGCATACGTGCCACTTTTTACATTTTTTGAAGAGGTATCCTGCAACATAGGTAATTGCATTACAAGACCAGATGTAAAAATCTCTATAAAACCATGGTTTCATTAGAAGGCGAAAAATAACATGTAATAAATTAGATTGAATTATTAAACGAAGAGGGAAAAGTAAATCACTTCAAAAACGAGACATTCATGTGTTGCTACTATTTAGTTTTGGTTAAGACAGTTATTGTTTTTACGATTCTATGACATAGATTAGGATTATTTGTAATTTTGTTTTACATATAACGTTCCCTCATTAAATTACATGGCATTTATAAAGATGAATAATTAAAAAATTACTATTATTTAATATAAAACTAACTTACGATGTAATATCCTTCGGCAATCTAAATAAGTGGTTGAATAATTTACATCCCGCTGAACACTTTTCTTTCCGCTTTGGGGCCATCTTTTCTTCATTTGTTCGTCGCACTGAATAATAACTGAAACTGACACAATATTTGGCGCCATCTAATTTAACGAGAAAACAAACCTGATGAAAAAAAATATAAAAAGTACAGTGGGAAACAAAAGTATATTTTATTAACAAAAACAAACTTCGATCACATTAGATAACCAGTATAAGAAAATTTAAATAAAAGTAAAAATAATCTGCAATAATTGTACTTTTGGAGAATAATGATGGGAAGAAACAGAGCGTTTGAGCAGCGTAAGAGGCATACTTCACTAAATATATTTTTATTGGAGAACACGTGAAGCTAATATTGAATTGATTTGTAGTCTATAAAGTGGCCCATACCCGCTTCAATTAGTTGATCAACTTTCCTACAATTTACAATTTTTGATGCGATAAATTGAGACGTGTGTGTGGATGTTGAGTAAGTTGAACTGCGAATTGTTAAGTTGATGGTCTCGCACAAAGACTTGTGGTTGACGTCAACTTATCCTGCATATGTGCGATGATTGAATAACTGGTAATTACAATTATTCCCAGAATAATACACAAAATTTGTTCTCTATATTAACTCATTCTTGATACCAATTTGAAACGTGTATGGGCTTGTTGATAGATTGATTAACTAAGTGGTCAATTTGAGGTTGCTCAACTAATTGAAGCGAGTATGGGCCGCCTATGAGAAGTTGCAATAATTGATCCGATTAACTATCAGTGGATCATGGTCTTTAAACACATTTTTTTTGCATCACGGTAAAGCAAACGCACGAGATCGGAGTATCTACTTCTTATCGTTTACAAGAAGATGCATGGAAGGTGAACTTTTCAGTTTAAAGACATCAATGTTCAGGAGATGTCTCCTCTCTAAAAGCTGCAAAAAGGTTAGGTAAGCAGACCCGCAGATGCTCTAACACTGGCAGTGCCTCTAATGGATAGGATGGATTGAAAAGGCGTTGAGTGCCAGCGCTACTACAAGATTTACAAGTGCTCAGTTCAAAAATCACAGCCAGATGCAGTGCCATTGCCTGTGTGCTTAAATGAAAGGGTTTCCAAATATAAATTTTTATCAAATGTTGCACTTGAACAATTCCAAATTTGTTACACGCAATAGCGCACAAGAACTGTGAAACCGGTTTCGCACCGACTCAGTTTTATCTATCTTCAGAAGTAAGTTTTTTCACTAAATAAACTAGGGATTCAAAGCAGAAACTAATAGCAATATCAAAACAGCTCTGCTCAGTAACTATTACTTTCTTTCGATAGCTACATAAGCAAATACAAATAATAAGATTATCAATACCAATATTTGATATTATCATATTAATTAGCTAATAATGTGGGATTTAAGATGTTGGGGTGTAGACTCATCTGTAAGTTGTTCGACGATCAGATAAAGCCATCCTCGTCTGAATGAATCTTGCTATATTTTCAAATAGATTTTTAAATTTGTTTTCATAACAATCAACAAGCCTTAACCTTTTCCTTATTCTATTTAAAAACAAAAGATTTCTTCCCACGATTCACAACAAAATTCCTAGTCTTTACTAATATAAATTTATTAAATAATAATAATAATTTGGTTGAATTCGATAAATTTTAAAATACTTTAATACTGTTGTTAAAAACCAGTCGGTAGGAAAAAAGCTGGGATAGCCCTGCAATCAGAACAGACCACCACCGGATTTTCTCCCAGCAACCAAATTCTAAGATGTTGATTAAAAGACACTTTTTTACACAATCACTTTTTTATATATTAAAGATTTTATTTAAAACACTTGCTCTGCTGATTCCTTTATTAGTGTTAGTACATGGAGGTATAATATGTACACTAGCTGCTGCTGGCTGACTCTACAGTATGTGTTAGCTCTGAAAATTAATTATTTAATGAAAAATATGTATTGTAAACTGCTCTATAATCATTAATAAATTACAAATCATCGACTTTAATAGAAAATCGTCAGTCTGTTGAAAATAATTAGCAATTAGAAGAAAACTTGAGACTGCCTTACAAATAAAAAGGCCGTCAACAGATTTACTCCTATTCACTAATTACTGTAAGATTTTTAACACTATAACTTTCACTCAACAATAACACTATTCCGCATTCACAGGATCAAAACAAAACAAAGTGTTTCATTCACTATTAATTAAAAGTTTCTTCTCGCATGGTGTCATAAAATTAAAATTATAATAAATATTGCGATTCCGGCGGCTGCTCATTTCTTTGGTGTGGGGAACTATCTGTACACGGTTGCGGCTACCCAATTTAAATGTGTTATACTTCACTTTATATAATTTTACTTGGCGCGGCTGGTCAATGGCTCTGTATTTGTAGGATTTACTTGACGGGCGGCTGGTCAATAAATTAGTATTAGTGCAATTTTGCACACTAGTCTCATAAACCATAGTGTGCGACATATTTGACAGCATCAGCTGATTTCAATATATAGTGGAACGTTTTGTTCGCGTGACAATTTGCATTTAAAAATGTTGTGCTCCTTCCTCCTATAGCCCTTATGGCAAGGAAGCTTTGAGGTGCTTTTAAGCTTTACGAACACTAATTAAGAGAACTTTTAAATATTTTCATCTCTGTTGTTTTTCATGCCGCAATTTAAAAGTCGCTACTTTATCTTATTCATACTTCGGTTCGTATTCTTGAACCTCATCGTTATAAGTCGAAGTGGTGAAAAAGTTTTTCAACATAACGAGTGTGGTAAGATTATTTCTGTCAAATTACAAAATAAATACAGTCAGCTGGGTCACTTAATTAAAATAATATTTTTGTTTTGCTTATTATTTTTGTATAAAATATTAAATATAATTAGTATATTATTACACGTAAAAAATGGCTAGCTTTAGTGAATTGTCATTATTGTTTGCCTCTGAAATTCTTGAAATTTTACTTACAGCAGGGAGACGACTTCGCTCGAAAATAATCAGGCATTATTTCCAATATAATTTATTTTAGATAATTAAATAATTGAAATAAAGAGATGTTTATTATAGTAAATGGTTTTTTTTTGTATATTTTATTGCTTAAAGCTTCGTACAATGTTGGGCATTTCGATTTAAATAATAATAGGAACTCCAAATTATATTATTATATTATATTAAATGAGTACATTATATAGATAATGACTTGGCTAGCTGTAGCTATACAAATGACATACCTATAAATAAATTCCTTTTACACAAACAGTTTAATGTTAATGTTAATTTTGGCACATCTTTTATCTCCCATTGTCACTCGTAAAGTAGCAGCTGATTCACTCTTCGTTTGGCATAACGAATGGTTGCACCCATTCGTTAAATAACGAAGGGTTTGCGTTCGGTATATAACGAATGCGGATTTCAAGAATACGATTCCGAATGCTTTTGACAGTATAACGAATACGGAATCTGTCTTCGTTATTCAAGAATAGGCCCCGAGATCAGGTTATGAAGAACCTAATGGCAAAGTTGGTGAGGTCGACGTTGAGGTTGAACTCGAGTAGGTCTACTCTCTACTCTGCTGGAACTTTGTCAGCTTTGACAGATAATTTTTGCTATCGAGAAAAATGTACGGGAAATTTGTTGAAAAAAAAGTTTGGGAAGCATATTTAACGTGAAAGTTGTTCCTACTGTAGTAAATAATTACAAAAAAAATTTAATTTTTATGCCAACAGCTATCATACAGAAGTTGTCAAAGTTCGCATTGTGAGTTATAAAAATTGGCAGAGTTCACCAGGTTGAGGTTCTTTAAGTTTTACTGAGGTCGAGGTTGAAAAAGTTAGCACTGTGTTTCCCGCTTAATGCACTCTAAGGCTGAAACAGATTACACTTTAGTGCGCGGCGCGACATCGCGGCAAAATGAACGGTGAAATTGTTCCGCCGCGCTGTGTCACAGATTGCAATAAGAGCGCAGCAGTGTAGATACAGCGCTCTTATATTGGTACTACAGATTTTCATAAGAAGTTGCCTACCCCAACCATAATTTTTTTGTTGGTACCACTGTAAGTGAGCAGCAAATTTAGGATTAGAAATGACTACGCGGCCGCGTTCAATGCGTGATGCACAATAGGAAACACATGTTCTCTAACATTTTGTCGCGCCGCGCACTAAAGTGTAATCTGTTTCAGCCTTAACATTTTGCCGCGTTGTCGCGCCGCGTACTAAAGTGTAATCTGTTTCAGCCAATGAACACAATACCGGACTTAACGTGTGAGTGAACGCACCCCATTTTACAATACATCCCCTCCACCCCCGCTTAAATAACACCGGTAAAGATATGGCAAATCGAAGTAAACTGCGAAGAACGCGAATTGTGTATTGTGGACTCACCAGTAATTGTATGGTACAAAAATAAAAAGGGTTGATTGTTTCAAGATACCTCGGTTTTGAGTAACTTTCAAAGTGTTCTTCGATTTGTTATATTCAATTATTTTAATAAATATCAATAAAATACAGCAGAACAGCTGCAATAAATAGCCTATATTTAAACATAAACAACCAAAATGGCGACAAAACATAGTGAAGATTTAATACGAATAACACACTATGTGAACCCGCATATGTTCTGGTTTAAGTATGAATCCAGTTTTCTGGGAAATACGAAATTATTTGAACTCGAGAACAAATTGCAACAATATTATGTTGCAAATCAACAGAAATTGGGATTAAAGAAATTTTTCCCGCACGTTGGCATGGTACGCTAATTTTCATTAATTTATTCTCAGTTTTAGTAAGGATTATTTGTTTTAGATGATTGCCGTTCTTAATTTCTCATGGAATAGATGGATACGTGCTAAGGTGGATCATGTAGTTGAGTTCACAGCTTCTGCAAATAGATACATTCTCTGGGCAGTCGATTACGGGTAAGTTTCCAATGTTTTATCCAATACATTGAATATATTTTATACCTACATACCAATCTGTACTCAGTTGCGACGGCCGACGACTATTGCAGTAACAGAAAGTTTAAAAGGCATAGGAATCTGAAGTCGGCTGTGGGCCGCTCTTCATGGCAATTTTGTTTTAAGCCTTAAAATGTACAAACATATTAAATAACTGGTGTTAGATAGAATTGCGTTAAATGGTCAGGTTCGTGCCCTTCTATATCGTAATCAGTGTCTAAGCAATTCAGACTGGAACGGGCTCAGTTCCTCTAAAATAGTAAGATATTGATTTCACCATAGCGAGAACCCAAAATTATCAAATCATGAAAGTTAAATTCAATTTAATTCGAATACAAATATTCCTCTTTGGTTTCATGGGAATTTTAGAATATTTTTTTGCTCTACATTTCACACTAAAAATGATCAATTGGGTTTGCTGCACCGGTATTGCTCTACTAAAAGTACTTTGTACTTTTTCTGGTAGTGGAGAACTGAAGCCCGTCGAACACATTCTGCCATATTCCTTCTACTTTTGTGATGAGTTCTAAAAGTTTGGGCCTCACTGCGATAGCTGGAGTTTCATAGAGTTATGTAGAACCCGATAAAGTATAACAGCCAGCTGATGTTTAAATAATTTAATTTGTTGATTTATCAACATAATGTCTTATTTGATTATGTTTCACAGCTTTATTCGGTACCACACTGTAGATCAGATGTTGAAAAAGGATTGTGACTGGTTGATAAGGGTGACTTAAGCGGCGGTAATAAATGGGAAGGTAAGGAAAGGTGTGTTTGTTCGCAAAAGTTAAATTCCAAGTGTAGGAGGGCTATCCTGGGGTGACATGCAATTAAAACAATGGTTTTGTAGCTGACGACGGTTTATTGGCGACTGTACTCCTTGATTGACAATATACGTGTGTTTACAAAATGTCTTCTCCTCTAACACATACAATATGACATCAAGTGGGTATTCGATACAGCGGTTGTTACGAAGTCAGGTATCACTTAGCCTGCCGCAAAATTTAAAATGCTACATTCCCTACAGGCTTGGCCATACCTGACGGATGATCGACCCGATTATCAATTGCAGTATGGACCGTGATTGTATCAAACACCTTACAAAGAAACTTACAATTTATTAAAACATTAAGTCGAAATGCAACACTATCATAGGAGCTAATCGAATGTACATAACGTACCGCAAATTACATAATTACACAAGTCTTATATTTTCCCTCTAATTTAAACTTAGTCATGTCTAAAGTTACTTCAACGAAATGAACAAATCCTTATTTTAATCATGTATACATAAAACTAATCAAACAAAAGGAATAACCTTATTTTAATCATGTCTAGAAAAAGAATAACCTCTTATAATCGATACCATAATCGAATCTATCCTAGTCTTAACTGACTACATATTATCACGATTTATGAGCAATAACTACATAAATTTTCACAAATCACATCACTTTACAGTAAAAGGAATGATATTCAATATTACTAAATTATCGAGCTAATTCACTCGACACATGAAAAAGACAAATAAGGCTTCATGTTGGCCGGACTACAAATTCTCTTATAAGGTATCCTTGATAATTGCATACCTTCCGATGTCTCTAATGATGTATCGGTCGTTGTCCAGAGCTTTATAAATTTCATAGGGCCCGTGATATTTAGCAAGCAACTTTTTGCATATACCGGGTGTAGTGACGATATTTCTGATCATGATATAATCTCCAACTTCATACTTGTGCGGAGGTTTATGTCTTTTATCAAAATATAGTCTGTTATACTCTTGACTCTATGCCATATTGTCAGCCGCTCGTTCAACTTTCGTCAAATGCTGATACCATTTACCGCTAGTATTCGCATCCGACTCCTTCGATAACATTGGTGTCAGTATCCTGTTGATGCGCTCAACTTGTCCATTAGACTGGGGAGAATGAGTCGATATCTTTACGTGCTGAATGTTGTTAGCATTGACAAAGTCAGCAAAATCTTGTGACGTGAAACATGTTCTCCTATCAGAGACTAGTCTACTTGGCTTACTATACGCACTAAAATAAGACTCCAGACTGTAAACAGCTTTATTGGTCTTGGTGCTGTTGATCGCATATAATCTCATAAATTTGGTGAACCCGGCAATCTCAAAGAAAATATGTCTTTTTTATTGTAACCGTTGGTGGTAAAGGACCGAAATGGTCAACATGTATAACATCAAACAGCAAAGACCCTTTTCGTATATTATGAAGTTCGCCCTCAGCCTTACCGAACACAGGGGAGAATTGAATGCACTATCAACAGTTATCCACACAGGACTTTATCTTTAGTTTCATGTCCGGAAACCAATACGTCCTTCTTAAATGTTGAAAGCATTTCTCTGCACCAAGGTGACAACAGTTCATGATGGGTTCGGATCACCCGCTCTTCCATCGACTTCGGCGCGTAAAACAACGCATTGCTATTGGCCTTGCGATAAACAAGGCGGTTAACCAGTTCATAAATTTGACTTTCACCTCTTTCTAATTGGGAACCTATTTTAACTATGGTTGGGTCACGCTTCTGCGCAGCGGCCAAAGCATTGAGAAAGGAATCGTCATCTTCTAATATCAAAATATTGGTACATCTACTTAAAGCGTCTACATGAGACATCCTACTTGACGCTCTATGCTCTGCAACTCGAAAGCCCAACGAGAGATTTTCGGATTTAGCAACTTTTTACTCAGAGTGAGAGTAAGTGATTGACAATCTGTAACAATTTAAAAATCTATGCCTAGCAAATAAACCTTAAATCTTCTCAACTCATAAATGATAGATAAAGTTTCCAGTTTGTAGCTGTGATACTTGTTTCGACATCGGTAGTTCGCTTGGAAAAGTAGAACACCGGATGCAGTTTGTTGTCCTTCTGTCGTTGAAGCAAAACCGCCCCAAACCCTATGCTACTGGCATCACAGTGCAACTCGGTCTCTTTGTGCGGGCTATAGATCGACTAACGTCGCATCCTTTTTAAGGAGATCGTACAGAGGCTTTGCATGCATAGCAAAGTTCGGAATGAATTTACGAAAATATGAGCATAATCCTACGAAACTATGGACGTGTTTAATATTCCTTGGTATCGGATAATCTTGTATCGCTTTCAGGTTTTCCGTATTTGGCCGTATGCCTGTAAAATCTACACTATACCCTAGATAGACTATTTGTCTTTGTAAAAATTTACATTTGTCGTATCTTAATTCCAATGTATGTTCGCTACTTACGCGCATCACCTCCGCAAGTATTTTCAAGTGCTCTTCGATTGTTTCCGTCGTGATCAAGAGATCATCTACGTAAACAAATAACCTATCAGACACTATTAAGTTCCTAAAAGTCGCGTTAATAAATTTCTGAAATATCTGAGGGGCATTCCTGAGACCAAACGGCATCTTAAGATACTCGTACTGGCCCAAAGGCGTCACAAATGATGTGTACTTGACTGAAGTATTCGATACAGCGGTTGCTACGAAGTCAGGTATCACTTAGCCTGCCGCAAAATTTAAAATGCTACATTCCCTACACAAGTATCTTATGTTTGCTGAAGACCATTCCTTTGGAGAGAAGTCGCATTCTAGCCAGGGAGGTTTAAATGGACACGGAAAGTATTTAGTGAAAGCAGTACCTTTGGTCATAGATGCGAGAGTGAACTCAGCTGTCATAACATCGTCAACGGAGATTGTGGTCTCAGATAAGTTATCACAGGAGATAGCAAGTTTGTTTTGTTATCAGCTCCAGATCTTTGCTATATAATCTAAAGTGGAAACCTAGTGTTTCACTTCTGCTATAAAAGTTATCCCATGCAAGAGCTACAGAGTACCCAGTGTACAAGCGAAAACTTCAGGCGGAAAAATAAAATTGCATACTAGAAAATAAAGGAAATGTCTATATGAACATACAGGGTCTTTTAAGCAATTAGAAGTGTTAGCCGATAAAGAACAGCACCAAATGATTATGTTGACTGAAACCAAAGATAAACATACAGACTTTTAAGTTAAAGGGAAAAAAGTGAAGTATTTGCCTCATAGCTGACAAAGAGCTTTCTTCTCAAGTAACAAAATGCTCTCACATCACAATCACAATGGTTGAGCTAAAGCATTTTCTTTTTTTTTTTAATTGGAATACCTCCGTACTTTTCTTTATTTATCCGATTGTTTTTCTGTTTGTTTGAGTTTAGATTCTGAGAACGTCCTTTGTCTGCCCTTAGTAATTATTTTCTCTTGGACTGGAATAACTGCGAACTTTTCCGTTTTTTGATTTTAAATTCTAAGAACGGCCTTTTGTTTTTGAAGATTGAGGAATTGGGATTTTTCAACATTCTTCTATTTAAATTTTTTTGACGATCTGGAATATCTGCTTGGAGTGTTCATTGTTTCTCAAATATTGACTATCAGAACCAGCTTAACACAAGCTCGCAGCATGGATACGTTTAATAAATAAACGGTCAACAATACATGCGTTTCATCACTTAGTCGGTGTTAGTATTAGTATGTTAAACTAAACAGACCAAACACCGAATGAAATGACATGCAATGCGACATGGAAACAGAAAATTAAGTATTATATAGACATTTTTTTAAAACATGCTTGGAAATGTCAACGACAAAATGCTCAGCCTTAATATTAACAACAATGCACATGCGATTGATGGGTTCATACATACTAAAGTTGGATCTAGCGGAGTTAACATGCAACAGAGGTAACCTACTCAAATTGTACGCACTATCACGGAAAGAGATTTTGGTAAGTGAAAGGGGAGAATCAATATTCGCGTTTAAGAGTTGATGCACAAAAGTTACATCGGCGACCATGCGACGTTTTTCAAGGGAGTGCATATTCAAAAGCTTCAAGCGATCCTCATTAGGTGGAAGAATCAATGAATTGTCCAGGGTAGGTGCCTGAGAGCGAAGCGCAGGAAGTTCCGCTGAACAGACTCGATGCGGTCGATGTGTGTACCGTAAAATGAAGACCAGACCTGGCCAGCGTATTTAGGAGAGGTCTCACAAAGCAAGTGTACAAACGCAGTGTTATGGTGGGATTCGGGGACTCTCAAAACCAACGTTTAATAAAGCCCAGCATAGAACTACTCTTAGTACTCTTAGATACCATATAGTTAATGTGGGAGATAAAATTCAATCTATGGTCACATTTAACACCCAAGTCACAAACAGCACCCTCGCGACGGCGAATCGTGGAATCCGAGAACACATAATCATAAGTGATTGGTTTCTGATTAATGTGAAAAGTTATAACCTCACATTTGTCGATATTGAGAGCCAAATTATTGTTTTTGCACCAAACGTAAAATTTGTGAAGGTCACCTTGTACCAGTTCACAATCGTTAACAGATTTAATCTGAGCGAAAAGTTTAATATCGTCAGCATAAATCAATATTTTGCAGTGCCTCACAACAGAGACAATGTCGTCAATAGATAGAATCAAAAAACAACGGGCCCAAGTGACTCCCTTGAGGTACGCCGGACGAAGCTTTCAGGACTCTAGAGACGGAATGACGGAAGAGTATTTGATATGTTCTGTTATCTAAATAAGACTCTGTCCATTTTATAAATGTTGGGTGAAACCCATACTTTTCCATTTTAAAGAGAATCACGGAGTGAGATAACTTGTCAGTATAAATACAATCTGTCTGATAGTAAAGAAAGCTTGGGCGATCCCATCAGGACCCGTCGTGAAGTCATTTGGAAGCCCATAAATATGATCGAGTATATCCTCTCTCGCAATTGGGGGGATAGTGAATGAAACGTTTTGAGAAACGTTCATATGACTGAAGTTGTCATTTCGAGGCAGGAAATTTGACGAAGAAAATGCATTGTCAAAAAATGAAGCAAACATATTGCAAATTTCAGACGAATCATCACTAGCAGAATCTTTGTACCTCATGCTATTGGGGTAGTTGTTCGTTTTTTTCTTCATATTGATAAACTTAGAAAAAGATACGTGGGTCACGAAATAATTTCGCACGCATGCTTTGAATATATTCATCATAAAGTGTAGAGGAAAGTTCTTTAAACTCATTATAAGATGTGAGGAAATTGTTGTGACTTATAATGCCTTTGTCACTCATATAACTTTTCCACAATTTATTCTTCTATTTTTAAGATTTTTTAGTTCTTTATTGAACCATGGCGGAGATGTTTTAGAGGACCGCTGTCGCTCGCGCGGAACATGAGAGGAAAATAAATCGAAAAGAATTATGTAAAATTTAGAGACGTCTACGTCAACACTATTGCTAGACAGTAATGTGTGTAGAGGTAAGTCTAATGGAAAGCTCCGAAAAGTTAGCCTTTCTGAAATTGAAAAAGTATTGTGTTTCGTCACAATTAGTAATGTTTTCGGTTTCAAAGCAATATGAAATTAGTAGAGGGGGGTCATATTTGTCAAGAGTAGACATTATAACGGGGCTAGATTCAACTAATATGTTACCGCGTCAGTAGAGAAAACCAGGTCCAACTGCCTCCCCATGTCATTCCTTACATTACTGATTTGGCTGAGACCAAGAGATGACAGTGTCCAGGAATAGTGATTCCTTTGTTGACAAGTTATTAAGAGGAAGATAGTCATCGTCATCTTCATTTAGTACCCATTGTATATTAGGTAAGTTGAAATCACCAATAAGTAATAGTTTGTCAAGAGGTTGCATCTTGCCGTGAATAAAATTAGATGTTGAAGTGACCCTTGTCCCTTGTCATCAGTAATGTTTATGGATTCTGGAGGAATATAGCAACATAGCATGTATAAGTCGTGTTTTAAAAGAGACAGCTTAAGAACTATAAGTTCAGTGTCAAGAGTGTTGGAAAAACGTGGAACCTCAATTTGGATGCAGTTAAAAGTGTTTTTGCATGAGACGAGTACGCCACCGCCGCGAGCCTCAGAATCCGTATGTCTATCTTTCCTAAAAATCTGGTAAGAATTGTCTAAGATTTCGGCATCACGAAAGCCGATTTTTACTGTTGGACTGATTCTGTATTTTTCCAGATTACATATATTTAACTGGTAGAGAGTTTCCGGGAAGGCGATTTTTCCTTTTTTCTTAGCCCGAAAATGATAGCTATAATAAATGGCTTCAAGTCGTGGTTATGTCTGCCGATGAGGGGAAAGAAACCTTTTATATGCCACATACAATTTAAGGAAAAATATATAGGGAAAAAGTTTCTTCAATATAGTACTCCTATTGTCACACAATAAAGGAAAGATCACAAAAAGATTTGAAAACTATTAAACTAGAATACATACGCATAGGTTAGGTTAGGTAAGAGGGGAGCCGCTAGACAACCAGCCAGCCTCACTTAGACCTCCAACGGGTCCATTATGCCCCTAGACCTCATGGGATAACCCTTCAAGCCGCGGATTTATCCTGCTTTCCTTGTGAAACTAAGAATACATCCAAGACCTTTAACCTAGATACATCCTGCCTCACTCAGAAAACTCAGGATGTTTCTGAACTTTATGCTTTGAAGCTCCCCCAGACTTGAAAAGAAGTAGCTACCTAGTAGCCTACCTCTTTTATTCATCAGAGCGGGGCATTCGCAAAGCACATGTTTGACGGATTCAATTTCCTCCGAGTCCTTACAACTCCTGCAGAAATCGTTTGCCGCTATTCCCAGTCTTCTAGCATGGTCCCCTATGGCCCAGTGACCTGTCATGACCCCTATTAGATTCCTGGTATTTGCTTCGCTGCTATTAAGCAGTTCCCTTGTCCTTTTCCTGTCATATGCAGGACACAATTGCCTCGCAATACGACAGATATGCCTGCTGGTCCATCAGAGGCCTGCCTTTAGATAGACGTCCCTGATGATTTCCTCTTTTAAAGCTCCGATTGGGATCCTCACGTAAGCTACAGCTGCGGAGCTATCCAATTCGGAGCCCTTTTTGGCCAACTCATCAGCCATCTCGTTGCCTGAGATATGCGTATGGCCAGGACCCAGCTTAGGGTCACCTTGTGCCTTACAGTCAATTCCTCAAGCCTTTTTTTGCATAACTGCACCAATTTTGATTTTACCAGCCCAGCATCCAGCGCCCTGATGGTTGCCTGGCTGTCAGTATATATGCAGATGTGCCATGCGGGCTCTCTGCACATGGATATCAATGTTGCCGCCTGATAAATTGCTGTGGGCTCTGCCTGAAAAAACACTGCATTTGTCAGGCAGTCTATAAGACTCGTGCCACTGGAGATCTCTAGAGTACACTCCAGCCCCTGTGCCCGCACTCATCTTGGAGCCATCCGTAAATATAGAAATATCGGATGCAACGACCACCTCCTTCCCCTCCCAGTCACTCCTGGTGGGTATCGATGCATTGATACCCCCACCAAAAGTCAGGATGGGTACTTGCTAGTCTGTTTCTACCCTGCAGTCCCTACAGTCTACCTTCTGGAGTATATTGGAGTGCCCAAAACCCCTCTCCGTCCACCAGCCCCCCGCTCTCAGCCTGACAGCACTAGTTGCCGCCATACCCTTACAATAAAGGTCCAGCGGCAATAGGTCAAGCATGACCTCCAATGCCGCCGTGGGCGTGGTGCACAGACACCCAGTTATACCCATACAGGCGGCTCTCTGGATTTTTGACAGCACATCAAGGTTACAGTTCCTCGTTAGTGCCGTCCACCAGACCGTAGAGCCGTACCAGAGGATGGGCCGAACTATGGCTGTGTACATCCAGTGTACCACCATGGGTTTTAATCCTCAGTTTCCGCCAAATATTCTCTTGCACGTGTAGAAGGCCACACTGGACTTCTTCACGCGTTCTTGTAGATTAGCCTTCCAGCTCAGTTTGGAATCGAGGACGACACCCAAATACTTCGCTTCACTGGAGAGAGAGTAAGCTCCTCTCCTCCCAGCATTGGAAGTCTGAAATCTTGCAACCGCCTCCTTCTTGTAAAAAGGATTAGCTTCGTCTTCGAGGGTTTCACCGTCAATCCACTATTATTGGCCCATGCAGCGCGCATTCGAGCCTTTCGCTAATAGTAGAGAGAAATTTGCCAGTTACCAGGATGCATATGTCATCCGCGTAGGCAACTACCTTAAAGCCCTCGCTCTCTAACTTGATGAGGATTTCCTCCATTACCAGTAGCCACAGGAGTGGTGATAGCACCCCCCCCCCCCCCCCCCCCCCCGCGGTGTACCTCTATAGACTGCTCTTCTGACAGTATCGTCACCTGAGCAGGAGCTGATCTTTCTACTGAGAAGCATTGAGTTGATCCAGTCACATAGACACTTATCAACACCCACCCTTCTCAGCCCATGAAATATAATCTCCGTCTTCACGTTATTGAAAGCCCCCTCAATATTCAGGAAAGCACCTAGAGTGTACTCCTTATACTGTAGGGACTTCTCAACAACAGACACCACTGCATGTAATGCCGACTCTACCGATTTCCCTTTTGTATAGGCATGCTGACTACCACTGCCGCCCTGCCAAACATTTCTTATGTGCACCTCTGATAGGTCTCAAGTCTTGCCTCGATATGGCCTGTTCTGCCTGCCTTCGGAATGAAGATTATCCTCACCTCCTGCCAGGCCCTGGGCAAGAAACAGAGCCTCAGGCAGCTCTTATAAATCGGCACTAGCCATGGTATTATGTACCTTAGTGCCTTCTGAAGCATAATGGGTCTTAGTCCATCCACCCCAGACGCCTTAAGGGGATTAAAAGAATGGACCGCCCATTTCGTCGCTTTTTCACTAACTATGGAGCTGATCACCTCCTCCTTTCCATCCTGTAGGTACCGTTCTGAAGAACTCGACACCGACGGACCTATCTCCCCGCTGCCCGGAAAGTAGTCGTCAAGAAGTACATTTAACAACTCCTTGCTTGTGGCTGTCCAGACTCCGTTCTCCCCTTTTATGAAGGACGGAGTACTATGGTCCTTAGCAAGCACCTTCCGAAGTCTGGACGCTTCTGTATTAGACTCTATTGACTGGCAGAAGCTCCTCCATGAAGATCTCTTTGCCAGCCTTAGCTCCTTCTTGATTGATCTTAGGCGATCCTTATAGCAGGACCAGTCTACCTGATCTCCGCTGCGCAAGACCTCACTCCTGTTTACTGTTCTGAAAGTTGGCGTATTGCCTCTATTACACACTACTTAGTCTGTAACAAATAATTAAAAAGAGACGCACCTCTCGGGTTTATATCCGTGCTACCCCAAATGATATGATGGGCGTTAGCATCACACCAACCAGCATTTGTGGGCCCTCGCCTCTAGCCCTACAACCACAAGATCCTTGGAGCTGAAATTAGATAACATTAGTGCCTGAAGGTTTTTCCTAACAAGTATACATGTTCTTACCTTGTCTGACTCTTGACTATAAAATAGTCTGAATCCTTTGAGGCCTAACCACTGAACCTTGGTCCCACGGATCCACGGCTCCTGGATAAGCGCCACATCTATGCCCTCCTTATTTAGGAGCAGCATTAGGTTGGCTGACGCAACCTTACTATGATGAAGGTTGATTTGCACCACCTTCATCCACAGTGTTTACGTCCTCCTCCCCGCAGGTTTTATTCCTCCTAAAAAGCCTGAGAAATACTTCTCCCACAGCAAAATGGAGCTTCCCCTGCCTCTTCCTGATGAAGGCTATCGCATCTTCGTCCACCAAGATCACGAAGCCTCTACCCCCCGCTCTCAGCCTGACAGCACTAGTTGCCGCCATACCCTTACAATAAAGGTCCAGCGGCAATAGGTCAAGCATGACCTCCAATGCCGCCGTGGGCGTGGTGCACAGACACCCAGTTATACCCATACAGGCGGCTCTCTGGATTTTTGACAGCACATCAAGGTTACAGTTCCTCGTTAGTGCCGTCCACCAGACCGTAGAGCCGTACCAGAGGATGGGCCGAACTATGGCTGTGTACATCCAGTGTACCACCATGGGTTTTAATCCTCAGTTTCCGCCAAATATTCTCTTGCACGTGTAGAAGGCCACACTGGACTTCTTCACGCGTTCTTGTAGATTAGCCTTCCAGCTCAGTTTGGAATCGAGGACGACACCCAAATACTTCGCTTCACTGGAGAGAGAGTAAGCTCCTCTCCTCCCAGCATTGGAAGTCTGAAATCTTGCAACCGCCTCCTTCTTGTAAAAAGGATTAGCTTCGTCTTCGAGGGTTTCACCGTCAATCCACTATTATTGGCCCATGCAGCGCGCATTCGAGCCTTTCGCTAATAGTAGAGAGAAATTTGCCAGTTACCAGGATGCATATGTCATCCGCGTAGGCAACTACCTTAAAGCCCTCGCTCTCTAACTTGATGAGGATTTCCTCCATTACCAGTAGCCACAGGAGTGGTGATAGCACCCCCCCCCCCCCCCCCCCGCGGTGTACCTCTATAGACTGCTCTTCTGACAGTATCGTCACCTGAGCAGGAGCTGATCTTTCTACTGAGAAGCATTGAGTTGATCCAGTCACATAGACACTTATCAACACCCACCCTTCTCAGCCCATGAAATATAATCTCCGTCTTCACGTTATTGAAAGCCCCCTCAATATTCAGGAAAGCACCTAGAGTGTACTCCTTATACTGTAGGGACTTCTCAACAACAGACACCACTGCATGTAATGCCGACTCTACCGATTTCCCTTTTGTATAGGCATGCTGACTACCACTGCCGCCCTGCCAAACATTTCTTATGTGCACCTCTGATAGGTCTCAAGTCTTGCCTCGATATGGCCTGTTCTGCCTGCCTTCGGAATGAAGATTATCCTCACCTCCTGCCAGGCCCTGGGCAAGAAACAGAGCCTCAGGCAGCTCTTATAAATCGGCACTAGCCATGGTATTATGTACCTTAGTGCCTTCTGAAGCATAATGGGTCTTAGTCCATCCACCCCAGACGCCTTAAGGGGATTAAAAGAATGGACCGCCCATTTCGTCGCTTTTTCACTAACTATGGAGCTGATCACCTCCTCCTTTCCATCCTGTAGGTACCGTTCTGAAGAACTCGACACCGACGGACCTATCTCCCCGCTGCCCGGAAAGTAGTCGTCAAGAAGTACATTTAACAACTCCTTGCTTGTGGCTGTCCAGACTCCGTTCTCCCCTTTTATGAAGGACGGAGTACTATGGTCCTTAGCAAGCACCTTCCGAAGTCTGGACGCTTCTGTATTAGACTCTATTGACTGGCAGAAGCTCCTCCATGAAGATCTCTTTGCCAGCCTTAGCTCCTTCTTGATTGATCTTAGGCGATCCTTATAGCAGGACCAGTCTACCTGATCTCCGCTGCGCAAGACCTCACTCCTGTTTACTGTTCTGAAAGTTGGCGTATTGCCTCTATTACACACTACTTAGTCTGTAACAAATAATTAAAAAGAGACGCACCTCTCGGGTTTATATCCGTGCTACCCCAAATGATATGATGGGCGTTAGCATCACACCAACCAGCATTTGTGGGCCCTCGCCTCTAGCCCTACAACCACAAGATCCTTGGAGCTGAAATTAGATAACATTAGTGCCTGAAGGTTTTTCCTAACAAGTATACATGTTCTTACCTTGTCTGACTCTTGACTATAAAATAGTCTGAATCCTTTGAGGCCTAACCACTGAACCTTGGTCCCACGGATCCACGGCTCCTGGATAAGCGCCACATCTATGCCCTCCTTATTTAGGAGCAGCATTAGGTTGGCTGACGCAACCTTACTATGATGAAGGTTGATTTGCACCACCTTCATCCACAGTGTTTACGTCCTCCTCCCCGCAGGTTTTATTCCTCCTAAAAAGCCTGAGAAATACTTCTCCCACAGCAAAATGGAGCTTCCCCTGCCTCTTCCTGATGAAGGCTATCGCATCTTCGTCCACCAAGATCACGAAGCCTCTACCCCCATCTCGGGCTCCTCTACCGAAACAATCTCCCACTCCCTCATCGGGACGTTGGGATTTTGTGCCTGTAGGACTTTTAGGAGATTGCTCTTATATATATGCATACAATCACAGCCGACTTGCCAGTTAACATACTAGCACCCGACGATACCTGAGCCGAACCATATGAGAGAATGTAAAAAAGCTTTAGCTCAACCATTGTGACGTGCGAGCATTTTGCTACATGAGAAGGAAGATCTTTGTCAGCTATGGTCTGTCGACTATGAGGCAAATAGTGCCTCACTTTTTCCTCTTTAGTTTGGAAATCTGTATGCTTATCTGTGCGGAAACACATTTAATAAAAGATACAGGCAATAGTAAAATTGAAATATATGGATATGAAGTTTTAAGAGATGATAGTATTTCAAAACGCACCGGAGGTGTGGAAATCTAATTAAAAAAGTGATGGAATGGTGAAGTTTTGAACAAAGTGGAAAAAACAAATATGTGGTGATTGGTAGTACGGTTGTCGATAAACGATAAACGCAAAATTAACGTCGTTGTGCTATATAAATCATCATAAGCCAGTAAGACATTATTTTGTGATAACAAAGGACCAGAAAAAGGTTTCACTTTGATTCACTTTGTTCTGGTGAAAACCTTAAATTCATAAAATGGGATTCAGGTAAGACCCTGCACATTTTGCGTTATGATTTGACAGCGGTCAAATATTTTTGTGTGCTGTGAAGACTGACTTATAGAGTACCTATTGGGCTTTCTTCCAAGCTGGAAAAAATACAAAAATAATAGGGTAAAATTTTGAGATAATTTCATTTGAAGCCGAAAAAATGAATTTTTTGACTTTGAACCTCCTTAATGGGCAATTGATTAGCCATTGATTAGAAAAAGACGCATTCCGTTATTTAAAAAAACGTAGGAGATAGATATTGGGAAACATGTTGAAGCAGTTACTCAACACTGAGAAAAAACTTCAAACCCCGTAGCTCCGGGGGGGGGGGGTGAGTTACCCCCCCCCCCCCTTTCCATGCATTTTTTTCGTTTCTTACCGAGATCTATCACCTCCTTTCATATGGCCATCCTAATTCGAGACACCCTGTATAATATAAATGATATTGTGTGCGTGCTAAGAAGCTTTTTGCAGATGATACATTAATTTTTACATCGGGAAAGAGCTTAAATGAATGTGTGGTTAGCAAAGGATAAACTTAACCTGAATGTAACAAATACTAAATGTATTGTTCTAAATTCGGATGAAGGAGTTAATAGGTCTGTTCGATGAAAACTCGGGGTAGACCTAGGGCCACACTGGGCTAGACTTTCTTGTTTTTTGAAAAACCTAGGGCTACGCCGAACTTATACTGAAAATTTCTTGGGATAGTAGTTTGACATTTGTTACTTGCAATTTGTTGCTGATTGGGGCATATATATAACTTCTTGAGCAAAAATAAGCAAAAATTAGAAGAAAATAAATCAAGGTACGTAAATGCTCGCTCCTGATGCGGCTCCTCGCTCGCGAGCCGGAGCCAAAAAAAATTTTTTAAACGCTCCCGCTCGCCTGCCGGATCCAACAAGAAAATTTTTAAACGCTCTCGCTCGCGAGCCATTAATTATACAGCTCCGACTCCTCATTTATGGAATAAGAATTCACTATGTTATATTTAGTTTTTTTTAACTTTTTATTTTTTAAACTATGGTTATATGTATTAATTAAATGAAAAAACAAAAATACTAATATATATAATTTACCAAGAATTAAAGAAAATGCTTTTGTTACTTACGCGTACCTAATTAACACATGTCATAAATTTGATTTCGGTAGCTTTCGAAAAAGTTTTTTTTTCATATATTTCTAACTCAAATTACACCGATTGAGTAGTAACACAGTAAAACCCAAAACTTGTATATATAATGATGAAGAGCTGGAGCGGTGCAATGGCTCGCTTGCGAGCCCGAGCTATTTAACGGCTCGGGCTCACGACCGAGAGCCTGTAAGAAATTTTTTTTGGCTCCAGCTCGCGAGCGAGAGCTTTTAAGTGAAAATTTTTGGGCTCCGGCTCGCGAGCGGGAGCTATTTTACAAAGAGCTTTTCTGGAGCGCTCTTTCGCGAGCCGCTCGCGAGCGAGCTTTTACTTACCCTGAAATAAATAGATAAATAGTAAGAGTACATTTTACTTGTCTTCCCCATTTTATAAATAACTTTTTGCAATTAATTATACTCAGGAGAACTATCAGAGAAATGTCATTACACTAGGTTTTTTACCCATCATGTCGTTCAGGCGACCGAAGCCTTGTCATTTCCCCAGCACATCGGTGTGCACATTTCTACGGTGCGCTTAGTAGTTGTGACGTTTAGCGTAATTTTATTCTTAAAGAACTTTCAAAATTGACATTTCGAATCGAAGTGCGCACCAACCGTTCAGTTGTTATCCCTACTTTTTCAATCATGTGATGTGCGCCTGAACGCACGGATGATTGAAAAAGTAGAGATAGCAACTGAACGGTTGGTGTGTACTTCAATTCAAATGTCACTTCTGAAAGTTCTTTAAATAAAACTACGCTAAACGTCAAAACTACTAAGTGCACCGAGACGACGCTAACAGATCGTATGTGCTGGGGAAATGAGAACGTTTCGTTGCGTGAATAGTATGTTTTGTACTGTCTGGTAATTTATGCGGGCGGTTACTATGTTTTCCTCTCCTGTCAGATGGCGGCGAGCCATTTATTATGATTGCTTCGCGAATCGTATTTACACGTATCTCTGTAATTCCTTGAATAGCCACGAAGGATTTCGTACATACCCGTACGTACGAAAATTTCTTCATTTTTGCGATTTCACCGGCGTTGCACCGGAGTAATGGTTACGAGCCCACTAAGGTACTTATTTCGCTCATTGTAGTTAGCTAAGGAATTGAATTCCCTAATGATTCTTTTTCGGTCGTTCAGGTCAACATGCGCAAAACATTGGTAGCGCCTACACTTACAGTCCTCTCCCATTTCGTGACTACTGGCAAGCAATTTCTTCTTTACTTCGGTTAGACGTCCTAGTGCTTTTCGTTTGGCGCACTTATCAGTTAAGGTTTTGTCATTTGAATCAGTCTCACTAATCTCCATGATTTCTATGCACTTACCTTTCTGAACACTAAATCACCGTAGCAAAACACAATTCGAACTACAGTAAAATAATCGGCTGCGCGACTTTACAAAAGAAATTCGGTTTTTAGTAATATTCACTACCTTCTTGAAGGGTTAAGTACTCAATGACATCGAAACCACCTTTGGGGCTAGATCGGCTTATCTTGAAATAACTCTAAAAGCGCACACTGCGGTTAAATTTTCTGTCGTACAAACTGTTACAGTACAGTAAAAATGGACTTATGTCATTATTCCCTCAAAACGTGTGGACTAAACTCGTTTTTCCCTTTTATTATGTTTTTTCTTCTCATAATTTTCCATAGACCCGATGCGTTTTCCGTAAATATAATCTGTTCACCTGAATCTGTTTCCAATACTCCACAAAACTGCATTTTTAACTCATTTTCATAAAAAATGTGACTTAGTCCATTGTTCCCCACTGCCCTTCGTATGTATACTTGATTAGTCACATCCTAAAATTTAAAGGAATTAATAAATCAATTCCAGTTTTTGGTCTAATTGCAGGTAATCTAAAGGACTGTTTTAGGGGACCGCGCATTACCTGGAAATATTGCGGTTTGAGTATTTACATTTTCATACCATCGTTTTTACACTTACCTATTTTTGTAAGTTTAATTTGGATCCATAAATTTATTATTTATCCTCTATATGGTTTCTGGTCAAAATAAAGATATTTTCATGCTAGGGTGGGTGTGGGCAATTAAGTGCCGATTAGGATATAAATTGCAGTTTTTTAAAAATGTCCGGCTATAGTAACAAAGAATACGCTGATTTTGTATATTACTACCCCAACGTAGAGTACCACACATATCCGTGTTTGCAGCAACTTACCAAAGATTGCGGGAGAGAGGAGCAGTCAGCAGACGGAAGAGAAGACGCCCGACGATCAGCATTTATGGTCGAAACGGAGCGACCCTGCAATAAGTATAAGAAGAATTTCTCTTCAGACTGGAGTTTCACCGACATATGTTTTAGGATTATACACGACACAAATAGCAGGATGCACCCATACCATTTGACTCCTGTCTAGGACCTCTTACCCTCGGATTTTGAGAAGCGAAGAGTTCTGCAACTGGGTTCTTGAACGCGATGGATGATTATACATTTTTGAATCACATTTTATGGACAGATGAATACCAGTTCACGAAATCTGGCGTGACAAACGTCCACAACCAACATGTGTGGGCTCCAGAAAATCCTCGTGCGTCTCGTCGATCTTCAACACAGCATAGACTTGCAGTTAACGTGTGGGCAGGCATTGTAGGAAATTTGTTGATTGGTCCACATATACTTCCTACAAGCCATATACATGCTTCTCCAAGATGATCTAAAGGATTATTGGCGGATTTAAAGATTTAAGTATTAATAGCTTAAATCTGCATTCTTATGTAATAATAAAAACAGTTAATACTAAAATGCACCTAGCAAATCGAAGTTCTTTTTCTTAATTTTTTTAATTTTTCGGAACATCTTAAAACAACAGTTTTACCCTCCTCTATGTAAATGGGGATCACACTTTTGCTCTACTACTAAATTTCGAATTTCCCTATTGTAGTACTAGATGTAAAAAACATACCAGCATAACTTCCGTAAATTAAGTCCGATCGAGGAACGGTTTTCACCGTTACCACTGGACGACCAACAGCTACAATTCGTAGAACAACTTTTTTCCATTGGCGTAATTTTTTACATTGGGCGGGGTATGAAACATTTTTAAAGCTCTCGGTGAGTACTATCTCAAGGTATAGTTTTTTTTCGATCAACTTTATTTTAACCCCTTTTTTACATTTTCCCCCACACCACGGAATTTTTTACCTACCTTGGGTCACGTATACCCAAAATACTATGTTTTTTTTTTACATTTTGACATAAATTATATGTACTAGGGAAATTATCTACTCATATTGGCCTTTCATATGCAAAAAACCGGAAGTCTATATGTTACATACATCGGGAGTAATCGCCGTTACAAGTTGCACTTACAATTTGAAATTTTCAATCTTCCATCAGCAGTTTAGTACAAATTGTATGATGCATTTTTACCTTAATTTATTTCTTTTAACTTTTTCTGCATAGGTCGGTCAAACATTAACCGATTTCAATGATTCAAAGGTTTTAGGGTAGGCTGCGATGGTCCATCGAATGGTGTACTACGTTTTTCGATATAATCACCCCTTCCGAGGGGGGAGGGAAAATATCGTTTTTCGATAATAAATCGGTATAAGGGTGTCCGATCGGGAAACTGAGTATGCAGTTCTACTCATCTAATTAGTATCTATCTTTTATGGAAGAACACTTTTTTTCCGGGGGTACTTTGGGGTAGGGGGTAGGTACCCTCGGGTGGGGATGAGATCCACTATATCATGTCGCATATCATATGAAAGGTCTTAACGTTACGGGAAAGGCTTTCCATTAAATATAGTGATTAGCGCGACTTTAATTTAGCATTACGGCAACGATCCGGACTTTTAAGAAGCATTATTCGGTTAAAAAATTTCTTTCGATAGCGTTTGTGTTATACGATACGACTCCACTCTTTTGTCCAAAACTCTACACCTACTGGACCGTTTTTCTTCATTCCTTTTGTACATGGTAGACAACTGTCATGTCTTCATAGGTAAGCATGTTTCCAGCACCTCTCCTCACCCCTACCTGCCCCCACCCCACCACTCATACCAATCGACAGTTTACATACAACTGTAAATTCACCTCTATGCCTCCACTCTTTTGTCCATTATCCTTCACCCTCTTGACCGTTTCTCTGCATTCTTTCTGCATATGGTAGCCAACCCTCCTCTCTTCATAGGAATGTGTCTCAGGCAGCCCTCCTTTCCCACCACCCACCTCCAACCTTTATCTTCTACCAATTTACATGTTGAAAAATTGACCAACATGCCTCCACTCTTTCTTCCATAACTCCTCACTCTCCCAACCGATTTCTTTCATTATTTTTGCATATGGTAGCTAAATCCCCCCACCCTCCATAAGCAAATGTGTTTTCTCCCACCCCCACCATAGGCGATGCGTAGCGAAATTTTCTCGAAAGCAAATGAGAATTTTCGTATACTCTGAATAGGCTAGAGCACGAATCATCAGAAAACTTGTTTTATGTCACCAAGTGACCGTAATAAAAGCCGCTCAAATAAACCCTAAAATGAATAATTTTTGTGGTATGAATCCCGCTTAAAAGATTATTGAATATTATTTTATGAAACTCTCTAGATACATCATTGAGTTACATATGGTTGGAAAGGAAATCGTATGAGCTACCAAATAATTAAAAAAAAAGAATTTATTAGAAATTTTGAGTAAATCGCTCCCAAAGTAAGAAATTTGTAAAACAAAAGACACAAATCCCACTTTGATATTTTTTTATTTCGAAAGTATCGATACTGAATTAATGGGCAATATGTTTTCTTAAAGTGAAAGATATTGTAAGTTAAACAAAATTTATTTCAGTTTTCTACGCCATTTCCTTCTTGAGATATGCATTAAAATTCAAAAGTCTACACTTCCCGGTACACAAAACAGTGTTGCCAGCATAACTTGGAAACAACGCATTGTGGGGCAAAACTTTATTAGGATTTTTTTCTTAGCTCGGTCCCAGCTTCCTAAGTTTAGCGTATGTAACCATACTTTTGGAACACCCTGTATATCATGCTTTGGCTGGAAAATCGTTAGGATTTGAAAAAAATAGGATCTTTTTTCCAATTAATTTTTTGCGTTTGTCGTCCTACAACTTCCGACATAAGGTGACAGGAGGACATTTATCACAAGAATTGCTCTTAGATCAATTTTAGCTTTTTTACTTATTATTTACTACATAAGGGGCACGAAGAAAAAAGGGTACAGTGGACGTACATTGGGATTTATTTACACAGGCGCGCGGGTAGAACTACCTTTCCCGCACATAAAGTGTTAATGTTCATTTTTCATTTTACTCGATTTTCGTACCCTAGATGAAATAATCATAGGGTATACCTGTGGGTATGCTAAGTTAACCATTCTGTTTTTAATTGGAACGTATAGAAATAATGATGGTAAACAAAATGAATTGGGCACCCACGCATGATAAAAAAAAATTATTTTGCTTTTTGCATTTCCGTCTGTCTATCCGCCTGTTAGTCTGTCCGTCCGCACGATTACAAATTTTGTGCACGGCGTTTTTATCAAAATATATATTTTCAAATATGGTCCAAATCCGGCAACCCGTTCTTGGTGTTGGCGTATAAAAATTTAGCTTTTTTACGTATACTGTGAAAACGGCACGTCCTAGCGTAGGTACTAAAAACTTCTTCAGAATATGAAATTGTATGAAATCGGTTGTGATCATTTTTACTGTCCGACGAACCGCTCTAGTACTATAGACGAGAAACCACTGCAAAAATCAAACTTGCACAGACGGGTGTCCGATATCATAAGAAGTTGTCTTACAATTTTTTACTTGTCGTTTTAATCAGGTTATTATTTTGAATATTTGGGACTTTTTTAACGGCTCTTACATTTGTGTATTTATATACGGCCATTCCACACGAACAATAGTATTTAATTTTTTTTTAGTTTGTTTAGGATTTTATTTTGAAGCTAGAAGCCTTGTCTATCCATGTATAGGCGAGAAGTGTCGTTTGTGCCTGCATTCAAATATTCAATTATTTGTGACATTTGCTAACTTTCTGTGTTTAAAATGTATTTTTTTCCGCGAATCTTTTTTGACATCCATTGTCCATTTGCAATTTTTCCTTATAAGAACTAGAACAAGGAAATCAATTGTCTGAATACGGTGCGCGAAGCACTGATGTGTTTGATCGAACCAATCACAATGAGGGCTATTAGAATCAAACACGCAAGTATCTACAATAAATTGTTTCAAGTTTTCTTTCTCCGGATTATCTTGGAATACTTTTGTAAAGATTTCCACATGCCTTCTACATACTTCAAAAAATTTGTTTGTCGGTACAATTAATCCAGCACCATCTTTTAAGATATCATATTGTTTCAACATGATTAAAATTTCACTCGGATCACTTCCGCATGGATTATTTTGTACCATTTGTTTGCTGCATTCGGTGCAAAATCTGCCTAAACTTTTAAAAGTTTTTAAAAAACAATAACCAGCAAAATACCTAATAGCAGCGTCATTTATTTCGGGCTTTTCAAAAGTATGGTCTGTTACCACAATTTCTTCTTCCATATAGTTGTTAACCTCATCCAACTGAGCTTGTGACGAAGAAATATTATGGGTTTGATTATATTAATCTTCTAAAACAGTTTTCCAGTCAATACTTAAAATTTCATCTTCATCATTTTCACAATTAGAAAACTGGGATGAAAAGAGTAATTTTATTGCAATAATTTTTGCAAACAATGCTCCAAACTCAAATAAAGATGGATTACTTTTATTGCAATTGCTGCTTCTAATATGTGAAAAAAAGTTTTCAAGTGGATCCTGATTTAACTTTTGCATGTTAAGAAATTGAACATCTTTGTAAGATGAAAATAGAGAATCACTTAAAGACAAAACTGATTTGATTGTTAATGCTAATCCATTGAAACAATGTGATTGATCTCTTCCGATAACTGGCTTTATATTTAATACGTAAGATGACATCTTTTTTTTATTTATTTATTATGATAAGCAACTAGGCCTTTAGGCCCATTGTATAAAAACATGTTGCTACAGCAAACAAAATGAGTGGCAGAACAATAAAAATAAACAAGAAAAAAATACTAAGATTAACTAAAATGAAAAATTTTTAAATATGCCGACAAAACGCCTCGATCGATCAATCCACTCCCGCTGCCCAGAGAGGTATTACGTAGAAAGTGCTAGTACAGAAGTGAGAACTGAGGGTGCAGGTGCACTACCTATTGTCAAGCCGAAAGTGTGAAAATTAGTAAATCAATGCGCGAAATAGGGACGTAGTACGAAGGGCAGGAAAAAATTGGATTAGATTAAATTAGAATAGAATAAATTAGATTAAGTTAGATTAGAATAGATTAGAATAGAATAGAATATAATGGACTAAAATAGAAGAGCATAGGTTAACGAAGAGCCAGACCAGCACGACCAGTTAAGATTTCCAATTGAGTAACATTCAAAAAATCTAGAAGGTGCGATCTAAATGCCATCAAAGTAAGCGAGGAGTAAGCGAAATTCAATAAGTTCCAAATGGGAATAACACGAACAAAGTAGGAATTTTTCAGAACGTTGGATGAATGACGCGGGATAATTAAATTAAATGGGAAACGAGGGGACCTAACAAACTCCAACCTGGAAAACAAATATTCCGGAATGCGAGATCGAATTAGTTTGAACAAAAAGATGAGGTTCCGGAGTATAAGGTACCTGTCAAAGGTAGTATTAAGAAAGTCCACCGTGTAGCTGCGCAAATCATGCACCCGCCGTGGAAGATCGTACACATACCTGATAATTGAGTTAAAGGACCTGCGTAGTCTGTCAATATTTCCTGCGGAAGTTCCAGTGTAAAGCTCCGCCCCATAAACGAAGTATGAAAAACACCAGGGCATGGTCAAGCTTCTTCCTTACAGATGTTGTCAGGTACATGTTGATATTATAAAGTTTGCGAAGACCAAAACCTACCCTGCCGATCAATCAAAAAATTTGAGTCTAGAGAAGTCTGAGTAAATGGAGGTCTTCCATTTAATATGTCAAAGAGTCTGTTCATTTTGTCTATGAATTTTGAGGTTGACAAAGCAATTTCCTTTCATTCTTCCGGATACTTGTTAAAACTCAAAAGAACTCGTATTCCAACTGCTACACTTCTGCTCAGGACTTGGACAGCTAAATATACTGTCATTTTTTGAAAATCCGTTGGCCAGATATGGGATGATGTCAGTTTAGGACAGATTTTAGTTGATTCATTTTTTTCTATGTTATATAAGAACACTATAACAGCCCAACTGATTTCACCATCCGATGTCATTAAGTTAGATTTTTTTAAATTATTTCGAATGCTTTTAAATAGGTGTGGTACATCAAAAAGAGCATATATTCTTTTCTTTGCATGTTAAGAAAGGTTTTTCTACCGCGATATTACTATTCCTGTAGAATTTCCTATTTGTAGAGCCTTGGTCACAAACTATAGCTTTTATATTCAGACCAACCTGTTCCGCAATACTTAAGCATCTTTCTACTTCATCATTAAGGCGTTCCGCAGGAAACGACCCTGGACAGGCAACATAATACAAAGCTACTTTAAAATTGCCGATTAGGCTTCTAAACATAAAGACACACACAGACTTTGCTAATATGTTTGATCTGTTATGACCATAATCGAGAAAGCCATCTATTCGATCTTTGTATTTATTATATATCATATTTTCTTGAATACTCATTTCATCGAAAATAAGAACAACATCCTTTTCTCGGTTTGGGAGACTTGCAACCACCCTGCTAATTTCTATTAGAACTGACGCATCAGGTCCAGGTAATAGGCTTTTAATCTTAGTCCAATTGTGTAAGGACGAAATTGATGGTAAATGCAGCTCTCAAAAATCTATAACCCGCAGATGACCGGAAATATATGCATTGAGTCAACCATTTCTCAGCCTCTGAGTAACAATTTTTACCCAAATTCAAAATCAATTTCGCAAAAATTTTTGCGTTTAGATTTACCTCAGGTAGCAAATCAATTGTATCACTCAAAGTATTTACACTTTTGTAATATAGTCGTAATATAGTCGTATTTTTTTTAATAAAGGTTTTTTTTCAGCTCTTAACTTTTTTACTATATTCTTTAAAATGCATTTTTTTTTAAGAAGGTATGTATTAGCTTTTGATATTTTAATGCATTGTGAACACATAACACCTTTATCTTCGTGCTCATTTTGTTATGAATTAAATCGTCCATAATACTTAGAGCTCTTATCTAATTCATCTAATGTGTAGTCAACATTACTAATATTCCTCTTTTTAGAATAGGTTCTTGAAGCATTTGATCGATCAAACACGTACTTATCTGCATTAGCCGCATATACTGGCTCAGTTAACCCTAAGAAAAGAGTTGGAATCGCATCCTTTTTAAGAAACTTTTTCCCCATATATTTTTCCTCAAAATGTATGTGGCATATATAAGGTTTCTTTCTCTTCTTAACCTCATCGGCCGAAATACCCACGACTTTAAGCCATTTATTATAGCTCTCATTTTCGGGTTTAGGAAAAAGGAAAAATCCAAAAGGAAAATATTCCAAGACATATTGTTAAATATATGTAATCTGGAAAAATACAATCGGCTAAACAATAAACACTCCAAGCAGATATTCCAGATTTGCAAAAAAAAATTAAAATAATAGAAGAATGTTGAAAAATCCATATTCCTCAATCTTAAAAACAAAAGGCCGTTCTTAGAATTTAATAAAAAAAACGGAAAAATTCAGTTATTCCAGTCCAAAAGAAAATAATCGCTTCAATAACCAAGGGCAGGCAAAAGTCGTTCTCAGAATCCCAACTCAAAAAACAAAAAAAACAATCAGATAAATAAAGAAAAGTACGGAGGTATTACAGTGCAGAAAAAAAAAGTTATAAAGAAATCAACACAAGATAATCGAAAGGATCTATTAGAAAATCGTGGGAACCTAAAAGAAGTTTTACTTAGGAAACAGATAAAAGGAAATTATTCAATGAAAGGAAAAAACCAGAAAATATTTAAAAACTCGTATATCTTAATAAATATCTACCAAACGCTTTGAGAGCTAGCTCACAATAACTTGAATCTCTCATATGTTATTCAGACTTTGGGATTGCAATAATCGTCAAATGCATTTTTGATTTTAGTAATTTTAGATCTGTCGGCTTCTTCCAATTGAAACGTGTTGAAAATCCCCCCCCCCCCCCCCCCCATCAATTTAACAAAGTTTTTTTATCTTTTTAAAGCACGTGTGCAAAATTTCAGCACTTTTAAGTGAACGGGTTCTCGAATTATGGTTAGGACGGGCAGACGATCATGCAAAAATCAAAATAATAATATGCGTGGGTATCCGTCCAACCCATTTTGATCTACCAGCATTATTTCTGTGCCTTACAAAGGGAATGATAAGCTTAGTATATCATATAAGGATGAAGAAGAAGAAGCAGTACAAAGTGTCAACATCTGATTTTGTTCTAATTATTTTATCTTTTTTCAAAGAAATATCAGTCGGAAGTATTATAGATTCGCAGTAAATTCTTGATTTATCACCTGTGTTGCTGAGATAAGAAGAGTTGCTTCTCATATTAAAATCTAGTTGTGTCTTTATGACTTGACACAGTTAAGGTGGGAATTAACCATATTTTAAATCCTGCATGAATACAACAACTTTGCCTTGCTTGGAATGGTAATTGTAATCACAGTTTACAAAACATATCTTTTTTTTTTTGTTTTTTATTTCAAACCTCGAATTATTGATATATGTACTTAAAGTTTGTCTGAAAATCGAAGACATCTATCTCTACTACATCTTTTGTATGTTTTTGTATGACTGTGCAAAGTTTCAACGCGATCGGAGTTTTGTCGCGTAAGTAAACTTGTTCCAAAAAGACTGCCAATAAATAATGACTAAATGATTTATGTAAAGTAAAAGCTTAGTGGTAACACTAAGGCTGTATTCACACCAGACGTTTTAATCATCATTCAGTCTTGATTCAATCAAATCGCCACATAAATTTCTACGCATATCCCTCTTTACATTCACACCGGTAAAACAAAATGGTTTAATCAGCAGCTCTGAAAAATCATTAAAGCCTGATTAAAACATCCGGTGTGAATACAGCCTAACAACCATTCAAATAAATTCCATTCTGATAAAGGCCTCAGCACTTGAGGGAAAACTATAGCTTATATTTGTAACCCGGGGAGGTTACCGTTCATGACGATGAAAAATTAAATGTTTTTTATATAATTATCATCCTTAAAGTGTTTAGAACACGTGGGTAAAAGGATATTTTCATATCTAAAGTATTTTAGAATTCACAGCCTGTTGAGAGCAGAACTGTTCACCGGCTGGAAAACAGGTACCTGAGGCGCTCGGCGTGCGCTTTCTTGGGAGACCTTCTCTCGCTACCCTTGTACATTTCGCGAAACTATTAACCCTCAGATTCAGCACAATCAGTTCTTGGAGGACGAAGAACGGCCTCTGTATGGTGCTGGAATAGCTGAAATATGCTTTCAAAGATTTTCTTTAACGTTAAACTTTATATGAGTTTTTCTGGGAACAACATTTTTAGCGCGCGGGGCGCTCTACAGCTTCAACGGCTGAACCGATTCACATGAATCTCTGCGCAATTGAAAGGAAATTCCATTTGCGGGGCCATAAGGAAGCTATTTTTGCCAAAAATTGATTTAGAAATAGTTTTTTCGTCCTTTGAAGCAAAAAAACAGCGCTTAATAATGGGTTTCTTTTTCAATCGGCTGGCATTTTGTTATTCAGTGGTTTTTTGAAAACGAAAACCGGTGAGGTCCCCCCAAATTTAAACATTTTCAATCATATTTGTTTCGGATGAACTGGCAGAGCTGTGGAGCGTCTCGCGCAGACCAAAACACGCCATCCACGGTTTGGTTTTATTGGAGCTGGAGCCGCCATTTTGGATATTTTTTTTTTAAATAAAGAAATTTACTCTCCATTGATAAAAGAATAAAATACGTTAAAATCCCTTACCAAAAGTATTTATTTTATGTAAAAAAAAAAATCCAAAGTTCATGCATTTTTCATGCGTCTCGACGGTAACCTCTCCTTAAGTTTTGTAATGTGCGATTTTATAATTTGCATTCGCTTCACACTTTTTAAAATAAAATTTTGTTATTTTCAGTGTACCATTGCAGACGGACTCTCGCTGGATACGAGAACTTAGCGAGGAATTTGAGAAATTTCCTGATGATAGCGTTTATTTTGCAGGGCTAAGCAACGTTGTTCCCGCTGAGAAGGTACAATGAGAGTATTTACACAAAAACTATGTAAAATAACTAACACTATTGAGTTTACAGGTTTTCGATTTTATGAAAAATTGTGCTACAGTACAAATAAGTGATAAATGGTCTCCCTTGGCAGTAAGAATGATTGATGAGCTTATTAATGATGCTGCATCAATAAAATTTATTCAAGAATACAAGAGCCAATGTGACCAATACTTCGGAAATTTAGAAATAACCACCCATACCAATCAAATAATAAAAGCGGACATCGTTCTGTTAGATACAAACCAAGCGATCACTACAAATAAGTTTTTAAATGTTCTTGTAGAACTGGGGACAAATAAAATACCTCGATGGCAAACTAATGATGGAAATACACTTGTTTTTAAGTATCATTCTAATACAATAAACGTAGAAAGAGTTAAATATGATACAAAGACACACGAACAACCCAACCATCATGAAATAACCAAGAGTGAGTATGATTTAGAAATAGAGAAGAAAGTAACAGATTGGGAGCAGAGGAACCAGGAGTCCCAGTTCAAAGAAGATGTTACGATAGACGATATTTCATTTAATGATTCTGCAAGTGCTGCAGTCAGAATTACTCCAGCAAAAACTCTGGAGGAGGTTAAAGAAAAAGTTGCTCATGAAGAATCGGAAGAATCGGCATATAAAGTAGCTGGTAGTTCTAGAAAGACCAGATTAGAGAAATATAAAAGGTATGTACCTAAACCACCAAACGATAACGATTCCATTCCATTTGTGGCAAGAGATGTGAATGGTGAAATTAATGAAAAAATCTCGCCGAAAACAAATCTATCACCCGAAAATAAAAAAATACAAAAGGATGATTTTAATCTTATTGACACCCCTGCAAACTCAGGAAAGACAAATGATAGTGCTGATAGCAAATCAGGTACAAGTAGCTCTAACCAGACGCATCCAGCCGTGAATTCTCGGGTTGCTAAATTATTAAACAAGAGGAAATCTTTACAAGCGAAGTTCGAAGCAAATCCAAATATATTAAGCAAACTCAGCCAGATGCCCGATAATGTCGTTCCAGCTGGTTTTGATATGAGAAATCTTCAACCAACTAAAGCAGATAAGCAGTCAAAGAATCGTAGCTATCAGTCATCTTCATCAGAAGGCAAAGAAATAAACGGATTGTCTAATTCGATTCGCAATGTTGGAATTTCTTCCAACAATATACGAGACAAACAGCAAAGTAGACTTCTGGAAGAAGTTGATGAAATCTGGTAGGTGGTTACTTAATTACTACAATACAATACAACGTTTTATTCACAAGAACCAGAAATACTAAGGATTTAAAAAAAAAATTAATGAAATTAATTGCAGTTACTTATCCTTGGTTGAAATACAGTTTTATTGACAAAAAACATCCTTTAAAAAATGTTTTATTACTCATCAGTGCCCATGTATTGATTGCATTCTTGTTTCTCATCTCCAGTGTCCCATCTAATCTAACGTCTCATCTTGTACTCGTACATGGTAAACATGTAGCCAGGCCGATTGAGAAATTAGCAAATGCAAACTTTTGTGAGGAAGTCCATCGAGAACTAGCGCATATGCGGTAATATGAACATTTATTTATAAAATAATTATATTATTTTTTGCATCAATGTAGATGAATTGAGTTTTTTTATTTTATATTTGATGAAGATTGCTCGTGAAAATTCGATTCGTTTTTATCGAGCCTATTCTCTTTGCCTCACAAATTTTTTGCAATTTGCTCCAAATAACTTTTCTTGATGGTAAGTATGCTCGATACAATCGGATCGAGTTTGAAAGAGCAAAAGGGATCTAACGATTTTTGTCCTAGTTTTTATATGATATTTAATAAAAAATCCTAGTTTTAAAAGGCAGAAATGATGAGCTCATATTTTTAAAATCAAGAGAAAAATCTGATAAGCTATATAGAATTCTAGACCGAAAGTATGTAGTCATCACTCACGTCTAATCTAGTGCTTTTCATTTTTGCTTGATGTTATTAATTTATCCATTTGGTAACGAATCGCGAATATTGACCCTAATTCAAATTAATAATGTCGTTTGGAATATGCTATCCAAGCAATTTGATAAAGTTTTCAAGGGAGCTGGAAGCCTTTTAGGCGTTATTCGTCAACCAGGATTTTTCTGTTGATTTATTTAAGCTCGGACTTTCGTTCGTTTTTGTTCTCTATTCACCAATCAGCCATAATTTATTCTTCTAACATCATTTCGAAATTCGTTGCGAGTTGATGACAGGCGGTTGAGGTTATGCCCTCCATTCTTGTGTGCATCTAATGTAGGGAGTCTAGCTGAATTTGCTGCCATGGTTCCTTGGGATAATCCCATGGGTGGATCGGGTTCTTCTTGGGATTATTTTATATTTTCGCACAGTTGTGACATTGTCGACACATCTTCTCAATGTCGTTGTCTTTGCCTTTCCACCAAACGTAACTTCTGGCTAATGCCTTCATTTTTACTACTTCGGTATGAGCTGAATGCAATTCATCAAAAATCTTCCTCTGTAAAGATTTTGGTACCATTACACGAAAACCTTTAAATATGCATCCATCTTGAATGGAAAAGTCGATGGTGGATTCGCCGAAGTTCTCCTGCTTGTAGGGCATTGTACATTTTAACGCAATCTACATCTCTTTTTGTCGCTTATCTTATCTTTCCTGGTTACGGGCAAAACTTCCACCTAGTTTATAAGAAACGAAGCACCAGAATCCTCTTCATCCGCAACTGAAGGCTTCTCGGTCGGGAATCTTGAGAGAAAATCTGCATTTGCGTGTTTTTTTGTATCTGTGCTTAATGTCGTAATTAAATCCAGACATAAAACTGGCATAGTGTAAAAGTCTTAAGGCAGAAGAAGAAGGCAGTTCTTTTTGGGGGTGTAGGATTCGCGACAATGGCTTGTGATATGTGAGTAATGTAAATTTTGTCATAGCAGTACTCTAAAATCTTTCTTAGCTTCTTTATCTGTTTGCGAGTAATTCGCTTCGGCTTTCGAAAAGGAACGTGATGCGAAGGCGATCGGTTTTTCTGTTCCATTTGACGTAATGTGAGAAATCACTACTCCGAGACCAGTGGGTGACGCGTCGTTGCTAATACGAAGGGTAAACTTGGATCGAATGGGGCTAAGGTATGCGTATTTGTGATTCTCATCTTTAACTGAAGATACATTTTTTCACAGTTTCTGCTCCATATATATTCGACGCCCTTCTTAAGCAATTCAATAAGGGGTCTTAATTTGCTAGCTAAATTTGGCAGGAACTTTTTGGTGGTAGCCCTAAAAATGTTCTCAACTCGTTGACGTTCTTTAGTCTTTTACTATCCACAATAGCTTTAATCTTATCTGGAGCAGGCTTTATGCCATTCTTATTGATAACATAACCTAGATATGTAATAGAGTCTAAAAGGACTTGGCATTTACCTCTGTTTACATGTAAATCGTTAAGGCGTTTGATTACTGCTGATAAATTACGGATAAATTTAGATAAGTTTCCCCTTGAGCGATGATGTTGTCAAAAAAATATGCTACGCCTTGTAAATCTTATCCCTTCAATCTATATACCTTTGACAGATGTTAGGGTTAATTTTCATTCTGTAGTTCACTTCCATATGCAAGTATGCTTGGTGAAGGTCCAGAACACAAAAATGTTTTCCTCTGCTAAGTTTCGCTAAAATATCATCTACTCTTGGAATCGGATACTTATCGTCCCTTATTTGTTTATTTAATGTGACCTTATAATCAGCACAAAGTTAAATCCTGCCGTCTTCTTTAACAACAGGAACTACTGTCGTACCCCACGGTGAGTAATTCACCTTCTCAATAATGTTTGCTGACTCTAGGCGATTTATCTCGTCTTCTATTAGCTATTTTAATGCGTAAGGTCGGGACGCGGTCTTAAAAAAAGTGCTTCGGCATTTGCCTTCAACTTCAAGGAACATTTTGAGTTTGGAATTTTTCCTACTTGATTTACAAATACATCCTGATATTCTGATATTACATAGGAATCGACATGGTGTATCTCGCTGAAATCTAACTGTAATTTTCGAACCCAGTCTCTCCCTAATATAGGTATGTAAATATTTCCATTGCTTCTTTGTGTCCGGTCATTCGTAACCCTACATGTTCCTAATGGATAAATTATTTCCCCTGAGTATGTTTTCATTTTAAGGATGTAGCTTCTAATTTCTTATTTATTTTAAATTCCTTGAAAGTTTTCTGATAATGCTGTACTGCCGCCCCCGTATCAATTTCCCTACTACACTCTTTTTAAGTATCTTATCCGTTTGTACTAAATTGAATGTAACTACGTTATTGATGTAATAAAATTCTTTTGTCTCCGATTCACTATCACTATATGACTCTTCTAACGCCTTTTGTGATGCATTCTGTTTGCTCAAACAAACTCTTTCAACGCGTCTCCTTTTACGACATTTATTGCACTTCAGATTTTGTTGCCTACATTCATTAGCCCTGTGGTCTGGTTTATAACATTTAAAATAATTTCCCTTAATCTTGCCTACTAGAGAAGAGGAACTCCCTTTACTATCTCTATTTTGCCTTTTCTGTATATCTTTTTTATAGTACTTGCCTTTCTTATACTCACCTAGTAGATTATCCGATTGAGCTTGTCCCCTAATTTGTCTACTTTCCGATTTTACTGCTTCAATCGTTAACTATAATTTTACAATGTCACCCAGGGTGTTAGACGATTTTTCTTGTAACAATCTCTCTCGTATATCATTGTCACAAGTTACGAATACCGCGAATAAATTTTGAACGCAAATGCGTTGAAATGCTCGCCATTGAAGTTGCAATGTGTAGGTAATCTCTTGAGCTCAGCTTGGTATCTAGCTATACTTTCGCCTTCATGTTGCTGTTGCAAACGTAAAGAAAATTTGTGCTGTTCAGCCACTTCGCTTGGAGTCGGACAAATGTGGTTTTTCAGAAGACGTTTTAAATCCTTATATTTCTTAGATTTCGGTGGATCAGGTGCCGTCAAGCAAGTAAGTGTGTGATTCAATTTAGGCCCTAAACAATTTAAAAATATTTGAACGCATTTTTTTTTTCGTCTCAGATGTGATGTTATTCAGATTACGTAGATCTAGGTAATTCTCGACCTGCTGTATGTACGAATCAAATGTTTCATTCGACTCGTCAAAAGACTGCAACCGAATTCCTCTGCAATCGTTAGCAGTACCTGGTCTTGTTACTTGATTTTGTTGTTGCATGCAAAAAAAAAAAAATGTGACTTCGGTACCCCAATTAGAATTGTCTACGCACAGGCAATGGGTTAGCCAGACGACACTTAATTTAATGAATTGGATTATATTATTGATTGTTTTTTTGTATTGCTTAAACAATTCTTCTGAATAATCCCAAATATGTATACGTGTGTAACATGTATGTTCAGTCACATAAATTATGTGCAATTGTTACCCAAAAAACAATTTGTGTTTAATTTTTTGTATTTAGCGGTTATTAATGTACGGTTATATGTAGTAGGTATGTATAGTGTATGTCCTGGTGTACAGTAAATTATACGTCTTACCTCAAAGCCCAGCTTTGTCGGTTAGTGTAGATGACGAATTATATTAATTAGTAGATACTTCACAAAAAAAAATTATTATGTAAGTTGCGCTGTAGATTCTCTAATCCTCGTCGCCAGTTTATGTTGCGTATGTGAACAATAAAACACCGAATGCTTGTTAATTCATTCTTTATTAATACGATTAGTTCAAGTGACTGCTCTTATCACGTTTGCCTGCGATCGTGACACTGATGACCTGTTCTGTTTAATTATCTCTACCCGTTTACCTCCGATAAGAGCGTGTGATGGTAAATCGATAGGCTATGATGAGTAGATAGCTTTGGCTCTAAGAGATTTACTACCAGTGAAAGAAGAAGAACTCTGTGACTGAGTTAGGAGTTGCGTGGCTCTTATTATGACCTTTGAGGAGATGTAAATTAGAATATCGTCTGCATAGAAAATAGTTTTTAGGTTCGCGGATATTGTGTTCAGACGTGTAAATGTTGTATAAAATGGGGGAAATGATAGATCCTTGGGGGAGGCCAATTATGGGGGAACATTTTATCGAAATACAACAATTCTCTAATTTCACTTGAAATGCTCTTTCGGTAAGAAAGTTGTATATTAGCTTGCAGATCTGGGGTTGAAAGCGCAGGTTCGTGTTCAGTTTGTGGATTAGTCCTTCGACCCCATACTGTGTCGAAGGCTTTTTCTATGTCGAGCAGACAAGAAATTGTGGGTGTTTTCTGATTCAGTCTATGGGGAATATCTGTTTTAAGTTTGAGGAGGGCGTGGGTGCTGTTTTGAATCCGAACTGGTTATGGGGAATTATATTATTTTCCTCACAGTGAGAAAGTATGTTCTCCTTTAAGCAACACTTGGAAAGTTTTTCGATACAGGGGAGGAGTGAGATTGGCCTATTACTGGTTTTGTGATTGGGGGTTTCTTATTTGTAAGGATGGGTATGATGTGCGCTGATTTGCACGACTTTGGGAAGTAGCCAATGTTGAGACAGTGGTTGAAAATGATCGTTAGCTTTAGAGTGAAGGAGGGAAGAAGTTTTTTTTAAGATGTAGTTGGGGATTCCTCAGGTCCACTTGATTTTTTGTTTTTGCGAGTTTTAATGTAGTTTTATTAGTGAATTTAATTATACTACTGAAATTGTTAGATGAGGCGTTTACTTGTCTACTTCTGTGCGGGTGCTGGAGTAGTGTTGTTGAAGGTAGTAATCGGGTTATAATTGTGTTTGAATTGAGTGTGTATGTTATTATTGATTGCTGTTGAGAAATCGTCTTGGTATAATGCAGCGCTGGCCATAGTTGAGGAGCAGTAGTATTCTCAAAGGCAGTCGGCTTTGTTTGAATCATGATTATTTGTAGTGTCAATATTGATAGTATTTTCCGTGATATATGGAAATGGAATATGTTTGTTCTGGTTGGTCAGGTTTTTGATTGTTTTAAAGGTCGTGTTGTTTAATTTAACTGCAGAAAGTTTTTTTTGTCAGTGTAAGGTGTAGTGGTTTTTTATCATGTTATTCAGTAAGGCTATTCGAAATTTCGAGGAAATTAAAAGCGGGTAGTATTTGTTTCTGTGTAGGATTTTCCTATTATTCCTATTATTTTTGGTTTCAATTATCTTCAGAGTTATTTCTGCTAACGGTATTTGGCCGTTGCTTTTTATACTCTAAGTGATATCATAGGGTATACTAGTTTGTTATTCCGTTTGTAACGCACAGAAATAATGCTGTTAGAGCAAAGTGGATTGGACACTCACGCATAATATGAAAGTTATTTTGATTTTTGCATGTCCGTCCGTCCGTCCTTCCGTCTGTGCGCGCGATAACTCGAGAGCGCATGCACTTAGAGAGCTGACATTTTGCATATTAAAAAAAGTAAAATTAAGTTCGAAAATGCGACAAATCGGGCAACTCCTGTAACATTTTGTTTAACCTACTCCTGAAAGATCTTAAGAGTTACTGTTAGTAGGAGCTAATTAGATGCCACGTTGTGACTCAAAAATTATGACAAAGAGAAAGAAAAAAAAACAAATTAAACCCAATATTACAGTAAAAGTTAAAAAATATTGCCGGACACTAAAAAAAAATTAGCAATAATTCAGCAATTCAATGATTCCAGCAATATGGGATTATATGGACGCAAAAAAAAATTTGCGAACCCATAATTATAGGCAACACAACAAAAGAAATTGCGAACCAATAATCATATACAACCAAATTGCGAAAAGAAAAAAAAACCCAATATCTAATAATCATAATTCTAAGCGAGCGTCCCATATCTGATGAACGGACTGAGGCTAGTGGGCGCCAGGTCCTCTGCCGAAATATCAGCCGATGTTCCTTCAGATGACGTAAGGACTATTATTCAATTCGGTGGGTTTAGCAAGCAGTCAAGGAACCAGTTGCTTTATGACTTGATTCTTCTTCGCCGGGCATAGTGATGATAGGTTATGGGCTGCAAGTGATGCTGAGCTCAGTGGGAATCTACTTGTTTATATTATGGTATTTCCTGGCGTTTTCCTGTTCTGTCACTGCGGTGGCGCTGTTTAATGTTAGTAATATGGTGAAGTTTTACCCCTGTCTCGGACTAAGTGCTCTATTAATCGTTTTGGTATTTAGGTTTCTCAGACAGTGTTATATTTTGTCTCAGGTGGGTAGAGTGAACAACCAAAATTTTGCTTAAGCGGAGCATAGGGAGTAGAAGAGTACTCTAGATGAGTATTTATTGGCATTATTTGAGGACGCGATTCTTCTTCCTCAACGGTTGCCATACAAAAATCTGGTCTTGGTCTACATATTTGAACACTGCCTGAGAAAGCGTTAACGTAGAATGTTGAAATTTTGTATACGGCGTTTTCATAAAAATAGTAAATATAATAATAAAAAAAAAACGAAATCAGCCAATCTCTTGGTGTTGCCATATAAAAGTTTAGGATTTTTACGTATACTGTGAAAACGATCAGTCCTAGACGTTTCTATTGTACTAAAAAGTTTTTCAAAATATGAAATCCTATCCGACGAAGTTCTAGAAATATATGCGAGAAAACTCTTGCAAAAATCAAACTTGCACAGATAGGTGACAATACGAAATTACATACGGGCAGTCATCTAGGGTATCATAAGAATTGGTCTTAGACCAATTCTAGCTTTTTTAATTATTACTTATACTTTTTATTTTAGGTGTAGAAAGTTCAATAGCGTGCGTGACTGTATTGGATACCTCAGATAGCGCTTCATCAATTTCATCGGGGGTCAAGATTCCCGTTTGTTGGTATGGAAATATTTTGTACGTTTCAGTGCGTTGATAGTCTAAGGGATGCTATGTTAAATTTACTGAAATTGAATATTTCGATTGGTGTCCGTGTAGGGTTGACGGCCTCTAGAAAATAATGTAGATTCAACGCCTCTGAAAATAATATAGATTGACCACTTCCGAAAATGTAAAAAAAAAAAACTACAAGTCACGAGTTGCCTTGATTGAGTAACCGAATCTTGTCCTGTGCGGTATGGTCTAGGGCGCTAATTATTAAATTAAAAGTTTGGATAAATATTACACAGTAAAGTAGAGTCGTTTTAGTTATATATAGATACATATAATATTTCTCTTTGATGAAATAAATGATTAAGTTCAATGGATTGAACACGCCTGCATTTTATTTATTGGTACTGTTTCCAGGAACGGGCTGTGGTTTGGGTAAAGTTTTATGGGGAGATCGCCAGAGGTAAGAAAAAGTTTAACGTATGAGGGATTAGTTGCTGCTCTGTGAAACGATGGGACTCTGCTGGAGAGAAGGGTAATGTTTTGGCCTATAGAGTTGCTATGCACCAATTGTACAGTGCTTTACCTGCGTCGTTTGATCTGTTGTTAAACTGAACTGACGCATAGGGTTCAGGTCGCCTCCTATAATGGAGTAGCTTTTTTGTTGAGCCGCGTGTTTTGTCTGAGCTGTATAAGTTTTTTTTAGTTCGTTTGGGTCGAAAGTACATACTTGCATACCCTTGGGTATTGTAGACGGCGGATAGGAAATAACCAGCTTTATCGCAATTAAGTTTTATTGTGCTGTGCTCAAAAATATTGAGAGTGTTAGGTAGATGCATAATTGTGTGACTTAGGCGGATTGGTGGATTAGGATGACTATGCCTCCTCCGTTATTTTGTTGTATTTTTTCTCTATAGGGTAGTTTACTCATATCAAAATACACAAAAACCTTTGTTTAAGTTTTGTAACGACCTTTTCTGCTGTAGCCCTGATAGTGGGGGTTGCCGGGAGCTCTGGAGTAGTCTAAGGTTTGAATAAATGAGAAGGCTTAGTTACAAAATGAAATATTTCTTTATTTTCCAAAGTTTATCATATACATCAAATCAACTTCATACAACTACATATATCAACTTCTTAATTGTAGTTATAACAAGTATACCTTATTTACTTATTAAGTGTTTTTTTACATATTTATCTATATATTATTGCCGAAGAGCGAGAGAGCGATTCAGTTTGTTCGTCAGAGGGATTTAGTCTTTTAAAGCGATTATCAGAAGTTTCACACTAAGAAACAGAAATGCGGCCATACAGCTAAACGCAGTAATTAGAAGGAGTAAGAGCTATGTCCATACGACACGGCAGCTAGATAGAGAACAAGGTAGGGTAACAGCTACAGCCATACGGCACGGCAGCTGGTGGAAAAAGCGGTATAGGAACATACATAACTACAGCCATACGGCACGGCAGCTAGAATAATCGTTTGCTCTTTTTAACTAAGTCATAAAAAGATATAATATAATATAAAAAATTACTAATATTAACATAACTGAGCTGTAAAAATATTTTCTTGTAAGCATACGTATATTTTTAAATCTGACCGTACCATTCATAATTTAACTTTAAACTTCATATATATATATAGCTGTATGTGGGGTGTGTTCTAGGGTAATTTTGGTGGTTTTTGTTCAAGTTTCCATGACACAATCATGTTAGAATTGGTGTTATCTGGAATAAGAATAGCAGTCAACCCTTACTTTTCCGAGAACGTGTTGCGGGTATTTCGGAAACTGCTATCGGGGTCAAGGGAATACTTAATAAACTCTTGGGGTCTTTAAGGAGCAGGGTATGAGATTACGGGCCTTAACTTATCTTGAGTGGTTTGGTTTCTTTTTCGTAATAGATATCTTAGGACTATGCACAAAATGAACCTAGCGACTAACGTTATGGTTATTCCTGTGTTGGAGTGAGTTTGAATTTGATGTCTCGTTCTGTATCTATCTGAAATTTTCTTTCGCCTAATCTTGTTAACTTCCTACATTTGTTTTGGTTATTGGTTTTATTCCAGTTTGTAATGTCATAGTCTTCAATCGGGTGTAACTCTTAATTCAATGTGGTCTAGCCTTTAATCATTATTACTGGAATTAAGTGTTATAGTTGTGATTCATTTTTTACTGCTTTTGTTGAAACAGTTTGCTATAAATATGCCAGGTCTTATTTCCTTTGACATGCCATACAAATTCACCATTACTTTCCACTGGAATTCGTGGGTTTTGTTTTTTTAACGGACAGGAATGTGGGTTTTTCGCTGAACCATTTTCCACTCCATTCAGTTCTTGTCCATTATCTCTTCGATTAGAGTAACTGATAGATTCCAGCTTACTAAGTTCCCATTATGGAATATGGATCGACTTTCTGTTTTTCAACGTTTCGAAGGGACTATTTTCTATATTTTATATGTCCAACCCCCTCTTTTCAATATGAGAGTTTAGTGGTATGGCGAAGTTTGTATTATTAATTTCTGAGACTGGGAACTCGAAGGGTTTCTGTGGACCCTTAATATTACATGCTCTTGATAAGAAATTGTAACCTAGTATGCAGTCGCAAGGTACATTCTCGTTGTTCTTTACTATATGAAATTCACATGCTTGTGAGGTTTTAAGTGGAAAATTCCCCTTGCATGTTCCTTCTGTTTAACCTTCTCCGAAAGCGCCGTTAAGGTTTGTTTTATTACCATGATTTTTATTCAACTAACGTTAGTTCCCGTGTCGACTAATAGCTCTCGACCATGGAATTAACTGCTAGATCCAGCGGAGCGGCAGTTTAACTGAGCTTGGGAGGGCTGAGACAGGTTTTCATTGGTATTCTCCAGGCTTCCGCGGTGTCGTCGCAAGCCTACATTTAGTTTTCCGAGTATTGGTCTGTTCTTTGAGCACTTTGTGGTCTCTTGCTTTCTCACTTTTGCTTTCCCACTCTTGCTTAGCTCGACAGTTGGTCATAGTATGTCCCTTTCTTTGACAAAATTCACATCTTTCGAGTGGCCTGATAAAAAAATGCTGTGTGCGAGACTACCCTTCCATTAGTTTTTGTTTTGTTTATATTTAAAGGTGGGTGAAGAGAGATCCCAAGCACGGAGGCAAAAGCGGCCCATTGTGCTATCCTGCTAGAAACCCCCTCACCAAAACCTCCATTTCTCTTAATGAAGCGCATCAGGTCTTGGTGAGGAAGATTTTTCAGTTCATCCACAGATAGGAAGGCAGACCCTAGAGTATCCAGCTTCTCCGGGCGTAGCCGGACAAGCTCATAGAAAGTGTTCGGTTGTCTCAGGCTCTGCTTCCAGGCAGGCTAGACACTGAGGGCTGTTAGATGATCGTGAAGCGGCCCATGAAAAACAGTTTTGTGCACCTGTAAGATTTTCCCATCAGCAGAGGCTTCCTATGAACATCCGCTTTGAAGAGAGACCCGATACTCAATGTGGCAACGCCTACGGCTGGTTCCGCTCCGAAGAACGGAGAATCAGAGCCAGACCTAGCTAAAATGTCAGCCCTTTCATTCTCTATGATCCCAATGTGACCAGGAACCCACTGAAGTGACCTTGTTGTGGATACACAGACAGCCTGCAATCCCCCAGTAAGTAACTTGGATGTTATCCGAGGGCCACTCAGAACCATCAAGGCTGCCTGACTATCCGAAAGGATAGCAATGTCTCTGCCCTTGATTTACATATCAAGGGCTATCTTTTATCTATTGTGTTGCCGAAAGCTTCAGCCTGGAAGACTGTGGTATGTCTGCAAGTGAGTACTCCATCCCAATGTCAGGTCCAGGAAGGTAAATGCCCGCCCGGCTTCCTCACTAGTGAGAGAGCCGTCGGTAAAAATTTTTAGGGTGGACCGGGGAAGGCTCGATAAGGCACTTACTTTCTTCAGTCCACGATTCCCTTACAGGAAAACTCACAGAGAAGCGACACCCAAAACAAAGTCCTGGTACCATCGCATCACGTGGCATGCTGGCCTCCCAACATCACCATGAGGGCAATCTGCGCAAACAGTCCTTTTGGCATCTGCCTGAATGACCAGGGGTGGCAGATTAAGTAGGACCTCAGCAGCAGTAGCCGTAGAGGCGTATGTGAGCAAGGGTCTAACGATCGAGGTGTACATCCAGTGCACAACCCTCGGTCTTATGCCCCATATGCCGCCAAAGGTTCTCCTATACAGAGTTGCAGAGTGTGTCCGAAGAGCTTTGGAAGAACAAAGTACCCAAGCTTACGTCTTCGGGAGAAGAGCACCAAGCTGGTCTTTGTTGGGTTCACTGTCATATCATGATGGGTGCACCAGTCCTCAACAATATTCAGGCCTCGTTGCATGAAGGCACAGTCTGCAGCCATGCTGTGCCTGGAGATGCGCAGAGGGATGTCATCCGCATACGCTACACATGAGAATCCGACGTTTTTCAGCACCGTGATGAGTGAGTCAACCAAAATAGAGCAGGAACCGGGGAGAACACGCCACCCTGCGCTCAGCCTCTCTCCACCAGCACACTGAGAGAGGTTCGGCCGCCCACCTCTACAGTTAAGTATCGTCGTCTTAACATTTGGTCGATCCATCGCACTGCAGTGCGGTCAACACCATGTCGACGAGCTGCCCCGCCTAGCGGCTCGGGGGTGGCCCTGTAAAAAACCCCGTCGATGTCCAGAAACGCTCCCAAGGTTGTTCAAGGTTTGTCCACGATCCAGTCCCCGCTCAATGACAGTAACCATTGAATGGAGAGCCGTCTCAGTAGATCTGCCTCTCCGGTAAGCGTGCTGTGAGGTGTTTAAGGGAGAGGATTTTAGGGCTACTCCCTTGATATATTCATCCACAAGCCTCTCCAGGCATTTCAGAAGGAAAACTTCGAAAACTCTTCGGGTCCATGTATGAAGTCTTATCAGGCTTCGGAAAATAGGCAGACCTCACCTTTCTCCATACCTCAGGGACATATCCAAAAGCGATACAGGTCCTGAAAATGGAATCGATGTAAGGAGCCAGCACAGCGCTCTCTGACTTAAGAAAGGCAGAATGCCGTCGGGGCTTTAAAAGCCGAGAAGGTTGAAATTGACCTTTCGACCATCTCGACATCAACTACCTATTTTTTTACAGGCTTCTTCTTTCGATGCCATAAAGGAGCCATCTGGCCTTCTCAGAACACTCAGCCTGGCCGACGGGTCACTCCTAAGAGGCCTGAGCAGCCCAAACGGTTCACGATAGCCGTCAAGCTCCTCACAGAAATTTACAAAGGCGTGTCTTCTTGATTTTCTAACAAGCCTCTTGTAGTTACTCTGAGTCTCGCGGTAGATCCGCCAATCCTCCTGGCCTTATTAAAAGTCTTCTGGAGGCCTTACGGAGTGTACTAAGATTGCCGTTCCACCACTCCATAGGTTCTATGTCCGTGCTAATGGGACAAGAAGCTTGGAAAGCCTCAGTCACTGCGGACTGAAGCCTTCCCACTGCCTTCTCCAAGGCGGCAATACTCCTTATTCTTCCAGGTGGAGAGGGGACCGTGGAAACTAGTTTCCTATGGTACCTCCCCCAATCAGTTCGCTTCGGATAATGTATGTTTCAACCTCAATGGGGTCAGCACCCATACAGAATTCGACATATCGGTGATCAAAGAGAGACTCCTCTCGCGATATCCTCCAGCCGGAGAACAGGTGATAAGCGCCAAAGGACGCAAAAGTCATATCAATGACTTCTTGTATTCAGCTGGTAGGAAAAGTTGGTTCGTTGCAATGATTTAACAGAACCAGGTCTGCTGACGTTATGAACTCCAGCAGGTATTCACCCCGATAGTTAGTCTTTGAGCAGCCCCAGACAGTGTGATGAGCGTTGGCATCACAACCAACCAAGACACCACGCCGATTATACCTTGCATACTCAACCGCTTGCCCTACTACTCCCTCAGTGGAAGGAGGAGCAACGGAGTCATACGGGAAATATGCTGAGACAATAAGGAGTTCCCTATTGACTCCATCTTTCTTGGAAGAAAGCTTGACCGATGTAATGTCCCTGTTACACAGATGAGGTAACAACTTCACGACAACGTTTTTTGTCGCAACAACACATGCGCTAGGGTTAGAGCACGCGCTATTATTCACAATTTTAGCTCCTTGCGACTCTGATAGACCGCGGACTTTCCAGACCCACGGCTCCTGCGCAAGCACCACTTTTTACTGTTGAGAGTTTATACTCACGTCAGCAAGGCAGCGTAAAAACAGTCACCTGCAGTAAAACTCCGCATTATTAAAACTGGACGTCGCCTGGTATCCAGAATTCGCATACTACCGACTGAGCACCCTCTCAGGACACAGTCCTTTGCGTATGTTGTTCCATTCTAGCTGGGGATGGGAGCAGCTTTTAGCCCACTAATCAGTGTCAAGCCCACCGAACAGTGGCTACCACCATGCACTACGTCGACGTAGCTGAACCCAAGGCGCAGTATATTCATACAGTAGAACAGCTCTGTCAAAACTGTCACATGAGTAGGATGCTTCTATAATGTTACTATACTTTCTCTTTCAACATTTTTAATTAACACACTAGTCAATTTTTAATACAAAGGTTCCTATGTAAATCTAAAGTGGAAGAAAGAGAACTTACAGCATGCACAAACTTGTACTAGAGGAAAAGGGGCAAAATGACAAGCAAAACTATTTCTACAATAAAAAAAAAGCTAAAAACAATTTGTTCCTCTTCCCATGCCATTCTGCTTGGTAGATCTGTCAAACTGTCACAAACATTATCACAGCCATTTTGCCTGTTACATTATCCATGGAACGAACAGAACCTACAATCAAACAGCTGTTCAGTAATAGAGCAATACATTTGCAGTAATTTTGCCGAGATGTGTACTTACATAAAACTAATACTTCTCCCAATCATTGTACAACTAGCTACTTTTCGCCCATTTACTTCCGTATCATACTTAATAGTTCCCTCTTACGGGAGAAATATTGAGGTTTTCTTTTAAATCTTTAAAATTCTAAAATTCAATAGTAGTTTCTTCTAAGCTGGTCTACTGTATGTTACTGTGCCCAAGGCTAACACCTTCACTTCACCCACTTCTGGACTGACAGAATAGCAGGATCCGTTACTCAGAGACAAGATAGCATCCAGCTAAAACTATGTAGGGTAAAAGTCAAAACGCACGATTTTTATTTTACACTTCTGACCCCATCGGGGTTCAATTATATACAGCCATCACACAGGTGTAATGAGCATACTCCCACACTCGAAATCGAGTTGGGAACAAAACAGGAAATTATTTAATAATTTTACATTTTCGCATTTATATTTCTAACTGCGGTCACAAACATTTCACATATAGCATTCTCAGATTTATTTAAACCATTAACAAATGAGTTTAAACTTTAAGCAAATAATTTTAAGCCTTGAACAAATTATTTTAAACCCTTAACAAATAAATTTAAACCTTAAACAAATGATTTTAAACCCTTTACAAATAAAATTAAACCTAGAACAAATCATTTTAAACCCTTAACAAATATATTTAACCCCTTAACGAATGAGTTTCAACTGTTAACAAAAAGACTTAAACCTTTAGCAAATATATTTAAACTCTTAACAAATTTATCTATACATATTTAAAATATTTTATTTCAATTTAAGTAAGCATTTCATACAATTTAGTTCGAATTTTGAGTGCATAAATAATTTGCAATACTTCTGACTTTTCAGTGCAGCGGTTGACCATCCACTGCCTCAGGAAAAAGTAAAACCAAATCCAAAATATAGTTGGAATAGTCATCGATCACTGAGAGAAGATTATGTAAGTTATCTAGTGATGTCACCCAAAACTGAACGTGCATTAGCCTTCATTTTAGAAAACGATTTTTCGATAGGGTTTAGCATAGGCGAGTAAGAAGGCAAAACTTTTAGTGTTAAATTCTTTTGAAATAACACAACGCGAACTTGTTGTGTTTCGTATATTCTCGCATTATCCATAATTAAAAATACTTCACTAAGCGATGGATTTGTTTCCAATTTTTTAACAAGTTCGCGCAGAAATAGAGAAATCCTATCGGAATTGCAAGTTGAATTTGCAAATCCTTGATTACTTATCGCAGCAATAAGTGTATCGTTTCTGCCACGTACTGCTGGAACTACAGCTCGAGCACGGATGCCTTCTTGAGCGGGCTTGAAATTTAATAAGACGAAGATTATAACCACGAATTTAATACTATAATTTTTTCCTCTTTCTCGTCTATGTTAATCCCTATCGAAATCGTTTTCTAAAATGAAGGCACATGCACGTTCAGGTTTAGGTGACATGAATAGAGAAAATAATCTTTTCTCAGTGATCGAAGATAGCCTGCAACAAATGACACCTAATGACTGTTCCAACTAATAATGGATTTGGTTTTACTTATTCCCAAGGCAGTGGATGGTCAACCGATGCACTAAAAATACAGAAATATTGCAGACTATATATGCACCCAAATTTGAGAAAAAATTGTAAGACATGCTTACTTAACTTGAAATAAAATATTTTAAATATAAATTTGTTAAGAGCTTAAATATATTTGCTAAAGGTTTAAGTCTTTTTGTTAACAGTTGAAACTCATTCGTTAAGGGTTTAAATATATTTGTTAAGGGTTTAAAATCATTTGTTCAAGGTTTAAATTTATTTGTTAATGGTGTAAAATCATTTGTTAAAGGTTTAAAATCAATTGCAGAAAGTTTAAATTTATTTGCTTAACGTTTGAACTCATTTGTTAATGGTTTAAATAAATCTGAGAATGCTATACGTAAGCACTTGTTGTTTTTGACAACGAAGTTTTGTCATCGCGGCGCGGCTGCGATAACAAAAGCTTTTGCATGTAAAAGTTGTGTGCTCGCAATTAGATCTATTTATAGGAAAACTAAGCTTCAGCAAAATTTTATATGCATTTTATGTCTGCTATATGATAAAAAATTTCTCTATTTAGGTGTACTTGTAGTTCTGTTCACATATCTAAAATTACTTGCTATTGATGATAAGTCTAAACACTACATTTTTATGGGAGGCATTGCTTGCCTTTCTATCTCTTCAAGTTTTTCCACCTTCTCAAATACGGCAGACAATTCCTTTGTGTCTTGCATAAGATGGATTTTATGGTTAGGGTTGATTAGCCCAGTTTTAAACAAATATATGGCCGTTTCCATAAGCTCGGTCCCTACTGCTTTAGCAGCATCACCTTTAATACGCTGAGAAACTTTTGAGAAACAATTTTATGTAGAACTTTTACTCTGTGCGCGAAATCTGTCAAAGTCTCTCCAAGCGTCTAATATGGCGCTCGGTGCTCATTTACCAAGGTCACGTCATGGTCTCTAATGCCCAACCTACAATGCATGGTAAAACCACGTCGTCAAAACGATATGGATTTTTGTGTTTGCTTCCCACTCTTGCATTTGAAAATTTATGCTTGCAATAATGTCCCTTCTCTCTCATTCATTTGACGACATTAGTACGAGCTTATGTGTAGCAGTTAATCAGCAAAAACGATATAGTAATACCTCAGGTGTATTCAGCATAATTTAGAACCATGTAGAGGAATTTAGAACATCAGCAAAAAAAAACGATATAGTAATACCTCAGGTGTATTCAGCATAATTTAGAACCATGTAGAGGAATTTAGAACAAAACAGTTGTAAACTGGAACTTGTACTTTCAGTCTTGAAAGTAATATTTTATATTATTCGACTTGTCCCAAGCAATTTCTTAGTTTACTAAGTTTACTATATTGTAGTATAAATTATGGAGACCAAATACCTCATTTGATGTAATTCTGCAATGAAATTGAGGAAACAATTACATTTATGATAATTGACAGTTATACAGCTGTTTAATTTGGCAGCTTACCACAGCTTACATATTTCGTGTATTTATATGCATTCTTCAGCAACCATGCATTGTATGTAGATTAGGCATAATTCGCTGAAATTTTTTAATTGTGTCCCCTCTAATGGGGTGGCTGCTCTTCTTCTAAAGCGTGTGCGGAGGAGGGTTAAAAAAATGGGTATTTCTTCAATAAGCAATTTATTATATGTTTACAACTGTTTATAAATATGCTTATTTCCGAGTCTAGGTTTATTCCTATGTCACCAGTCAAAATGGGAATACTATTAAAAATCAATTGGTTGACTTTTGCTACGTCAACTTGTAGGGTTATCATATTGTCTTCTTGTAATAAGCGCGGACGAGTTTTTGATCGTCGCCTGAATTCCTTTCCTGACCTTAGCATAGACACTTCCCAGCTCTCTGCTGGGTTGCTGATTGTACTAGGGTCAGTGCTGTCTGCACTCAAATATGGGCTTGTGTTCTTTCCAAAATATCTTGATCTTTACTCAACACATAAAATGGATAGGTAGGTTTGGTAGGCGATCTTGGTGTTGAATTTGCTGTCGGATTATCCGTTGTCTGTGACATTAATTAAGATGGTTCAATTTTTGAATTCTATTCCACTTTATCTAACTGTTAACACTTAATTATAACACCACTACAAGGAAGTCTAACTTTTGACCTTAATACGTTCATATGTGTGTATACCGCAATATTCGGCCAAAACTGAGAGGATATGTTTCGTTATATGAAACTAAGGTTTTGAGAAGCTAGCGAAATAAAAATAAAACATAAAATAGAATCAGTTAAATGTTGACATAATAGAAAATCTAACGAGTTCGCATAGTTTCTGACCTTCGTTGCGTTCAAGATTTGCGAAAATTTTCTCATTAATATTTCATGTCGGTCATAATTTCAATATCACAATAATTACATAAATTTACAGACTTTCTATTCAAGCTATTCGGATCAGCAACAATTCACAAAGTCCTAATTACAAAATCTTCAAGTTTTATTCATTTTTGAATTTTCTTTAAAAAATGCCTATAATGTACAATTGCTTGTTTTTGTAACGCTAGGTTTAGTGGTCTTTGTTCGTAGTAGCAATGATTTACAAATAATATCATTTGTGACTGATGAATTAAAACTAGTATCAACATAGAAGACACGCTGTACCATAAATTTAGTTTAATTAGGAACAGATTTTTGGAGATGATTTTTGGAGATTGGTTGCTTCTTTCACTGCATGAAGTCAACCTAAATATGGATTCTTAGTTTTTCGCATTTTAAGTTCTTGAGATGTACGAAAAACATCTTTCAAATTAACATTCACATTTACATTCATTATTCAAAAAAAAATTTGTTCTGTGAATACACAGCTTTAGACAAAAAGTATAAATCACCCTTACCATACAAACCAATTCACTTAAGTTCATGCGTAATTTGAGGTCCGCATCTGCACTAGAGCTCTAGCTTACCCTTAACACCCCTTTGCCCCAGTAAAAAAAAGGTTTTAAATTTTAGCACTTTTACATGCCAAAAGAAAGTCTTCTGGACTACTAATGCTTGTAATTTCTCCTAGTAGAGGTAACACAAAGTGGCACATAACAAGTAAAAAAGCTAGAATTGGTCTAAAACTAATTCTTATGATACCGTAGATGAATGCCCGTATATTTCATACCGTAGATGAATGCCCGTATATTTCGTATATTTCTTTATGGCAACACCAAGAAGGGGTTGCCCGAATTAATCCAATTTTTGGAATTTTATTTGCTATTACTATGAAAATACTACGTACCAAATTTCAGATCTCTATGTCAACATATTCTCGCCGGACGGAGGTGAAACCCGATATTTTCATAAATTTCGAGCCACCAACCCGTCGTCTTATCGTTTCTTACATTGTTGCGCACTTGAATTCTCGCGTCGCTTTTATCTTTTCATTACTTTGTTGCGCGATTGAATTTATATTTTATGCTTACAAATTTTACTGAGGGTAAGATTTGTCATGGAATTCGACTTTATTTATCGCCTTTTTCAAGTGGGCCATGCAAAGAAATTGCTGATGCAACTTTCTTTGCGTGTGAATAGATAAGCTGGTCACGTTGTTAAGTGTGACTAGCTTATAGGACCCTTTTCATGACTTGATTTTAATTTTTCTTTAGGAATGTGCCGTTTTTTTCCTTATTTTTCTTTATTAGGGATTTTATGAATCCGCAGGTTTTTTATTGAATGTTGTGTATACAACAAACCTTCCCCCTGTGAAAAAGAGAGCTATTCTTTGGAGAGGAATAGCTCTCAGGGGAAAAATTTATTTGGCTGGGTGCGGTCTTAACCCCTTGCGAATACTTGGTCGTTTCAATTACTTTGCTGTGCCCTATTTTACATGAAATTTTTGTATCATATATAAAAAATTCCTTGTGCTTTATTTGTTTTTGTTGTTAAAATACTTGTTGTAAAATGTTGTTTTATATATTTTAAACTTATTTAATACTAATCGTATGTGATACCCTAATCTAGTGTTAGTTTTTGTTAAGGTTTAGTTTTATACTAGATTGGTGTTGTTAGCTTAATATTATTTGATTAATATATTTTGTTATTGTTATTTCTATGATTTATTACTAATTCTCTAGTGAGAGCAATATCTATATATATATATTTTGTTTTCTAAAAATTTCTGTTGCTATGTATATACTTATGTGCTTTTGACACCATATCTATAATATGCTAGGAGCTACACACTGTCCTTAAATAAAATTTCTTTTGATTAATTAGGGTTATAGTATATAGTATACCTTATTCTACGGTTGGTATTAATTTATCTTACCTTTACTTACTAATAATAATCATATAATAATATCTAATAATATTTATATTTAGTTGTTTATTTTGTTATGTTTTACATTTTTCTTGTTTGTTTAATTCTCTCTCTTTTTGAGATTTACATTATACTTGTAATACTACTAGTGCCTTTGCTTCTATCTATTTTAAGTGTCGGCTGGTGGTTGTCAGCTAGTGACCTTTTAGAACGAGTGACCTTACGAAGTGGAAATTTTATATCACTTGTACCGACCTTGTGGGTGGTAAGGTGCGTGTCCTTTTGAGAGGGATAGGTTCGATTATTTCGATTTGTTCGATTTGTTCGATTTGTCCCTCCGCCTCTGGGTTTCTTTCAGATTTGCGTAAGCGATAATTTTTAATAAATGGGGCTAGCCATTTGGCGACTAGGTATAGCACCATACATGTGGTGACAACACCAGTTAGGGAAACTGAAGTTGTTGCTAGTACATGTGTAGGGTGGTGACTTAAGTGAGGCGTTATGTTTATTAATTTTTTGTCCAGCTCTTTTAATGACTGGGTACCTTTCAGGATAAGATTATTTGTATCATCTCCTGAATATAGTTCTGTTTTAAGATTTTGTATTTTCGACTCATTAGTTATGTTCATAAATTGGTTCACTATTCTTTCTAAAGAGGCCGTATTTGGGAAATAATTAGGCTGTCTGAGACTTAATTTTTGGATATTCTCTGCCTCATAGTGTAGGATTTGCGATCCCACTTGTAATTGGCAGGGATGGTTGATAGTTATTATCCCTTGGCCTTCTATTTTGGAAGTTAGGAATTGTTGGGTACACTGAAGGTGTACAATGGTTGGCTCTATCAACGAGAATATCCAAGAATTTGGTTTACTTAGTTTAATAAGTAGGTCTCTGGGAGGTATTTGTGCTCTGAATTGACACTGAGGCTCTTCCTTTAATGGATTAAAGAGCAGCTTCACTACGCATTCCTTAGACATCGTAGCTTTTGTTATGGGGATGCCCAGCTTAGCGATGAAAGTGTCCTCCTTTGAGTTTTGGGTGATCTTTTTAAAGGTCCTAAGAGTTCGTGGTTTTAACAATAGAATATCCTGTGTCTGTACTTGGTGTGCTACGTGCGAGTACTCTATTTCAGGTACCAAAGATTGTTTTTTATTAACGTGTATGGGGAAACTGTGTATTCGATACAACTTCATTTGTGGTAGATTAAATCGGAAGTTGTATTCGAATGACTAATCTGTCTCTTAAATCTATGAGCTCTTAAATCGATGAGCATTGTACTTTTTCCAAAAAAATTTACTGGTAAAACGTTTAATTTACTCATAGCTACTAAAAAGTATTTATTTTGTTATAAGTAACAACGTCTATATGGGTACTTTTATTTAGCTTATTTTTTATTGTTTTAAATAAAATTTAGGTAAGGGGTGACTTCGTGAGTCATAGGGAATAATTCCGAGTGCGGAACCTTTAAGTAGGTAGTTGTTAGTTTAACTGGCGAAATTTTGTTTCAGTGGAACTTATTTTCTAAAGGTGTATGTACCAGTATACTACTCATAATAGGGTTTCAAACGGTTGTTGTGTACTACAACCTGTCGCTTGCCTATTTTTATGGTAGTGTTTGTTGGACTGGGTACATGGATTACCAGATATGGTCCAACCCAAATTTGAGACAGTTTATGTTTCCTACTCTCACTTTTGAGGAGGACTTTGTCTCCTAAGTGGAAAGTGAGAGGCCTGACTGTTTTGTCGTAATATGCCTCCGAGCGTTGTTTGCTGGCTAGGAGATTTTTACGAGCCGTGGCATATGATTTTTGTAATCTGTACTTTAGCATATGGTAATACCTTTCGTGGTTGTAAACGGGTTCAGGATCCCGTTTTAAGTTAGATGGGACATCCGCTGTGAATCCGTAAAGGCAATCCATTGGGGTTAATTTAGTACCCTCGTGTACACTGTTATTGTATACGAATGCAGCGGTTCGTAGGAATTGATCCCATGTTTTGGGATTTTCGTCTACGATTGTACGCAGATATTCGATTAGAGGTCTATGTGCACGCTGCAGTGCTCCATTAGACTGTGGGTGGTATGCGGAAGTTTGTAACTTCTTTACCTTTAGCAGTTTGCAGACCTTCTTGAATAGCTCACTCAGGAAATTAGTTCACTGATCGGTGACTATTCTCTTTGGAATGCGATAGCACGTGACAATCTCATTGAAAAAGGTTTGCGCCACCGTTACTGCTTCTCCATTAGGTATGGCGTACCAATCGACAAATTTGGTAAGATTATCTTGAAAAGTTAAGATATATTTATTACCTGATATGGTCTCTTCTAGTGGACCTACTATATCGAGGTAAACCTCGTCGAAAGGTTCTTCTGCGATGTCCGCTATTACCATTGGCATCTTGATTTGTGGAGATGCTTTCATTGTTTGGCACTTAGGGCATTTTTTTATGTATTTCTTTATATCGCTAAGCATGTTCTCCACCAATACTTGCGTCTTATTTTTTTATAAGTCTTATGGACACCCTGATGGCCGCCGAAAGGAGAGTCGTGATAATCCTTTAGGATTGTTTGGACTTTCTTGTGGCTCGTGATTATCTCAGGTGCCTTGACTGGACTTATATCTTGTTCAAGCGTAGCAGGGGGTTGTATTTCCGCCTTTGGGGGTTCATATTCTTTATGTTCCGCTGCCGTGGGCTGTGTTTCAGCGCTGGGGCTCGTATTGGCTTCTTAGGCTTTCTGTTTTTGAGCTCTGGTCACGGCGAAGCAATGAGCGGGTTTCTTGGTTTTCTGTTTATTTGGGGAATTGTTTTCTTCCACATCAGAGTCCATAGTGCGGTGGACTTGGGCTTGTACCGTTAAGGTGTTGCCTGTATAGTCTTCGTTTAATACTTGTGGAATGCGGCTTAATGCATCCGCATTGGTATTATACTTCCCTGGTTTGTATTCGATGGTATAATCGAATTCTGATAATTTGTGGTGAAATCTCACCAAACGTCGGGTCTTTAACATTAAAGACACCTTTGAGAGGCTTGTGGTCAGTATAGACCGTAAATTTCCTGCCTTGAAGGTAGCATCGGAAATTCCTAGTGGCCCAGACTATAGCCAATAACTCCTTTTCAATTGTGGAGTAATTTCCCTTGGCTTTGTTCAGCGTTCGGCTTGCATAGGCGATAGGCTGGTCTTTTCCCACTTCTCCTTGGGAAAGTACAGCTCCTAAAGCTTCGTTACTGGCGTCCGTTGTGAGGTTGAATGGTTTAGAAAAATCTGGATAGATTAAAAGAGGTGGTGAAATTAGAGCATTTTTAATGCTTTGGAATGCTTCTTGGCATTTTCGGTCCAAGTGAATTTTACATCCTTGCGTAGTAAATTCGTAATTGGACGAACGATTTTTGAGAAGTCCGGGATGAACTTCCTATAGTAATTGGCGAGTCCTAAAAAGGACTGAACTTGCCGTACTGTTCTAGGAACAGGGAATGTTTGGATGCAGGCCGTTTTGCTGGGGTCTGGTAATGCACCTTCGCTAGAGCATTTGTGCCCTAGGTAAACAACTTCTCTTCTCAAGAACTGGCACTTCTCTGGCTGCAGCTTGAGGTTGTTTTCTCTCAATTTGTCGAAGACTTTACGAAGTTTATCATTGTGGTCATTTAAGTTTTTTCCATAAATGACGATGTCGTCAAGATAAACGAAGCATTCGAGGCCTTGTAGGCCTTTCAGAACGAAGTTCATGAGGCGTTGGAATGTAGCGGGAGCTCCTTTGAGTCCGAATGGCATACGCTTAAATTCGTAGTGCCCGTAATTAATGCTAAAAGCGGTCTTATGTCGATCTTTTTTGTCGACTAAGACTTGGTGGTAGCCGTTGGCTAAATCGAGGGTGGTAAAGTACCTGGCATGACCTAGTTGATCAAGAATATCCTCGATTCGGGGTAGCGGAAATGCATCGCCAATTGTCTTTTCGTTTAATTTACGAAAATCGACAACGACGCGCCACCTTTTCTCACCATCAGGTCCCGCCTTTTTGGGGACAACTAATAAGGGTGAATTCCAAGGGCTTTTGCTAGTTTGGACTATCCCGTTATCTAGCATTTCTCGCATTTGCTCATTTATCACCTGTCTCTGAGTCTCTGGTAATCGATAGGCCTTTTGGTTTATTGGGGCCTGATCTTGTATTAATGGAATGTTATGGGTGATAGCGTTTGTATATGTAAGCTTATCACCTTTAAGGTAAAAGATATCATTGTACTCATAACAGAGTTCGGATATCGAAGCTTTTTCTTCCGCGTTTAAAGTTTCATCCAGGTTGAGCTCTTGATCTAACCTGATGAGTCGCGGGCTATTTCTGGGATCTTCCTGATCCACAAACAAGTATCTTACATGTTGTAAAATAGCTGTATTTTCCGAAAAGTTCGTATTTTTCTCCTTGCTGTGTTTATCTTCCTTTTTACTTATACTTCTATTGTCTGATGGCAGGGGATGTGCTTCCTGCTGTTCGAGTAGTGGAGTACTATGTTGTACTGATATTTTTGTTTGTTTAGAGTACTCGCACGCATTGACACCTTGGTTTATGGGCCGTGAGAAATTGGTATTTTTAACTATATTTGATGGTGGAGCCAACATTGCCTTTAATGAGGTCTTACGGATCTCGCACGCATCTTTTGTAGTACTCTGGGGTCTCATTTGATTAATATTAACTTTTTTATGTGGTGGAGTCGGCCTTGCCTTTGAACAAGTCTTTTTGATATCACACGCACCTTTACTTGGGCTCTTATGCCTTGTAATTATCTTAAATCTAGGTATATTGGATGGAGGAGTCAGCTGCATTTGGCTTATCGGCCGCTTTACCTCTCTCGCATCCCACATTGGGCTCTGAGGCCTTAACAATTTTTTAAGATTTTCTTTATTGTACGATGGAGTCTGCCTTGCCCTGCTCGGGTCTTACTGGGCTCGCACGCGTCACTTATTTCGGTTCCTAGTTGAGATAAGAACTTGTATTTAGGAATTTTAGAACTGGAAGTCTTGTTCGGCTTGGGCTCGGATTCGGGAAGCTCACTGTTGTTTATGTTGCTCGTTTGCGATGCATTCGGCTTGAGAACGTTTTGTATATATGCGGCTTCTCCTACTGGGATGACGGCGTAGTCATGGATAGGTAGCAATTGTACCAATAAACTGGAGATGACTACTTGAGAATTGTTACTGTTGAGTATGGCTACTTGCACTGTTTCTTTCCCAGTGGGGAGTAAACTGTTGGCCAGGAAGACCCCATCGCCTATTTCTTTCGAAAGACAGATCATTTCTTCCTTCACTCGCAACGGGACCGTGGTGATCATTTGTGACCTAGCAGGTATGCATATTGGTTCTTCTAAGGTAACCAAATGCTGCCTCATTTCGCTGGTCTCTTGATCACCCAGACAGCTCTTTTCGTATTCCAGTGGCTCTTGTTGAACCTGGCAGCCAGCATTACTCTTTTGAGTTGCCTTGGAGACACTGCAGGTAGATAGCTTAACCTGTTTAGGCTCCATCTTTTCTGCCAGTGATCTCACTTCGACTGCTTTTCTGGAGTACAGCTTGTCCGTTTTATATGACGGGCACAGTAAACTCTTCGGAGTTGGTTTCCGTACAAGGAAACTTAAGTGCTTTATTTGGGCCTTCAACATTACAATTGTTTGATAGGAAATCGTTTCCTAATAGGCCGTCATCGGAAAGACCTGGCAAGTTTTGTACTACTTGAAACTTGCAGGGAATTTTATTTTTAAAATTGAAGTTACCCTTGCAATTTCCCAGTGTCTTTCCAGTTAAAAAGTGGGTCTGTAGAGTGCATGCCTCAGTTGAATTAATTAGTTTGAGATCTTTAATCGCTTTCTTCTTTATAATACTGACCTCAGCGCCAGTGTCCACTACTAGTTTTGTTTGGCCGTTAAGGCTTATGTCCAGTGGAAGTTTCACTGTGGGGACACCGGATTCGGGCGCTTGAGGCGACCCTTTTAAACTTTTAGTTGGGTTTATAGTCGAGCCGGGGAGTTTTGGGTCGACTGCATGTCGTTTCCCTGACTCCGGGCTTCCCACTTTTTCTTTTGCCTGCAGTTTTCATCTGCGTGTCCACGGCGACCACAAAAATTACACTTGAGTGAGTCTTATGTTAAAGACCTGGAGACCTTTTGTGTTATGCTGTTCTGTTGGTGGTCTGCTGGGGAGGCGTTGAGGAACATTTTGTTGAGACTGAGTGAAGTCCTGGTGTGTCTGTCTATTTGTTCTGCAATCACGAACGTCGTGTCCATATTTTTTGCAGTTCGAGCAGAAAGGGGTGTTTTTGCGCTTTAGGCAATCTGTATATGTATGACCCTTTCGCTGACAGTAGCTACACGTGATGTTACGGATCAGTGCATCTGTGTCCGACCTTTTAGTTTCAGAGTATACAGGTACTCGGTGGCGTGGCTGTGATATTGTGTTGTTTGCGTGGCGTGAGAAATGGTTTGGGTTCTGTGCTCGAGGTGATGCGAACATAGGTGTTGACTGCATTTGATAATACGGGGATCTGTAGAACGCTCTCACTCGTAATTCTGGGTCTACTGGAGCCACTGGAGGAGCTTGTGCCAGAGGACTCTGGACGAATGTAGCACTTTGCTGTAGTTTCTCCATGTCCAGGGCTTTTTGTACGAGAGCGCCTATATCGCCTTCTCCCTGCGTGAGTAAATATTGACACAAATGTGGATTAGTTACTCCACTTTTGAGAGCATTTTTGGCGAAGTCCATCAGCTGTGTTTTCACAGCCGGGACTGCCTCAGCTCCATACTTTTGTGTCGCAGCCTCATTGCAGATCGTCAACAGCTGCTTCAGCCTTGTAGCAAAAGCAGTGAGAGATTCCAATGGGTTCTGTCGTGTGGTGATCAATCTGTTCATCAATTCCTGATACGTCTCACGGGGAAGGTATGTCCTGTTGAAACGTTCCTCTACCTCAGTGAATGAAGTAGGGACGTCTGAAGCGAATAGCTGATATGCATCACCTCTTAATCTTGTGGGGAGAACCTGAAGGAAAGCCACCTTTTCTTCATCATTAAGGCACTGCATAGTTTGCTTGCAGCAGCCGATGAAGGTCTGTAGCTCACGTCCCGTTTGTGGGGTACTTTCACCCGAAAATAAAGGGACGAGCTGAGCCGTCAATTTTGCAACTTTGGCGTAGTCCACCATGTTTTGTAGCCTTTTGGCTGAATTTTTAAATTTAGGTGGACTAATGGGACTACCTTCTGGACTGGTTTCCGTTAAGGATTCTTCCAGCCAATCTATTAAAAGGTCCTCCGGTGTAGAGTCTATCACTTCACTAACACAACCACTTTCTTTTGGGCCTTCACTTAAATTATCACTTTTATTTAGTTCTAAATTATTCTCACTTTATTCTTATCTAATTCGAGGGAGCGCTGAGATTCAGTTAGCTTATTTAACTCTTCGCGAAATCGAACTGTATTTTCCTTTAAAGCCTGGATTTGTGCAAGCCTATTTTCGCGGGTTTGACTTAATTTTCTACTCAGTGAATCACACTGGGTGATAGCTAGCGTGCCTGAATCTTGCGCTCTCTCATACAATCTATCTAAGAACTTATTAAGACTTACTTGTGTAGTGGGACCTGACAATATAGTTCCACTTCGGAGTCGAGGTCCTGTTGGAATTGGTGTTGGTTGTTGATCCGCAGCTGATGATGTACCTTTCCGGAGGTGCGTAGTATCGGCACCTGGGGCTGATCCCGCGTCGGCTAAAGGTGGAGGATTTGTCCTCTTTGCTGCTTCTGGTTCCTGTTGGACTGGATTAGAGCTGTTGCTTTCTGACATGTATTGTCGGTTGAAAGGGGGGCTCCGGCCTGCTTATTTCCCTTTGATGTAGTTTGGAGGGGGGTTTCCTTAACCGTCTTCGTATTCCCTCTGAGTACTTTTGTCCGCTGCCGTCTGATTTATTTGCTGCCGGGGGGGCCTTGAGCCGTCTTACTTCCCCTGGTGTTAGTTGAAAGGGGGGCTATTAAAGCCGCCTTCGAGTTCCCCTTCAACTCTGGATCGAAGTCGTCTAATGAGCGAGCTGACTGCTGTTATTCTCGGCACTTCGGGATTTCGTATTCGTCCTTCTGGTTGCCTTTTTGTAGTCTTGATTTCCCTCGGTGGTGCTTGTGCACTGACTGGGATGAACGCGTGCTCGCCTGGAGCAGAGGCGCCTACAGATGAAATCTACCCGAGTGTTGGGGGTGACTTGGCTTGAATAGCGTCGTTAAAGGTTCCCCTTTTTGTTCGCAGGATCAAGGAATTTAAGCTTTTGATTATTTAGCGAGATCAAGCTACCTTGATCCTACCGGCTGCGCCAATTTGTTCCGTATTATCGGGCACCTTTTAACGTAGTCACTTCAACACCGCGTACTGTTGTTATGAGGGATTTGACAAATTAAAATAACCTTGAATTGTTTCCTATTTGTACTTTTATATTTTATTCACTATTATACACTAGCTTTCGTTTTTCTTTTATTATACAAATTAAAAATTGTACAGCCACTTGTGTCGCGCGACCAAAGCTTCACCGGGGTTAGAACCAGATCACTTCACCATATAATTTTCTTTTTCTTTTAAAACTCCAATCTGTTTTTTAATATATAAAATTCGCGGTGCGACCCGTTGCGAGGTTGTAAACGAACTCATTCGACTTTTTTTTTTTCATTAATTAAGTCTCGACAGTCAGGATAGGAAAATTGCTTAATTAGCATTCCTATCCTGAGAAAATATATTATCGTTGGGCATGTTTAATCATGCCCACAAAAATTTCTCGCCGGACGGAGGTGAAACCCGATATTTTCATAAATATCGAGCCACCAACCCGTCGTCTTATCGTTTCTTACATTGTTGCGCACTTGAATTCTCGCGTCGCTTTTATCTTTTCATTACTTTGTTGCGCGATTGAATTTATATTTTATGCTGACAAATCTTACTGAGGGTAAGATTTGTCATGGAACTCGACTTTATTTGTCGCCTTTTTCAAGTGGGCCATGCAAAGAAATTGCTGATGCAACTTTCTTTGCGTGTGAATAAATAAGCTGGTCACGTTGTTAAGTGTGACTAGCTTATAGGACCCTTTTCATGACTTGATTTTAATTTTTCTTTAGGAGTGTGCCGTTTTTTCCTTATTTTCTTTATTAGGGATTTTATGAATCCGCAGGTTTTTTATTGAATGTTGTGTATATAACACAGTAGTACCATTACGTTGCAATTGACTAATACTCAGCGTGCACCACAAATTAAATTTATTTGCACTTCATATTCTTAGGGTTTCACAATTGGGAAAGCAGTTAATTCATTCGGGCTTAATTATACTAAGGAGTCTTCGACTCTTATGCTTACTCACTACCGATTCAACGAAAATTCTAGAAAACTTCAAGACAAATTGTCTAAACCACTAATGGTTCAAGAGGCAAAAAAAAAAATCTGTGAATTCAAGTCAGGATTTCTTAACCGCTTTTGTTAACTACATAAATTTAAGGAACTTAAAGGAATTCCCAATAACCTAGTTATTATAGTATACTATATGAAGGGAACCCGAGGTGCCTTCGGACTCCTATCCTACCAATAATTCAATAATTGTACCTTCATTAAAACTAATCAAAACGTTAGCAACCTCAATCAGGTTCTTTCTTTTTCTTTCCTTTTCTTTTTATAAAAGCAAACAAACCAACCTTCGACGAGGTTAGGTCGTTCCTGCCAACCCCCTGCCATCACTTCTATCTATTGTTCTCTGACGTTTAATGACACACATTTCTTCCCAATCTTAAGGAACCTTACGACAACCTCAACACACTTGTTGACCATAACTATTGTTCTTGCGGTGCATAGTTGGGTATATATGTATATGTATTTGCATATATATCAATTCTTAAAAATCTGATTAGCATAATAGTATCTCTAGTAAGTATAGATATTGTTACGCGCCACAAAGCGACACAATTGAAACCATTAGAAACCACTTTAGGTTAGTGACATCTTAGCATTGTATATATATTATATAGTGGTCGCAACTTTAAATAGTCACCTCCACGCTAGATGGCCATAGTTGTACCTGTTTGAGAATATTGAGTTTGTTTATTTATTTATTTATTTGTAAGGAGTACACAACATAAATGCTTGCGTATCCTGGAATCATTCGCTCTCGGTCCTAGACCATATGGCGCTTGTGCTCTACCTTAACCTATTATAATATTTTATTTGCTTACTTTTCTATTTTTTAACATTGTATATGTACATATGAACATCTTTTACGGGTCCTATTTTATTTGTCCTGGAAAAAAATTGTGTTACCTATGCTATACCTAGTTGTGTGAATTAAAACCTGTTTTCCCTATCTATGCTAACCTACTCTTATTCTAGATGGGGAGTGGGATGTTAAGTAGGGTAATTAGCTGGAAAAGTTGGGAATCTCGGGGCTGGTTGGGGTGGAGAATAGTGGAGAGGTCGTTGGATTTTATTGTGTTCTGTGACATTATCGACCAATTGCAATCACTTCGATTCTTTCAAAGGTTTTTGAATCTATCATTAACTCCAAATTAATGAAGTATCTGGAAACCAATCAGCTCATCAACGATCGCCAATACGGCTTCCGGCACGGTCGCTCATCTGGAGACTTGCTGACTTTCTAATTTCTTACGGAACGTTGGAATCGTAGTCTTCACAATTTTGGTGAGTCCAAAATCGTTGCTCTAGATATTTCAAAGGCCTTTGATAGAGTCTGGCATCCAGCCCTTTTAGCCAAACTCAAAGCACTTGGTCTTTCCCCTCTTCTATTATGGATTGAAAGTTTCCTATCTAGTCGCCAAATACGTGTTGTATTAGATGGCGTTATATCTGAACCTCATCCTATTAATGCCGGTGTCCCCCAGGGCTCTGTTATTTCTCCGACTCTATTTCTAATCTTCATTAATGATCTGCTTTCCCTTACTTTCAATCCTATCCATAGCTTTGCTGATGACAGTACCCTTGATTTCGCATACTCCTTTGACACCCTTGCGGATTCCAGAGGGAACGCCACATGTGTTAAACGAGACTGCATGATTAGATCATTGAATAACGATCTTGACAATATTCTCGCTTGGGGCAAAGTGAATCGCGTCGAATTCAATGCATCTAAGACCCAAAGCTGTCTCATCTCATTAAAACAAGACCATCACTTAACCACTCCCGTTTCGTTTGATGGTGCATTAATTTCTGATTCACCGTCGCTAAGCATTCTTGGCATTAATATTTCCAGTAAGTTAAGCTGGACAGATCACATCTTCTCGGTTGCCAAAGAAGCATCAAAATGTCTTGGTTTTTTGAAAAGGTGTAAGAAATATTTCAGCCCATCAAATATAGCGCTTCTCTACAAGTCCTACATCAGACCTAGAATGGAATACAATTCCCATATCTGGGCCGGGGCTGGTCGCACAGCCTTAGCTTCATTGGATATTGTCCAAAAGAGAGCCTGCAAGCTCATTGGCGATGTGGCAATTACTCGCCATATTGACTCGCTCGAGCACCGTCGCAATGTTGGATGCCTTTCGCTCCTTTATCGCTATATGCATGGTCAATGTTCTGATGAAATATCTAGTCTGATCCCTTGTAGAATAGTTCCTGCACGCAATACTCGCGCTGCATCCCGCGCTCATCCTTTTATCCTTCAAATTACCTTCGGGCGTACACTAAAATTCCGTGATGCTTTCTTATCCCGAACTGTGCGAATGTGGAACAGTCTACCATCTTCTGTCTTTCCTCCGCCATACAACCTGCGAAAGTTTAAGGGCGACATACATCGGCTCCTCCGCCGCTCTCCTCATATCCCTTAATCCTTTCCCTATCTCCTTCCTGCCACGCTGTGCTTTGCATCATAGGGTATCCCCTGAGCTTGGAAGTTGGGCAATCTATCAGGAGGTGCTGCACTGATAGCGCATTATGACATTGGAGCATGGTTGTGATATACATTTAATACCATAAATACAAACAACACTAAAAAGCTGTAAACACAAATTTCACAACAAATGTAAAACGCTAAAATTAATCAGCACAAATTTATTACAACACCATTCATAATCGAAAATAATTGATGATAATAATGACATACATTTATTTGCAACAAGCAAGCGATTGCACCACTGACCCAAACGATTCATCGTCAAGGGGTTTCACGCGTAAATGCATGTCATCATAATTTTATGCACATTGCTTACTCGCCCAGCGTCAGCATTTAGAATAGTAAGAATAGGGTACCATAGGTTACTAATTATGTATATATAGGCTAAGAACGATCAATAAATTGAATTCATTCAGTTCTCTTGATTTATCGAGAAAGTTACAAACCGTCGTGTATTATTCCACATAGGAGTACTAAGCTGTACAGCTGCTCCTACTATTCATACCCCCATTTTATCTCGGAGTCTGAGCTGTTAATAGCCGCTCCAGTGGAGTCAAAGTCACACGACTGCTCCCAGGTTTTTCTTTAAAAATTATAAAAGATACTACATGGCGACCGTGACATCGTAGAAACTGCGAAATTTGTAACTTTGCGAATCTGCAGACCATAATATCATCATCAAAAGTGCAGCTGGGAATTTTCATAAATAATAGAAACTTATACGGTGACATAGTAACAACCACCAAAAAACTGCGAAGACGACTACATCCACTACCAGTACCAATCAGAAGAAATTTTAGTATGAACGAGATAGATGCCATCTTCAATCACATTTTCAAGACTATTGAAGAAACTAAGAAGATACCAGAGAGGAATATAGAAGGCATAACACTGTATCCAGTAAATAAGAAGCCGACGCCGTACATCCCCAAATCAAGGCTGGACAACGAAAATCCTCCACCATACGAAGCGGGTCCAAAAAGAATCACCATCGAGGAGTATAGAAGCAGAAACACAAGCAGTGTAAAAACTCAGGAGACAAAACCACGAAAAAGAGGAGGCAAGAGACAAAAAATTGCACAGGAACTTCAAAATTACAAGGTACTTGTCGAGTTAGCAGCAACTGAGGAGGAACGGGAAAAATACAACAAACTAATAATATTGACAAAAAAACAACTGAACGTCATCAAAAGGAAGAGATAAGGGTTTAATGATCTAATTTAAAATTTATTTTTTTTTAAAATATAAAGTAGAAGTAGCGTAGTATAAAGGTATAATAATAATTAAATAATTAATATGTAAAAAAAAAAAAAAAAAAAAAAAAAAAAAAAAAATTTTTTTTTTGCTGTTTGCTTGACGTTGTTGGAAACAAGCGAAACATTTTCAGTAATGGGTAAAACGCAATCCAAAACTTCAGATAACAACGGGGAAATTGTTAATAATCTAATTATAGAGGATACAGTTTCGGTCGAGAATAATCAGATAATAATAATTTTATGCATATTGGTTGCAATTAAAATCATTGAATTTGTATACATACTGTACAAAGATCATAGGAGGGGTTTAAGGAAAAGATACCTCAGTACCCCAGCAAAATTAAACATATCAACCGTCTGATAAATGGAAGCACTTATAAAGATTAAGGACGAACTAGAAAATATTCTGGACAATTTTAAGAAAAGTAAAAACCGTCCTTATTCTGAGAAAACTCTGCAAGAGAAAGAAAAGTTAACAAATCAACTCTGTGCCAAGGCAAAAGAAAACGCACTTAAACAAGCGGACGTCGAAACAATATTGAAGATAAAAGTTATCTACGAAGAAATTGAAAGTATAGCATACAAAATCTTAGAAAACATAAATACACAAAAACAAACAAAGATGGGTTTTGACATAAAAACAGCTACATCGCTCATACAACCCTACGATGGAAAGCTGGATGAAACTGATTCTTTTATCGAGTCTATGGAACTACTAGACGAGTTAACAGCAAACGAACATAAAACCATCATGATCAAATTCATCAAGACACGTATAACTGGAAAAGCCAAGTACGTAATATCGGAGGGCACAAATACAGTATCAACGATCAAAGCCAAATTAAAAGAAAAATTTTCGGCAAAATTATCGTCAGATGCTATTCTGGCACAACTGCGATCATGCCAGCAAGGTAACAGAAAACTTGCAGACTTTTCCAATCAGATAGAAAATCTATCAGGCCAGCTGACTAGAGCCTTTATAACAGAGAAAGTAGCAGCTGGAGAAGCAGCTGAAAAATTGGCCGAAAAATTTTCAATACAGTCATTTATGAACAATGTTGCCAATACAGAAACAGCGATTATACTAAAAGCTAGTAGCCTAGGAACACTTTCAGAATTAGCAGCGAAGGCAATAGCAGTAGATAAGCCGCAGCCAAGCAGTGTCCTGCATTATAATACCAACCCATCAAGAAAGTTTCATTATAATAATACGCAAGGGTTCAACAATCAAAATAATTTTAACAGGAACAGGGAGCGCTGGCCCAAACAACAGTACAATAGAAATATGGCAGCCAATAATAGACAAAACCACCCACGAAATCAATATAACCACCGCGATAAAAGATATTTCGGTGATGCTGCACCAAATAACAGTAGTCGCTACCAGAATAATCTGCGAGCAAATAATAATAATACCTATAATCAAAGAAGAAATGTAAACTACTTCGAATCGGGGGAATATCAAGCCCCCCAACCAGAGGAAGAAACAACACGGTTGGGGGCTGCGACGAATTCAAGCCAAGAATACATTGCCTAAACCTATCCTTAACAAACTTTATTAAAGCGTATGTCGACATGTGCGGGTCAGTATGTACTCTGATTGTAGACACAGGGGCAGAAATATCCATATTCAAGAGGGGAAAAATTAATAAAGACCAACTTTACTATCCTAAAAACACTTGTATTATCCAAGGGGTTACGGATACTAAGAGGCAGTCGATTGGGGCAACATACACAAAATTACATTTTAACGACCAGTTTGCGGTCGAACATTTATTCCAGATAGTAGAAGATGATTTCTCCCTCGGGGCTGATGCAATTTTAGGACTAGATTTCCTAACAAAATTCAAGACCACTATCGATTATGATACGTGGACCCTTACATTAAACACACCTGAAAGTTCGGCAGAGATCCCAATACTGAATGGTCCATCCGAAAATTCTATTATCATACCACCCCGATGTGAAATAATAAGAAAGTTCAAGGTTAAAAAACAAGAAGGTGCCAATGATATGGTAATCATTGGACAAGAAATCCACCCAGGCATATTCATTGCAGGATCAGTAACTTCACAAAATTACCCACTAGTCAGGATACTAAACACTACAAACAAAACCACCACACTACAACATTCCGACATAATAACACAACACCTCTCAGACTTTAACGTCATTAATACAGACACAATAAAATCAAAAAGAACAGAACAAGTTATCTCCAAATTAAACTTAAACAGCATTCCAAACTACGCCAAACTTCAATTCGAAGAATTATGCCGAGAATATGAAGACATATTTGCGTTAGAAAGTGAACCTCTAACAACCAATAACTTCTACAAACAAAATATAGAACTAACTGATAATAGAGCAGTATACACAAAAAACTACCGAATACCAGAAGCACACAAAACCGAGATTAATAGGCAGGTAGACAAAATGCTAGTAGACGGAATAATAGAGAACTCTGTTTCTCACTTTAATTCTCCAATACTACTAGTACCCAAAAAATCCAACAACCAAAATAAAAAATGGCGTTTAGTAGTTGATTTTAGGAATCTTAATAAAAAAGTTCTGGCAGATAAATTTCCCTTACCGCGTATAGAAGAGATACTCGACCAAATGGGCCGAGCCAAATACTTCTCTACACTTGACCTTATGTCCGGATTCCACCAAATACCATTAGAGGAACCTTCTAGAAAGTTCACAGCTTTTTCAACTAACCAAGGTCACTACCAGTATACACGACTTCCTTTCGGACTTAATATAAGTCCAAATAGTTTCCAAAGGATGATGACCATCGCCATGACGGGTCTACCACCGGAAATAGCCTTTCTGTACATTGACGACATCATAGTCGTCGGATGTTCACAGTCACACCATATAAAAAACTTGCAAACAGTATTTAACAGATTACGAGAGCGTAATCTCAAATTAAATCCTGAAAAATGCAAATTTTTCCAAACCGAAGTCACCTATCTTGGACATCGAATATCAGCACAAGGCATAAGCCCAGACAGTTCAAAATACGAGGTAGTTAAAAATTATCCTATCCCAAAAAACGCCGACGAAGTCAGACGATTCGTAGCATTCTGTAATTATTACCGCCGTTTCATCCCCAACTTTGCAGAAATAGCACTACCGTTAAACAAACTACTCCGGAAAAACACAAAATTCGAATGGGCAGAAATCCAACAAAAATCTTTCGATGCTCTCAAATCAAGTTTGATATCCCCAATAATACTGCAGCACCCTGATTTCAAAACCCAATTCACCATTTCCACAGACGCCTCGAATGCTGCATGTGGAGCAATCTTATCACAAAGTGTCGACGGAACAGAACACCCAATCGCATACGCTAGTAAAACATTTACTGCCGGAGAAAAAAATAAGTCAGTAATTGAAAAGGAACTCGCAGCAATACATTGGGCAATTATACATTTTAAGCCTTATGTTTATGGCAGAAAATTCACAATAAGAACAGACCATCGACCCTTAACATATCTTTTTGGCATGAAAAACCCATCATCTAAACTAACACGAATGAGGTTAGATTTAGAGGAATTCGATTTCGAAGTCAAATACATTAAAGGAAAAGGAAATAACGGACCCGACGCGTTATCAAGAATACAACTTGACATTAATGATTTGAAGGAAATCAATGTCCGACGCGTCCAAACCCGAGCAATGAAAAAACAAAAAGAACAAAACATAATGTCCGATGAAATGAAAAATACTCCTATAGTCCCGCAGCCTGATCAACTGCGCGTTTGGGAGATACCATCTCCAACAAAGATAGCCAAATTACCTGAACTAAAAGTAAAAATTGAGAACTGCAGTAATAAAGAAACACAAATAGAAATAAATATAGTGCACAAGTATGAAATAAAATATAAGCGGTATATAAATATAAAAAACAACCAACCAGTAGAGCCCGCACTAGAGCAGGTACTCGAAGTATTGGATAATGATATATATAAACAATTTCAGACCAAGACTCTGAAACTTTCTGCAGAAAGCGAGATATTTAAAATAATTAATTTAACCGCATTTAAAATCCTAGGAAACAAAGTATTAAAAAATATAAACGTTAAAATTTTCAAACCGCAACGGTACATATCAGAAACAACGAAAATAAACGAAATCCTACATAACTATCACTCCACACCTACAGGAGGACATCTGGGTCAATCAAGACTGTATAAAAAGCTGAAGGAAATGTACAAATGGAAGAAAATGAGGAAAACAATAGCGAAATATATAAACAGATGCGAGCTTTGTGCGAAAAATAAGCACCAAAAGCATAATAAAGAGCATATGGAAATAACTACAACACCAACAAAAGTTTTCGACATTGTATCCATTGACACAGTCGGCCCATTTACAAAAACCACCAACGATAACAGATACGCAGTAACAATGCAATGCGATCTAAGCAAGTATATAGTAATAATACCCACAAAGGACAAGGAAGCAAATTCCATAGCAAGAGCCATAGTGAATGGGTTCATACTAACATACGGACCTATGAGCAAAATTAAAACTGATCTAGGAACGGAATACAAAAACCAGGTCTTTGCGGAAGTATGTAATATACTGAAAATAAAACAACTGTTCGCGACCGCCGCACATCCCGAAACGATCGGAGCACTAGAAAGAAACCACAAGTGCCTAAATGAATATCTCAGATGTTTTGTTAATGACAATAGAGACGATTGGGATACATGGATTCCATATTACGCATTCTGCTACAACACCACACCAAACACCGTACATGGCTACACACCATTCGAACTCATATTTGCCAAAAATATAGACCTACCTTCAGAACTCACAATTGATAGACCAGATCCCGTGTATAATTATGACCTGTATAGTAAAGAGATGAAATACAGACTTCAACAAGCCATAGGTAAGGCAAAACAATACCTCCAGGCATCTAAAGTGCGAAGAAAGCAAGTCAAGGATGCTAATTGCAAACCAATATCAATCAAAGTAGGCGACAAAGTACTAATGACAGTACAAAATAGACGAAAACTAGATCCTCTATACAACGGACCTTATATAATTAAATCAATAGACAACGTAAATTGCATTATCGAAGATATAAATAAGAACAAAATCAAAATACATAAGAATAGGCTAAGAAAGATAGAAAATTAAAAATTATGTACTATTATTCTAACTATCTCTAGCATGTTAAATTAGATTACACACCGGTGTAGACAAATAAGAATTATTGTAATCAACTAGATAAGTAAACGTAAACAATAAAGATCCCAATTACTAATGCCATTGAGCAATTAAGAGCTATAATAATAAACTATATATAAGTAGGTATATGTAAATACGACTAGGAATTAAGACTCATTATAATCAGCTACATACAAAAACATACCATATGAACTATTAGTATACATAAGCGATAAAATGCTTCATTGCGGCGAGCAAACAATTAAGGTTTAACGTAAACAAACTATAAAAAAAAAAAAAAAAAAAAAAAAAAAAAAAAAAAAAAAAAAAAAAAAAAAAAAAAAAAATTTATGTAAACACAAATTTTTTTTTCCCTAAGGGGGAAAGGTGTGATATACATTTAATACCATAAATACAAACAACACTAAAAAGCTGTAAACACAAATTTCACAACAAATGTAAAACGCTAAAATTAATCAGCACAAATTTATTACAACACCATTCATAATCGAAAATAATTGATGATAATAATGACATACATTTATTTGCAACAAGCAAGCGATTGCACCACTGACCCAAACGATTCATCGTCAAGGGGTTTCACGCGTAAATGCATGTCATCATAATTTTATGCACATTGCTTACTCGCCCAGCGTCAGCATTTAGAATAGTAAGAATAGGGTACCATAGGTTACTAATTATGTATATATAGGCTAAGAACGATCAATAAATTGAATTCATTCAGTTCTCTTGATTTATCGAGAAAGTTACAAACCGTCGTGTATTATTCCACATAGGAGTACTAAGCTGTACAGCTGCTCCTACTATTCATACCCCCATTTTATCTCGGAGTCTGAGCTGTTAATAGCCGCTCCAGTGGAGTCAAAGTCACACGACTGCTCCCAGGTTTTTCTTTAAAAATTATAAAAGATACTACATGGTGGTCTGGGGGAGTTAGTGATTAAATGTCCGTGAGTAAGTCGTATATGACCAAGTCTCAGTCTGGTTAGCGTTACTGTTTGTTGTCTATTGAGTTCAGGATTGAAGCGTGGTTGTCTAATGGTGGGCCAATGGCTGTGAAGGAAGGTGTTGTTTCGGTCCCATGCAGCTTGCCTTTTCCTGGTTAGCTTTTTTTGGGCAGTGTTTGCTATCAGTCTTCCGTCTGCAGGTGTGACTATGTCTAGGCTATTGTTTCTTCCTGTTTGTTTGGCTAGTTGGTCTGCCTTTTCGTTTCCTGGGATACCCGTGTGTCCAGGTGTCCATGCTAAGTATACTCGTGAGTTGCGAAGGAGATTTCTAGTCAGTTCAACTTGTGGAGAGCTGTTCTTCCTGTTTCGTAGTGCATCTATAGTAGCCTTTGAGTCTGTGCACACTGTAACTGGTTTGTTTTGATTCTTCGCTATCCGAATTGCTTGCTGAACTGCATATAGCTCTGCTGGCTGTGCTGGGCTCTCCGGGTGTAGCTTGGCCAGGTAGACCTGTTCCGACGTCCCATTGTACTCTCTGATTACGGCGACTCCAACTCCTTCTGTGGAGCAGCTTGCGTGTACCAGAACTCGTGGTTATTCCTTCTTTGTTTCAGCTCTCGAAATTTCAGTTGGTATGTTTCGGTAGGCGTTTCGTCCTTTTTGTGAATAGTTAAGTCCAGGATGAAGTGGCTGCGTAAGGGGTAAAAATATGGGATAGGGATTAGACTGTCAGAATCTGGGGGGGGGGGGGGGGATGGTGTGGGATTGCCTAGCTCTAGTGCAAGCGAAATGCATTTGTAGAGGGAGCATGGAACTTTAGGTGGCGGGTTCCTTAAGAAATACGTTATTTTATTATGAAGCGGCCTTTTAGGGTCATTTGCTCCTTTAACAACTATGTTGAGCGCGCTCTTAAGGGTCCTCTCACTGAATGTGAGGAAGCCTCCCTCGATGTGTAAGGCTTCAATTGGTGTTGTTCTGAAGGCTCCTGTCGCTGTTCTGATTATATTGTTTAATTTTGCTTGTATTTTGCGGATGGAGGTTTGTGCTGCGTGCCCATATATCATGATCCCGTAGTCAACTTTCCCGCTGGCAAGAATTTTAACAATTTTACACAGATTGCGTGGTGGTACTCCCCTGTTTTTGTACGCTAGTATCCTGGCGAGGTTATGGACTTTTTCCAGCCCTTGCGCTATCGTGTTGGCCTGTAATGCCCATTTCAAATTTCGTGAGAGATGTATACCTAGAATCCTGAGGTTGTCTACAGCTTTCAGGTGAAATTGGTCTATACAGCATCTGTCGGTAAAGCATTGCCTCTTTCGGCACACGTGCAGCAGCTCCAGTTTCTCTTCTGGGAATTTGGCACCGTTTTGATTGGCCCAGTTGACTTTGCTCGTTACACGCAACAGCGTTCGGTACCGCAAACTGCTCTATTTTACGTCAGTCAGCAACTAAAAAGTTAGAACGGAGTTGACGACTGGCAACTGACTGAATCGAACCGACTGTTGTGCTCAGTCTGCATCAGCAACCCTAATATCAATCAGCTGATTGTTGTTGATTGCTGCCGTCCGTAAGTAAAGGTTTTTCTTTTGTTAAATCTTCCTAACTAAAGTACATATTTCTATAAAACTTTTAAAAAGGGATTTACATATAATATTTACGGGGTGAAATCTTATTGCTTTTCTGAAGAGAATATCCTGAAAATTGAAAGTGGAAAAAATTCGTATTATTTGTGAATTTCCTCGAAGCCGCAGTAATTTAGGAATCATACAGCTTTGATGAAATTTTCAACTTTTAAGTAAAGTTCGGTTTATTTTATTACATTTTAAAAACATTCATATTAATTAGTTAATTATGTTTATGCTCGGAAAGGATGGATGGATTTTTCCACATTTCTTAAAATCCTTCTCCTTCTCCTCAACCACTAGTAAATTACAACAGGGTTTATGTTCTTATTGCAATTTTTTAATCATTTCCCTAGTATTTAACAACACTGTGAAATTTTTACGAAATCGAAATACCACTCAAACTCATCGTCTTTGACTGGATTACTAAGCTGGCAAAAGACGATGCAATTAGCGCACATGCTACGATAGTCAATCAGCAACGATTAAAAATCAATCAGTCGGTGACAAGTCAACAGACCAGTCGCTGGACAATTAGTTGATTCGGCAGTGTGCGGTCTCCCTAACTCTCTAATTGGTGAATGAGAGACAGTGTCCATCTGCCAGGTCTGAAGGCATGTTGTGCATCAGCGAGGGTAGACTTCAGAATTGGGCTTAGTCGTCTGGTTAGGATCTTTTCGAATACTTTGGATAGGCATGGTAACAGGGAGATTGGTCTATAGTCTGTCACAGTATGAGAATTAGCGGATCTCTTAGGTATGGGGACAACTGTGGCAACTTTCCATTCTTGCGGGAAAGTTCCTTTGTCCAGGATAGTGTTCAAGAGAGAGATGTACCTCATTTTGAGCGAAGTGGGGGCTTCCTTTATCATGCGATAGGATATCCTGTCGAGACCGGGGGTTGTTCCTTTATGAAGACTCAACGTATCACTGAGTTCTTCAAGGTTGATTGGGTATGAGAGGTTTCTGGTTGGATCGGGTGAATAGGACGTGTCCGTTAAGGAAAAAATTTTTGAGTGAAATTATTATCAGACGAGTAGCCTGACCAAGTTTGGGCGAACTCGCAGGCAATCTCCGTGGAGCAAGTTCTGTTCCTGCTGGGTGTTGTCAGGTTGGCAATGATACCTGCAGGTCTGTTACCGGATATTGATCTGACCTTTCTCCACGCGTCGGCGATATCGACGGTACGATTATTGTGTTAGCAAAAAGTTCCCAAGACTTCCTCTTCGCTTCCTTGATATCTTTCTTTGTGTTTGCCGATTCCCTACGATAGCTTTGTAGGTTTTCTGTCGTAGGATGCCTTTGGAATCTCTTCCATGCCCTATTTTTGGATCTAATCTTTGAAAGGATGTCTTGGTTCATCCAGCAGGGCTGGGAGTTTGGTTTTGGGGATGATGACGGAATGGCGGACGACGCGGCTGACCTCAGTATCTTCTTGATTCTGGCGGCTTCTTGGTTTATTTTCCTGCTGACTGGTGAGTTGATCACTCCCTGTGTTACTAGAGCTTGGAATTTAGTCCAGTCAGCTTTAGCCTCCTGGAATCTGGGGATTGCCTTATTGTTGGCTGTTTCGACTCTCGAAGTGACGAGAATTGGGTAGTGGTCACTGCCTTCTAGGGTTGGGTGGGTCTGCCAGGAGAAATAGGTGGCTAGGTTTGGGGACGTCAAAGTAATATCAATGTGGGTGAGGGTGTCTAGTGTGCTGAGATGTGTAGGCGATCCGTCATTGAGTATGGCGCATCCCTCCTCACTGATCCAGTTACTGACAATGTTACCCTTTCGATTGAGCCGAATGGATACCCATAACGGGCTATGCGCGTTGAAATCACCTGCTATTATCGGATTTGATAGAGTTGCGATGGCGACTTCTTGAAGGTGCTCCGGTTGGAGGTATACGTCGTGCTCCACATACACATTCGTGATGTTTACTGGAGGGTTTGTCTCCACCTTAAGAGCATGTGTTAGAATGGTGGTAGCATTGGGAATTCTAGAGTAGGAAAGAGAGTTATGAACTAGGGTGGCTACTCCGCTTCGTCTTGTTTCGTATATTTTGTTGTTGTACACACACCTGTATTGTCCCATTCGCTCTGGTCCGTCGCCTTCCAAGAGTTTAGTTTCCTGTAATAAACTTATGTCGGGTGAATATCTGAGTATTAAGGTTTGTAGGAAAGGAAGGTTATTAAAGAAACCTTGAATATTCCACTGGAGGATGATAAGGTCTCTGGTGGAGCTGGTCAAAGATGTTTGAATCGTATGGTGGTTCTGAGGATCTAGATAAATGGGTCCCTGTGTGGTAATTATGGGCTTTATTCATCCATTTCGATTACCTCTGCCTCGGGCGTTGAATTGCTCGGGGCTAGGTATAAGTTCTGATCGACTAGGCCTAGTTCGCCACTGTTTACATTAATTGCTTCGGTGCAGTTAATAGGATTTTCCAAATCCCAGTCACTGGTGCTGCTAAGATTCCCAGCTATTATGTTATCAATAATGGATTTAGATTTTGGAGTGAAGTTTAGTAGCTGTTTATCTTCGACGCAAGAACTTTGTCTTGTGGGTGTTGTGTTTGGGTTGGTGTTCATTGTTAAGACGTTGCTCGCTGTTTGTAGCACGTTTGTATGGATTTGGGGTGTATGGATGGGATTTGTATTGTGGTTTGCGATTGTCCTATTGTTTTCTTTTGCGGTTGGGGAAACTACGGTGCTTTTAAGATCTTTTGTAGGGGGCTTCCTTGTTGCTGTGGCAAGGCTGAGTTCTTGCTGTTTGTTTGACTTGGGTACTGTGCTTGTTCGTAATTGTTGTGGTGTGATATCAGTATTTCTGTTTGTACTGATTGGTGGGGGAGAGAACAGTTGGGATAGTTGGACGATTACAGAGTACGATTGTTGGCCAATTGTTTTTGTGCTAGAGAAAGGACGGTTGGCGAAGTATATTTTCTTTGCCTCGTATTTAGAGCACTTTTTCTGTGTTTTTATTTGAAGGATGTCTTTCTCTTGTATGTACATTGGACAATTTCTATCCGTAGAGGAATGCCCGTCTGTTTTACAATTGACGCAGGCTGGTGATATGCCTTCATGAACTTGATTTTCATGCGGTAGCTCCTGGGCACAGAAAGCACATGTTTCTTTTTCGGCGGAACACCACTTTATTGTGTGTCCTAATTTTTGGCACTTCCTGCATCGTATCGGGTTAGGGATGTACTCTCTTACATGGACTATTTCGAATCCGATGGTGATCACCTTGGGAAGGGAGAAACGATCGAATGATAAAATTATTAGTCCTGTTTTTCTATCTTTATGTGCACAGCTTCAACAACCCCATAGCTGCTAAGCCCGTCCACAATTTCTTTCTCTTCGAGAGATATTAACGCGGTGTTGTAAATAATTCCCCTGGTTTTATTGAGAGTTTTATGCTATGAACATTTGATCATGATATCCCCTGGCAACTTGTTCTTACTAAGAAACTTCTCTGATATCAGCTTATTTTTGCATAACAGAAGTAGACTGCCGTCTTTGAGAAAGGAAGAGGTTGTATATTGTGTGGAAATGCAATCTATTGCTTTCCGAAGTAAGAAAGGGTTTACTTCCTTTAAGGTTTTGTCGGGTGTTGTGGTCTGCACTACGACAAATTTTGCTTCGCCTGCTGGGTTAGGGGCTTTTTCTATTAGAGTGGGAAAATCCTCAGTTGGGTCTCGGGCGAGCCTCTCCTGTTTTTTCCACTTTTTCGGTCTTCTGTAAATTTTATGCCTCCCAGCAAATGGTAGCGGTTTTGTTCATTTGGCATGGTGCTGAGGGGAGCCTCCCCTGGCTTAAAATTTATGTGACCCTCCCTGGCGGAAAGTTTACTTGCGCTCGAGTTTAACAAGAGAAGAACAAAACGAGTGGGATTGGAACTTGGAAAATGCTAAAAGGTCTAATGTCTAATAGTAATTAGAAGGTTACTCCCTTTGAATATTTGTCCGCCCTCTATTGGAAAAATTTGTATCCACAGGTTTGCTGGTAACCTTAGCTCCGATTTGGTGCGTGCCTCAGATGAAGATGGATGCTGTCTTGTACATTCCACCACGTGTTTACCGTGCGGACACGTACACGTTTTCTGCTTAGTCACTGTATAATACCACTAAAATTTAGGAGATGTCCACTTAGGCCGCTTGCACATCGAAAAACGAAAACGAACGAATAAACGGTTCCACACCGAAAATTCGTTTATGCTTACATATCAAAAACGAACGAATAAAAGTTGGGTTGGGTTTGTATCAAATGTAAATAAACGGAAATGAGGTTATGTACGAACGAAGGGAACGAAAATATACTTGACAGTTCGGAACGAAAATTTGTTTCTCGTACGAATAAACATACAAATGTGTTTTAATTGAAATAGAGCTTTAAATATGGATATTTTTTTATCGAAACTATAATTAGAATAAATATCCAATATTTTATTGAATGTATTCCGGCAAATTTCTGTTAGATTAAGACAAAATTTGAGTTTTTCGGTTTAGTGATTTCGTTTTCGTTTTTCGATGTGCAAACGGCCTTAGTCGAACCGTTTGCCACAATAGCTTGCCGATGACTGTTGAGCTTGTTATACAACTTTTATACGTAGAACAAATCAGGTTAGTTGAGTTAATTTAAAGCTGTATGTGACGTAATATATTTGGTTTTCGCATACATATATCTCGGTAGCGATAGCCTAACAATATCTTTCCGTAAAATTTTTTGTTTTTATTTTCTTATGATCACAGTTTCGCACATTCGATGTGGTGTGCCTGCGAGAGCGTAAGCGTGGGAAAAAGATTAGGAACTGTGATTGTGCACACCTGTTATTTTTGTAAAATCGTTGCAATACTAGTTTGTCATTTCGTTTGTAGCACACAGAAATAATGTGATTGAGCAAAATGGGTTGGAAACCCATGCATAATAATAAAAGTTATTTTGATTTGTGTGTCCGTCCGTTCATCCGTCTGTCCGTCCGTCTATAACTCAAGAACACATGTACTTAGAGAGCTGAAATTTTGCACATGTGCTACTTAGAAACAAAGTAAATTTAAGTCCGAAAATGGGACCAATCAGGAAACTACTACTCAAGGTTACCATACAAAAATGTCATTTCTCACTATATATTTGGACGCTACCTGAGAACGCCGTAACGTAAAAAGTTGGAATTTTGTACTGGATTTTTCATAAAAATAGTCAATAAAATTTTAAAACTGGACTAAACCGGGCAACGCCTTCTTGGTATTGCCATACAAAAATTAAGGCTTCTTACGTATCTTATGAAGTTGGTCATAATCATTTTCACTTTCCGACGAGCCGTTCTAGAAATATATGCGAAAAGTCACTTCAAAAATCAAACTTGGGCAGATGGGTCGTAACTGCTACATAAGTACTAAGTAGACAAGTTTCAATAGGAATTCAACTAGGCTTTCTCTTAAATATATTTCCGACTGACCAAATAACAACCACTACTTATACTGCAGAATCTTTTCAAAAATTAAACAACCTTTCCGATTGCTTTAATAGCGTCACTAGATTTGTTGCAAATCCACATAAATGTGCTCTATCAGACGACAAAAATCATCAAGATGTTACGAAAACCTTAAATGAATGTCGAGAATGGATTAGTGAATGGAAACATTTAGGACGAATGAAGAGGCCATATTGCTTTGATGGTATGATACAAACAATTAAGGCTGAGTCTATGTCATAATTGGGACAACTCGGTGCACATTTAGCAAGATGGGCGTGGGGTTAAGATTTTTGAATAAATCGCAAATTGATTAATGGAATATTTATTTAAACATCTAAGGCAACAAATTAACGTTTTCTAATTTTTAAATTTGTCCCCCAATTTTTATTGAAAATGATTTAAAAATGAAAATTCAAAGATTTTTTTAATTTCTCTGGTTTGCGGAGCGGGGCTGCCTCAAATTTGAACTAAATTAAATAAATTTTTAACATAAGCTTATTGAAGTTTATAAGCAGAAAATAACGGTTTCCGATTTTTAAAATTCTACTTATTTTTGTGAAAATTTGATGCAATAGATTGCTATCTTAATGGGTAAAATGCAGGTAAAACAAATTATTACGTCGAATTGTCCTAGATATAAGTAGAGCTTTAAAAATCGGAAACCGTTATTTTCTGCTTACTAACTTCAAAAAGCTTATGTTAAAAATTTATTTAATTTAGTTCAAATTTGTGGCAGCCCCGCTCCGCAAACCAGAGAAATTAAAAAAAAAATCATTGAATTTTCATTTTTAAATCATTTTCAATAAATGGGGGACAAATTTAAAAATTAGAAAACGTTAATTTGTTGCCTTAGATGTTTAAATAAATATTCCATTAATCAATTTGCGATTTATTCAAAAATCTTAACGCCACCCCCATCTTGCTAACTGTGCACCGAGTTGTCCCAATTATGACATAGACCCAGCCTTAATAGCATTCTTTATATATGGCCAAATATATAAAATTTTAAGGATTATATTATAACATCTCACACAAACCAGGATAAATTGGAAAATAGTATTTCTATCTTGCGTAAAGGAAGCTATGAGCGAAATCGATCAGCATTTAGATTGTCACGCACGGCGTGTGTATGAATGCGGATGTGTGTAATATAGGGTGTGTATATGTGTGTGTGTGTCTGTGTCGCAGGCCTGGGTGCGACCTCTCCCTTCACCCCTCATCAACCTCTCCTAGTATTTTAGTATTTGGTTATATCGAGTGGTATTACACTATCGGCGTAAAGGCTTTTAACATTTCATGAATTGACTAAAAATTTCAGACACATAATGTAAAAAATGGCTAAGTCAAAACCTTTACACACTGCCTACTTTTCATGAAGTGTCTAGACTTTTCGTGAAGTGCTGAGTTACGTCAAATGTCTGCGACATATATACGAAACCGAGTATTTGCTTAGACTACTGGATCGAGTCGTCACCACGAGAAGCTTTTGAGAATTAAAATGAATAAATCATTCATGTTTATTAAGGTAGAAGTTTACAAATTGATTTTTATAAAAAAAAATACTTACGGAATTTTTCTGGTTTTTGGGTTCCTGAATAAAGTTACCTCAATCTTCATTCTCGTGTTAAAATAAACGTATAGCAATAAATTTTATTCATGTTACAGGGGTTTCAATTTTAACGTTATAAAAGTAATTTCGTCTTCAATGATTAAAAAAAAAAATATTAATTAATCACATTCACCTCATCTTTAACGAAGAAAGGAAGGGAGAAAAGAAGAATGGGAGAAAACGTAATTTTCAATCTGATTAATGTTTACTGTTCCATTTAAATCTTTTAAAATTATAACGCAAATGTTAGCCAACTTCCTCACTCAGTTTCCATACGGTGCTCGATAAGCAAGGAATCAAGTGGAAAAATTCTATAAGGTATGAATATTTTTATTTCGACTCTTTTGTACAAAGACGGCATACGCAGCGACTTAAAATTTCGCTTTTATTTGGTAATTTCTGCAACCCTGAGGTAATTGTGATGCGCTTAGGGAAACCATGTTTTAAGACAAAATTCATGTAAAAAATGCTTCTGTATGAAACTATTATAATTTAGTATGTATTTTCGCTATGCACATAACTATAGCTAGCAGTTGTATACATTTCTTTTGAAGAATATAAACATCTTTTTATACCCTAGATGAAATCTATAGGGTATACTAAGTTTGTCATTCCGTTTGTAACGCACAGAAATAATGATGGTAGAGCAAAATGGATTGGACACCCCCGCATAAAATTAAAAGTTATTTCGATTTTTGCATGTCCGTGCGCACGGTGACTCGAGAACGCGTTCACTTAGAAAGCTGAAATTATAAATTAAGTTCGAAAATGACACAACTCGGGCAACTCCTTCGTGGGGTTGCCATACAAAAATTTCGTTTTCCACGATATATTTCGACACTACCTGAGAACACGTCGACATAGAAAGCTGAAATTTATTACATTGTGTTTTTATAGTAATAGCAAATAAAATTTCAAAAATGAACTAAATCGGTAAACCCCTTCTTGGTGTTGCCATATAAAAATTTTGGTTTTTTACATATACTTTGAAAACGATCAGTCCTAGACATTTTTATTGTACTAAAAACTTCTTCAGAATAAGAAATCCTATAAAATTGGTTATAATCATTTTTTCTGTCCGACGAGCCGTTCTAGAAATATATGCGAGAAACCAATGCAAAAAATCAAAATTGCTCAAATGGGTGACCATACGAAATTTCATACGTGCATGCATCTAGGGTATCATAAGAATTGGTCTTAGACCAATTCTAGCTTTTTCACTTGTTTCAAACTAATTCTGACAAGAAATTACTATTTCAAAGTTTGAAAGACAGGAGTATGAACAAATTTACACTTTTTGTCTCTTGTATTTTTTCGAAAAAAACATTTTTTCTGAATACGAAATACTTTATATGAATATACCTATTGCTATGCTACATAGCACATACATACCTGCAAGCCAAGCACGTACTGCCGATCTCTTTGTTACAGCCAATACGAAAGTTCCTTTCAAGGGAAAGAGCTTGCATAAAGGTTCTACCACAGACTACATATGTATATTCCAAACTATAATTCAAATTTTGTCGTTGACAAAATGAAAAATCTTTAGAAAAAGTCTTATGCTAATGTTAGCATCGGTCATTTAAGCTTCGAACGACTTTAGGAAACAATGGTTAACTAGAACGTAGAAGTGAAATTAGCTCGAATGCTACCATGCTATCATGTGCAACTGTGGTACAAGAATCCATTAAACCCAATCAATGGGGTAGATACTTAGAAAGCAAATGATGATTCCTATTCTAACAATTGCATCAGCTGCACCTAATAAGTTTCTAAAGCAAACTTTCTGTAGCTGTGTTACATCCAACTGGGCCAGCGAACCATTTGGAAAGTATATGTATCTGCCCGATCTATTTACTCTATCCATTGTTCCTTCCCCCATTAATTCTATCGATCAATCCATATCCGTCTATTTCTAAGGATTTTGTGAGGATTTCTGGAACCCAAATCCTCCATGGAGACTCACAATTGGTTAAAAGCTAATTCAGCTTCGTTCGACCACATCGCCTGTCTTAGGTCTGGGAAAATCTTCCATCGCCAATTTTTTTTCTGGGTTAGTTTGAATCCGTTCATCGATGATAAAAGCTCTAGGTATTTCGGACGCTTCTGACAAAATCGAATTTTCCCAATGTTGATCGTCAACTCCGCTTTCTGTAGACAAGCGGCTACCTTGCAGATCGTAAGGGATGACCTTATCCATTAGTTTACACAATGTTTTAGTGGAATTGGTCAATCCAAAAGGCATCACCATGAACTGGTAGAGATCTCTTCCCGACACAACAAACGCGGTCTTGTCTCATGAACTATAGTAAAGCTCGATTTGTCAGAAGGCGTCCTTCAAATCGAGACTTAGATGAATTCGGTACCTCTAACTCTCTAAGAATGGCATTTATTTTTGGTAGTGGATAGGCGTCCTTTCGAGTAACTTCGTTTAGTTTCGTAGAATCTAGGCATACTCTTACTTTCCAATTTGGTTTTTTCACCATCACTAATGGCGAGGTCCACTTGCTTTGATTTTCCTCTATCGCTTTACCTGCAACATCCAATCAATCTCTCCGTCGAGGATTTTCTGCATCGGAGGCGAAAGGGGGTAGTGTCTCTGTCTAATTGGCTTACTCTACTCTCGCCGATATCGATCGTAGGTTTCAGGAGAGACGTTCGTCCCAACCCTTCCTTACTAAATGACGGATACTCAGCTATAATTTCGTTGAGTCATTGTCTTTCCTCGAGATCTAGGCTATGATGCGTTTCAGGATCTGAATTTAACTCGATCCCTGATACAATCGCTGGAAAAATCCCACAGGTGGTCCAAAAGTCAATACCAAGAATGATTTGCCGAGCTAAACTAGGCACTATGAAGAATTTAATGTGCTTAATCCTACCGTTGAATTGCACTGGAAGCCACACGAATACTAGACTGCTTGACTGGATCCGTCTGCGGTTCTTACGACGGCGGTGATAGATGACTACTGAGTATCCAGCCTCTCTATCAATTCTAGCGCGTTTTTACCTAAACAGCTGACACTAGCGCCGTTGTCTAACAATCCATACAAGCTCTGATCTTTTATACGGACCTGCATTACCGGCCTTCCATCTTCTGCGGTTTTGATGATGGACTTGGAAAATTTTTTGTTGTGGCGCTTCGGATATTGAGATAAGGGTGCGTTATGGCTCTTCGTTTGTCTTGATTGATTATGGTACAGTCGACGGAGTCGGGCTTATACACGTCTGGGTACTTATGGACTGAGTTTTTGGCCCTGTTCGTCTGGGAGGGGTGGGAAAAGGCTTCGGCGGAATCAGGTAACCCCTCTGTTCTTGACCTGTTTGCCGGTTTCCCTTCATGCATTTAATGCAATTTGGCCGAGTGACGTTCTTAGCTCCACACATATAGAAGAAGATCCGCCGACTTTTGGCAGGACAATCAACAAAGGTGTGGCCTAGGTTCTCACAGTTCCAGCAAATTACAAAATCTCTCGGGATCATTGCTCGATTCTCCACCATGGTAATTTCTGGCTCTTGCTTTAAACTTTCTTCGCGACCGATAGGTAATTCCCTGAGAAACCCTATTGGGTCTTGCCAGAGTCTCCACTCTGAATAAAAAATCGTCAACCGCAAAGCCCTAGATGACCCGTCGAAGCGTATGTGCCAGTTTATCACTGGGTTACTATGGCTTCGCCGAGGAACTTGAGAAGCCCTTGCGTGAGTTATAGGTTGAGAAACAAATGAAGGTCGGAATCCTTGTAGGCTAGGCCTAGTTCGCTGAGGAGGCAGTCCTAAGAACTGCTCTTCTGCTTGTGACATTAGTAGTCTAACAGATGCACCCGATGGATTAGAATAATATGTTGGATTCCCAAAATGCTCTTGAGGTAAGGCTTCTCTTAATGGGTTTAAATGCACAGACTGTAATTCGAGTTGTTCCCATCTTGCCTCCATTCGCTTGGTTTTACCGAACTGAGGGTGGTCATAGGTCTTCCCTCGCCAACGATCTGTTCCGGTAGCATCGGATGTATGGCTGAGCTAGTGACAAACTTGGGTATTGCACCTGAACTGCGCCTTGGCATGGTTAACCGGATTACGAGCATAATCAGCTAGGGAATTCGCGGTTCCCTGTGCCGTGGTATAGATTAATCTGATTGTGCTTTTACTAGCTCATTAACATTGTTCGTGGACATAGCGATATTAATATTTTCTTTTAATGCCGATAATTTTTTCTGGCATAACGCCAGTTCTGACTCTATTTGGGTAATAGGAGGAAACCCCGTCGGATTTGGAAGTGAACCGTCGTATTCTTTATTTAAAATAGCTTGGAGAGCTGTTCCCAAGCCTGAGGATCTCCCCGATTCCCTCAGCTTCCCCAATCTAAGCTCGTAGCTGAGCTCGTCACGCTCTCATTGGTGTACGTTTGTACAGCTAATTGTTTACGCTTTGACTCAAGCAAGGTTTACCTTCTCTGTACTACTCTGTTTACTTTTCACGACCAGTAACTTAATTGTAATTACGCCAATCAATTTCCAATGCTGTATATATATAAGGTGTTTCCTCCATGGTGGTCCATAGAGCGGGAGGTGATACTACTCACCTAGGCAAACAAAAAATTGTATGGCAAAGGGGGGGGGGGGGCATATCAACCGTTTAGGAGTTTGCCTAGGTGAGTACTATCACCTCCCGCTCTATGGACCACCATGGAGGAGACAGCCTGTATATACAGGATGTTTCCCACTAGGAGGTCAATAGAGCGGGAGGTGATAGTACTCACTTATACGAACCAAAAATTGTATCGCAGGGGGGGGGGGCATATCAACCGTTTAGGAGTTACAGGGTGAAAAAGAAAAAAAACTAGTTTTTCACAAAACACCCTATATCTTAAAAACTACAGCGCGTACGGTCGCAGTTAAGAGCTCATTGTATGCAGAACTTCATGGCCTTGCCATGCTCAACCAGCACCATACCCCTCTCCCATCAAGAATTATGGTTGTTTAAACTAAAAATTTCGGATTTTCTTACCTTTTTTTTAATTTAACCTCTATTATTTTTGAAAAAAAGGTGGCTAACATCACTTTTTTTTATAAAAACTGTAAACTGTAGACTCTCCTCTTTAATTTGACCTATTACACCCTGTGTGTTAACTGTAGCCGTTAAACAGTTATTAACTCATAACCTATTCCGGTCACACCGAAATTAGACGATATTTTTTAAAATGACGTGCTAAGGGAACAAATTATTGTTGAGAATAGGTTTGAAAATAGGGTTGAGAATAAGTTTAGAGTTAATAACTCTTAAAGGGCTTCAGATAGCACATTGGGTGTAATAGGTCAACTTAAAGAGGAGAGTCTACAGTTTACAGTTTTTTATAAAAAAAAGTTTTCGTCTGATTTGTGTTGGTTAAGTGGTATTATCTAGAGAAAGGGCCTGATATTTGAACCTACTACCGCTTTTACTCATGAATTTAATAAGTTTATAAAATATATGGAGATAACTTTGGGGCTTTAAAGATTCAAACGGGGCACTAATTACGATTATAACAAGATCACTGTTGGGTGAGAAAAATACCACTCAGTTGTTTGTCAAAGACTTAAAAACATTTATTTCAAATTTGCAATTTATAATATGCAAAGTTAACAAACTTTCTACTTAAATCTAGTGAGAAAACATTAAAATTCTCGAATTTCATGTGCCTGTTCACACGAAAAAATGTGAATATTCTCATGACGAGACTCTCATTCATGCACGGATATTTGAAACCGCGATAAGAAATGCTCACATTTTCATGGGAACAGGCAGAAAATATTTTCTACTTGAAGTTAAATTTGAGAAGCTTGCATTTTTAAGGAATGCAAGCAAAATAAGATGCATAGACGTTATCTAGTTGAAATGAAATTCAGAGACTTGCTTTTATATGGAATGCAAGGTAAGTTAATTAGATGGCTTAAACATCCTCCCCCTCTTGAGGACTTGTAGTTCTCAATGTAGTTTATTTAGAGGGATATATTGAAGTCACCCAATTCGTTTGGGTTGGTCTCCTGGTAGGCTTAAGTTTACAACACGAACATCTTGTCTTGAAATTTAAGGTGGACCAGATAATAATGCCAGCGATTGCAATTATTAATGCCAGGTTCCGAACGGTGTAATGATGAATATCATGAGCGCTGATTGTCCTGGGAAATGCTTCTCGACTCTTGATGTAATTGATGTCCTTCTTCAGTCTGGCAATATCCGTGTTATTGATGTAATTGATCTGATCTTCATGTCCTGATATATTCAAGAAAGTCTCATTTAGATTGAAAGAAGGCGCAAAGGAGGAGTTATGTTCTGATGAGTATGCCTTGTGGGAGTTGATCGTAATTTCCCTTTGACGTATGCTGCATGCTGACTTGAGCCTTAATATCCCTTCTCGGCGAAGAGTTCTTTGATAGACCTTGGAATCACAAACTATGTTAATGGTTGTTTCAGTTGGCAAGGAATACAGCCAATGATTTGGATTATGTAATCGTAGCCACCAAGGAGATGCCTTTGTCCTTATTGTTCGACAAGTGTCTGACAACTGTCCTCCGTTGTTAAAAAGGATATTTCGCACTGGTACATTCCTGAATCTTTATTGAATATTGCCTGTCTTTGGTGGCAAAGGTATTGAGAGTTATCTAACGTAATGCAGCTTGATAAGTCTACATCAGTTAATGAATAGTAACTGTCCTTGTGGAGACTTACAACAAGATATTCAGTTTCAGGTTGCACTGATATGTATGTGCTTGCTTGCAACGTTGGAACAATGTGGTAAATTTCGTACTCTTCGCTGTTTAGTATGCTGAACAAACATTCGTCATGGTTACTCTTCCTTCAACAGTCATGAGATGGTAGAGCTGTAGCAGTTTGCTCTCGTCATACTGCTGAGGTACTATAGTGTTGGGCGGTAAGTTTTTCAAAATGTTGTGCAATTCTTGCTTCAATTGATTCGGTGTTAGAATGAGTGGGTTGAGTTTCCCGTTATGTGTATCCGTTAGTACGTCAATAAGAGCTGTTTGCGTTTTATGATAATTGGTTACTATCAAATGAGAATGAATAGCTAGTGCGTTGAAGGCTTGTAAGATCCTTTCTTCGCTTATGATTTCGCTTGTTATTTGTTGGTTTTCCAGTAATTTATTCAGGCACCTTTCGAATACTCCTAGTTGTTTGTTAATGTGATCTTCGTCCCTTTTAATGATATTCAGAGTCGAATCTATAACTGATGTTTGATTCCGTTCCAGTGCTAATAAGTGATCTTCATTGTCTCTCACATTATTGATAATAACCTCAAGCTTTGTGGCGTATTCCTGGTCAAGCACGCCAAATAGCTTGTTGGCGATGGTGCTCACAATGTCCAAAGGTGATCTTTTTATTGTTCGGTTCGGTCTTTGGTTAGTTGTTCATACGAGGAGCTCATTGTTATGTTGGAGGATCTGTAGCTGGTGTTGCAATTGGTCAACAATTTGTTCGCATAGGCCATGAACTAGTTTTCTGTGACACAATTCTTCCAGTTTGTGCATTGTTTGCAGTAAACTGCAATTCTTTCCAGTAATTTTTTATATCGTAAAACACTATGAGGTTCCATTCATCGGTTACTAAATTAAGCTTGCCTAATGCTTCGAAGAATACACCTGGATGATTTGTAAATGCTGTCACTTCAACAAGTTCTTGGGAGTACGCCCTCAGTGGGATAATTAAGGACGTTAACAAGAGTAATGCCAAAGTCACGCTGACTCCTGAGGTTCCTGATCCCTTTTGTCGTTTGGGTCTTGGGCCTTCGATTCGTTCTTCGTATTTATTAGAAGCTGAGTCATGGCAGATCTTGATATAGTGCGTTTGAGATATCAAGGAAGAAGGTCTTCCCCACTGTCGTATAGGTAAGAATTTTCCCTTATTTGGCTGATGCGATGGTTTAGTTTTCGGAAACTTGAATGGTGGTTTGACGTGGTTATTGCAGCTTTCCTGAGAGCTATAGGGATCCTTAATTATGGATTGAGTTGATAATAGAGATGCAGGTTTGTCTGTGGCTTCAGTTGATAATAAAGGTGAAGATACCTCTGTTTGGTTTTCGGTGACCTTGTGAAGACTGGTAGCTGATTCTTCTATTGGCAATGGACATAAGTTGTGAACAGCTCGTTTCAACTCACCATTAGCTGTTTTTAGGGTTGCCACTCTAGTGCGTTTATCTGACCCTTCATGGGTTTCGAGCACCCTCCCCATTAGCCATTTCAATGGCGGCATGTTTTGTTCCTTTATAAGCACAAGCGTTCTCCTTTGAATATCTGGTGTGGCTTCTTCCATTTTTGCTTCTTCTGTAGTTCTTGAATGTATTCCAATGACCAACGTTTCCAGAAAGTTTTTTGAATATGCTGCAACCTCTGGAATCGACTTAGTCTGCCAATATTTTCTTCACTGACATCGGGCTCAGCGAATGAGGTTAAAGGTGAGCCGACGAGGAAATGTCCGGGTGTTAGTGCTTCAAGGTCATTAGGATCTGACGACATAGGCGTTAAGGGTCTTGAGTTCATGATAGCCTCGATTTGGTGAGATGGGAATTTCCAACCTGTCGTAAAAGATGAGTTTTAGCAGTCTTTACCGCTGCCTCCCACAGCCCTCCAAACTGAGGTGATCTTGGGAGGATTGGTTTCCATTCAATGTGGTCCTCTGCACATAATTGGGAGATGATCGATTGTACTTGTTGTGAGTTGAAAAACTCTTGTAGTTCCTTTAACTCTGACCTTGCACCTACAAAATTGGTAGCATTGTCACAGAAGATCTTGGCGCAAAGCCCTCTGTGTGAAATGAATCTCTCTAAGCAGTTCAAGAAAGACAAACTGCTTAAATCGCTCACCAACTCCAGATGAACGGCCTTAGTTGAAAAGCATACAAAGACGGCGATATATGTTTTAGTTGATCTACTTCCTCTTAATTTGTAATATGTGTAGATCGGTCCGCAAAAATCAATTCCTGTCGTGGCGAGATGGTCTAATTCTCTCTTCCGGAAGGTTTCCCATGATTTGATTGGTGGTTATTGGCTTAAAGCGGAAACAACGTATACAGTCATGAACAATTTTTCGTGCAATTCGTCTACCATCTATGACCCAAAACCTTTGTCTTACTATGGCCAGGAGTGTCTGTAGCCCGGCATGCAATTGGCTTTGTGTAGATGAGCGCACAACATTTCAACAAATTCATTCTTGGGTAATATTTGATTTTTTGCTTCTTCTTCTAAATCGGCGTGACGCAATCGACCTCCGACTTTAATTAAATTGGTTGCTTCATATATGTAGACGCTCAATGCTTGCAAAGGGCTCTTGTCATCCAATTCTTTGTTTGACTGCAGAATTCTAAGCTCCTTCGCGAATGCTGATTGTTGGATTTGTCTTAAGATACCATTTAAGGCTATGTCCAATTCCGTTACAGTTGGAGCTCCGCTCGTTCTGATTCCATTAGGCACGTTGCAATTTTGTTTAAACCTAATGCAATATGCAATAATTCTTTGTAGTTTCGTAAATGAGTTTTTGTGATTGATTGAGGTAAGGAGGTCAGAGCAATTTTCGTTGACTGTCTCAGCTGATAGGACTGACTTCCTGGTTCTAAGTTCAGGAACCTCCGTTGATGGCTCAAATGTTGATTTCGGCCACTCTTCTTCCCGGCTGGTAAGAAAGCTCGGTCCCCTAAACCATAAGGTAGATTGGGCCAGAGCGTCTGGTAGCATGCCCCGTGATATTATATCTGCTGGATTATTGGAACCCTCGATGTGTTTCCACTGTTCAATTTGCGTCAGATTTTGTATTTTTGCTACTCGATTCGCCACATATGTACTCCAGGTATACGATGGTGACGATATACAAGATAGAACTGTAGTGGAGTCCGTGTAATAATAAACCTTTGAAATGCCAGTGGGAAGGCACTGAAGTACCCGGTCTACGAGCTCCGCCGCACAGAGTTCTAACCTTGCTAATGTAACTGTTTGCAGAGGGGCGAGTCTGGATTTGGCGCATAATAATCTCACCCGAGTTTGACCAATTTGGTTTGTTGATCGCACATAACAGCAAGCTCCATACGCTGACTCACTGCTATCTGAAAAGGAGTGCAATTGGATGTCGACTGCGCATGCAAACTGTATGTGTCGTGGTATCTTCAGGGAATTTAGAGCAGATAAATTTTTCTTAAAATTTCGCCACTTTTAACGAGATGATACCGGCAGTTCGTCATCCCATGATAGCCCTTCCTTCCAAAGTTCTTGGATGAATAGTTTTCTTAGAACAGTAACCGGCCCGATTAACCCTAAAGGATCAAAAATTCTGGCGACGTCAGATAGTATCGTACGTTTACTAAACTTATCAGTATCCTCGGCTGTCGCTCGATATTGAAAGTTGTCATCATGTGCTTGCCAGATCATTCCTAATGCCTTGATGACCTCATTTTCATGAATAATAAGCATTCTTTCCTTATGTTCTTCTGGAATGTCTCGTAGAATATTGGGGTGATTGGAACAGAATTTTCTCAGTTCAAAGTTCCCTGTTTTTAATAGTGTGATCAACTGATTCTTTAAATCCAGAATTGATTGCATAGAATTAGAGCCTGTTAGGATGTCATCGACATAGGTATCATTTTGCAGGACGTTTCCTGCTTGAGGTGTCGTGTCATTTGCTTCGAGGGCAAGTTGTTTCAGACATCTAGTTGCAAGAAATGGTGCTGATCCCATTCCATAAGTCACTGTGTTTAGTTGATAGAATTGTAATGGATCTGCCCTGTTGTCCCGCCAGATGATGAGCTGAAAATGCCTGTCTCTTGGATCTAGCTCGATTTGCCTAAACATTTTATTGATATCGGCAGTGAGCACATATCTGTGCATTCTGAATCTCAGTAGTATCGAGAATAAATCAGACTGCACTGTTGGTCCGACCATTAATAAGTCATTCAATGAAGTTGCTGAAGTCGATTTAGCTGAGGCGTCAAAAACGACTCTTAATTTGGTGGTGGAGCTTTCTGGTTTGATAACGCAATGATGCGGCAGATAGTAGTGTGTGGCAGGTATATTGATCTTTGAGATTGACTGCATGTAGCCCAGGGCTTCGTATTCGTGTACGAAGTCACTATATTCTTTCTTCAAAGCTGGGTTCCTTACTAGTTTTCGTTCTAAGGAAAGGAACCGCTTGATGGCCTTTGAAGAGTGCTGGAAGTTTTCTTGAAAATGCTGTTCACATTCATGCTCTTCTTTAGTCATTCGTTTAGAAGGGGTACCATGTTGCCCCATTTCCCAAAACCGCTTAACTTGTTTTTCCAGTGCAGTCAAGGAAGGTTGAGTTGCTATATTACAATTATATGCATAGTTTGTTACTTCTGGAACTCTTCCTGCAATTATCCACCCAAGATAACTGTTTTGGAGGATAAGCGATCCTTCAGCAATTCTTATTTGTCCCGACTGAAGAAGTTGGAAATAGAGTTCGGCTCCTATTAGCATATCAACCTCCTGGGGCTTGAAAAATGCTGGATCTGCTAGCTCAATGTTACTTGGGATATTCCGACTTTCTACGTCAATATATCCGGACGGCTGACATAGACTTATTCTTGGTAAGATTATGGCGGTAACGTTTGTGGAGAAGTTAGTTGTTCTAGACTTGATTATTAGTCTTGTTTCATGTTTTGCTGTCGTCTCGATGCCTCCAATGCCGCTGAATGGGATACTAACCTTGCTTCGTTTCAGTCCCAATGTTTGAAATGTACGTTCACAGACGAAATGCAACTGTGAGCCTGAATCCAACAGCACTCTACAAGGTATAAGAGTTCCTACGTTTACTACAGCTGTAGCTAGTAGAACACAAGACCTTGAAGATGCGTTAAGGCTTGCATTTAACTGATTTTGATTTGATGATGACTGCGGCGTGTAGGGTGTTCCATGCGTTGTTTGAGTTGAAGAACATTTGGAACCTTGATTCCAGAAACTTAAAGAATTCGCTCATTGTTGGAATGTCTCGCGGATTTTGGAGTGATTTCTCATACAATCTTCGAGATTCCTTGTCCAATTTCTGCAGTAGTAAATGTAATAGAATTGGACCCCAGGTATCTGTGTTTATACTTATGTTGCTAAGCGCTAACAGACACTCTTTGCTGGTATCATGGAGTTTTCTTATTCCATTGCTTGATTCCACTGGATTGTCGTATCTGTCCACTAAAATCTGCCATGCTGTGGCATAATTTTCTTCTGTGGCTTGAAGATGTCTGATCAAACGATTTGGTTCACCTGTTAGGTTGGCCTTCAAATAATACATCTTCTCTGCTGAACCAAGTGGCTGATTGTGGATGAGCTGAGTAAACAAATCCATAAACTGTTTCCATCTGATTTGGTTTCCATCAAATATTGGAAGTGTGATTTTTGGCAGCTTTACATTGTTTGTCGGGGTCACCAGGGTGTTGCCATACTCGTCTATCTTCTCTTGTAGAAAGATGGCTACGTTATGGTAATGATCTTCTGCCTTCCTAATCAAGTTCCTGTTGTAGGCCGCCTCGCTAGCCTCTACTAATAATTATCTGTCTAATGAGGCGATGTTGGTCCAATATTCATTGATTGACCTCATTTTATGCTGGTAGTAGGCCCTTGAGTGTTGAATATTCTTCTCAAAGTCAATGCTTGCAAGAAGCCTTTCTAGATCAGAAATTGTTGCCTCTTGCAAGCAAGTCCTCTTGGAGAGTTCTGAATCTTTGACTTGGAAGGTGAAGCCCTCTGATAGAGTTTCCTGGTTTGCCTTTGGATCAATCTGGCTGGGTCCCTCTTGAGTACATTGAATGCCTTTAATATCGTCTTGAAGCCTTTTTATGTAGTCTTCGAATATGGACTTTATTTTGTTGAAGTAGTCATTTACCAGGTAGGGATGATCTTCGTTGCCTTCATTAGCATCCATCCAGCTGCGGAACTGTTCCCATACTTTAGAGATTGTTTCTAATCGGGACTGTAGCTTATCCAGACTCTTCCTATCCTTAGGCTCCTTCTTGTAGTTAGTATAAGCTTTCTGCAGCTCATCTCCAACGGTCTGCTGGTTTTTGGAAAATTCTGCAAATGTAACCATCTTAAGTACTTTTATTAAAGAATTTAAATTATGACTTGATTTGATGGCTGATGTATAGTCAGGTACTGTTGAAACATTCAACTAGAGTCCTGTCACGGTCGCCAATGTTAGAGAAAAATACCACTCAGTTGTTCGTCAAAGACTTAAAAACATTTATTTAAAATTTGCAATTTATAATAAAAATATGCAAAGTTAACAAATTTTCTACCTTAAATCTAGTGAGAAAAACATTAAAATTCTAGAATTTCATGTGGCTGTTCACACGAAAAAATGTGAATATTCTCATGACGAGACTCTAATTCATGCACGGATATTTGAAACCGCGATAAGAAATCTCACATTTTCATGGGAACAGGCAGAAAATATTTTCTACTTGAAGTTAAATTTGAGAAGCTCGCATTCTTAAGGAATGCAAGCAAAATAAGATGCATAGACGTTATCTAGTTGAAATGAAATTCAGAGGCTTGCTTTTATATGGAATGCAAGGTAAGTTAATTAGATGGCTTAAACAATCACTCCTACAGTCGATAAAATGTCTAAGCACTATATATAATGTGTATATCTAAGTTTATTTTACGAAATTTCAGTTTTAGTTTTTCATTTTATTACCAACCACTTGCCGTTGTTTTATGCGGGTCACGCGTTACAATCACTCCCAAACGCTGAATCAGAAACTACATCGAAATCGTGTAATCCCACTTGAACACAAATTATAGTATATTACATTACTTTAAAATTGTGTACATACCAAAAGACTTATTTCTGAAAAATGTAAATTACACTTCCGTACCTAACACTTTTCCTATGCAAAACAAAGTTATTTCTTGCTACGAGCCAGCCAGCCAATATTTGCCACAAAGAATGAGTCCTCAGAGTGCAGACCCAAAGTAAAAAAAGGCTTGTCCGTGTATTGGAGAGATCAGCACCTTTTTCTCGTCGATAAAGTAAAGAAAAAATATAAACTCGAATCGATCATTTACTCACATAGCAAAAACACAAGCCCGAAACTTTCTGTAGGTGATCAACGATCTACATATGTATGCCTTAGTTTCAGCAAACATTCTTGCGTCATGTAATAATGTAACCACTGGGACTCGGTTAACTTCAAACGTGTACTATCGCTATACCGTGTGCGGTGTGTGTAATCCTTTCTGAGAATGGAAGTTGAAAGCGGATGAGAACCTGTTTCTGAAGTTTATGTGCTCTTGAATGAGTATCAAATCACTGGTCACTGCTCTCATTATTCGAAGATCTAAGGATTTGCGTTATGAGTAAGACAGTACAGTGCATTAAGAAATTATTGTAAGGTTCCTCCCTGCACCCACGCTATTGGACACAGATCCAGTAGCCGGGCGTTCGTATTGAAGTAGCAACAACCCGCGCTTACTGTACGATCACTACATTGGTTTTAGGGGAAAATACTTCACTGCATTACTGTTACAACCCCGTCGACTACTTACATGGCAAATTTTTGTTTATTCTCTAATGCAGCTACGGCTGTGAGAACTGACTGATATAGATAGGACGTAGTAACTTATGCTTTTCGGTTTATACTCATGCAGAATTTGTAGTTCTGGTACAACATTCATAGTGATCCAGGACCTTTTATATTCTCTAAAACCACATTTGAAAGCGGTCTAAACACCTTTCAAATGTTATGCCAATTTATAACCTCAATTAGTTAAACCATGAGATTTTTCCTCTAAAAGATTTTAAATAAATTTTTATAATTAAGAGAATATATAAACTTTTAAATGCGTAAGAAATATCATCCATATAAAGTTTTCGGGTAATACGAAACCTGTTAGTTGACAAATATAATGTTATGATGCTGTAAAATTTTGCTATGAATGTAGCACAAGTTTGGTACTACAAGCGCATTCTCGGTATAAGCTCCATGCACATGGTAAGCCCAACTGATGCAGAACTAAACTGAAGCAACGGCCTAAACGCAGCTTCTGACGAGAGATCAGAAACCCATGCTGCCTTTGCCAAGTTATAGCACATTATTAAGTAGTACTGTGCATGACATCCCCTGAAGCAAAATAGATCGATCAATCAATGTCTCTGGAGTATTGATTCAGATTTGCCCAATTGATATTTCATTTATTTTTCCCTAAATTGTGTCACCTAAAATATCAAATTTTTTTATGGAAAATTATTGATTGGTTTGTAAATATAATAACCGAACTTAGTTTTGTAGTGGCAATTCCAACAAAAATTAATGAGAAACACAACAGAAGAAAGTATGAGGATTTAAAAAATTGAAATCTAACAAGAAGGGAACGATTCTTCGTTCAGGAAAAAATATTTCCATGAAAAAAATGGTTTCCTTCGTACTACATACTCAAAAATCTGTAGTTACTGTTGCTTTCTTAAAACTTGTGCGAACCGGATTTTAGTCTGCATGTTCATATAAGCAGAATGTTCTTAATATTAATCAACAGACTACCAAAATGTGGTGAAAGGGGTTCTCTTTATATAGGCACAGCAAGAAATACTAAGATATGGACGGCTGTACATACTAACAAAGTGATGTATGAGAAGAACTAGTAGCAAAACCCAATAACTGATCTCGGCTAAATATATCATGGGTACGAACCAAAATGTTTTGTAAAAATTCATTTGTTTTCTTAGAATTTTAATCGACCATATTTCTTCAGAATTCGTATGCATTATTGGCTGAAGGCGATTGGAACAATTTGTGTCTGGGAAGATAAACATTAAAGAGGTCGAGGTTCCCCGTAGACGTGAAAAGTCTGAGAAATCTAAAAAGTTCCCACGTCTTGCACAAAAATTCGGTCTTCAGCCTTCTCAAGTAGTGTTCAAAGGGCCTTCCCTTTTCATTTTTCTTGGGTTTTTATCATTCTGCTACTTCCTTTTTTGTTATAATTTTCCAATATACGCAAGATTTTACGTATCAAAGCCATTTTTTAAATGAACTTGCATGCAAGAAGATAAGATATGAACCGAACTGCCTTCTGTTGTCAAGTTTGAAATCGGGTTGGAAGGGAGGCTTGCATGCAAGCTGCTCTATCTTGTGTAAATCCCGAGTAAGAACAAGACGGACTATCTTGCAAAAATCAGAATGCCTTTAAATAATATGCCGCACTAATGACAAACTTAGAATACCGTATGATTTAATCTAGGATATGTAAGAGACGAAATACCTGCACGCGTAAACACTCCGCGGGTAGTCAGAGACCGAACGCAGGCTACTCACTGAATCTAAAAAGATAAAAATAAATACACATAAGCCGATGTATCAAGTATTATATACGACCAGTTCACCTACGGACATAAATCGCACACTCATATACACACGTTTGGCATTTAAAAATGTTCCTTCATTCAAAATTACTCCGCCTAGCATGCAAGGAGAAAACCTTTCCTGCGTCTGCCAGGAGCAAAACTAACACAAAATTCAAATAAGAGTAGAACGGGAGAAAACCGTACCTCGCTCTCTCAAAACTAAATACACTCTATGCAGTCATCTTCCTTTCAAATAAACAAAACTTAAGTTGTGAAAACTAACCACTCATCTGTGCATGGAGTAAATCATCAACACACAGAGATGACTGAGTATAGGAGAAAACCATACCGTATATGTACTCAGTTTTGCTACTCTCTATCTATTAACTCACTCACAAAATTAAATATACTACACAGTACTACCACACAATGTTACCACACACTACTTTCTTAGTGATCAAATCATTGCCTATTTTATAAATTAATCTAGTTTGAAACTAAATAAATATCACAAACATTCACTCATACACCCACGAGCTTAGTGAGGTTTACTCACCTAAAATTGTCTATTAAAAATGTTTGCACTATTAACCGTATTTTTGCGCACATGTAACTTAGAGATATTACTCATCAATTCCTGAACACTGAATGAATATCTTCTCGAGATTTCATCCTGCCTCAGTGAATGATACCGAAAATAACAGGTTTCTACCTCCCTTTAGGTATTTGCAACAGCAATACCACCCAACATAAAATAGGTAGATAATCGTTGGACCTTTCCAATGGTCTATACATTTTTTACTCACCCTTTAGATTTTGAAGTTATTGGCTCAACAAAGGTAAAATTTTGGAATTTTTACTCGTTGTTTTTTATTTAACTACTATCAAACTACTATCAAAAGACACGTCATTAATATAAATTTTTCATATTCAATTTAAAAAGCCGAATAGCTTAGCTATAAAATGACCTATCACACTCTGTGCCGAAAATGTAGCCCTTTCTGCGTTTTTTCCACTTTTTCTTAAGCATTTCCAGCGAAAATGGCTGAAAAAGTTCAATAAGTGCCAGAAAGTAGGCAATTATGTTTTGGAAATGACCTTTTTCGGCCATTTTCGCTGGAAATGCTTAAGAAAAAGTGCAGAAAACGCAAAAAGGGCTAGATTTTCGGTACAGAGTGTAGTAGGTCATTTTAAAGCTAAGCTTTTGGGCTTTTTAAATTGAATATGAAAAATTGATATTAATGACGTGTTTTTTGATAAAAGTTGTAGTTAAATAAAAAACAACGAGTAAAAGTTCCGAAATTTTAACTTTGTTGAGGCATAACTTCAAAACTCAAAGAGTGAGGAAAAAATTTATAGACCATTGGAAAGGTACAACGATTATCTATCTACCAAAGTTTAAATCATTATCAGAAGTTCAGAAGTTACAGGGTGATATAAAAACATACCCAAATATTTTAAACTCCCCTTATCTCGGAAACCGTAACGATTTCCCCTCCCCAACCCACACCCACACAATTTTTTGTTTGGCTAAGCATTACCTATCCGTAGCCTTCGGGTGCCAGACCACATACGGGACACCCTGTATATGTGGACACTGCGTGAGAACGCGTTGACATAGAGAGTTGAAATTTGGTACATGGTGGTTTCATAGCAATACCAAATAAAATTTCAAAAATGGACTAAATCGGGCAACCCCTGGGTGTTGTCATATAAAAATTTATGCTTTTTACGGATACTGTGAAAACGATCAGTTCTAGATATTTGTATTGTACTAAAAACTTCTTTCTGTTCGACGATCCGCTCTAGAAATATATGCGAAAAACCACTGCAAAAATCAAAATTGCTCAAATGGGTGACGATACGAAATTTCATACGGGAATTCATCTAGATTATCATAAGAATGAGTCTTAGAGACCAAATCTAGCTTTTTTACTTGTTTTACCTGTCTTTTGTTTGGTTTTCGGCATTCTCAGGCAATGCCTAAATATGTATATGGTGAAAAATGAAATTTTGTATGGCAACCCTACGAGGAGTTGCCTATTGGTCTCATTTTCCAATAATTTTTTTAACTTTTTTTTTAAAAAAGCCCCTGTGTAAATTTTCAGCACTCTAATGCCCTAGACACACAGCGCTCTTAATGAAGAAAAAACTAATGACTCATTATTTAGTCTATATTCATTATAAACTCCTTAGATCTTGCTGTGTGTCTAGGGTATAAATGAACACGTGCTCGAGTTGTCGTGAAGGCGGGCAGACGGACGGACATGCAATAATCAAAATAACTTTTAATATTATGCGTGGGTGTCCAATACATTCTTCTCTACCAGAATTATTTGTGTGCTATAAAAAGGGAATGACATGTTTGGTACATATACCCTATGGCCTATGATTTCATCTAGGGTATAAAAATGGACATACTTTTAACTCATCATTGTGAAGAATTGGTAAGTCGTGGAAATTCACTTCTTATTAGAAAATTTTTTCACAACAAAGTACTAATGGATGTGAAGAAAAGAGCAGAAGAAAAATGTGCAAAATATCGGAAGTTGCGTATATACTTATGACCCAAGTGCAAAAAAACCGTTTTTCGGCAGTAAAAAAAAAATCAGTTATGACGTTTATACAATCAAAAACAAAGTATATTAGTCGATTATCGTCTTCCCTCTTTGATACCTTGACAGCGAACATAGGTATTTTGAACAGTCTCCTATATGGAATGGTACGTATTATAGTAGTTGCCAAATACATATACATTTTTCCGTTGAGTTCTAGACCATTTAGCAATGCCATTTCGTATGATATGGTTCGCCTTTTTTCCTTTAAATGCTGAAGTAGTAAATCACAGCGATTATCGCTGGACAGATGCCGAGATTTATTATATATGTCTTCCATTTGGGATATTGTCTTGTTAATTCGATCTTCGTCTGACGTAATATTCCAGTAGCTTAGTTGTACTGTAAGCGTTCCTTTCTTCAAATTTGCTTCTCCATAATATCCTCCACGTATAAAGCTGCTTTCAGTTGTGTTTTGTTAGAGAAAAGTGCCTTATCTTTGTGAATAGAATTAAAATGAGACAAAGAATGGGGTGTATTGCTGTGCACCCTCGACCATGTTTTGTTGATCTTATAAACTTTTCATAATACATATTACAGCTTAGTTAATATATGTAATTTGTGTGTTAAAAATGGATGCTGCGTTCGGACTAGTTTCCTTCTTAGGCTTCCCTGAACGTCTTTCTATCTTGGATTTTATGTTGTTAGTTGGTTGTAACATTCATGCATGGTTTGATCGCAGTTATAGGCTCTATACATTCGTGTTCCTTTTCTATTGGCAATTTGCATAATTTTGTTATTGGTCAAAAACGAAATTTCCCTTACATCGGAAATTCGATGTCTTTATTGCGGTGTCTCGGTATTAGGAGCCACCTTGTTGCTGGTATGTTTTCTTCCTTGATTAAAACAAGTTGTTCGCGTTCAATGTTATCATGTTACAGTACACAGATACATTTATTTACAAATGTTTTTCAATGTTCTCATGTTACAGTACACAGATACATTTATTTAACTTTATTACAATAAAAGAAGGAAATATAAATATTTGCTGCGCAAGAATTAAATAACATACACAACATCAAAATTCTTTGTTTATATAAAATATACTCTTATTCAAATGTCCCTCCTCTCTCCTACTTCACTCGAAATGGATATGACTATTACTGAGCTTCCATGCAGGGTTGAATTCTAGTAGAACTCGAGTTGCTGGTTACGGAAACGGCCATTTCACACGAATTATTTCTTCAGTTAACTCAACTCTGAAGACGTCATGGAAACAGCATCGAGTTAACTCATCCAACAAAAATTAACGTAAACTCAACTTTGGCTCATAGAAACATAGTAAATAGGCCGATGAAAGTAAGGCAAACGTGGTAGGTGTCTATTTAGAGTTTGCCAAAGTCGGCACGAGCATCCATATGCTAACTAATTAGGTTTAACTGAAGTGTTAGAATAACTCAGAAATAAGAGAAATTTATACATTTGTTAAACATCTTATTTGTTATATTTTCAGATTAACCAACATTTATCGTATTCAGTCTTTTTCTTGGCCTCATTTATTGCGAGGTAATTCTATTATAGTCGTCAACAGTGCTCGGACAGGAAAAACAATGTCATATTTGCCAGCTATATGTAGCTTGATAAAGGTAAAAATCCTTTCCAATCTTACATATTCAATTTCTTTTTTGGTTGCAGATGAAATTCGATGATGGAAAAGTTCACGATGGAGTAGGTCCAATAGGCATAATAGTAGCACCTTCATCAGTTGAAGTAGAAAAAATATCTCGGATATGTAAACGCTTTTTCCACTCGTGCTCCAGAAAAATGTCAATTGTTGAATCATATGGCATCCGTAATAAAGAAAAGGCAATGGTAATACAAAATACTTTATTATTATGTATTTATGTGTGTATAACAATGCTTCTTTCAATATGGGCAGAGTTATCTTCTTAACGGGTGTGAAATCTTGGTTGCGACTCCACCAGCCTTAGCGCGACTACTATCGGAAAAAGTGAAATTATTTGACAACAAACGTCTTCAACATATGGTGATAGACAATATCGATCTAATGCATGATGAGTTGCGTTCAGATTTGCATTTAATTTTAAAGAAATGTTGCTGTCTTAATAAGAACAGCAGCAAAACCCAAGTGCAGGTAAATAAAACGTTAATTATATGCAGACAAGCTTAGTTTCATGCTTCTTAATTAGATGGTCGTTACCACAAGATCTTGGCATCCGTTAATCAATGGGTTTTTGAGAATCTGTAATAATCCACAACTATGCATTGGCGCATATATTGAGGCAGCAGTATATGCTCAGTCTGAATTTAAAATGAAATTAATGGAAAAACAATGTAAAATGCATGAAATTTTAGGTAAGTATTTTCCAACGAGGTTTCCAACGAGGTAACAACTAAAGGAGTTGCAATCATATGAAAATAAAAGCGATTAAAATTGCGCACAAGTTGTACAGTGTACACGTGTACAAATTTTACGGCGCTTATGTGCAAACAATATCAGTGTCAATGTGTTAGAAATGGGTACGTGATATTTTCTCATTTGCATCTCTTTTAGGTTTTTTTTACCGCGTTGGCATTTTCTAACAGATGAAGAAAATATATTGACTAACTGTGTATAAGAATAGCACATATCAAATTTGTATGACATGACAAAATAGAATATATATTGCATAGGGTTTATCAGAATTATTATACAATAATATTAAAGGCCACAGTTTTGACTTTTAAACTATATCTTTATTTAATTTCTTAATTTCCACTTAAACTGTCTTACTTTGACTTTCTATCACACACAATCCAAGGTATATAGAATCAAAGTATTCCCATTAAAATTTTGACACATGTACTATGACGTAATTTCGTGACTAATGTATATACTTTTCTATACGAAAGACAGAGAGAGCGAAGAGAGTATTGTCAAAGTTTACTTAATAATAAGTTAAGAAGGAGGCGAAATTTCCGAGTGTTTTACATTTAAAACGTACACGGCAAGAAAAGGAAGAAATAAATAAAAAAAAACTCTCTTTAAAACTTTTATGAAGAAATATAAAAAATGTTAAAGTGCAGATTGCATGTAACGAAACAGAATGGCAAATGATTCATTTTCGTAAATAAATGAGAACTGGCGGAGTTTTCAGGTTTTACTTTCATAAAATGTTCCCGCGTTATTGTGGAAAACCGATTTTCATGAGTTTGGTCACATGTTGTTGCTGTAGTCCTATGATATTTGAGCAGCACGTGCTTTTGTTTACATACGTTTTGCTCTGAAGAGATTAAGTGGGAGAAACTCATGCTGCATTCTCTGATATTTTCGCGAAAAATGAGAATTTTATTTCAGAGGAATTTTACATCTTTCAGCACCTTTGCCAAAGCAAAATTTATGTTTTTCTTAAAAAAGTGAGGTAGTGGGACCCGAAGTATATTATTATGACTAGTTCGGTAGGATTTGGAGGGATTCAATAAGATTTTGTCGTTCGGGTTATCCTACGTTCTCTCGATTTTTGTTTTTAACTCGTTGTCTCAGTTGCACTATAATAGTTCATAGCCAAGTTCTTTTGCCCCATTAATGAAAAAGACGAAAGTATATGACATTATTTGTTTCATTCTGAAAAACACCAAAAATTTTCAATTTTGTTCGGCTGTTTCCTATCTTCTTATTAGGTTATCTTTGTGTGTTCTCTGTACCATGCTTTTCACGATATTTCGTCACTAATGGCGGAATTTAAGGAAAACAAGTTTAACCGGGCGATCAATAAAAACAACAAGTGCTTCGTTCAGAGGTCGAGACTTTACTGCACTAACTCAATTTTAAATCGATGTAGGATGCCGATATTACCGTAAACATTGATTACGTTGATAACAACAGTGCGAGAACAGTTGAGAGAACTCCGTTCATATGTATGTATATACAGGGTGTCCCAGACGTACCGCATTTCCTTTATACCCTGAATTTCTCACTCAATTTCGAGAAATAAATTGTATGGGAGGAGAGCCAGAAAATGCACGGTGTGAGCGGTAGGGGGTGTTTACTATTTTTAGTGCTGTTTCCACTTTACACCCTGTAAATTACTTGATATTCACCCTATCAAGACGAAATTTATCTCAGATGATAGCAAACCGTGCAATGAATGCCCAACCAGCCCTACTGTCATCTTCAAACTTAAGTTGTAGTACGTCAAAGTCCAAAAATTGGAAAAAAGTCCTATTTTTTTCTCCAAATTTTAACGATTTTTCCGCCAAAATGTACGATAACTATACAGTTTATTTACATGATTTAGAAACCCCGGAATGTTACCTTTAATTTAACTATGCACATGTACCTACCTAAATGCTTTATGCAATTCCACGCAAATTAGCAAAATTCATGAAATTATAAATCATAGAAACGGGAATATCTCAAAAACGCCCACACCGTGCATTTTCTGGCTCTCCTCCCATACAATTTATATCTCGAAATTGAGTGAAGAATTCAGGGTATAAAGGAAATGCGGTACGTCTGGGACACCCTGTATACAGGGTGTCCCGTATGTGGTCTGGCACCCGAAGGCTACGGATAGGTCATGCTGAGACAAACAAAAAATTGTATGGGTGGGGGAGCGGAAATCGTAACGGTTTCCGAGTTAACGGGTCTTTAAAATATTTGGGTATGTTTTTATAGATCACCCTGTAACTTCTGAACGTTACACCCTCTGACAATGATTTAAACTTTGGTAGATAGATAATCGTTGGACCTTTCCAATGGTCTACACATTTTTCCTCTCATCCTTTCCGTTTTGAAGTTATGCCTCAACAAAGTTAAAATTTCGGAACTTTTACTCGTTGTTTTTTATTTAACTACTATTTTTATCAAAAAACACGACATCAATATCAATTTTTCATATTAGATTTAAGAAGCCCAAAACCTTAGCTTTAAAATGACTTACCACATTCTGTACCGAAAATGTAGCCCTTTTTGCGTTTTTTGCACTTTTTCTTAAGCATATACAGCGAAAATGGGTGAAAAAACTCAATAAGTGCCGGAAAGTAGGCAATTATCTTTTGGAAATGACCTTTTTCAGCCATTTTCGCTGGAGATGCTTAAGAAAAAGTACAAAAAACGCCGAAAGGGTTACATTTTGGGTACAGAATATGATAGGTTATTTTAAAGCTAAGCTTTTGGGCTTTGCTTTCAGCTGGCATTAACTAGTAACGATGAAAGCGCACTAATACATAAATTGTAAATTCAATTTTATTTTAATAAAAAAACGTGGCTTAGTAGGCTAGTTACAAATTTGATAAATGCAAGAGGGAAAATCATCTGTCTCGTTAGCTCAGTGGTAAGAGGCGGTTGTTTTTTCTTCTTGTATTTATAAATTTGATTTAGAATCATTAAAAATAAAAGTTCTTAAAATTTTTCTTTCTCCAAGTAGAAATTCGTCAAGAATAAAATTAGATGTTGAAGTTAGTAGGTCGTAATTTTTTGCTCTTTGTCATCAACAATGTTATGCAGTCTGGAGGAATATAGCAACATAGTATGTATAAGTCGTGTTTTAAAAGAGACAGCTTAAGAACTAAAAGTTCAGTGTCAAAAGTGTTGGAAAAACTAGGAACCTCAATTTGGCTGCAATTAAAATGGTTTTTACATGCGAGAATAAGTATGTTTGTCTTTTCTAAAAACCTGGTCAGAATTGTCTAAGATTTCGGCGTCACGAAAGCCATGGTGCAGCCAAGTTTCAGTGAAAGCAACAATATCAATACAAGTTGCAATAGAAGATTTGAAGATATGTGCAGTTTTTTCCGAATCCCCTTACATTTTGATAGTAAAGGGAAAGCGACTTCAGTTTTTTGGAATAAAATTGCTTATTTTAGCTGTATTTCTAGATTGGCGCCCAGAAAGTACAAATAATTTAGCAAAAGCGCCAGAGGGCCAAAATAAGGAATCTAATAACTTGTCCTGCACATCTGCTGAAACAGTTAAGACGAAAGAATGCAACCGGTTTGGAGGATTTACTAATTTTGCGGCAAGAAACACTCTCTGTTGCAACGTTTTTGGATTCGAGATATATCAATATGTCGTCACAAACGGTTTCAGGAGAGTACCTAGTGACGAAAACACTTGAAGGTTTTGGTATTCTCCTCAAAGAAGTACCAATACCATTCCCTAATGTGGACACAGAATTAATATTTTTTGTTACTGTGGATTCAGGCTCAGGAGCTGGAGTGGCATTATCCACGCATTGGCTCAAAACGCTGCATATGGCCTGTCTGGAAATCGCACGAATTTGGAATCCATGGACGCAGTATACACTTAGTTTGTAGTAAGAAACCTAGTAACCTAGTTTAATTGAAATAGACATAAAAAAAAGTCATATAAAAAATCAAAGTAGTCTGAAATAAAACACGAGTGCGACAGATGTATTAGCCCAGAGAGATTAAAATAAAAATTAATGTATTAGAGATTAAATAAAAATAAATATTGTATTAAAGGTTAACGCGAATTTTTACATTATAAAACCAGCCCAAAAAAACGGTAATTGCCATAGCGCAAACATTGGTCCTTGCGAGTCGAATTTAATAAAATCCAAATTAGGGAAAAGTTCGCATACTCTCTGGTGGATACGTACATTATTCAGTGCATCTCGTTAGTTTCGTGAATTCTACCATAAATTCAAACATACAAGCTAGAAAATAAAACGTCTGATTTTATTTTGATATTAATTCTAAAATTTTAGAGTTCCAACATACACCAACGTTTCCCGTTACATCGTGCATATATAGCAAAGTCTAAGTGGGAAAGGATTACAACCACATACAGTGATTACATATGATCATGTGCTTCACACACCACAAGCTGGTATAAAGCAGTGAAAAGCATACATTTTCCGTGCATACCAACGCAGTTTCAATTGAACGGAAATAATCACATATATACAGTGTCTACATGCATTCAGTTACACTGTAAGTAAACAATTCAAGATCCCATCCACAAACCAGACGGTACTACCAGTTCAACCGTTGCCGACTGTCAATGAAATTGAACAGCTTATCATATCTATCAATCTATCCACTTAAAGGACAGTTAAGGACAGAAAGGTGTACCTGTATTTTCATAATTAGAGGAACACACGAAAAAGGAGAACGATAAAAGCTGCTGTCACACGTATAGAAAACTATATAAATGCTAGAAAGTTAGAAGGTTGGTCGGAAAACTTCGAAGATGTTCAAATGCAAATAGAGTTGAAAAAAACGGATCAGTCAGACATTGAAACAGAAGAAGAAGAAAGAGCTAAATTTGAAGAGAAATATTTTAAGCTGAAAGTAAATTCGTGCATATCATTAACGAACGTTCTAATTCAAAAGAATCAGCAAATGTCACCAAGGATTTGTCGATTGATGACAGTAAGGAATTAGGCAAAATTGTACAAAACTTAGCAAGAAATCAAGAGTTGTTATGTAAAATGATTTCAAACATTTCAACTCAACCAATAACACATAAGTAATACCTCAGGCGAAAAGTACATGAATACAGAGAAGATACCACCTATAAATTTACCTTATTTTAATGGAGATTTTAAAGATTGGGTGTCGTTTAAAGATCTTTATAGTTCGTTAGTACACACAAATGAATCGTTATCTGCAGTGCAAAAATTTCAGTTTTTAAAAACGTCTCTCCAAGGTGAAGCAAGCTCATTTATAAAGCATGTTCCAGTCACAGATTCCAATTACACAGAAGCTTGGGAACAATTAACATCACGTTACGATAAGAAACGATTTATTATTGACACACACTTACAGACAATAATGTCACAATCAATGCAATCAAGCTTTCTAAAGGAACTTAAAGCCTTTTACAATACTGTAACAGAATCGGTAAGAGCTTTAAAGGCTCTTGAATTAGCGGTAGGTGAGTGGGATTGTTGGTTGGTGTTCGTTATTGTTGGTAAGCTTGATCCTAGTCCCGACAATTGTGGGCTCGAGAAATACCAGAAATAGATTGCCCTACTTATGATAAACTTTAAATTTATGGAAAGGCGGGTATTAGAATTAGAAAGCATAAAACTAAGTTCAAAGGGATGTTTAACAAAAATACATGTAAAGACAAACCTACCTCAAAACCTAGGACATTTTCGTGCATCCACAACGCTCTCTTGTCCAAAATGTTGCGGAAAACATTTAGCATTTAATTGTCCATCATTCAGAGCATTATATGTCACCCAACGTTGGGCCTTTGTGAGGGAGAAATCGCTCTGTATAAATTGTTTAAGCTCAGGACATAGTTTAAAGCTATGTAATATCTGGTACCTGCAGAGTATGTCAGCAACAGCATAACACACTTCTTCACTCAGAACAAAAATTAAATGTCAAGCCTGAGACATCGGCGTCAGTTACACTAACAAGTCAAACAACTTTACCTACGGAAGTATTCCTTCCTACAGCAGTTGCATTGGTAAAGGATTGTTCAGGAGCATTTCAAACCTGCAGAATATTACTTGATTCTGGATCACAATCAACGTTAGTGACAGAATCCTGCATACAGCGACTACGATTGAAACGTCAACATGCTCGTATTCCCATCAGTGGAATTGGTCCGGAGAGCTCTTTCACCAAAGGAAAGGTCATACTCACTATTGCTTCGAAACTGACTTCAGAAACATTCAACGTATCAGCGTTCATTAAAACTTGCTTGTAAACTACCAGGCAATAATGTGGAAACACTCAATGCAACAGAGTTTCTTCATCTATAGTTAGCAGATCCAACGTTTAACAAGGCAAGCACAGTAGACATAATTTTGGGAGCAGATATGGTTTTCAAGGTCTTAAGGGATGGCACAACCAGTAGTACAACGGTAAATCTAGTTGCACAAAACACGATATTTGGCTGGGTAATTACCGGGCAATATTTTAATAAAAATATTCGCGTCAATGGTAGTGTGAATTTGCATGTAATGAATGACATTGATCACCAACTAAAAAGGTTTTGGGGGAGATGCCTAAAGTAACTCACTTAACTGAGGAAGAGACTAGTTATGAAAATCATTACAATAGTAATCACAAACGTAGACCTGATGGACGTTACGAAGTATGTTTGCCCTTTAAAGACAAATGTCAGGAATTAGGAGACTCGTATTCCGCAGCTTTGCGGTCGAAAGGAAGTTCGCAAGGAATCCAGAGTATAAACAACAGTATTGCGACTTCATGCACGAATACTTGGAACTCGGTCACGTGTCAGAGATAACTGAAAGTGAAACGCAATTGAAAGATAATAATGGTACATATTATCTTCCTCATTTTGCAGTTTTAAAACCTGACCATACTACAACTAAGCTACGTGTAGTTTTTGACGCGTCTGCGCCTACAACATTAGGATCGTCATTAATAGTTGGCCCAGCAACACAATCTGATTTAATATCGATTCTGTTAAGATTCAGAAAACATCGATATGCCTTAGTAGCTGACATAGCTGAGATGTATCGGCAAGTTGCGGTGTCAGAAAATGATGTACATTTTCAACGAATTCTCTGGCGTTCAGATCCTTCTCGACAAATAAAAGAATTTAAATTACAGACCATCACTTATGGAACAGCTTCGGCTCCATTCTTGGCTACACGTATCTTAAATCAACTTGCGTGTAAGAAAAGACTTTTACGTCGATGATTTGCTCTCAGGTTGTGACAGTCTTCTCGAAGCAAAGGTCATAATAAGCGAGATTATACAATTGCTTAATAGCGGTGGTTTCGAATTGCGAAAATAGAAATCAAATTCAGACCGCATTTTTGAAAACTTAACTCCCAGAGCACAATCGAATGTAATATCATTACAGATGAATCCACCAAAACATTGGAACTGTGGTGGCATCCCAACGAGGATTACATTTCATTTAAAGTAAATCTTTCCGTTACAGTCAAACCTTCGAAACGGGAGATCCTTTCGGACATTTCAAAGATTTACGATCCTCTTGGATGGATTTCTCCGTGCGTTATCCAAGTCAATCATCATTCAAAAGATTTGACTCGCAGGCATAAATGGAATGACACTCTACCAGCGCATTTGGAATTGGAGTGGCTAAATCTTCGTGAGCAGCTACAAGCAATTCATTAAATCCATATTCCCAGATGGATGGCTTCGCTGATGCCTCAGAGACAGCTTATGGGACTGTAGTATATTTGAAAACTCAAGATATGGCTGGTAAAGGTCACGTCAATCGTTAGCTCGAAGTCCAAAGTGGCTCCCATAAAGCAAGTAACTTTACCACAATTGGAATTGTGTGCAGTTCATCTTCTAGTGAAACTTTTTAATAAAATAAAAACAGCTATGAAGTGTGAAAATGTCGAATGCTTTGGAAATCCTGATTCCACCATTGTTTTGGCGTGGCTGGCAGCGTATCCTAAAAAATGGAAAACATTCGTCGCCAATCGGACTGCAGAAATACTAGAGGAAATATCGTACTCTTATTGGTTCCACATAATTCACGGGAAAATCCGGCTGATCATGAGTCACGTGGATTGTCGTCTTGGTTAATGGGAAAGGTTCTTGAAGTCCATCCTGGTCGGGATAATTTGGTACGAGTAGCAACAGTTTTAACAAAGAATGGCATACTCAGAAGACCTATTGCAAAACTTTGCCCACTTCTCGATGACAACAACGAAAATCATATTAAAAGCGATGCTTTCAAGGCGGGTGGCATGTCTGGAAGTCGCACGAATTCGGAATCCATGGACGCAGTATAAACTTATTTTGTAGAAAGAAACCTAGTAACCTAGTTTAATTGAAATAGACATAAAAAAGTCATACAAAAAATCAAAGTAGTCTGAAATAAAACACGAGCGCGACAGATGTATTAAATAAAAATAAATATTGTATTAAGGGTTAACCATTGAATAAATGACTAATAAGGAAGTGGGGTTTCGTGCGAATACAGTGTACGTGAGTAGGCAATTCAATGACAGTGAAACCTCGGGAGCGGGGGGAGAAATGACAAGAGGGCTGGTCACTTATTTGACAAGTCACTTAAATTATCATAGGCAACGCCAAGAAATATTATCTGAAGATAAGTGGGCGCCAAAAATTTGTTTATTTTACATAGCAATCTGGATTATAAAAAGTATCCCCCTTCGAAATTTCACTGTTTCACTCCTGCCATGACGAAACGAATACAAACAGAGCATACTAATACATTTCGCCGAGATGCTTACGTTTTCACCCGATATGCCGTTTCCTTATTAGTTATTTATTCAATGGGGTTAACGCGAATTTTTACATTATAAAACCAGCCTAAAAAAGCGGTAATTGCCATAGTGCAAAAACGGCCCCACCAGCCGAAGGAGAACCCTGTCTACCAGGAATTGGTGGATTCTGCGGGTTAAATCCCACAGTCGGTAGAACCTCCTGTTTTTTAAAAGTTTTTTTCCTCTTTGTAATTGGATTGTCCTTGTGGTTTCTATTAGAGCGGTTGTTTATGAAACCGTGGTCCAATTTTGGTTGTTGAGGGCAATCAACGACAGTTGAACTGGAGCAGTCAACCATTTTTTGCTCAATAGACTGAGCATTGAGGTTAACCTTGTCCGATAGGCCAACCACCATGCTCTTAAGGTTGTCCAGGTCACCTCTGTACAACGCGAACGTATCAAAAAAAGCATGGGCCGGGGGGAGTCGCCGACCCACAGTAAATTGCGAGTCTTTTTTAGCAATTTTAAGGCCGCATTCTCGGGTTTTACGCGTGTGGCGTGGAACTCGTCACCACAAACACACGCTAAAAACTCGGAAGAGCCATCAAAGTCGGCGCGGCAAAAACCACATGAATTCATAATAACAAGATTAAAATTAAATGCCGACGCGGTTGGAAAAAAACGTAGTACGATAATACAAACAAAGCACGTTATCTAAAAAAAGTGGGGTTAGCTAGGTCGTCGGAGCCTCTGTGGGAGACGACACAGCATTTTCCCGCTAGTGTACAGTCGGATTGGGGTGGTTCTTGTCACCCACGTCCCTCAGATGCTCAAAAGCTGTGTCTAGATCTACAACGGACTGACTCTTTTGACTTCGGACGGACAGACGGACTAATAAAATTGCCGGGACGCTGCAAGAAGAAAGCTTCAAGACTGGGAGCTGAAGCCCAAAACGTTGTCCCTGCTGGACCCAAAGCTGAAAGAAAGCAAGAAGAAAAATATATAACAATAGAACAAGTGGAATATGTTTTCCAACGCCGGACATGTGCACTATTACCCGAGAATCGTCGACGCAGTGGAGAGAAGAAGAGACCTCAGATGGTGGTGAAGTCCTGGCTTGAGAGCTTAATAGTTATTTCACTGCCCAGATTTGAAAAGATTATCCGCAATCACCATAGGGGAAAAAGTAACACAGAAAAGACATGTTTTTGAAAAGTTTACTGATTATATTATGGCTGCTGCCAAATCAATAATCATTACCTCAACCCAAAATACAACAATTTTTCTTACAATTTTCCACCTATTATTAGAAAAAAGCAGAATATACACTAATAAACAAGATTCCGATTCCCTGTGATTTTATATCTGTTACCAAATTCTAAGTTTTGAACACTAAACGGAGAAAACTTCTATAAGCTCGAACATTTGAACTTCACTTTATTTAATATTGGGTATATTAATTTTTATCTTTTATTTTACAGAATTCTTGAAAACTCATCCATATGCATTCGAACGTACTTTGATTGTTTGTAACAAGGATGAAGACGTCGAAGATATTTCTGAGGCACTCAAAGATGCTTCATGTTTTTTTATATCTGTTTGTGCAAAATCTACAGCAGATGAAATTGGTGATTGTTAAAATAAAGAAAATAATAAGTAAAATTATAATAAATTGTAATTTCCAGAACTTGCCTCTGAGTGGCATCATAAGCCGCCAGGTGACATGATTGTATTGGTATGTAGCGATAGCGTTCTTCCAGAGATGAAAATCCAGACTGCAAAAAATATAATTAATTATTCACTTCCGGCATCTTGGTCAAAATTTTCTTTAAGATTTTCTGCACTTTTTGGATACTATGAGGATTTTGTAAAATCTGAAAATGTAAAAAAAAAGTTTTTGTTTTAATTGACGTATTTTCCAATTGATTTTTTCTTTTTCAGATACCAAAAAAAGATCCAGCAGTCGCTTTGATTCTCCTAGATGAACACAATAATTCTCAATTACCGAAATTAATTGAATTCTTACAAAAACATAATTGTGATTGTATTCCAAAGGAAATCATCAATTTGTCGAACGTAAGTAGTAGTACAAATATCTACAGCTTTTATTATTAGAGTTGTGTATTTTAATTTCTTTGCCTGACCATGCAATATGGCAAAATTTTTCAAATCTACAAACTCTGAACTTCCTTGAAATATATTGGTAGCTGAACTGTTAATACTACATATGTATCATATTCACTGATGTATGTAACAAGAACTACGTCGCTATAAATTTACTTACAGTTAAGTGGGAAGTCGAAGTTGTGGCTGTGCATTTCTTTTTAATCCGGATGTCTTTTTTCCATTTTCTTTGGCCTTCAGCAAATCAATTCAAGAGTCAAGAGTTCTTCACACGCGTTTTACGAAATAAAACGAATTATGGCGAAATTATAAACCGAACCGATATCCCGGGATATTTGAAAATATTTACGTACAGGCTTTAATTTTGGCCTAGATTTCACTTTTGTCTTTGATTCACTTTATACTTTTAATTTTTCGAATAATTATTAACTTCAGGTTACACGATGTCGAAATTATTACAGCTTGTTGCGCGACGGCAAGCTGTGTTCTTGTCTGTTGTTTAATAATTTTGGGATGTGTGGATTTAGAGGAATAGGGAAGCTGGATGGGAGTGGGAGGTTGTGGAATGTTAGAGATTTCTCTAACTTGTGAGTTGAAGACTGGCGTTTCTTCCAATATGCTGAGAAATATCCCGAAAGTCCAGAATGGCCCAGCATTGATAAGTCCCACGATGATCGAGATGCTAGGATGGTGTTCTATCCACGATGGTGGCTTCCTTTACTAGTGAAGAAAGTAAATCTTTCGCCCAGGTAATAAATGTTTCTCGTTTCCGAGTTGATATGGTGAAGAGGTGATAAGTAGTGGAAGCTTTCAACTTGAAGTTGCGTTGGAAGCTGACTAATGAGGAGGTTTGGATGTTGCCACTCTTACATTCCAAGTGAGTTACACAAGTGCAAATACGCGTTTATTCGTATAGATAGAGTTAAAGTTGGACTAGAATCACCATATGAAGGTCCGTTTAAGATCGTACGTCGCTTTCGTAAGAAATATCTTTTAGACGATTAAAACCAGCACACATAATAACCGATGTTACGAAGTTAGCAAACCATGTCGTTGTCTTACACTGTGAAAGAAACACGATTATTCCAGAACGTAATCAATCTCATTTAAGAAAATACTACTAGCATTATCTCGGAGGGGGGTATTGTAGTGACATCGAATTCAAACTTCGCGGCAACTAATGTTTTGAATCTCGCGCAGTTTAGAATTCACCACGGATAAGTCACCACAACCAGCGAACGGCACTCAGACGAGAGACAGAATATAATATCGTCATTCTTCCAATCCTAGTTGGTCACGCGATAGTTGAGGAACCATCCTACAAGAGCTTTAGGATTGTGATTAGTATTAAAGTATTCATTAGCAATTTATAGTAGAAATAGTTTATTTTAAATAAATGTTGTATAAGCTAAATCTGGAGTGAGCTTTGTTATTTGTGCACCCTAACACGCAAGAAACGCTACCCACAAGATCTTCTCAAGTTGTTTGGCCGCGAGAGAAAGGAGATAGTCCTCGATTGGAGTGATGTTTGCACTATCATACAAAAACGTGTTGGGAAAGTAGTGTCCGTCGGGTTTCCTATTCACTCCTGTGCAGGCCCTTAGAATCTTTCTTTCGAGGGCGCTGATTTGCTTCATATAGGATGGCGAAATGGTGTGCCAGATGGGGAAGCAATAGCAGATGATAGGGCGGATGAGTTGTTTATATATAAGCAGCTTTGTATCTTTTGGGAGAACGTTTCTCCTTCTTATAATAGGGTTGAGTATTGAGTAGGCATAGTTGGCTTTCTTCATGGTCAGTTTGGCATGATTATTGAATTTCAACAGATTATTAAAAGAGACACCAAGATATTTGGTATTCTTTGAAGGCTGAAGCTTTTCGTTATTGACCTCGATTTTGATGTTGTTGGCTCGTGTGGCGAGATTGGGTCTTCCCCTTGTGGAGGGATTACGCATGCAAATCATTTCAGATTTGTTAAGATTTATTTTGATACCCCACTTTTTTGTAGAACTCTTCGAGTTTGAGGACATGCCGCTCCACTTTGGTAGCAGCGAAATTGGCTGACATGGAGTGGGTGTAGGTAAGGGAGTCATCAGCATAAAGTACTGTGGTGGAATTTGAGTCGTTGGCAGGCTGATCATAAGTGAAAAGATTAAAGAGAGTTGGTCCGAGGACCGAACCTTGGGGGATACCAGCACTGACTGGTGTTGTCTGAGATTTGATATTTTCAATTTCTATGTAGAAATTCCGAGATGAGGGAAAGCTATGTATACCCGGGTGAGATAAGGCGGGAACTCGAGGTTTATAACTTTGAAAATTAGCCGTTTGTCCAAACTGAATCAAACGCTTTCTCTACATCAAGGAAGCAGCCTACTGTCTGCTCCCTTTTGTTGAGGGCGTTTGTAGAATCAGAGAGGAATTTGAGCAAAGCGTGAAAAGTGGAGTGCTGGGGCTTGAAGCCGAATTGGGTTTCTTGCCTGATATTTAGGTCGAGGCTGCTATTTTCAATGTGTTGGACGACTATTTTTTCGAAAATTTTGCCCAAGTTGGACAGAAGAGAGATTGGGCGGAACTCGTTAATGTTTTTCGAGTTTTCTTTTTTGGGAATTGAAACTATGCGCGCGATTTTCCAGACATCAGGAAAGTAAGAATTATTGAGGCAATTATTGAAGATAATTGTCAGAAATTCTATGGCGACAGGTGGGAGGTTTTTGATAACTTTGTTTGAAATGTTATCTGGGCCGGCGGACTTTTTACCTCTGATAGTCCTGATTAGGGCGAAAACGTGAGCAGGATTTGAAAATATGCTTAAATCATCCGGATTGAAAGTGGATTGGAAATATTCCGCGAAAGCGTTGCATTTTTCTTGGGGAAGGTTGTAAGCGTTCGAGCCGTTTAAGATGGTTTTGGGGAGTTTTGCTTTTCTGTTGCAAACCCTGTTTATGCCCTGAAAGCAGTGTGGACCGGGTCGGAGGGAAGCCAGTTTCTTCCTAAACTCTTGATCGAGAAACATTTCGTTTGTTCCTCAATAATTATTGACAGGCAATTAATTTGCGACAACACGGTTCTGTAGGCTGGATTGTGGCTATAAAGGTTCGGTGAAAAATACGGTTAAGCATTTTTCGAAATTTCTGCCTAAATTTATATAATTTTTGCAGTTGAGGCGGGAGATTTTTGTATTTGTAGTGTTTGCTCGGCACTACACTGGATAAGAAGAAGACATTTCCTTCAATGGAGCTGTTGAGGAAGTCAATGTGGAAGTCAATTTCCAAGTTCGTAAGATTCCGTTGCGAGTCAGGGAGATTTCCTGCGAGGAATTGAGAGAGCCTGCCTTGAAAATGTTGCCAGTCAACGTCTTTGAGTGAAGTTGAGGCTTGAGGGTCAGAAGTCAAAATATTTAAGGGTTCGCTGGGGGTGATTGAGAGTTTAACTGCCAAGTGATCAGATTCAGTCATATGCGCTGTGCAGACGTAATTTGAGAATTGGGGAAGGAGATTAATAAGATTAGAGGTTGCGATATAGAAGTCAAGAATTGACCCAGATCGCAAGAAGGTCGGAGTATCCTGCGAGAGGACGACGAAATCATGGGTGGTGTTAAAGAGTAGCCAGTCATGTACTGCCTTGCCTGACGGACTTACGACAGAGTCATTCCACAACGGGTGCCTGGCGTTGAAATCAGCACCGTGTAAGTGAAATTGTCCGAGATTCGAGCAATGCTGTTCATGTTATTCTGGATATCAGCTCCCGAGGCGTGGCATCTATTATATAGGGCGATTAAGAGAAAAGACTCGTTCTCACGAAGTTCTAACTTGACAGCAGTGCATTCCATATTGGAAAGATTACTTATTTTCATCTCTTCGAATTTAAGGTTTTCCTTAATGAAAAGGGCAGTGCCTAGGGTGGTCTCAGATTTGTCCTGACGGACGAAGTTGTAGTGTTCAAAAGCTAACTTATGTCTCTCAGTGAGGAGAGTTTCAGAGAGGAACATAAACGTGTGTTTATGCTCAATGAGGAAGAGATTTAGTGCTGATTTTACCCATAAAGACGAAAGGTCGCAGCCAAATAGGGACTTAGGTTCTTTGGTGGAGAAATCGTCAATTTCTGACACTCTGGGTTTTCTATGAGCTCCCTTGGGGGCAGACTTAGGTGCTGCTTGGGAGTTGTGGGTTTAACAGAATTGTTATTATTAAACGTGATTTTAGAGATTACCTAGGCGAAAGATATACCTGGCTGCACGTAGTTCTTTGTGGCTTGCTTCACGAAGTCTTCACGTTGGCGACGCTCCTCTATTCTTTTTGGCACGTAGTTGTACGACCTCCTTGTACTTGGGGCAACCTCTGTAACTGGCTGGATGTCCTTCCGCATTACAGTTGATGCAGTATGGGGCACCTTCCTTCTGGTTTTTTCGCTCGTATTCTCCTGGCAGGTGGTAATTTTTGCACTTCACGCATCTGTAGTCGACACGCATAGTTCCTTGCAACGTGACCGAAAACCTGGCAACGCTTGCACTGGGAGACTCCCGATACGCGATATTTTTCCCAATAAACAATCCGGTTGAGTAGGCGATTAGTGGCCATGATGAATTTCGCATCGCAGTTTCCTCCAAAGTTAACTACGAAGGCGTTTAATTCCTTGGTCCTGGGAGTTTTAAAATGCGTTACAGAATTTATGATGAATCCATGCAGTTTTTGCTCTACTGTTGCCTTCACATCCTCGGCATGGTATGTGTGCTGAACACATTTCAGCAGAAGTGTCGTCGTTCTGTCACACTTAGGCGTAAACGTGTAGCTTTGCACGCCGATGTCCTTGACAATATTGAAGAGAGTCCTATGGTCGTCCTGCATTATTGGCTTGATGATGCACTTGGTACCCTTTGACGTCTTGATGAAGAACTTTGGCCACATCTGTAGCTTATCAAGCTTGCAATTGAATGCTCTGACATTCAACTTCTGGCAGACGATAGGAGGGGGTCTCACTGCCTTCTCACTTGCCTTTTCAATTTGGGCCTCAGTTGCTTTGGGATGCATCTCATAGTCCTCCGGTTTCCAAGGATTTGATAAAATCCATCAGTGTTTTCTTCTCGCCTTGGTTGCTGCTCGACCCCCCTGGCTTCCTTTTTGCTGGCGTTCCGGCTGATAGCGCCGATGTCGCTGGGCTATATCTCGCTCTCCGCTTATTTTTTTCTACTACGGTGAAGTCGTTATCATCGTTATCACCATAAGCATGCTCGGAGGATGATGAGTCGGATGATGATGTCCCACTTGCGTCAGTAGACATCTGTGCTACTCCGCTGGCTTCATTGGCTGGGCGCTCAGGTGTCAAAGCAACTCCATCGTTGAAAAGGTTCGTTCCTGCGTGTCTATTTCCGGTGGTCCCATTTGGTACTTTTTGTACAGGCGTCTTAGGATGCTTTCGACCGTGGCTCTGAGGTTCGCCTTTTCGGCTTCAAACCCTGGATTTTTATTATTTGAATTTAATTCACTCATAACCACGATACACACAAAACAAGGTGTCCTTTATCACCGCAATTCGGTTAATTGTTTGATTGTATTTTGTCTGTCACCCACTTATAATGTATGTGTCTCTATCACAATCACCACACTTAAAACTTTAGATTTAATAATATGTGTCTCTTATCACTTTATTTTTTGTCTTTGATTATCACACACTACCTTACACATCTACACGGGCTCACGCGCACTGTGAACTATGGGAATGCCGTCGGCAAAACTGTGTATATGATGAATATTGAATATTATATTATAATTTCTGGGTAGAATGTTGTCACTGCCACTGACTGACTATTATGACGGTGACGATGACTATGACTATGATTTGGCCTTCAGCTCGATGTTGTCGTGTTTTTATTCCTCTTTGATTCTTGGCGTGTCTATGTTCGTTCCGTTGTCTTCTATTATATGGCTGTTGCACTATGTCAGCCATGGTTTTTAGCTGTTCAGTTAGTTGGGAAGGGAGTGTGAAGTATTAGAAATTTTGGGGATAAAGCAAAATTTGAGATGAGCAGTTCCTAAGTAGTGAGTTATGACTGTCCAGTCTCAATTGAGTGGGTAACTATTACCCTCGGTAGTAGTTCTCTTTGTCGTCCAAAATGTAATTTTTCCATTTTGAAAATAAGTAACATATTGAAATTATCAAGCTTAGTTACAAGTAGCATAGGAATTATCAAGCTTAGTATCAAGTAGCAAGGAAAAACAGATCTGGCAGATTATTAATGACGGGTTTGGGTGTTCTGGGACTTTCTCCAATTGTTTAATTGCTTTATGTCAAGCTTTATCGACTGGCTCTGGCGGCGTTTTTGAAGGGGTTCTGAAGGCAGATGAGTTCTGATTTTTTGGTGTTTTTTTTTTATTCCACATTTTTTGTAATAGGAATCAAGCTTGTTAAGTTGAATATTTATCTTGCTTGCTGCTGTTATTCGGACAAAGAGATTTGGCCTTGGTTAGGTAGTTATCTGCTTAGAGAAGAGCTGTGAAGTTTACATTTGCCGGTTGGTCCGAGGTATACAGATTGAAGAGCGGTATTCATACATGGATATATTTCGAAGGTGATTTGTGTTTTTCGATCTCTACATAAAATTTCCTGGAAGACAGGAAATTGTAGATTATTTTGGTTATATGAGTTGGGAATCCGAATTAGTTTAATTAATAGATTAGCTCATTTTGCCAAACTCGGTCAAATGCTTTCTCTATGTCTAGTAAGCAGCCTGCCGTGATTTTTCTTTTATTCACGGTCAAGTCTGTGTGAAACTTAAGTAATGAGTGTAGATGTGAGCGCTGTGGCTTGAAGCCGAACTGTGAATCTTGGCGATATTTTCTTTCTCACAAGTGCTAAGTGCTTGTTGTAAATGAGTTTTTCAAGAAGTTGCCCCAGGTTAGCGATGAAAGAGACTCTTTTATGTACTTTGATGGTATTATTTTGGATATTTTCCAATTTTCGGGAAAGTACTATTGTTTATGAAATTATTATATATTATATTTAGGAATTCAACAGCCGCGGTAGGGAGCTCTTTCCTGGGCTTGCTACTATTATAAAATCTAAACTTTATCTTCGAAGTACGAATATAACAAGGTACCTTTCATGAAAAACTTCTTCCACATACCTACAAAATTCTCCCTCTCTTTTAGTATAAAAGAAAAGACATAACATTCACAGCACACCATCACCGTACCTATTCTTAATTGTCGGCCCTCAACCTATAGTTATCATAAATGCGAGTTCCACTCGCCAAATACTATCAAGTGGTGTAGGTACTCTTTTCCTGATTGAGAAAATTTTTCCGAGACATTTTTGTTGCCACTTTTATGCACTTGGGTAACATACACCCCAGTTACTACATTTCGCATATATTTTTTCCGTCCTTTCTTTCAGGGACATTAGTGCCCTGTTCTGAACATTTTGCTCATAGGAAGTCATTTTCCACGTCGCACCAATTTCGCACAATCACGAGAGGAAAAGAGTCCACTTTTTCATACAAGAAAGTTGCTCTCAAAATACATCCGATCGCCAAAGCTTTCCGCCGCTTAATAGAAAAAAATGTTGGTAATAAAATATCCTCAGAGTATCATAATGTGTCGCTTAAGACATTTCTCATGTCTGTTTATGTTGTGCCTGAAATTGTATGAAAAGTGGGCATTCGTACAGAAATGTTTTTTAGTGATACAGCTATTGAAATATCGATACAGCGATATTTAAAGTATAAAAATATCGATACAAATTACTCGTATCGTAAGGGGATAAATATCGATATATCGAATATCGTATCGGTATCGGCCATCCCTAGTGAGTATGTTCATGAGGGGTATTAGGTCTGATTGTTAGTTCGATGGCTAAGTGATCAGAAATGGCGTGATGATTTGATGTCGGTGGAAGTATGTATATTTACTAGACCGGAGTTGACAGGGAAGAAGTCGATTACTGATCCAGACCTGGGGAAGGTGGGTGTGGATTGAGAGACCATATAATCGTGTCTCCCAGAGTTTTTACTAAGCCAGTGTAGGTAAAAAGTTAAGACAGATCACAAAGAAGATTTAAGTTTCTTCGAATATCTGAAGCCTTGGCTGCACATCTGTTATATGTGGATATGACAAGTATGTATACTTGTGAAACGAGGCAGATTTTGATAGCCGTACATTCCATGGGATTTATTTTGATTAGCCCGCGCATTTGAGCTCTCTTTTACCGTGTGGCAGTGCTCAATATTGTTTCCGACTTGTCATTTCAGAGAGTGGAGAATTTCTTCAAAGTATTACATGCCATGAATTTGGATGTGCCTTCGACAGAACAACGACATGGGGTTGTTGTTCCGGAAGGAATGAATTGAGTGCAACTGCATCGAATCTGATTTTGAATGCGTCTAATTTCTTTCCTGCTTTGTTATTCCTTGAGGTTGTGAGGCGCGTAACACTGTATCAATATCCGATGCGGGTACCCGTGTTACTCGACTCTTACCCGTAAAACCCGGGTACCCGAATAAGAACCGGGTATTCGAAAACCCGGGGTTTAAGGAACATTAGTGCTGAGCACTTCAGTATCAGCATTTTCTTCTTTCCCTCTTTTGGTGTGAACGTAAATTAATTTAATTCCATCTGCTTCAAAAGGTTAAAAATTCCCTTCCTGTCTGCTTTCGTCTTCGGTTTTAATGTACGCTTTCTGCCTGTATCGAATTTGACAAAAAATTTCGGCTTGTCATCTTAAGGTACGGTTACATATTGCAACTCTTGATGCGCAGATTTTAAGGTTGCAGTTGCAAAAGTTGCAGTGGTGTTTACACGTAGTGAAATAAAGTTGCACGGAACCTGCAGTTTTGCAGGTCAGTAGCTGCTTCGAAAAAACCTGCAGGTTTTGTTGACAATAGTCCTTCTGCGAGTGCAAATAAACAAAAATAGCATTATGCATTTCTATCATCCAGAAGTGCACGTGCCGCTTGCTTGTCATTAATTTTATGAAATATTTCAATAGAAGCTGAAAAGGAAGAGTTGTTGGGTGAAAAAATAGATAGCTCATAAAGAGTGTACTGAGCTGGGCTTATGACGCTGTCGTCTTAAAACTTTGAGTCGAAACTAGTCTGGACCTTGTTATGGAACTATGTTGAAAGGTAATGGTAAGTGGTGTAAGGGTCCCTTCAGGACCGGGTGTGCGCTTTTTTTTTGTAGTATGACAGCCACGAATTATTTTTGTATATGGCCGGTGACAGCGGCAGGTTTTCGTGGAAACCCCCCACACTCTCCGCCAATAGCTGAGGCCAACTAGCGTGCCGCCCTGCACTTCAACGCTGTCCACCGAGTAATCTGTCAGCTCATGCTGGCAGTTGGGACTTAACGTCCAATTCAATCACTCCAACAATGTTCCATAACACTATGGCGCCCACACAAATATTTGTCTACGGACAACATACATAGTAACCTTGTTTCGGATCCTTGGACACGAAGCAGTGAGCGGAATGCACTCGATTTGGTTAAAACCGAAGCTAGTTAATAGTTCGTATACCGATACCAGCGTAACTGGAATATAGCTCTGCAGAAAATATGACAATGCCTATTGAAATCGAGTAAACTTAAACCTACTTAGGAGAAATGATTGTGAGCAAGGAAAAATTAAATTGTGGAAATTGGTGAAACGAATCTAATAGCAGAGTATTAAATTTAGAGGAGTACCTCATAGTTGAAAAAGAGGGAAAGCTGTTTTGTCCCTCAGGTATATGGATATGAGTTTTTGAGATGGAGAAGTGTATGGAAATTGATAAACAAATATGGAAAAACAATATAAATCAAAATTCAAATGATTAAATTTTTAAGTTATTGATTATGTAATAAACCATAGAAAGTTTGAAATTTCATTTTCTATCTAGAATTCGGGCATTCTTAGATTGGTCTACTGCCATTGCTACTCGGATATCGACTTCCTTACGTCACTTTGACAGAAACCTTAAATGTATTTGCCGTATATTCTGTGTCCTTCTTTTATATTTTTTTAATCCAGTCCGATACAATTTAAACAGTTTAGAAAATTGTGCGTCCTAAAAAACTCATTGGTAGTAACAAGTGGTAGAAGAAAGTTCCGTAAAAACATGATGGTTTTTTTTTCATTTATAATGAGCAGAAATACCGGTATTAACAATCCAGTATTGAGCAATTAATTGGTTTTTTTGGCTGTATGAACATATGGCCTACCAAGATTTTAAGGGTATATTGATGTTTTCTGCGGTTAACTTTGTCCCACTGATATGTATGCATATAAATGGGCGGCTCGTTGAACTAAAAATACATGAAAGCAAATGGCACCACTTTCATATTCCTGTCTCTTTCCGTGAGAGCATACTTTCCCACTGAACTGTAACGATTTGGAACGAGAAATTGCTTGGGGTTCGGCGGGAATTCCAGATCTGGCAACTTGGTAATCGAATCTTAGCCTTGCACAGTTCATCTCGAGGGACGTGGTTACAGCAGTTGTCGAGGTACCAACTTCAGGAGGTAGCCACGAGGTAGTAGTTACCTCAGCCTACTTTCCTGGAGAAGCGGATTCACTACCTCTTCAAGAGCTAAAACGGCTCATCAACTACTGTAAACGCAGAGGAAAGCATTTCATCATTGGATGCGATGCAAATGCACATCATACGCTATGGGGCAGCACGGATACCAATGCCAGGGGTGAGTACCTTTACGATTTTATATTGTCTAACAACTTTGAGATACTAAATCGAGGTAATAAGCCAACCTTTATGAACATCATTAGACAAGAGGTCTTGGACCTAACACTTGCCAGTATGTTCATAAGTACAAAAATAAGCAAGTGGCATGTATCGAACGAGATTTCCATGTCAGATCACAGACACATCAGGTTCGATATAGATGCCACACTCAACACATGTCAGGAGTACCGAATCCCTAAATTAACTAACTGGGAACTCTATCGACAACACCTTAAGGCTGTAGTTGACTCTCCCGGCGGTAGAATTAGCACGACTGAGGAGCTAGACTCAGCCACTACGCAGCTTCAAACGGCTGTGATGACTTCATTCGAACACAGTTGCCCTCTGAAACAAAAGACTTGCAATCGGCAGGTACCATGGTGGAATAGGGAACTGAGTTTGAAAAGAAAAGAAGTCAGGAAACTATTCAATAGAGCTAAGCTCTCTGGCATCTCGGGGGAATATAAAAAGGCTCTAACGGAATATAACACGGAACTAAGGAGATCCAAAAGAAGAACTTGGCGGACCTTCTGCGATGGCATAGATCAATTGCCCGCAGCTATCAGGCTCCATTAGGTACTTTCGAAGGATCACACGAATGGTATAGGCACATTTCAAAAGGAAGATGGGAACTACACCGAGAGTTGCGAGGAAACAGTCAGGCTCTTATTAGAAACTCATTTTCTCGACTCTCTCACTCCCGATCAAGGAATAATAGCTCCAGACCCGACTGAGGTGGACAATCACGGAATCTCTAACAGGAGCAAAAGCCTTGCGGGAAGAATCTTCACTCCTAACAAGGTTAGATGGGCCATTGGCACATTTAAGCCCTTTAAATCTGCTGGAGAAGACGGCATTTTTCCCGCCTTACTACAACAAGGTGTTGAAAATACTCTTCCCACTACAAAAAATTTTTCGAGCCAGTTACGCTCTAGGGTACGTTCCCCAATGTTGGAGAGACGTCAGGGTGGTATTTATACCTGAAGCAGGAAAAAGAGCTAGTTCTCTAGCTAAATCGTTCCGACCCATCAGCCTCTCTTCATTCTTGCTTAAGTCCATGGAAAAAATCCTAGACCTACACATTCGAAGTGAAATTCTGATTAAATCACCACTTCATTCTAAGCAGTTCGCTTATCAAGCTGGCAAGTCTACTGAGACTGCCATTCACACACTAGTCAAAGACCTCGAAAAAGCGCTCGAAGCAAAACAGGTGGCTTTATGTGCATTTGCGGACATAGAAGGAGCCTTCGATAATACCTCCTTCGATGCAATTAAATCAGCTACCGAGGATAAAGGCTTTGAGCCCTCCACGGTAAACTGGATAGACTCCATGCTTAGAAGCAGGAGGATAACCACATCTCTAGGGAACTGCTCAGTCACGATCACCGCAGCAAAAGGCTGCCCACAAGGAGGAGTTCTCTCTCCACTCTTGTGGTCGATCGTGATTGATGATATGCTAGAGAAGTTTACCAGTTCGGGTTTTAATGTTCAAGGCTACGCGGATGACCTAGTAGTTACAATACGGGGCAAGCATGATCAAGTCATATCCGACCTCATGCAAATAGCCCTCTCCAAAGTCCGCACGTGGTGTTTAAACAAAGGCCTTAGCATAAACCCCAACAAAACGGTTATCGTTCCGTTCACAAGAAGATCGAAGCTTTCACTAACGGCTCCTCTTCTTGATAATACGGAATTGATATTTTCAGACCAAGTCAAATATCTGGGGATAACCCTAGGTAAGAAACTTACCTGGAATTCGCATCTGTCCAGAGTGACGGATAGAGCGATGCGATCTCTCTACACGTGTCGTCGCTTCATTGGCAGAACATGGGGTCTGAAGCCAAAAATGATGTACTGGACGTACACCACGGTTGTTAGACCCATGGTCACATATGCGGCCCTCGCATGGTGGCCAAAAACTAATCAAAAGACGGCTGAGGCTCTGCTTCAAAAAACCCAGCGGGTTGCCTGTCTAGGAATAACTGGTGCCATGAGAACCTGTCCTACAGCAGCCATGGAAGCCTTATTAAACCTTGCACTCCTGCATTTGCAGGTGAAAAAGGAAGCGATCTCCAGTGCTATTAGAGTACAAACGGAGAAACAGTTAAAGCCGGGCGATCTGGTTGGTCATTTAAGTATCTTAAAACAGATATGCTTCGAGCAACTGACGACAATATCTGATATAATCACACCCAGAGTGGATTTTGTAAGACCATTCCAAGTGGTTCTTGGAGACCGACAACAATGGCGCTCCACTAAACCGTCCTTCCGACAAGGATCGATGGTGTGGTATACAGACGGCTCAAAAACAAACAGTGGGGTCGGATTGGATGCCATATATCAAAGGCTCTAGGCTCTACCCCTACCGTATTCCAAGCCGAGGTATTAGCCATAGAAGAATGTGCCAATACCTGCATTAAAAGAGCCATAAATTGCTCAACCATTAATATCCTCTCGGACAGTCAAGCTGCCCTCAAGGCCTTAAAGTCCTACACTGTCAAGTCAGGGATAGTCTGGGAATGTCTACAAACCCTCAAAAATCTATCAAGGAGAAACAAAGTTATCCTCATGTGGGTACCTGGACATGAGGGCCACAAAGGCAATGAAATTGCGGATGGCCTAGCCAAAAGAGGAGCGGAAACTCAGTTTGTAGGACCAGAGCCATTTTGTGGCACTTCAAAGTGTTACCTCAAAGCTACCCTAAATAACTGGGAGAATAAACAAAAATCCCTGTGTTGGGAAAGGCTACAAGGACTTCGTCAGGCAAAAAAGTTTATCGACACCTCTGGCGGAAAAACAAAAGAACTCCTACTCCTTAGAAGAACAGAGCTCAAAATGATCACTGAGCTCTTCTCAGGCCATTGCCCATTGAGGTATCACCTAAACAAGCTGGGTTTGGCTGAGACTTCATCCTGCCGCTTCTGTCAGGATGCTCACGAAACCTCGGAGCACCTGCTCTGCAACTGCGAAGCATTGGCCAGGCGGAGATTACTCCACCTTGAACATGCTTTTCCTCCACCAAGTTACGTATGGAACCTCAAGCCCAGAATGGTTCTAGACTTTATTAACAGTCTAAACCTATAAATGGAGCAAATTCAACGGGGACTCACAATAGATCTTTCAGGTCGCAGTGACTGCGAGGCTAACGCCTATACACCCCTTTACAAATCTAATCTAATCTATCCTTGCAAAAAACACTTCCTTCGACTCATAATTAAAATTGAACAATACAAATAGTCCTAAATACTTTTGTGGTGAATTCGGTAAATCCCATTGACATGCATATAAGTAAATTCTCAAATAATTTAAATATCGCGCCAGTTTACGATAGTTGGTAGCATTGACAGTCAGAGCATACTTTCTGAAATCAAAACTGGTGCCACATGAAAAAGAAGATCAGTTAGTCCATTTATATACATGTCAGTACTTTGTCCTCTCACTACTCCTGCCTCCTATTCAGGAATTTGAAATATTTTCATGTTCTACGTTGTTTATAACTATTATTGTATCTTCGGTCATTTAAAAAAAATTTCGTGTAATCGGTGGCTTAACACTATTTGACAGAATCAAATGAGCAATGTTTTTTCAAAACAAAAGCACAAATGTAATTGTCAATTTAAAAGTTTTCACATTTTATGTTTACATCGTCATAACCTGATCGTGACACGTGAATTATTACGAAACAAAGGGATTAAAATGGAACACTGAAAATACTAATTTCCTTTGCTTAAACATCACGCCAATATCGGCTAGTAAAATAATTGACTCAGCTTCCTATGATATATTGGATAGGCTATCCTTTAAAAAAATTTCAACTTTATTCAATATATCAAACCGAACATTTTTATTCTAAAAAGCTGATGTTTGGTGTCGTAGAGGTAGGACTACGGCAATCAACTTCAACACAACATCGTTTTGTTTGTTATACTCAAAAAATATGGATTGAGCACAAGCGGTCACAAGAAAAAATTAATTCCAAATATGTTGTTTTTCAGAAGTTTTACGGTATTTCGCCATAGCATTCCGAAAATGCTTTATGCGCTCTCATTTTCAGTCAAATCCAAAAGTCTTCAATTTGTGAGTCTAGTTTGGGTAAATTGGAGATTCTTTTTCGCAATGAAGTTAAAGTAACTAAAAAGGTTTCGTAGTTCGAATTCGAGCATGTCGTAAAAAAAATTTGTTTTGTTAGTTACCTACTTTTCCAATGACTGCGTTTTCTTATATGCATCGTACATGCATAACGACAAAAGCTGTAGCAGGTAGGATGTAGATTTCTACGAAACATTAACTTTGTTACTTGAAGTTGAGGATAAAACTTATACCGATTTAAACTGATCACATTTTCTAGCAGAAGTGATATACTTTTCTTGCAGGGGTACACTGAAATAGTTCCATTGACGTGCACTGCTAGAAAAAGTGTAAGTCAAACTGAGCCCGATGTTGCGGCGGTGCTACACTGAAAAGTTAGCCTTTCCAAAATGGAAGAAGTATTGTATTTCGTAACAATTTGTAGTGTTTTCGGTTTCAAAGTAATATATAATTAGTAGAGGGGTGATATTTGTCAAGGGTAGACATTAAAACTGGGCTATGTTCGACTAATAGGTTACCCGTCTCAGTAGGGAAAAACAGGTCCAACTGCTGCCTACCCATGTCATTCTTTACATTACAAGAAATGAGAGAGTGTCCAAGAATAGTGATTCCATTCTTGACAAGTTATTAAGAGGAAGATAGTCATCACCATCTTCATTTAGTACCCATTGTATATTTGGTAAGTTAAAGTCAAGAGGTTGCATCTTGCCATGAATAAAATTAACTTAAGAACAATAAGTTCAGTGTCAAGAGTGTTAGAAGAACTGGGAACCTCAATTTGGCTGCATTTATTTGATCGAAAACAGACAGACTCAGAGACTGCCGCCAGCCAACTTTCTGCAAACGCAAAATAGTCGGAAGTAATAAAGTAAGTCGAATTTTTAAGTCTGTTGGCAATACAACGGATAGGTGCTGGAGCACAAGTAAGGCCACGTGCTGCCGGCAAAAGCACGCGGCTGACGGATGCACTAATCATGCCACTACGCGCAGCCAATCAACACAACAACAGCGACAAACCATAACAGCTCTGAGAGAAACCCTAAATGTGAGTGAAGTATCACCGAGGTGGCAACCGACTCAAATCCGAAAATTCAATAAATCTTGCAGCAGAGGCCAGCGCCAATGGTACAGCGGTCGTTCACAACACGAAGATAGCAAAACATCCAAACACGCAAAACACTCACTCTTGAACAGTGTGGATAAGTACTTCCTGGAAAATAATTTCTCGATTTTATTGATAATTTTGGACTAATTTTTCCTATTTTTTCGTTCCCGCAGAATTTAGGTTTAATAAGTTAATAATAAGTGAAGTCTTTAAACTACTTAATTTTTTTTTTTTTTTTTTTTTTTTTTTTTTTTTTTTTTTTTTTATATAATTTTGATTTACGATATAGACATTACGTAACTCATTTAATTTCAGTGGACAGTAGCTCGAATTTCTTCACTTGTTAAATAAACCATCTCCGTAAAGAGACCTAAAACAAGACAAACGGCCTCGTAACGTTTACATTTCGACCATATAGATACAAAAACATGGCTACGGCCGGACGAACGCAAAACTAGTACTCCGACTTGGACCCAGGCAACTGGCCCAGGAAAGCAGCGAAAAAGACCAGGAAAAGAAGCCCCAGCCTCGACTTCCCCTCCCTACAAGAAACGATAGGTAGCATAAACTCGGGCACAGACCTGAAATATGTCACTATAAAAATATTACAGACCTCAATCCTTTTGTGGTATGTAAAATGATCAGCATGTAGCCCCCCGAGTTCTCTCATGCAAAGCATTAAGAGATCATTCTCACCTTGGAAAAGCTGATCAAAAACTTTAAAAAACCAGGATCACGAAGTGCAAATAAGCTACCACTCAAAGCTTAACTCCGCGTTTGCTGCTAATCTAAAAATGTTATCGGAGGCAGACTTCCTAGAAGGATTGAGAGAAAAAAATCAGACCAACATGGAAGTACGGAAGATGACAAAACCTGGCCCGTCACAGGACGAAGGAGTACCAACAGGCGCCTTACAGATCACTTTCGACTGCTTTGCCCACCCCTCACCCTCGATAGTCTGCTGTCTGAAGAAACTTCCGGCACGAAGGTGGTACCCAGCTCCTCTCAGATGAAGGAAATGCTATAAATTCCGGCACCATAGGAGCAACTGTCACGCCACCCTGTCTGTCCGACTGCGGCATATCCAAGGCGGAAGGATGCGAACGCAATTACTCAGATCGGCGGCCAAGTCACCTTGGACAGAATATGTTCAGCATTCGCCAGAGAAAAGGCCATTGTACGGATCCAAGTGGACAACCATGTTACCCGCTTTGAAGCGCGGCGACAGTGGTATGCCACTTAGGGCAACCAAGCTCCAATTGAGCAAAGCCCAAGCAAGGTCCAGACAGGTACTTCCTTTGCTAAAATTTCTAAAAAAGCTTCAGAAACAAACCAGGCCGTAGCAACAAAAATCTCTCCCAGTTCCCATACCCTACATATCCTCGAACCTCCCTCTCAACCGCAGAACGGTTACTCAGCCAGCCATGCCATCAACACAGACATTCAAAAACGTAATTGAACAAGCACAGCAACCCACAATCGCAACCTCGCGCCCCTTAGCAACGAAAAACGAAACCAACCCCAACCTAGCTACAGCCTAGACTGAACAAGAAACAAATACAAGTATGGACGCCCAACACACACACTGACAAACAAACTAATTTTAGCTTCAAAAACTACCCTCCCAGCTCTCATTTCCTCCGCTCCCCTATCTCTTCACAAAATAAGCAAGACAGCACATTCAATCTGGTCACACCAGAAGTCACTAACACCGCACTCTCCCCTTCCACACTTAATCTAGAAGAAGACCTGTGCTCCCGACCTTTTGTCGGTTTTTTCATCCCCCATACAATCTCCACATACTTATTACGACCCCAATCTGGACTTTATCTAATGTTTCCCCCAATTGACTCGGAGACGAGAACATGGTGGAAATCTCAGACTGAACAGAATCAAGATCATTATGTTTTGATCCCCACGTATAAACTCTATTCTCCCATCCCATGCACAATCCCACATTAGTACCGCGCAACCACCTAAGAGACCACCTCACTGTTCTTCAATGGAACATCTGCGGGTACTACAACAACCTAGGTAGCCTTCAGCTCCTGGTTGGCGAGTTCACTCCCTCTATCCTGGCTATCCAGGAAACGCACCTTCCAAATGGTGCTTCCCCTCCCCGCTTCTCCAACTTTACGCTATTCGTGACAAACCACCGCGGAGCTGGGGTGTTTGTTAGAAATGACATTCCTGCCACTAAACTCCCACTTGGCACCACGCTCACAGCTGTTGCTGGTAAAATTTCACACATCCCCCCATCCATGTTGTCTCTGTCTACCTTAATGCTGAGGAAACAGTCACGGAAAGCGCTCTGCGGTCCTTAATGGACCAGGTCCCGAGTCCGGTGCTGCTGCTGGGCGACTTCAACGCCTTGTCAATCTGAACGACGGCAGCCCCAGTGTCCTTAATTCCTGAAATACCCTCACGCATATAGACCTCTCTATATGCTCCCCTTCACTAGCTTCTGACACCAAGTGGCATACAGTTGAGAACCCCAGAGGCAGTGACCACTTCCCTATACTCATCTCCATAGAGAAAACACTCTCAACTGCCCGGCATGTTCCGCGATATGTCGAACATAGGGCGGGCTGGCCTGGCTTTGCAAGAGCAATCGAAGAATATCTACACTCACAACCTCCCAGTCTGGACCCAGACAGGGAAACAGCAGTGCTCTCAAGAGTTATTCGTCAAGCTGCTAATATAAATATCGCACTGTTTCGACCCAAAGTCAAGCTCCAGCCACCTTTGTTCAAGGCCAAGGTAAGACACCTCGTGGAGCAGAAGGACAGAACATGGAGGTCCTTCAAGAGACACCCGACCCCTGAGAACGCTGTCTGCTAGAGAAAAACATATGCCTTGATAAAGCTGTAAAAAAGCAAGCCTGGCACGACTTCGCATCCAGCATTGACTCTTCCACCCCTATGAATGAGAATTGGCGCAGGGTCAGGGCAATCTGTGGACACCCCTCTAAGGCAGGCATCACATCACAGGCCTTAACGTCGAGGACGCCACTGTCACTGATCCTCTGCTGATAGCAGAAAAGAACTACACCTGCTATGCAACTGATGCAGACCGCTCCACGTGCAGACAACGAGACATTCAGAATATTCCCCCCTCACCCGTCGATGTTCCCTTTTCACTCCTGGAGCTTAAGCAAACACTTAACTCTTTCCAGGGAAGGAGTTATGGCCAAAAGAGTGGAAGCATGTCTGTTATAATGAAGTGAGGTGGAAAATTTTGAGATTCCGGATAAGTTCCCGTTGCACTGATCACAGTATTTGGTGGGAAGCCTTTCGCGTAATTTGGCACACAAGTTCATGTCGCGTGACAATTGAATCTATCAAAATTTGAACCGGAAATTTCCATGGAAAACCCGGAAAATCGGGAAAAATCATTTGAAAATTTGGTACAAATTTGATTAGTGATAAATCCGTTTCAGAAAAAAATGCAGTTTTCCGATTTCTCCGAAAAATTTTCCGGAAATTTCCGACTTTTCCGAAAAAATTTCTGGAATTTTCCGACTTTCCCGGAAAATTTTCCGGTAAAAAAGTTTTCTAAATTATGCAAGATCAAGTTCCCTATCAACTGGCATCATTACTTTCTCTCCGACAATGGTGAAAACTTGCAGAAAAAATCGAGGAAAATTCATGTAAAACGCTTTTCCGTAGTTTTTCAGACCAAGGAAGCGTTTGAGCGTTTTGCAACCTAAGACAAAGTTGTAGAGCGAAATGAGTTGCATAAAGTTGCTTTTGTGGAAAACCCGGAAAAGCGGGGAAATCATCGGACAAATTTTCATCGATATGATTAGTGATAAATCTATTTCAATCTGTTGCCATCTTTCACGCCTACTCTATCTCTGTCTATGGGTTCTCCACGAAACAATGCTAGCAAAATTCAGAAGGCCATCAACACTTCAGCCAGAACGGCCATATGATCTTTATGCATCACCCCTATTGATAACCTTATAGAAGCGGGTTTCCCCACATTCACTGCTAGAAGAAATCGGCTCATGGCCTGTCTCTTCCTGAAAAACAAATCACAGTCCGCAAGCGCCCCTTCACAATCTAATTGTGGACATTTTGTCCACCCGAAACCATGCCACACGCACTAAATCGGACCTAAACAAAGCAGTGGAAATAGTCCGCGCATTCCTTCAATCCATCCCTCTTGATCCCAAGTCCACGAATCCAGTAGAGTTTTATCACTCCCCCAGCGTACAAAGTGGCCACCTCACATTATAAATGTCTTCGAGACGCCTCCAAGCAACTGGCGTGGAGCGGCTCACGACACTTCCTTGGCAGCCATCACAACAGAATAAACCGCCCGAACATGCTTGATCTACCCAGAAGATCAATGATCGAGATAGCCAGAGTTAGGCTGGGGCACTTCCTGGCAATAAAGCAACACCTGTTCAGAAGGCAACCACGACCATCTTGCATCTTCTGCGAGAGCGCACCTCTCACTGCTCAGTACATTTTTAACGAGTGTGAGGAACTACCTAGACTACTTTACAAACGAGGCATAACGACATGACCAACTGAGCTCCTGAAGTATTCCAGACAGGCTACGAACGGACTTATCCCTGCACTCAAACAATACCTAACTACAACGGACTAACTATGAGACTCTAACGCACGAAAGACTGAATTAATAATATCAAATTAGGTTAGATCAAGTATAGCACGTAGGTTTTAACTATCATGAATTAAACTCAATTGGATTATAATACCCCAAACCTTTAGAACTACTCTCTAAGTATAGATTAGCGAAGTCTAAACTAAGCTGCAAACACGCACTATGTGAAAAGCTATAATAGATCAAGCGAGACATTGTACAAACAAAAATCATTACATTAGTTTATAGCCAACACGATGTAACTCTCAACAGTAAATAGTTTCTACTAATATTCTACAACAAATATGTTATAGCACTAGTTAAGTAGCCGCCTTTAGAGTACAAAACTAGCAATATCAGAAGAAACATCACGTGCCCAGATGGCCTCGTAGCCGTCGGTCAATTAATTTTATTGTATCAGGCTTTACAATTTTTTTAATTTGTATAAAATGGTTTTTACATGCTAGTACGTACGTAGTACGTTACGCCACAAACTTCAGAATCAGTATGTCTGTCTTTTCTTAAAATATGGTAAGAATTGTCTAAGATTTTAGCATCCCGAAAGCCATGATGCTAGAGACTTACATAGAAACATACGCCTTATGCCAACTCATCTTCCTAATTAATTTTCAACATTTCGAATCTGTTCTTGATTCGAAATTCCAAAGCTGTACCAATTCGCGATTGCTTTTGTACTTCCTTTTCTAGTGACATTTGATTTAACTTTGATGCACTTTGAATATTTTCTGCTTTAATAATAATAAAAAAAAAATGAAATGGATTCAGATTTAGATTTCTTGTATGTATTGATATTATTTTTAAAAACTGCCAAATTGTTGATGATAATAATGGAAAATAATTCCTATTTATTAAAACAGCTGCTATTCAACTCGAACGTCACTGAAATTTCTACATCAAGATTCGCTTTTTTCTAGACTCAACCCTTTCGAAAATGATAAGCAAGATTTAGCAAGAATTTAACAATGAATTTGCATAAAGCCTTTGCTTAACACGGTGTGTGCATTAATTACTGCTGCGTTCCTTTTCTCGTTCTGAATGAAGAATCTGTATGACTCGACAGAACCATGTCATAATTTAATTCTGTGCTCATAGAAAAAGAACGAAACAGAACCATTTCAAGTATTTGACATTTCTTCCATTTGATAAAAGCAAGTATTAATTCGTAAAAATTGTTTATGAAAAATAAAGCTATTTTCCAACAAAGGCAACTTAATCTCAACTAATACAACTTCGTCCAAATTGCAAACAACACATTCACGAATACAAATTAAAATCGTTCTGCTTGAATCCGGTGCATTCAGAACGATTCGGAGTCCGAAAAAAGCGATGACAGATTTAAACTAAATCGTTCGGCCCGAGAAAAAGAACGACATGGATTGAAAAAATTCATTCTGAACGAGAAAATTTAGTTGCTCAATCAAAAAATACATTTTACTTAAATCATAAAATAACGAAAAACAAATTACTTGCAGAGAATAAAAATTCAACGAGAAGAGGCACGAATATCAAAGCGTTTAGAGTTTTGTCCATATTTAATGGAATTTGGAAAATGCTGGGATAGAAGTGACTGTCGTTACAGGCATGTCTTAACCAAATTCGATGTTCCTACAGACAATATACCAACTGAAGGCACAGTAAGTATCTATTTACCTTATGAAAATGCATTGGTCTTCATGTAAAACGAAAATTTTAGATTAAAGTAAAAATTCTGAGCATCGTATCACCTACCCACTACTGCGTTCGACTTTTGGAGCATAAATCATCCAAGAAGCGCTCAACATGGGATAAGGTTAAGAACTCTAATGACTATTTAAAGTTCGGTCTAGAGTTTTCTGAATATTTTGCTAATTTGGATAATCATCAAACACATTGGCCCATCAATATTAACGATCTTTGTGTGGCAATAGATGCTAATACTTTCTACAGATGCAGGATTTTAGATATGCCGAACAGGTAAGTTTTGAAATAGGGAAATATAAGTTTTTTCTAATAATAGTTTTTACAGAATACCAAATAAATTATCTACAGCCGATGTTCTGTTACGTGTTAAGTTAGTTGATATAGGACGAATAATTCCATGTAAATCATCCAATATTTTGGTCTTACCAGAGAAATTCAAAGGTTATCCCTTTCAGGTATTTATGATGAACTAAGGTATTTATTAGATCATAAGAATATTTATCAATGATCAAAAGAATATTTATTATTTATGATTCACTCGGAAACTGCCAGCTTTCGCCATTGATTTCGTTCTTATTGATATTTAAAGGGACGTATATATTCGCCAAACACGATCTCTAAATCAATAATCTCAGTATTATTGGAATACTTTTTTCTCGATCTTTGTATCTAATATGGGTTCCCCTTTAGTTGGACTAGTTTCTTTGAGTGGTTGTGGATGTTACTTTTGTCCACTTTTTGAAATACTATACAACAAAGTTATACATATATGTACATACATGGTAACGTACCTAAGAAACTAGAACTTATTTAATCAACTTTATGTCTAAAATCCAAAAATATGATGTTTCCCGTCCTATCCTAGAGTTCAGTAGCAATAATTTTGTCATTATAACAAAAAAAAAAACAGAAGTTTAGTGTCTGCTGAAAATTTGGCTTTGACTTTAACTTACGCGGTAGTGACATTAGTAGTCTAGCGGTTATGCAGATGCGATAATTAGGTGGTGCTTCTATGCACGAAGTTTATTGTGCATTTGCACTAATACGTGACTCCAAATTAACGACGAAAAAACAGCCAAGCTACATCCTGAGTTGATTCATTAGAACTTTGGTTTGTGCGGATTTCTTTAATTTTCTCAAACCCATCTTTACTCCATCAATGATATCACGCTAGATGCATGGAATATACAAGATATTAAAGCCTTTGCTTCAGTAAGCCGGCGGCTTGAAAGATCGCTCCTTATTTTTCGAAAGTCAAAGAAGAAAATTTAACAATTTAGTCCTAGGATATATTGCCGTTTTCTACGATCTATACAGTGTATCCCGTCTGAGGCTTTTCACTAGGTGTTTATATATAGAGCTTAGATAATCAAAACCTTGTTTGGAAGCGGAGATTCCTAATATCCTAGACACACGGGACATAATGATCATTGCATAGCTCGTGTGTTATTGCATCATTGGCACACTGGTCATTCGTTTCGTCATTGCGCCAATTACGCTCCCACGAGCTCATTCGTTTGTAATTATGCATTGCTCATCATTCCTCTTGCCGATAAGTGCGCTTTCAGTGGTGAGAAACTGCAAGTTATTGGAAAAATCAGCTGATTTTCCACCCATCACTGTCAGATGTCATTTGTGAAATTTGCAAATTTGATATTATTGCAAGTTGTCTTACGATTTTATATTATATATTTTTTATTTTTATAACTTTATTTATAATATTTATGCTATCGGATACAAGGCTCAATTCCATTTTACTTTTTTAATTTACAAAATTGACAACTGCCATCTCTCAAATCGAATTACCGTCAACATGTCGTGTGCCTTACCAAACAATGATCATTCGATCAAGTATGTATTTGGATCAATAATCATTCTAGCACGTCGTGTGCCTAGGATATAACAGTTTCCTGGTTTCCGCGATATGGCGGTTTAAATGCTTTAGGTCATTTTTAATAGACCATAACTTTTTTTTTTACATCCTCTATCAGGGTTGATACGTCATTCGAAACACAACCTCTTTTCCCCATAATTTTACTATACCTCTATATCCCTTTCCGTCTACAAGTTTGAAAGAGAAAAAGTCGAAAAAATGGAAATTTGACTGGCGATATAACAACAAATAATAAAGATAAAAAAAAATTTTCTCGTTTTATTCGCATTCATTATTATTATCATAAGTAGGCATTTTTTTTTCAAATGATAACATTATTATTATTTTTTCAAATGACAACATTTTTTTCACATGACGCCTACTCTCATATGAAATAATAAGTAAAAAGTACATAGTGTTAAATTTGGCCCATGGTATGGAAACCTTCGTGCGCGAGTCCGACTCGCACTTGGCCGGTTATTTTTTTTTACAAATAACGTAATGTGCACATTTTTCATGAATAATAAAGATTGCTGAAGTGTTACGTTTCATTTAATATACCACATGGTTTACCTAACTGTTACCCATCTCAACAGACGATGTTATGGTCGCAGTGTGCTGCTGGAAGCAATATGCTTCACTTGTGCCACTGACAGCGCAGCAGTGCTCACATGGTGCTGCACTGCGCTTGGTCTGCCACGAATACCAGGCAGCGTGAGTGAGCCGTGGCTGGGAAATAGCCCCGAGCAAAAGTGGAAGGAAGAAAAAGAAGAAGATAGGGTGAAAAAAGGTGTCAGAGCCTTTTTGTTGTTTAAGAGCTGCAGTGGAAAAAGCTTCTCGTAAAATCTCAAGTTAAAGTATAAAAGTATAGTTTCCAGTAGAAAAAACAGAAATAAAAGAACGTAACGAAGAGCGAGTATACGACTGGGAAAACAAAAACGTGGATGAAAGTTAAAATGGGAGGAATGACGATGAAATACTAAATGAATACGAAGAAACCTAGAAGGAAATAGTTTTGCTCCAGCAAGCGCGCAGCAGTATGTATATAAATGAAAATAAACAAAATAAAAACAAAACATCAAGACAGGTATCGTAATTTTTATATTCTATTAATTGTCCGGGAAAGGGTGATCCTTCGTAAATACTATGCACGTGGTCATCCATATATACCTCTGAGTCCATGTAGGTGTGACGGAAAGCATAAAGTTAAAGCAAAAGCAACTGTAAGATGTTTTCACTAAGATCAGGATTGCGAAAATCTTGGGTATCTTGGGACCCCACAGCGTAATGACGCTAGCTCATCATGTCAGGCCTTTCAAAGTGCATAGGAGGCAACCGTACTATGCATGTCACTTACGAATTATGAAGAATGTAAAAAGTTTACAATAACTATTCTGGTACGAACATAAAACCCCAAAGGTGGTCAGAACGAAGTAACTGAAGTACCAATTGCGAATTTGCAAGGTCCAAGGATACCCAATGACACAATCAGGTTTGCATATTAATAATTAGAACTGAGACCAATCGCGGAGGCTGTCGTCAGTCAATCATTAGTAATATTTGTGAAATTTTTCGTCAAAGTTTTCGCCAAAATTACTTGTTGTAAGAAGTCCCATTATCATATATGCATGTCTCTTCTAAGTTAAATAATAGTACAACGGAATCGTACTATATTTCTAATTATATTATACTAAATTGCATTTATTGCTATATTTTTCTAGTTAACCATTGATAGCAATTAGATCATACTATACGCTCACAATATGCTAAATTCTTGTGAGAAACGAATTATCTTATACTATAGCACTGATTTTTTTGTTAGTTTAACTTCTGAGAAGGAATCAATGCACGATATACTCAGGTTAGCATGATATACCTATACTGGTGCATATAGAGATACTACCCTGGTAGACATATCATGAAGAGCTAATCAATGAGCTTCTCATGAGCAATCAGATGAACGTACTAATGAAATTTATTCACGTTTGAATCAAAACCGGGGAAAAACTCATTTATTTACTTATTCACAGTTAGTGTGCATGAGAATTCCATCTCTTTCATTTATTTAGAAATGTATGCTGTGCTTCTGTTCTGTGCATTTTACAATATTAGATGAGCACTTCGATGAGTACATAACGAGTGTCACGATGAGCTTATTAATGAGCATGTCAATGAGGGTCTCGATGAGCTTATTAATGGGCATGTCAATGAGTGTCGCGGTGAGTTTATTAATGAGCATAACAATGACTGTCACGATGAGCTTATTAATGAGCATGTCAATGAGTGTCATGATGAGTTCATAAATAAGAATCTGATTTTAGGATTGATTTCATATATTTTTCCTAATTCAAACTCCGGTTGCAAATCAAACTCTGAGACGCTGAAGCATAAGGATTTTGGCATACCGTCTTGTTCAGCATATGGGCGATAGACTTTTGGGGAAAACAAATCAAAAAATTTATTTAAAATAAATGATTTAAAAACTTAAATAAATAAATCACAAAAATCAATTCAAATTTTTCAAGAAATGTCATCTGACACGCTGATGACAAGAATAAATATTTATTTATTGCTGGTTTAGTATATAGGGAGCAACTTCATGATTTCCAATGAGCCCTTCGATGAGATTTAATGAATGCTCAACAGACGGCTCATCGGGACTTAATTTTCTATATGTTTTTTCATGAATTGCAAACACCTTGAAACTTTTCAGTCAAATTAGTATTAGTTTACATAATAACTGCCCCTTGTGGGGCAGGAGACAAGGTAAAACTGTGAGAAATTTCTACTAGGGTACTATGCCCAAAGAATAATACTAGTATTATAATTTTGGTATCACGATAATTGCAGGTAACTCTGTCTGGGATTTGCATCCAGTATTTCTTAATTACCAATTGCTTTATATTTGTTTTCCATTCATTCCATTAGATTCCTTTTGCCCAATGGAATTGTTTTCAATTTATATATCAGAATTAGTTGAATTATGAACATTACACAAGCAAAGTACTATACATATTATACCTATTATAAGAAGACAATGTTCTCCATTTGAATAAACCTACAGAGGGTATGCAACATGATAGAGTGTTAGATTTGTTTTTTCTCCTCTCATCCTCCCGGAGCCCTCTCAGGATGATGGTCGAATAGGTCCGATCCTCTACTATTTCAGATTTCAGGTCATCTTAGGGACACTGTAAAAATACTACCCATAGTGTCGTTGGGTGGATGGGACGATGGCATCGATGATTATACATCTGTATCCTCACATTAAGGTAAAGGTAAGTGGTGTAAGGGTTCCTTCTGGACCGGATGGTGTGCTTGGCTTTTATCCAGGCACGAATTCTTTTTTTTTTTTTATGTGAACTGTGACAGCGGCAGGTATTTGGTATACCCATCCTACAATTCTCCCGCACTAGCCGAGGTGCTAGCGTGCCGCCCTGTGTCAACGCAGTTCACGGAGTGAGCTGCCAGCGCATGTTGACAAAATAGACCTCACGTTTAACAGTACTCACTCGACAGTACTACCATAACAAAATTGCGCCCAACGTGGGGCCACCTCAGTTAGACTTCGGTGGTCTCACTGTGACTTTTACACTGGGGATTGGGACTTAGAGAGATATGATCATCTGGCAATTTGCTAGTTGGTTGACCTCAAGTCTCTTATCCAGTAGAAGTTACATGCGGCCTTGGGTCTAACTGTTGTTTTTTACCCTTATAAATTTTGTCGTTTAAAGTTTCGAGTAAAGTTAAAGTTATTGCAAGCTTAAAGTTTTGATATTTTTGTTTGATCTGAAGTTCGGCTTTAGGTTTGATCAAGCTTCAAGTCTTGGCAGTTATCGAGTTTTTTTTTTTTTTTTTTTTTTTTTGAATTTTTTTCGTTTTTGGATCTTTCCCGCTGGCCTTCAGTCATGGAAATGGCAGGTGGCCTCACGAATTATTTTCACTTGTGTTCTCACGGAGACACGTCTTTGTTAGCTAACTGGCTGGAAAGAGTAATGAGTCTGTGAGATTACTTTTTCGCACTTTTGCTAACTAGTGGACCAGATTCATGGGTTTGCCCAACTAGAAGGTTAGTTAGAGATTGCGATCGAATGAAGAGGAAGGAAGGATTTGTTGGAGGTAAAAGTGATGCTAGAGACCTTCAGTAACCAGGAGCTGGCATATTGCTAACTGCCTGGCTGAAGAATCTCTACCAACATTCTCAGTCTTTGACATCTCCAATCCGACTTTTCTGAGATTTCGTTGACAGCTCAAATTTTTTTCATCCACACTACTTAGCTTAAATATCTGACCTGACTTTTGAGGAGTGGACCTGGAAACCTTTTGTTCTGCGGATAGCTCTTGGACGGAGAGGGAGAAAACTCGTATGATTTTTTTTTGATTTTTTTTTGCAATAGATTGGGTGTATCCCATAGGAAATTTTTGATACTATAGATGCCCGTTTAACCGTTTATTTATTCCTTCGAAATTTTTTGCTGTAGCGATCCAGTTGATTTCGATTTTAAGCGACGAGCTTGATTATGCCTTCGACGATTCATTTTGAACATATTTTTACGCGCCACAAAGTGACACAAGCGGCATCTGTTGGAAATGCAAAGAACTTTAGGTTAGTGGCATCTTAGTAAACTTTGGGTTCGGAGAATAGAATTTACGGGAAAGTTCTAGGATAATTTGTAGAGCATCTAAAACATCAATTATTTTGATAAAATAAATACGGCACTTATCACCGCCATGGGGGAGCCTTTTTTCAGACGGTGAACGAAATAAACGATTTTGGATTGCGATAATTAGACGTATAGTACTGGCGATAGCTAAAGAGTTGATTTGATAATTGTATGTGAATGTTATATGTTGTAAACAGTAAAATTGAGTAAAGGAAGAGGTTTTGAATGATATCTGAAATATTGCGTTTTAAATAACGAACTAAGGTCACGTTCGTAACAACTGGTGTCATAAGTGAATTATTTTGGTGAAGTTAAAATAAATTCTGTGCTTTACGTGGAAGTTCTGGAAGATAATCTAAAGCAATGGGACGTAAACTGGAGGAGCTTCGAGTGCAGTATTTGAAAGTGGAGTTGGGAAAACGGTCATTACAAACAGCACGCACTAGGCGAGTGACTTAGACAAGCTTTGGAAATGGAAGGGACGAATCCTGATACATTTATTTTCGAAGACAATTCGCAAGAACCTGAAACTGAAGAAAAGTTTGAGATGAACATGGAACAACTTTTGGGTGCTTTAATGAGTAAGTTGAAACTTTCAGCCCTGCAGATGAAATATGCTTTTGAGGAACAAAAGAATTCTCTAGAAACCCGTTTGGACAAACAAAAGAATTCTCGAATCCCGTTAAGTAAGTAGGCTGTGAGGTGAATTGACACATTTGAGTATTGATAAATATAAAATAAAATAAATTAAAAAAATAGATATATATATATAATAATAATCATCGGAATAGTTTTAATAACTCAATTTTTGCAATTGCCACCAACGCAAGATTTTTTTACTATCTTTGGAAAGCTGAGACTGGAATTTCTTTAATTAGTCATACAACATGAACTTGAATTGTAGGTAGTACGAGAAAGGTTTCAGCAGAAATGATTTGAAATGCGTTTGTGGCGGTTTCTGTGGTGGCGCAGTACATGCCAAGTGTGTGACTTGTCGGAGCACCTGATTAATTCCATAAATACTAACAAAAATCTGAAGTATTTTTGTGATGATTGCGAAAATGCTATGGAAATGATGGCGGTCAAAATTGAAAGCGTCATGGGGGGAATAAATATGGTAGATTCATGAAGAAATGCGAGGTTGATTTATGTGAAATTATTGATTTACAGAGAAAAATGCTAAATAAGGTTGAACTATATGCTGATTCGAACAAACAGGTTGAAAAAGGTATAGAAAGGTTGCAGGATGACGTAGATCGGCATTTTGATGCAGCGGTAACAAAAAATAATAGTATAGACCCCTTGCCTGGCCACCACGAAATGAAGCCTACGGCACAGGGCATTGTCGTAAAGCTAAGAAAGGAACAATCCAGTGATGCAACAAAAAGGGATCTTAAAGTTAATCTCCGACCGGGTGAGATGAGTGCTCCAATTATTATGCTTAAAAACATTAGTAAGGGAGGAGTTATTATAAAGTCGGACAGCCAAGTAAATAACATAAAAAATTTTGAATCAATTAAGAGAAAGCTAGGTGATGAGTACGATGTTTATATAACCAAAGAGAGAGTTCCAAGACTCATTATTGAGAATCTAGAAAATGTTTATACAACGGAGGGACTCCTACCTGAGCTAAGGAAACTTAACTACTCTATAGATGACAAAGATATGATCAAAGTTGTACACACCAGGAGAAACGGTCGCACTAGGAAATGGACTATTTTCTTGGAAACCTGTGGAACTACATACAGAAAAATGGTCAATCAATATATTAATGTAGAGTGGAACACACATTTTATTAAGGAGAATTTTGGAATTAAAAGATGTTATAATTGCAATGGTTTCAATCATAAAATGGACAGCTGCAAAAGTAAGATGGTATGTGGTAAATGTGCAGATGAGCATCGGACCCTGCAATGCAACTCTGAAATGCTGGTGTGTGTGAATTGCAAGGACAAGGCGGACAGTGTAGGCAAATCTAAGCCCCACTCAGCTGATAGTAGTATCTGCCCGGAGTACCTGAAGAAAGTTGATTTTGTGCAAAGAAATACGAATTACTCAATTGAATGCATTTAAACATGAATCGGAATACTGGAGGGATGAACTTGCTTTACCTAAATGTCAGGAGCCTACGGAAAAAGTTATATGAAATACAAGCGCTTATCATGAAACATCAACTAGTAGAAATCTTGGTTCTAAATGAGACTTGGCTTTACTCAAATGAGGTGCAATTTTACCATCTACCAGATTATATTGCTGTGTTCAATTGTAGAAATGACTCGAGAGGTGGGGGTACTGCTATTTACATACATAAAAGCCTGATTTACCGTGTAATAATGACTGTAGATTCAATACTACCATCATAGAGATAGAAACTATAGAGAAAAGGAAGCTGAAAGTGATGACCATGTACAGGTCACCCAATGAAAACCTGTTGGATTACATGCAGCACCTTGAAACATTGTTTTCCACATATAAGGGTGTCATTTTCATAGGTGATACGAACATTGAACTTCTTAATGAGAATAGATCAGCTACTGCATTACTAAGCATGACCTCAGCTAGCGGTTTCTCCATTGTCAATAGTGTAGATGAGACCAGTTATACAAAATAGGATGCGCATACACGTACGATCATTGATCATTGCATCTCGGATTTGACGCGATTTTATAAGCTGCACACTTCTCTACATGACACTGCTATCTCTGATCACCGGCTTGTAACTGTTCACATTTCTACTTGATGTGCTGCTAAGCAGCCTATGAAAACAATATTAATACCTAAAAAAAAACAAGGAAAGGTATAGGTCACATCTTACAAAACTATTAACGGAACATCAAAACCCATCAATTGATACCATAATAGAAATTATTAGAGAAGCGAAGAATAATAGTACTACATATAAAAAAATCAGAACCAGGTCCAATGTATGGATTACGGATGATATTATCATGGGGATGAAGGAGCGAGACGTGTTTTTTGCTCGGATGAAGGCAAACCCAGGTGATCTGTGCTTAATGTCTGACTATAGGAGAGTACGAAACATGGTAACGGATAAGGTAAGGAGGGCCAAAGAAGATTACATAAATGAAAAGATTCTGCAGGCTGGGAGAGATGCAAGGAAGTTGTGGCGGGTCATTGACAGTGTGATCCTAAATAAGCACAGATCTCAAAAGGCGGGTCACATTCTGGAAATTAATATCAATGGATCGTTGGTATCCGATCCTGAGGTTTTGGCGGGTCATTGACAGTGTGATCCTAAATAAGGACAGATCTCAAAAGGCGGGTCACATTCTGGAAATTAATATGAATGGATCGTTGGTATCCGATCCTGAGGTTTTGGCGGGGGAGTTTAACAGCTACTTTAATGGTGTTGGCTCGGCCGTGCAAAGCAGGATTCTGTCTGTGTCTCCGGTGGCAAATAAGCTAACTTTGAATTCGATGTATATGATGCCTACTACTATGGAAGAAGTGGAAGGTGTAATTCGCAGCTTGAAAAGACATGCGGCTCCAGGTTACGACGGTATCAGAGTCGAGGACATTATGGACGCTATTGACATCATCAAGGCTCCTCTTACTCATTTGATAAACGAAACAATGCGAAGCGGTATTTTTCCCGACTGCCTAAAGAGGACAATTATCAGGCCGGTATTTAAAGGTGGTGACCTCAGGGAAATGACCAATTACAGACCTATAGCTCTGTTATGCAGAATAAGTAAAATCTACGAGAAAATTATAAAACGAACGAAGGTTTTGATAGAAACCAGTTTGGTTTTCTGCCACGGAGTAACACTGAATTGGCCACAATTGAGACATTAAATAAGATCAATGACTATTTGGATAAGGGCTACTATGTAGGTGCAATCTTTTTTGACTTCTCAAAGGCCTTTGACACTGTTCACCACGGTCTGATGCTGGACTTTTTGAACACGCTAGGAATGAGGGGCGTTGTTAATGACTTATTGAGTAGTTATTTAATGGAGCGGGAAGTTAAAACAAGGCTCGATGGGGTGACTAGTGAATCTTTAGTGACAAAATGCTGTGTTCCCCAGGGTTCAATATTAGGACCGCTTCTTTACTTGTTGTACATTAATAACTTGCAGTACACGGACCTATGCGGCGAGTACCATGTGTATGCGGATGACACCAATATTTTATGTAGAGCCTCAAATGCGGATGATCTTGAACGTTTGATGAATAATGACCTAAAGGTATTTAACAAATGGTCTGCTGCGAACATGTTAATGATTAATGAAAGAAAGACCAAATGGGGTAAACCACCCAATCGTTGGCACTTTAAGAGTGAGCTTTGTGCCAGTTTAAATTGAAATTGCCATAAGATTTTATAAACATGAGCTAGTTGACACAAAAATTTACATTATTAAAGAAAGAGCATTAATCTTGGTTTTTGTAACCATTTTTATATGATTGAATTGTATTAAATTAAAAAAAAGTACGTAAAACAGAAATACTACAAAAAATCCTATTGTTGGCATAGAAATTCTCAATATTGGCATCAACTCGTCTAATTATTGGCATGCAGTTAAAGTAGGAGATAGCGCTGTACTTATCATTCAAATATAAAAAAAAAAAACCTTCATAGGTACTTAGGTACTAGTTTAAGTATGAAAATATCTGTTTTATTTATATTATCACATCAGTCTGATTAATTGTAATGTTTGTAGTTCAGTCTTACTGGAACCAATCAGACTGGAACATTTAAGCTAATCCTAATCATCGGTCAGCATCTTCTCAATTTCAGTTATGCTAAACTTTTTGTTTGCATGACCATCATCGTTTGATTTCTCATCTTGATCCGTATCTGATCCTTTAGAATATAAAATATTTTTCAAAATACGTTTAGTGTCCTCTTTCTTTGGTCTGTTTGCCTCTTTTTTAATTATTTTATTCTTAGTCTTACATTCTTCTGTTCTTAATTTAACACTGTTCAAATTCCTATTTTGTTTGGCACTATTTTCTGTATAACTTTTTATATTCTTATCTCTTTTCTTTACCTCAATTTGTTTCTTATCAACTCGTTTCTTGACACACTTTTCTTGTTTCTTCTTCTGCGTCTGTTTGGTTTTGGCTATTTTCTTTTGTTCTCGTTGTTCTTTTCGTTTTTGTATGCCTTCTTCCTTTTCTTTCTTCGCTTTAATTTTTTGGTGTTCTTCATCTTTGAATTCTTGTGATCTAATAACATAAGGTGTCTTCTTAGTTTGCCTCACTCCCTTTCTTTGAGGTGTTTTAGGTTTTACCAATATGTCATATAGTTTTATTTCTCGTGGGTTTATCTTAATAGGGGTAGTGAAAGATGGATTTATTACAGTTTCCAAAACTTCAATTTTGTCAAAATCCTGTTGATCTGAGCAGTGATTTCTTCCTGTATATGTTTCAATTTGTGCAGTATGAACAACTTGTACACATTCAGTAATTTGAGTATCTTCTTTGGGTATATTATCTATGTTTTTAGTGTTTTCCATTAAAGTGTCAGTTCGAATATCATTTATAGATGTGATGTCTTCTCTTTCGTTTACCACAATTTCTTCAATTACTTCTGAGCTGAAGGAATATTAAATGTACTGTCAAATTCATCACACATTATAACACTCATATTGTCAATATCCAAAAAGTTCTGTTCTTTAAGGTTATCATATTGGCTATTTGTCTCCCTATTGTTGTTTTTTTCAGCATCTATCAAATCTTGTTTGTTTATGAGATCTGTTATCGTAGACTGTCAGGAAAATCTGATAAAATCCTTTTTGGACATCATTCTCGAAGTTTCTGGTACTGACACACATTCGGGCGTTTTCTTAACATTTTTCCCTAAGCATTTCGAGTAGTCTATAGCGTTTGAGTCCCATGGACAAAGACCGGTAGCGTGGAAACCATTAATAATTGTATCTGGTTTTACGCACTTATCAATAGTTTTTTGCAACAGTGGCACAAATTCAACTTTTGTAAGTGCTCGAGATGGATTGTCACGCCGCCACTCTAAGACCGTCTTTTACCAGCCACCTTTTATAGGTCTAAAAGCTGAGACATCTGCAGGCTGGAGCAGTCAAGTACAATTGGGATAAAGTGCTATAAGCACAATATGTAATGAGGAACAAAGTTCACTGACAGCATAAGTGAGATGAGTCTTGTGTCCGTCTACAAATAAAATGACCGGGAATGTGACCTGATTTCGCACGAGATGCGGATGTAATACCTTTTCTATGTATTGAGTAAAAACTTCAGTTTTCATCCAACTATTATCGCTGAGTCCTAAGCCCCGGTTCTTAATCCGGAATTGTAATGTTGCTCGAGGAACCTGAAAGACTTCGGCTGCTTGCTTTTTCGCCATACCATTTTAATGGCGTCTAAAGCTTTTTTTACATTTTCCTCACTATATTGTTTCCGTTTACTTTTCTCTATTTTTCTTCCTGACTTCTTTTTATTGCTTTCTTTTTCGTTTCGTTTCTTCATCTTCGTAACCTAAATGAATAAAAAAAATCCCATTATAGCACTTAATATTCTATTATTGGCACTACTGCCAATAATTAACTTTTGCTCTTGGCACTGTATGCTAACATTTGGAAATTGCAATTAAAGAAAAATCCTATTATTGGCACGAATGTTAAAAAAGGGACTATCGTGGAATTATTGTTCCACATCTTGGCACTCGTTATTAATAAAATATAATAAAGAAATATTTAAGAAATAATCTTTGAATCTATTGCCTTGAAGTGTAATTAAGTATGTCCAATTATTTGGAAAGTCTCAATTAGCCGGATGTCTGCATAATATTACGATTTAAAAAAGCACTCACCATAAGAAAAACCCAAAATAACAACACCTAATCACGAGCACAAAATAAAAGATATTGTTTCTAAATCGCCATATTGTTTATTGAAACAGTGTTGCCAATTTTTGACAGACAAATAATTTTATTTTACTTTTTAATTACATACCGAACTTGAATAATCCATGGTTTCCTTGTTTTTTTTAAACTAAACTCTAAAGTGCCAATAATTGGAGGAGTGCCAATAACCGGGTGGCTTACCCTATATAATATTCAAACAGAAAAACAAAACAGATATTAATATTTGCCTTAGAATTGGCACGGAATATCTGTGGAGAACCGCAAAAATTAATTATCTGGGACTATTGATTGATGATAAACTATGCTGGTCACAGCATTTAACACTTAATTTGTTATTTCTGCTTATGTTTTTCCCGGCAGCGACTGTCGTAGCTCTAATGTGAGAGTAGTTGCGTGGAATAGCTTGTTAAAGCACAACTCCTGATATTATTATGGAGTAGCTTGTTAAAGCACAACTCCTGATATTATTATGGAGTAGCTTGTTAAAGCACAACTCCTGATATTATTATGGAGTAGCTTGTTAAAGAACAACTCCTGGCGTTATTATGGAATAGCGTGTTAAAGCATAACTCCTAATTAAAACGAACTGTTTACTGCACGACTCACTCGACTCAAATCGACTGCCCTTTATTCTTCAATTTCTTTGCTTATTTATACAAGAGTATTCTTATTAATACGGAAATAAATGAAATACTTCCGAGCCAACATTTTGTATATAATAGTACAAAGTGTTAGGTCATATGCATTTCATTTATTTCTGTTTATAAATAAATCGCGGCACTCGTCGCTTCCGTACATACATACATATATTTTTCTCTGACTAGAATCGTACTGAACGTTCCGTCAGTACATTATAGCATTTGTTGTTACATACGTACATACATAAATCTTGACAAACGCTAACCGCTTGTTGCTTGTTCATCGTGACATTCATGATTTACATACATACCTACATATATATCACTTTCTTCATATACAAATCGTGAACCATCATTTGGTCACCTGGGTGCGAATTCTTGCGCGCAGGGTATTGCGTCACTCAATCTACCTTAGTTATTTCCTCAACTTGTTAAGTAATTGGGGAAGGTCAGTAACGAGTGGAATTATAATTTAATGAAAATGATGTAGGCATGTATGTTCATTGAAAAATGATGAAAATATGCATGCTTGCGTTTGCTAGCATTTCTTTGATAATTGTTGTAGGTATGTACATATGTTACAATGGTTACTTAAAATTGTGGGTGGAGGTATGTATGTAACAAATCTCACCCTTTTTAAAAAATATGTGTTATTCTTAGAAGAGGAATAACGCATTAGAATATGGTTCAATCGTTCGATAATTTTCGAGAAATTTAGTGATTTTATATGCATGTATATACATAATGCCGAGTGACTTATCGATTTACAAATTTATATCCGTTATTTTTCTAGATTATTATTATTATGTTATGTTCATTTGTATTACATGTGCATAATATATATATTTCTTCTTTTTTTTTATAATTTCTACATACTATATACATTTATAATTATGGCTGTTTGACTTTTTATATATGTGTGCATACATAATTTATTTTTACTTAAAAAATTTTGTATGTGTTTATGCATACTTTTTATAAAAAAATTTACATGCGATTATACATATTTTTTCTTTTATATGTGCTTATTCATATGTTTTCATTCATTTACTTAAAAAAAATTCTTTGTATGTGTTTATACATACTTTTTATAAAAATTCTTACATGTGATTATACATATTTTTTCTTTTATATGTGTTTATACATATGTTTTTATTTATTTAAAAAAAATCTTTATATGTGTTTATACATATGTTCTCATTTATTAAAAAAAATTCTTTATATGTGTTTATACATATTTTTTCTTTTATATGTGTTTATACATATGTTTTTATTTATTTTAAAAAAAATCTTTATATGTGTTTATACATATGTTCTCATTTATTAAAAAAAAATTCTTTATATGTGTTTATACATATTTTTTCTTTTGTATGTGTTTATATATATGTTTTTATTTATTTGAAAAAAAATTCTTTATATGTGTTTATACATATTTTTTCTTTTATATGTGTTTATACATACATATGTTTTCATTTGCTTAAAAAAAATATTCTTTATATGTTAAGCTTAGATTTATCTATAAATAGGTATGGTATTTTTATTTCTATTACCTACATGTTTTTATTTTTTACAATTTACATCTTCAATCTTGTTTACATATTTCTATTATATGTACATTTGAAATGGTTAAACTACCTGTAGATGACGGGTACGTGTAATTGGAATCTGTTCAACCTGAATTAATGATATGTTTAATTATTCTCTTTTTCTTAAAAAAAAAATTTTCCCTTACTTTTTTTTTTATCTTAAATGCAATTGTAATCCCTTCCTTGAAGGTTAGTAATTATACGTGAAATGGTTTCAGTCTATTATTATGTACGGTTACTTTTCTTTTACCAATTTGTATGACTGTGTTAACAGGCGTAAAAGCTTGTACCACGAGGTATGGTCCTAGCCATATCTGGGAAAATTTGTGTTTTTTAGCGGGATTTTTTAATAATACTTTATCTTCTGCTTTGAAACCGGACGTGAGTTCCTATCATAGTACGCTTTCGACTTTTCCTTGGCTTTCAGCAAATTTTTTCGGGCGATAGCATAATATGCCTTTTGTATTTTGTACCTAAGAAGGTGATAGTAACTCTCGTGGTTATAAATGGGCTCTGGCTCTCTTTTAAGATTAGAGGGAACATCTGCTGTGAATCCGAACAGACAGTCCATTGGCGTGAGTCCATTCATGTGGGCTGTTATTGTATACAAAAGCCGCGGTTCTCAGGAATCGATCCCAAGCCTTTGGATTTTCGGATACAATAGCTCTTAAGTATTCTACGAGGGGTCTGTGTGTTCGTTCCAGTGCGCCGTTGGATTGCGGATGATAAGCGGAAGTCTGCATTTTTTTCACTTTTAGGAGTTTACAGACACGCTTAAGAAATTGGAGCCCTGATCAGATACTAATTTTTTAGGAATGCGGTAGCGAGTAATTATTTCGTCAAAAAATATGCCTGCTACCGTTTCCGCTTCGCCATTTGGCAAGGCATAACAATCTACGAATTTCGTTAGATTGTCTTGGAAAGTCAAAATGTACTTATTACCTGAATGGGTTTCTTCAAGGGGACCTACTATATCCAAATATACTTCATCGTATCTGTTATCTGTTATGACCATTGGCATACGATACTCCGGGCTAGCCTTCATTTTTTGGCATTTAGGGTTACTTTCGAATATATTTCCTGATGGAACTGAGCATATTTCTCCACTTATATTTTTTCTTTATTTTTTTATAAGTTTTCATTACTCCTTGGTGACCACCAAACGCGGAGTCATGATAGTCTTTTAAAATTGTCTCGATTTCCTCAGGGTCTGAGATATTTTCTGGTAATATATGCTGGGAATTTATTAGATTTTGGTTCCAGGGTGATTCGCCGTGTTCAGATGCACTGCTTTCGGATTTGCTGCTATCAGTTGAGTCAATTTCGACTAATTTATGTTGGAGGTTCCGTGGATATTTTTGAACTTTATGGGGAGTTCCTGGGTTTTGATTTTCCTTTTCAATATTATTTTGTGCCTCTCTTATTTGAGCTCTCGTAACAGCATGACAATGTTTTTGTTTAGGCTTTGAGGGTGTTGGAGAACTAGAATCATTTTCGTCCATGTCGAAATCGGCTCAGTGATGTACTTGAGCTTCCACAATGAACGAATTGGGGTTTGCCTGGTTTAGCTCGGCAGGTATTCGACTAAGCGCGTCTGCATTAGTGTTATATTTTCCAGGCTTATATTCAATTTTATAGTCAAACTCTGAGAGTTTATGGTGAAACCTGATTAATCTTGTAGTTGGGTCTTTCACATTGAATACGCCTTTCAGGGGCTTGTGGTCGGTGTAGACCGTGAACGTTCTGCCCTGTAAATAACACCTGAAGTTCCTGGCGGCCCACACAATAGCGAACAACTCTTTTTCTATTGTGGAGTATCTTTGTTCCGCCTTATTTAAACTTCTACTTGCATACGCTATGGGCCTGTCTTTACCTATTGCCCCTTGTGATAAAACAGCTCCCAATGCCTCGTTACTAGCATCTGTTGTTAGATTAAAAGGTTGGGTAAAATCTGGATATTTGAGTAGAGGCGGATTTATAAGAGACTTTTTAATTTCATTGGCACTTTTGCGTCCAATTAAATTTGAAGTCTTTCCGTAATAGATTTGTTATTGGCCTGACTATTTTTGAGAAATTAGGGATGAACTTGCGATAGTAGTTTGCCAATCCCAGAAACGATTGGGTTTGTCTCACTGTTCGGGGTTGAGGAAAATTTTGCACACAGCTTGTCTTACTAGGATCTGGGCGTGCTCCTTCATTTGAGTATTTGTGTCCGAGGTATATTACTTCTCGGCGAAGGAACTCACACTTTTCGGGTTGTAATTTAAGATTATTGGCTCGAAGTCTGTCGAATACTTTGGCCAGTTTCTCGTTATGATCTTGTAAATTTTTTCCATATATTACAATATCATCGAGATAGACAAAGCATTCTAATCCTTGGAGACCCGTTAGAATGTAATTCATCAGGCGTTGAAAAGTCGCAGGTGCGCCTTTCAACCCAAATGGCATTCTCTTAAATTCATAATGCCCGTAAGCGGTACTAAATGCAGTTTTTGGTCTATCCCTTGGGTCAACCAGTACTTGATGGTATCCGCTTGCAAGGTCAAGTGTAGTAAAATACCGCGAATGCCCGAGTTGATCCAGTATGTCCTCTATCCTGGGTAATGGAAAGGCATCCCCTATAGATTTCTCGTTAACTTTACGGAAATCTACTACTACTCGCCAGCGTTTATTGCCATCAGGCCCGGCTTTCTTCGGGACTACCAGCAACGGAGAATTCCACGGGCTTTTATTTATTTGGATTATGTCATTCTCTAACATATCCTTGATCTGCTCATTTATTACAGCCCGGTGCGTTTCTGGAAGTCTATACATCTTTTGATTTATGGGTGGTTGATTGTGCAAAATGGGGATGGTATGTTTTATGGTATTAGTGCATGTTAGTTTATCTCCCTTTAGATAAAAAACGATCATTATATTTATAACATAACTCAAGAATTGATTTTTCTTCTTCGTGATTTAAATTTTCATCCAACAGTAATTCTTTACGTAAAGCCACAAGTCTGTCTGGGTTATTGCTTTTAATATGATTTACGTTTATTGAATATGGATTGGAGTTGAAATTTGTCTTATCACCTTTGAAGTTGTATTCTGTTTTGTTATGTGTACGAGGGGAAGGTGGATCACCTTCTTTCTGATTACTTTGGGTATTTATGTCGTCCAAAGGTATATTGAGAAGTTTAATATTGTAATGACTACTTGGAACTAGAGTAAGCTTCAGTCTTCTTAGGAATACTGGTTCTGTGTTTATGTTTAGAACAGATAATGGTATAAAATTTTTGTGAGGACTAACTAGACAATTTGCGACAAATACGCCATCTTTCATCTACGCCAGTTCATCTCCATCTTCTGTGGATGTTTCGAGAGGTACCGTGAATTCGATAGGGTTGGTTTCCGTGCGAGGAAACCGGAGCAATTTGTTAGGCCCTTCTATATTGCAATTTTTTGCAAGAAAGTCATTACCTAACAGCCCATCATGAGAGATTTGGGCCTTATCTTCTACAACCTGTAGATTGCACGGGATACTGCGGCTTAGTAAAAAGTTGCCTTGGCAGTTACCCAGTGTTTTTCCTTCTCAAAATGGAGTTTTTAAAGTTACCTCTTGACTTTATTATATCCGTTTTGGTGCATCTAGTGCTTCCTGTTTGATTATGCTTACTTCAGCTCCAGTGTCTACTACCAGCCGAACGGCTGTATTTCCGCTTATATCTAATGGTAACTCTACCACTGATACGTTTTCCCTGATCTGCTGGTTTTTCAGCTGGGAGAACCCTAAAGTATTTTGCGATATTTTATTTAATGTCGAGCCGGGGCTTTTTCGGTCTACAGTGTGCCGTTTCCCGATTTTGTAGCCTCCCATCGTTGCTTCTGTTGACAAGTGGGCACTGTATGACCTCTTCTTCCACAAAACTTACACATCTCTTGACCGTTAAATTTGTGTTCGTGATTTGGATTGCCCCACTGAGTGTTGTTACTATTTAGGTGATTCCGTGGTGCTTTGACATTTTGTTTACAATATTGGGCATCATGACCCTTTGTTCTGCAGTTAATACAGAAGGGAGTATTTTTACGTTTTAAACAATATGTCCCTTGTATTTGCAATAACTGCAGGTGATCCTACCTAAAAGTAATTTTTGCTCTCCGTATGGTTTCTTGTCTGGATATTGAGAAGAAGAGTTCTGGAATGGAGGTGGAGTTCTTAAGGATTCTCTTGCCATACTGGCTTGAGTAGAGCACCAATTATTTGTTTGATTTTTATCAGTATTAAAGGATACTGAAGGTACCTTTAATGACTACAGATTTGGAGGTATACCACACTCAGTTTTTATATTAGGTTTTCCTGTATCAGTTGTGTAGGGATATATAGAGGAGTTTATATTTTCGTGTATGGGATAACCATAAGCATTAGCAAAATTTGAGGTATTTGGTCTAAAGAAATGGTCCATTTGAAAAGAATTTGTATGTTGAGGTAAGTAGTTTATTGGTTGTGGAATGAAAAAGAGACCCTGTTGCAACCTTTCCATATCTAATGCTTTTTGAATGAGAGTCTCTAACGAGCTTTCATTTATTGTCAATAGATAGGCGCTTAGATGGGGGTTATTTGCACCACTCTTTACGGAAGCCATTGCAAAGTCCTCTATCTGTTGCTTTACCACATTAGAATTTTCAGCACCGTATTTGCTTTGTGCTGCCTCGTTACATTGTACTAAAAGTCTTTTTAGTCTAGTAATAAATAAATTAAACGATTCTTGGGGATATTGTCGGCAAGTTATTAGTTTGTTAATTAACTCATGATATGTCTCACGAGGTAAGTAAGTCCGATATAGCAACTGCTCAACTTCTTCAAATCTCGTGAGTGTACTGGATGCTATTAATTGATATGCATTTCCTCTCAATCTTGCTGGGTAAATTTGCATGAAGGCTGCTTTTTTCTCCTCCGCTAGACATTGTTGTACTTGCTTACAACAGCCTATGAAAGTTTGCAATTCTGTGAGGGTTTGAGAATTAAGTTCTCCAGAGAACAAAGCCACCATTTGTGCAGTAAGTTTAACTACTTTCTCATAATTTACTGGCATTTTGTGTGTCTTGTGTGGATGCTCAACCTGGGAAGTATTTTGGGTATTTATATCTTAAATTTGGAGTGGTTAACAATTTTTCGGGTATTATAACGTCTAGACTGTGAATTCTTATGAGGAAGTTAACCAAACTGTGTCTTCCAAAATGTTTACCTGACCGATGTTCACGATACCAATTTACTCTTCTTTGGGGTGAACTTTGCTCTGCTCTTGGGCTAGTCGGAAGGCTTACGTTGTCGAATGAAAGTGTATTTATTGTTGTTTCAAAATCTGAGCAAGCAGGGCTTTGATCAGATTTGTGCATGAGGTAGTTTAACTTACTTTATGTACATATACATATATATATATATATACTGGAATATTTAAAAAAAGAACGTTAGTTTCAGTTTCACTTCTATGTGAGTTCGAGGATCAAGGTTTTTCAAGTATTGAATTAACTTCCTTGATCCTACCGGCTGCGCCAATTTGTTAAGTATATATATATAGAATATATCCTACTTGTTGTGGTTTCTTTGCGAAGAAACCGTTTTACTTAATTTGTTGTTTTTGCCGTACTTCTTTTATCTTCCCGGCAGCGACTGTAGTAGCTCTAATGTGAGAGTAGTTGCGTGGAGTAGCTTGTTAAAGCACAACTCCTGATATTATTATGGAGTAGCTTGTTAAAGCACAACTCCTGATATTATTATGGAGTAGCTTGTTAAAGAACAACTCCTGGCGTTATTATGGAATAGCTTGTTAAAGCATAACTCCTAATTAAAACGAACTGTTTACTGCACGACTCACTCGACTCAAATCGACTGCCCTTTATTCTTCAATTTCTTTGCTTATTTATACAAGAGTAATCTTATTAATACGGAAATAAATGAAATACTTCCGAGCCAACATTTTGTATATAATAGTACAAAGTGTTAGGTCATATGCATTTCATTTATTTCTGTTTATAAATAAATCGCGGCACTCGTCGCTTCCGTACATACATACATATATTTTTCTCTGACTAGAATCGTACTGAACGTTCCGTCAGTACATTATAGCATTTGTTGTTACATACGTACATACATAAATCTTGACAAACGCTAACCGCTTGTTGCTTGTTCATCGTGACATTCATGATTTACATACATACCCACATACATACCCACATACATATCACTTTCTTCATATATAAATCGTGAACCATCATTTGGTCACCTGGGTTCTACCGCTGGCGCAAGGTTATCGTATTACAACGTGCGAATTCTTGCGCGCAGGGTATTGCGTCACTCAATCTACCTTAGTTATTTCCTCAACTTGTTAAGTAATTGGGGAAGGTCAGTAACGAGTGGAATTATAATTTAATGAAAATGATGTAGGCATGTATGTTTATTGAAAAATGATGAAAATATGTATGCTTGCGTTTGCTAGCATTTCTTTGATAATTGTTGTAGGTATGTACATATGTTGGAATGCTTACTTAAAATTGTGGGCGGAGGTATGTATGTAATAAGAATGAAACCTCTAATATTTGATGGACAAAATTTGTGGCATATTTTCAAGAGGCAATTTGAGGCAGCTTCCGAAGACAAAGCAACACCTCTGGTATTAGCATTTCCAGGTCCTGCGTCGCAGCTATACAAACTATACCGATTGAAAAGCAACGTGAGTAGAATTACGTTATGGAGATGAGCACATGCAGCAAGTATATCGCCTGCAGCTACGCAACAGAATTCAAATGCATGGCAAATCACTACAACAGCTGCAGGCTGATGTGGAAAGATGAGCTTATCTTTCATACTTTAGCGTAAGTGCGGATTTCCTTAATGAAGTGGCAACAGAGGCATTTGTGAACGCTATTGCAGATCAAAATTTACAACAAGCGTTAAGGCTAGTAGGAAAAAAATCAGAAAATGCAGAAGCACTAGCCTATGCATTAGCGTATTACTCTGCCAGGCAAGCTTCTCGGAATTCAGTACGAGTGAGAGAAATTTCGGTGGAGGAATGTACTTGCAATAGAATGCAGCCATCACAGAGCACTCCTTCACGTGGTATTCTGAATAGCTGGAATTTTAATAGACCGGGACACGCCAACGAATGGAATCATCAGAAGAGGAGGACAGAAAAGAAAGCCCGACATCTTTGGCCAGGGACAAGCTATTCGGGGAAACAGCGACTAGTCGCATCAGCTCCCCTGTTCAACAGTCGGAAAATATGTAAAACCAACTTCGGGGGACAGAAGTTGGTTGGTGGAGTCGACAGCCCCGAAGTCATCGTTCAGGTAGCCCAGTTGCAGAAAAATAATAGCAGTCTTGATATATATGGAAGTGTAGAAAAAAATGACTGCATAGGCACTATCGACACTGGAGCTTCGAGATCAATTATTAGAACAGATCTCTCAAGAACAAATGGCTTCACAACACCACCAAATATTTACTAAGAACAGCAACAGTACAGGTTTTTGGAGAAATAGCTTTGTATGTTCAACTAGGCGAACTACTATTTTCTAGCACTTTCCTGGTTTCAGACATCATAGATGAATGCATCCTTGGTGTACACTTCATGACCACATATAAAATAAGTCTAGATGTCGCAGAACGGATACTCAAATATGGCAACATAGAAATTCCTATAAGACTAGGAGGAGGAGCAGATTATCCTGCGAAAATAAGGACAATGATCTGTGAGAATATTACTCTTTCTGAATGCTCCGAGACGCTAGTATGGACGAAGCTTACTGGTGACATCGGGCCCTGTCGATTCTATTTTGTCGAACGTAATCCTACAAAAGTTACATCGAACATCATTGTAGGTAAGACTTTAGTGAAGGCAGAAGGTGCAACATTAATTTCAGTCAGAGTGCTCAACATATCCGAAAATGAGGTACAACTAAAAGACGGTGCTATAATTGGAATTTGTGAATCCGTTTACCAGATTGTTAATTTGGATAATGGTAGTAATGTCAAGGAGACAAAACCTATTCCAGGTACTGCTCAGCAAGTTCAGAAACTTCTTTCGTCCAGTGCCTTAAGTGAACAATGTTATGTTTGTTGCCAAAGGATGCGTGTTCGCCGATGTCCAAGAATGGATCTGGCTGAGTGCCTCAATCCACACTAGATATTTGGCCGGTGTTGTAACCCAATTGTCGCCGTGCTTTCCTTTTTGGAGAAGAGCGACTTAGGGGAAAGTTCAGGAAGGATTTTCCTTTATAAGGGATAGTCAAACACTTCTGGTAACGAAGTTTAAAATTTATATTAAATTTCTTTAATTTTACACTTTTGTTAAAAATAAAACCATTTTATTAAAACAGTTTTTTGTATGAAAAGACAAATTAAATTAAACTTGCTAGACTAAGACTATCTCGAGCGCGCGTGTGTACTTTAAAAGAGTGTCGATCCTGAACTTCGAATTCTCTAGCGTTGAAACAAATCTTTATTACCGAATTAAGGCTAAAACACAATGTGAGCGACACGACAAAAACGCCGTAAAAAACGCTGTCATTTGGGTTCTAATAACATGGCAGTGTATGGTATAAAATACAATGCTGACGACATCGTTCGACGTTGTCGCCGAACTTAAATGAAAATTGAAATTTGTCGCATGTTTAGGGTGCGTTTAGCAAAATTATGGGTTGCGTTCATATTTATTGTTATAAGTTCATTGCAATCATATTTATGACTTGATAAATTAAAAATATCAGTAAATAACAATGCTCTGGTAAATTTCAAAGTTGGTTGAATAAAAAATGGAAGAAAAGTTTATTGAGATGGTAAAATATCACCATATTATACAAAAAAAAAAACGCATCCGCATAAAACCCAATTCCGGCTGAGTTTTAGATAACTCTTGGACACACCTCTTCTTCTATGTGGGTTCTGTTTTTTATCTTCATTAGCAAAACGGCCACACATGCAATTTTAATAATCTTTTATAATTTATTCGTTGACATTTTTTCTATTTTTACTTTACAACACAAATAACAGAATAAATTTAATTAGGGATTGACAGCTATTGTCGCTCCCATTGTATTTTCACGGACGTTTTGTACGGCGTTTTTATCGTGTCGCTCACATTGTGTTTTAGCCTTTAGCTGACGCCCTCGCGTCAGCAAAAAGCATCAAAACTTTTCGTCATTGGTGCGTTTAACTGACGAATCAGATAAAAAGCAAAAATTTAAAGATAAGGCAATTGAACTAGGCAAGACATGTGCCTTCGTTAATTTCTTGGCTTGGGTCTTGTAATTTGATCTTGCTCTTGAAATTTCGAGCGATAAGCAAAGTGAAACACATTACCTCCGTGAGTCATGTGTGCACGAAAATGTCAAGTAAGTATTTTATGCAAAAGGGCTAATTATGTGAGAAGAAATTTATGATGGTAAGTAATTATGAATTATGCTTTTGTTTAGAAAATCCATTGAGGGTGAGTAATGAATATGAATATGATGTGATTTTGGGATCACAACATCCCTTCCAACTAAAAAAAAGAAAATTGAAAACCTGAGGGTGAAGAATTTTCTGTATAATCAAGACCCAAGTATGTTCCAACCCAACAAAATTTTGTGTATTTATGGAAGAGAGAAAAAAAAAATCTATTTACGTTGTAATAGCGATCGCGTCGAGATAGTCTTGTTTTTTGGTCTTTTTTTTCTTTTTGATATAGTATTTATCTAGGTACAAAGTAATAAGTGCAAAAAAACTGATATAGTATTTAATCATAAAAGGTAAGTATAAAAAAAATTGATTATAAGTATTTATAAAATTTTTTTTTTTTTTTTTCTAGTATTTGTTATTATTTATATATGATATATATTTATTTTTATTGCTGTTATCTAGTGTTTAATCCTTTGAGTAGTGAGTTAATTTTTTTAGCATACACGTCCCTGGAGTGAGTTATTTTTGCATTTTTCGATAGATTTCGCAAATTGATCCGAGTCTTCTTTTTTTGTGGTGGGGGAACAGTTTTTCTCAAAATTTGGTGTGCATGTTCGTCTTGACGCCGCGCATCTTTTGGTCAAGTCAGTTTTGCGTGGGGTATTACATATATATAAATGGACTGCTTGATCTCCAGTTTCATATGGCACCAATTTTGATTTCAGAAAGTATGCTCTCAGTGTCAATGCTACCAACTGTCGTAAATTGGCGCTATATTTAAATAATTTGCAAATTTACTTATATGCATGTCTGTGGGATTTACCGAATTTACCACAAAAGTATTTGGGATTGTTTGTATCGTTAAATTTTAATTATGAGTCGAAGAAAGTGTTTTTACAAAGATTTTTACAAGCAATTTCTCGTTCCTAATCGTTACAGTTCAGTGGGAAAGTATGCTCTCACGATAAGAGACAGGAATATGAAAGTGGTGCCATTTGCTTTCATGCATTTTTGGTTCAACAAGCAGTCCATTTATATACATGTCAGTGGTTATATCTCCTGAACCAAGAGTCGCACAGAGTTCATTCATGTCTTAAATGAGAGCTGCGGTCCTAGGCTATGGATGGTATTAATCCGGCCACTGGGGGGAGGGGAGAGGGCGTAGTGGGGCAAATTAGAGGGATATTTGGTTTTTTAATAATAACTCAGCCATTTGACCTCGGACCATAGGGTTCTGGGTGCTCAAACTTCTTCTCAGAAAACAACATATTTGAATCCTTACTAGATTTTCGAAAACGTACCAGAACAAACTTTTACACCCCCTCCCTGGGGGCGCAGTATATTTTTGATTTGTTTTTAAAACGACATCATTCTGTATTTTTGCCCTTTTTCCCTATACGCACTTTAGTACTTCCCTTTTATTTTATATTCTAACTGAAGTACAAGATTTTTTGCATCTTAGATCGGCACTAACTCTGTAGGATTACCTCCAATCGCAAAACTGATTTGACTGTTCGTCTCAGCTAATTACTATCTACATTTCGTTGAAGAAAATTTATTTACCGAGGGTACTTCTAGTTTGGGAGGTAGGAACCCCCGGTGGGGGGTGGCTCCAATTTGGCATGTTGCATATCAAATGAAAGGCCTAGCCGAGTACTATCCACTGGTATACTTTTTCTCTAAGAAGTTCTCAACATTTTATTGTATAAAAATAATATTTTTCAATTTTATTTATTGCTAATTGTATAGATTAGATAGATTAGATAGAATTAGATTAGGATTATATATGCACTTTTTATTATACATTGAAAAAAAAAATAAAAAAAATAGTGATATTTGGTACAACAGCATCCCTTCAGCAAGATGACTTTTATATTAGGTATTTCTTCTGCGTCCATCTTCTGGAATATGATAGGGAGGGACAGGAGCAACTGAAATGTTCATATCATTGAGAATAATTCGAAAAAAGCAGGAAACATGAAAATATATATTATGTACCTACAATTTTCTTTTTGTGTGATATTCTTCGAAGCTGGGATACACGCACAGTGATACATCGGATCCAATACTTTTATATTAGGTATTTCTTCTGCGTCTATCTTCTGGAAATCATATAGATAGGGAGGGACAGGAGCAACTGAAATGTTCATATCATTGAGAATAATTCGAAAAAAGCAGGAAACATGAAAATATATATTATGTACCTACAATTTTCTTTTTGTGTGATATTCTTCGAAGCAGGGATACACACACAGTGATACATCGGATCCATTACACATATATCTGGTGTCCTTTCTTCTTTTATTTCGAGTTTCAGAATGGCTGCATACATAGCATTTCCTTTGTGTTTTAGCTCCTTGGGACATTGTTTCCGGAACCGGGCGTGGGAAGTGTCTTGCTGTGAGTCTTATAGGATTTTCCTTGGCTCTCCTGCCTGCAGAAGATGATGGTCTTGGTTTGTGGTGTAATTCTATCAGTTGTGTTATAATTTTCAATCGAAAATTTTATATTTTTTCCAGTCTTTACTTTATATAAGTTATAGTCGTTCAATGTCGAAATAAATTTTTTTTGTACCATTTCAATGATTTTCTGGAAGAATCCATAAAACTGATCATCATGTCAGTTTTGTCTACAGCTCCCATGTTTACATTATAGTCCATCACTGCCTCTGGTTTCATGATGTTTTCGCCTGTTTTATAGTCGATTGCCGATGATAATACCATTTTTGGTTCATGTATATTTGTTAGCATGTGAATTTCCCTTTTTTCTACCCATTTGATGGTCAATAGAGATTCAGAATGCAAGAACACCACGTGCCCACGCGGCTACTCATCACCTACTCCGGTCACACCGAAATTAGACGATATTTTTTAAAATGACGTGCTAAGGAACAAATTATCGTTGAGAATAGGTTTGAAAATAGGTTTGAGAATAAGTTTAAGAGCTAATAACAATAATAATAATAAAAGGATTCAGATAGCACATTAGGTGTAATAGGTCACATTAAAGAGGAGAGTCTACAGTTTACAGTTTTTATAAAAAAAACAGTTATGTTCACGACCTTTTTTCAAAAATAATAAAGATTAAATTAAAAAAAAGGTAAGAAAATCTGAAATTTTTAGTTTAGCAACCATAATTCTTGATGGGAGAGGGGTGTGGTGTTGATTGAGCAGTCGTGAAGTTCTGCATACATACGCCATGTAGTTTTTGAGGTACAGGGTGTTTTGTGAAAAACTAGCTTTTTTTCTTAATCACCCTGTCACTCCTAATCGGTTGATATGCCCCCCCCCCCCCCCTGCCATACAATTTTTGGTTCGTCTAGGTGAGTACTATCATCTCCCGCTCTATTGACCTCCTAGTGGGAAACAGCCTGTATATTGGGTAAGTGTATAAATGTTCTATATTTAAAATTAAAATTTATTACATTTTTTTTTTATATTTATTGTTAATCCTTAACAGTATATATAAGTAGATGAGAGAAAAGAATCTTAAAGCGGAAGACTTGCGCCTAATTTGATTGGCAAGTGAAAACTATGGATGCGTCCTTTGCATCTTCTTTTTCTGTAATTTTGAGTGAGGTAGGGTTCAGATTCCTTCTATCATTAGCAATTTTCTTGCAGTGTTTATAAGCCTTAAAAATTATAATTAATAATATTATTAGTACCACATACCCTAGTGTGTAGTGGTGTATGGTATGTCCGTCTAGGGGGTTTCAATTTTTTTTTGTTCTTCCTCTTTCAAAAATTTTATTTGGTCTGACAAAGTTGAAAAGTCATCTTCAAATGTGTATTGTATGTGAGTCATGTTCTTAGTAAAATTTGTAAAGTTTCTCGGAGACTTGCTGAATTTAGACAGAGCTTCCGTTATATTTAACGATGGTATGAATGAATTCTTAATAATGCGTTGTCTTTGAATTATAGCCCCGTATAGTCAAATCTGGCGTACTTAGGTACAGTTGCCAGGAATTTCGACTATTCCAACTCCAGTTAGGGTGTAAGGCTTAATTTGATCTTGGCAGATCTCGTCAACACTAAGGTTCTCCAGAGTGGAAAACAGCCACTTATTTGCTTGGGATAATTAAATCCAAACAATTGTAAAGTTAGATTGTCTTATGTATTTTATCTCGTTTTATAAGCTGTAATTCACAGCCACTATTTTTTGGGTCGATATGGAAAAGTGGATGCACCATCCGACAAAGGTATAAGTCATGATTCTCAGTGACACAATTTGCTAGTTCCTCCGAGGTTAGATCATAATAATGTTCTTTTTTATAGTCAACAATGAGAAATTTCATAGAGGGTTGTATGAAAACAAATTTCTGTTGAAGTTCGGTAGGTAGAGGTATTAGTTTATACAACTGGCCCTTTATGAGAGACAGTAAATGGTTTTCCTTGTAACGCAGTTTTTCGATTTGGGTATTATAATATTTTGCATCTTCTTCATTCAAAGTTCCGAATAATGTCTTACTTACAATACCAATGGCATCAAAAAGTCCTCGCTTTTGTCTATTGTTGTTATTTTGGAGTAGATTGTATTTATCCTTTATATCGGATAGTAAGTCATTTACCTCAATAACTGTGCTATTGCAGATAATTCCGAAGCCCGTGTCATCTCTTAACACTCCACATAGTGTATTTATTTCTGCTACGTACTTTGAAATGTGTTTAAGTGTCGTGTTCAAAATCTTGAGATCGTAAAATACGGCTACCTTCCACTCATTTGAGTAAAGCTCCACTCTTCCGATTTCTTCGAAATATATGCCCGGATTCTGGTTTATTGTCGTTGTGCTTACAGTGCTGCCATAAGCAACAGAGACTCCAAATTAATATCGTAGCCCCCATGATCTGAAAAGGAGTTCGATCAATGCAATATATGCAATTCGTGGTCTTTTATTTGTATAAAAAGTTTTCCATTACTTATATAGTGATGAGGGCAGACTTAATTATTTCTATTCAATAAAGAGTTTAATGTCGTTATTGTGTATGGTCTTCATTTTATTACCCAATTTGATGACAGAATTTTCCGGTGATAGCACCTTAACGATTTCGCAAGGCCCTTCCCAAACTGAGGAAAATTTGTTTTTGCGATTTTGGTTTTTGACAAGTACTTTATTTCCTATATTGTATCTTTTTTTCAAAGTGTTTCTGTCATAGTACTGTTTTGACTGAATTTTCTTCCTATATAATGTTTCCTTAGCTATTTGGTAGCCATGCTGTAAACGGGATTTTAGCTCATTTGCGTAGTTTTCGTAGTTATATGAAATTTGTGGTTTTTGTCCTAAACTGTTTGAGAGGTATGCTGGGTATCCATATAAGAGTTCATATGTACTAACTGCTATGTGGTGTTGTGTTATACACAAACATAGCGTAGGGAATCTAGGTGTCCCAAGTGAGAGGATCCTGGTTGAAATAATGTCGAAGTTACTCCGCAAGGGTTCGGTGACTGAGCTCTAGTGCACCGTTGGTTTGCGGGTGGTAGGGCGTCGTATTTATTTTCCTGACTTTGAGCAACTTCCTTGAATATATTACTTATAAAATTAGTTCCTTGATCCGTAAGTATGGATTCCGGGATGCCATGTCGGCAAATAATATTTTCGACAAGAGCTCTGGCAACAATCGTTGCCTCAGCGTTTTTTATAGGCAGCACCTCTAAAAACTTGGTTAAGTCATCTTGAAAGGTTAACAAATACTTGTTACTTTCATATGTTATGGGCAATGGTCCTACAATGTCTAACGCTATTCTCTCGAATGGTCTGGAATTTGTGGTTGTAATTTTCATTGGAACAGAAGGGTTTCTTAGAAACTTATTTTTTTTTGGCATGATTCGCATTTGCGAATGAAGTTTGTTACATCTTTAAACATTGTGAGCCAAAAGTAGTTTGATTTTTTAATGCTTTAAAGTGCGAGACACTCCGCCCAGGGGTGTATTATGGTATTCGTTTATTATATCTTCAGGATTATTTAAGTATAATCTGTCTTGAATACATATACCTGATTGTTCGCTCCCTTCATAGTTTCTGCGAGAATACGTTTTATTTCGCTCGTCGTGGACATGTCTGTCGCGGGAATAGTTATACCTATGCAGTATAACTGGTTTTTTATACAATACTCGTGGATCTTTGTAACTACGTCAGCTAATATTTTCCTGTCTTTTTCTGTTCTTAAGGGTAATATGGCTTTTACTGCGATGAAGTCTGTATTTGTGGGCTTATAATGGAAGATTTTTAATTAATGAACACACCCTTTTTTTGCAAGTAGATTAAGACAGTTTATTATTTTAGGCAACACTAGTTACAAGGATAAAACAATTAAAGATATTTTGTCATTTCAAGTATCACGCCGCGATATGTAAAATTAATTAATATATTGCAAAAACAAGATAAAGAAAATGTATCATTTCAAGAAACAAGAACCATACCGCGCTATGCAGAATAAATTTGTTTGCTGGAGAAATAAGTGCGATATGCGGAATTAGTTAATTTATTACAACACAACAAAAACCATGTAACTTGGGGACCGAGTTACAATATTTTCCCCTTTTTTTCAGCTTTCGTTTTCAGGGCTCGAATATTTCCGCCGCACCTATTATTTTTCAACACATAAAAAGAATACTATCAATAGAACTATGGGAGTTCCGCTTGGGTATTCTAGTCTAGAAATTCGAAAAAATCGATTTTTTTTTGTTTTCATATTTTCAAAGTTTAACTATTCAAGAATATGCCTACAAGAGGATTTTTCAAATTTGTATCTTTATATTTAGTGTTCACTTGCATCCAGCTGCTAACAGTTGAATTCTAACTTCCAAACCACGTGGACTTTAAGGGGTAACGCCACTGTAACGGCTAAAAAAAAAAGGTTTTTTCACGAATTTTTTTCTCGCGAAATTGAAAAAGCTTTTAAAGGTATTATCGAGCATACATTGAACTTTATTGATAAATTTTTGACAGCGAAAAAAAAACAAAATGGCGGCTCCACAGCCATCTTCCCGGGACATGTTTCGGAGCAATTTGCGCGCTTGGTGGCGACCTCCATTTTCAAAGGAAAAAAAAAATTTCTCGCACGGGATCTTTTTTTTTCTTATTCTAGAGGGTTTAAACTATTTTTTAAGCGAATAAAAACAAAAACGATTTTTCAACAAATTTACAGTGGTGTTACACCTTAAACGCGTTTTTCTCGAAACTGCCTTTTTCAAGACGATGCCCTCGATTTCTCAAGTTCTACTGGACCGATTTACTTGAAATTTTTTTGAGTGTCTTCTTTATAGACTTGTCTATGTTCGGAACTAGCCGCATCCCCAAATTTCAATTTTTACTATTTTTAAAAAATTCGAAAAAGTCAAAAAAAGTGGTACAAAAATTGTTTTTTTTTTCAGGCAGCGGCCATTTTGTGAAAAAAAAATTTCAACTTTTCCCTAGTTCCGGACATAGCGACATTACTCTAGACTAATAATCTTTTTTACTTTTTTTTCGGATTGCTGGGCGGGTTGGAATCGTGGGCATGATCACGCTACTTCATCAGCTGCTAATTTTTTGTATTCTTGTAATGTTAATAAATAACTCATAAAAATATGGATAGAAAAATATTGATTGCCTTTTTTTACGGCACTTCAAAAATCACTTAAAATTTGGGCCTCTAGACTAGAATACCCTCTACAACACTTTTTCTTCAATTACTGAAATTTCGTTTTAATAATATGTATATAAAAAAATTGATAGAATATATACAGGGTGTTTCCCACTGAGGTCAGTAGAGCGGGATGTGATAGTACTCACCTAGACGAACCAAAAATTGTATGGCAGGGGGGAGGGGGCATATCAACCGTTTAGGAGTTGCAGGATGATTAAGAAAAAAAGCTAGTTTTTCATAAAACACCCTGTATCTTAAAAACTACAGGGTGTACGGTCACACTTAAGAGCTCATTGTATGCAGAACTTCATGGCCTTTCCAACGACTTCTCAATCACCCCACACCCCTCACCCATCAAGAATTATGGTTGTCTAAACTACAAATTTCGGATTTTCTTACCTTTTTTTTTTAATTTAACCTCTATTATTTTTCCAAAAAGGCCGTTAACATAACATTTTTTATAAAAACTGTAAACTGTAGACTCTTCTCTTTAAGTTGACGTATTACACCCTATGTGTTAACTGTAGCCGTTAAACAGTTATTAACTCATAACCTATTGAACTAGGCAAGACATGTGTTTTCGTCAATTTCTTGGCTTGGGTCTTGTAATTTGATCTTGCTCTTGAAATTTCGAGCGATAAGCAAAGTGAAACACATTAACTCCGTGAGCTATGTGTGCACGAAAATGTCAAGTAAGTTATGCAAGTGGGCTAATAATGTGAGAAGAAATGTATGAGGGTAAGTATGTAATTTTAGATATTTGTGCATTATTAGGGAAATCTATATGTGGGAAGAAATTTATGACGGTAAGTAGTTATGAATATGCCTGGTATGTAATTTTAGATATTTGTACATATTAGGGAAATCTATTGTAATATGCATGGTGTGGTATTTTGGGACCACAATATTGATGCTTACGCTTTTGTTTAGAAAATCCATTGAGGGTAAGTAATGAATATGAATATGATGTGATGTTGGGATCACAACACCGGATTGCCTCTATATCTTTTCAGCGAATACTTGGCTACTTGCCTCGGTATTTTTCTATACAAGATATCTGGCTAGGTTGCCTCTATATCTTGGGGGTACAACACCTGGCTAATTGCCTCTGTGTTTAATATGAAGAAAAAGATTATGTCTACAACACTCGACAGTTATTCTTTATTCTTAATTTCTTCCTCAGTGCTACCTTATTATAATCGATAAATTTAGCTAAATAATCAATTTCCATTTAATTTCCTTATACTACTTCTATCAATATTATTTCTACCTTACCCTACGTGTAATAACAAAAGAACGGTGACCTTATGTGAGCTGCATGTCTTGCATGCTCTTCTTTGTTGTTGTGCAATCTAGTACATACATATTTCAACGTTCTGCTCACACGGTAATCTGATAAGCTTATCTCAAACTAGAATCTTAAAGTTACCGTCTTACGGCAAGCTTTGGGTACACTAGAATCATTTTTAGTAGGTGAAAAGAAATTTTTCGAAACTGGGTTTCTTGAAAAAAAATTGTTTTTTTCCGTAATCTAAGAAATATTGTTAACTTTTAAAGTTACTTGCCAAACTGGCGTAGTACATTTTTGTTTTCATTATTGTCAGTTAAAGTTGGGTGAAATATTAATTATCTATTCTTGGTTTGGAAAATGTGACATTTTCTTCCAAGCTGGAGCAGTTGGCTTAGAATTTAAAGCAACAGGTTACATAGGCATAATTTGGGATTACATAAGAAAAATAAAATTGAAAAAAGTAAAGATTTGTAGCAACAGGAGCTAAAAACCATCACAGGGTGTACATTTTCTCGGAAACAAAAGAAATGTCTATAATTTGAAAATAGATGACTTAGATTTTTTTAAATTTGTCTGGTAACTGTTATGATTTGCTCTATCACCCGATTCCGGCTTGACGTCGACTTACGGGACACCCTGGATGTATATATATATTTTTTTTTAAATACAATATTTTTAAAACGGACAGGGCCGTTCGTTACAAAACTGAAGCTTAGTACAAATAAATGTGCTACATATATTTAAAAATTAAGTTAAATTTTTGGGGCACATAGTTCCATCACAAGTAGTAAGAACTGATTCAGAGAAGGTAGGAGCTGTCATAAAATGGCCAGTTTCAAAAGACTACCTACTACATTCGTAAAAAGTTTTGCAGGTATAGTAAGGACCCTACATCAACTTACAGAAAAAGGAAAGCCGTTCGTATGGTCGGATAAATGTAACGGAAGTTTCGAGAATTGACGCAACAACTCTGTGAAAATCCAGTGCTTCACTATCCAAAGCTGGGAAAAACTTTTATATTGGAGACGGATACCAGCAATGTAGGTATCGGGGCAGTACTTTCCCAAGAGTAGGATGATCAAGAAGTGCCAGTAGCTTCCAAAATCAGAGATATATAATTGTGCTACAAGAAAAGAGCTACTTGCCATTGTAAATTCAACAAAACATTTCCATAAACACCGGTAACATATTACTTGCTATTGACTATTTCAGAAAATAGCCCGAAGGTAACCACAGTTGCGAAAGAATTCAAATTGAATTGGGTCAGTAGGCTTGGCGTGCCTTGCGAACTTTATTTGGATCAAGGATGGAACTTCCAATCACGGACTTTCCAGGAGATGTGTAAAATGATGGGAATAAGAAAAACCAGAACAACTTCCCTACGCCTATAATCCCATGGCATGGTAATGGTAAGGGAACATTGGTGGAACATCTAAGGAAAGTAGTCGAGTCCTAATGGCTTATCGATCAGCTCTTCACAACATGATTGGGCAAACCCCAGCAAAGGTCATATTCGGAAGGGAGATGCGTTTACCTAGCGACCTTAAGTTTGGTACACCTAGAGGTGAACAAAGGTTACCAGAAGACTGCATATCAGAGCTCAGACAACGATTAGCCGATGTGCACGAGATCACGAGAGCGAAATTAGCAGCATATACTAATCGGATGAAGACCAGCTATGACTTACGTGCTAATTCCGCAGGATTTAATGAAGGTGATCTTGTTTGGCTGTACAACCCGAAATGACGTAAGGGACGCTCTCCAAAATTACAACTGCACTAGGAAGGACCGTATTCCGTGGTAACTAGAATTAATGACGTAGTATACAGGATTCAGCGTGGTACAAAAGGCAACCGAAAAATCGTTCATCTGGATCGATTGTGTCAATACTGCGAGCATCAAGACCATGATCATCGGGACGAACAATTTTAAGAAGGCGGCAGAGCTACGCGCCACAAAGTAACACAAAAGACCTCTGTTGGAAATGGCAACAACTTTAGATAATTTGTAGAGTATAAATATGGTACTTATCACCGCCAGGATAACCCACTCAAGAACCCGGGTATGTCTCTGATAACACCTGCCAGTATAGGAACTTTCCAGTCTTTAACTTCCTAAAGATCCCAAAACATTTCCAGTCCCTCCCAAATTTGATAACAAACTCTTGCGAGAAATTCATTAACTACAGTTGATGTGGCGCAGCAGCTGTAAGAAAAAGAACAAACAACAACACGAGAGGTGGTCAAAAACCAAACCAAGGATCAAAAAGAAGAAAAGAGAAGACAACTAATCGAACTGAGGGCCAAATATAAGCCCCAACGCCCTAAACAAGACAATCCGAAGGATGTGAAACATCATCTAATAAAATCCAAAGAAGGAAGACAATGAAAAAATTTGAAAGCGCAAAAGCTCTTGACGCGAGTCTTATTTCAGACAGTGAAGTGAACGAAGTAAACGATTTTTGATTACGATAATTAGACGTATAGACCAGCGATAACTAAAGAGTTGATTTGATAATTGTTTGTGAATGTTATAAAAGTAAACAGTAAAGTTGAATAAAGGAAGAACTTTTGAATGATATCTGAAATATTGTGTTTTAAATAACGAACTAAGGCCACGCTCGTAACAATATAATAACGAGCTTTTACTACCCAGTCTCATTATGCATTTTTAACAATTTTGTGTGATGCAGCTATGTTTACTAATGCCTTCATACTATTTATAATTCATTGGGTATAAAGCCTCAGACGAGACACCCTAAATAAAGGAGACTAACGCTCTATATTAGATCGTTGGAATTCCCAATATTATAGGCTTTATTATATCTGGTTTGAGCTTCAATATTATGTAGATACATCATGCTCAATGTGGGTCCTCTATGGAAATCCTGACGGCTCCAGGGGCCGGATTCTGTAACACGGAGAATTTGGGAGATGAGAATTTCGTTTTCTTCGAATTCTTAATTCCCCAATTCTCCATTCCCAATTCACAACATGATTGGAGAATTAGGGAAAACGTAAGAAGTGTAAAAAAGTGCTAATCGCTTGGAATATCACTTTTTGTTGTAAGAGATTGGACTTTTTTTTTCATATTTGGGGTACATCTGCCTATTACCTTCCACAGTCGAAATAATTTGAAATTTCTTTTTTGTGAGGATAGTTTTTGAGGGGTGTAGGAGGGTAGGTTTTCTCCAGTTTTTCCGGTATAACTGGAGAATGGAGAGAAGAAGGAGAATGTATGTGGTATAAAAAAAATGGGAGCTCAGGGAACAAGATAGGTGGAGGAAATGCGGCGGGGAGGGTGCGGGGATAGAAATAGGTGCGGGTTAACGGAAATTAAAAAAAAAATAAAAAATATCAGGAGCTGCAATAATTCGCAGGGGTAAGCTCAGGATCTGTAAGCCCAATAAAAAAAATGAGAACTTGCTTCGGTAATTAGGTACGTATGGGTATTACAGGCTATATTTTATTTCGATTAACGATAATTTTCAGATTTGAGGGGCCTCGTCGGTAAATTTGTTTGTCGCAATATTGACGGGTGCCGAACTCAGTGTGGGAGGGCACCCCATACGGGGTTGTCCAAAATACGTCATGTTTGGTACCAAATTAAAGAAGAAGGAGGGGGTAATCAAGTGGTGTAGTTTGTTTTTGATCGTTTTAACGTCATAACTGATTGTTTAACCGGCGAAAAACGGTTTTTGCACTACATTTATATACACTCCCGTTTCTTTGTTTCACATCCATTAGTACTCCGTTGTGAACATTTTTGTCATGTGAAGTGATTTTCCATGACTTACCAGTTCTTCGCAATAAAGAGTTCAATATATCCACTTTTGTAACAAAAACGGCCATTTTTCACCTTAAAAGGACTGATACACTTCTTTTATAGTTATCTCCAAAACCGTTCATCGGATTCAAAAATTACTTACATATTTAATTAAGGAAACGTGAGCAGCCCCGTATGAAGTAGCTCGATGATGGAAAGAAGTTCTTCGGACTCTAAACCTAGCTGATCGGTGGGCAGAAATGCACTCGAGGCGGATCGTGATGGAGAATCACATGAAGACGTGTGGTTACAGCCAGTGATAACGATTAATCATATCATAGTTCGAGTTACTCAAGTCTCTAGTTTTGATTATTGATAACAACTCATTTAATTTTGTGATCTTTGGTAACGTTGCCTGAAATGATACATTATTATATATTACTTAAACACATATACTGTTACTGACGATTTATTCTTGTTGTTTCTTCACTAGTTTCTTGAGTGATTACTTAAATATTTGTAACGTACAACAATACCAAGAGGATTTCTTGTGAAAAAATTTGCAAATCAACAAATGTCCAGGATTTTGCCACATTGTCGTTTTTATAAAAGATATTCTCCAATAAGAATAAAGTACATACAATTCCAGGATCGATTAGCTCTCAGCTCAAAGCGAGAATTCAATAATAGAGCGAAGTATTTGTTTTATAGATAAGACTGTATCAATACTGCAGAGTTTAGGGAATATAAAAGGATAACAAATTTAACAAGATTAACAAATTTAATTTTGTTTTTCGTTTTTATCAGTAGTTTTTATAATTAATTTTTTGATAGACAGGTTGCAACAGGTCAAAACTAAAAAATTCCTATTGGAGATCATGCGTTTGACCTGTGGTGTTCCTCAAGGATCAATTTTTAGCCTCTCGTGCTTTGCCTCTTTATTAATAGTCTGCCTAAAGTTATCCGACATACAAACCTTATTTTCTAGCAGATCTAGCTCTGATGTTTAAATTTTCATTACTAACTTAATCGGCTGCCGAGGAAAAAGGCTTTTAGCCCTCCACGGTAAACTGGATAGACTCCATGCTTAGAAGCAGGAGAATGACCACAACTCTAGGGAACTGTTCAATCACGATCAACGCAGCAAAAGGCTGCCCACAAGGAGGAGCTCTCTCTCCACTCCTGTGGTCGATCGTAATTGATGACCTGCTAGAGAAAGTTACCAGTTCAGGTTTTAATGTACAAGGCTACGCGGATGACCTAATAGTCACAATACGGGGCAAGCATGATCAAGTCATATCCGACCTCATGCAAAATGGCCTCTCCCAAATTCGCACGTGGTTTTTAGTCAAAAGCCTTAGCATAAACCCCAATAAGACGTTTATCGTTCCGTTTACAAGAAGATCGAAGCTTTCACTAAAGATGAAGTCAAATATCTGAGCGTCAGTCTAGATAAGAAACTTACCTGGAATTCGCATCTGTCCAGAGTGACGGATAGAGCGGTGCGATCTCTCTACACGTGTCGTCGCTTCATTGGCAGAACATGGGGTCTGAAGCCAAAAATGATGTACCGAATGTACACCCTCTCATGGTGGCAAAAAAAAATAAAAAAACGGCTGAGGTTCTGATTCAAAAAACCCAGTGGCTTGCCTGTCTAGGAATAACTGGTGCCATGAGAACCTGTCCTACAGCCGCAATGGAAGCCTTACTAAACCTTCCTCCCCTACAATTACAGGTGAAAAAGGAAGCGATCTCCAGTGCTATTAGAGTGCAAAACGAGAAACAGTTAAAGCCAGGCGATCTGGTTGGTCATTTAAGTATCTTAAAACAGATATGTTTTGAGCAAATGACAACAATATCTGATATAATCACACCCAGTGGATTTTGTCGTACCAGAGCCATTTTGTGGCACTTCAAAGTGTTACCTCAGAGCTGCCCTAACCGACTGGGAGAATAAACAAAAATCCCTGTACTGGGAACGGCTACAAGGACTTCGTCAGGTAAAAAAGTTTATCGACACCTCTGGCGGAAAAACAAAAGAACTCCTACTCATTAGAAGAACTGTGTTCTTCTCAGGCCATTGCCCCTTAAGGTATCATCTAAACAAGCTGGGCTTGACTGAGACTTCATCTTGCCGTTTCTGTCAGGATTGTCACGAAACCTCGGAGCACTTGCTCTGCAACTGCGAAGCATTGGCTAGGCGGAGACTACTCCAAGCTTTTCCTCCACCAACCTACGTGTGGAACCTCAATCCCAGAATGGCTCTACACTTTATAAACAGTCTGAACCTAAAAAGGTAGTAAATGCAACGGGGACTCACAATAGATCTTTCAGGTCGCAGTGATAGCGAGGCTACCGACGACCTGTCGTGTCCCTTAGCAATAATAACACAAACTTTATTAACTTAAGCCGTTTTTATTAAAGTAACTCTATTACTGATTGTACTTAACTATTAACTCCAACCGCTGTATGATTAAAACCTGAACTGAACACACCATTTCAGTTGTGCACCTCAAAAACTTGCACTCGGAAGTAGAATCTGACCCTCAACATATGTAAGCATTATGATGCGGTAATATTCTACAAACGATGACGAGCTGTGCTGTTGTAAATAAAACGGGTAATGACCGTGATCTATGCGAAGTAGCATGCTTAGTCACTGCCGTCGTAATGTAAACCATTATCACATTCATTAGCAATAAGCGGGCACTTTACTGTGCCAAGTAACGTGTTCCGCTATTGCTTGCGACTTTACTACCGGTACATCTGCCAGCTTCTTGCTTCCGTCTACTAGCAGACTGGGCCACAACAGACTGTATTGTAACCCCTTGCTGACAGGTCAAAGTATACGATGATTTACAACAAATGTATATGTATTAACATTTTCCCCATGTTTTCTTAGGATTCACTACCTTAGTTTATATAAAAATTGGGACATTGGAGTAATATTGCTCTGACAATGTGAATAAAATAATAGATAACATTTTTGGAGAGTGTTTTGTCTGTCAATGTATCTGTTACCATTGGATACTTAATTGAGGTTTATATATGTATTATGTAGATTTAATTATTCCTGATTACTGAATTCTCGATAAAAAGCTGAAAGCTCGATAAATACTTCCAACAGATGCATTCAAATAGCTCAATATAGCTCAACAATTGCCTTAGATCAACGTTTTTACTTTGCCCATATACCCCGAATTCTTTACATGTGCACATAAAACGGATGGGATTGATGGCACATTCAAGAGGCTACTTTCCCATATTTAATTAATAGAAATTAATCGAGGTAAGCGGGTCGAAATTAATTTCGCTTCCTGATTATTATTTTCAATTTTATTTTTTTTCTTCCCTTTTCTTACTTCTTAATTAGATTAGCAATCTTAATTAATAATTTACTTCTAGATTTTTCATTCTAATTTTGTTGTTATGATTGATATCAGCAATCGTGATGAGGTTTCTCGATGAACAAATCTGTCCATGGTGAAATAAAATTATGTAAATGTTCAGATACTTACGTACCAACGCTAAAGAGTCACATTTACCTTGATCTCGCAGCATGTCAATGCACGAAAAATATTTGGCTAAGTTGCCTCTATATCTTTAATGGGACAATACTTGCTGATTTGCTTCGCTATTCTTCTAAAAAAGAAAACCGTGTACTTCCACTTCGATGGATAACTCTCATGCATATCTTAAATGAAATCTCTGGCATCAGCAAAATCGGAAAAATGACGAAATATATAGTTAGACAGTTGGGACTTAGTATTGCCCACTGATTTATATAACATGATGATAGAACAAACGAAACCAAATAATCATATCATTATCAGAAACGACAAAATACGTAAATGTCAAAATCCCGAAATTGTAAAAATTGTTATGATTAAAATTTTTTTTAAAAAAATCTTAAAATGGCATGAACTTCGCTTCACAATTCTCATATTTACACTCGTCGTTGTTGTCATATTAATTTGTGTTATAGATATACATCGTTGGGAGTTTCATCTGATGAAAACCTAGCATTTTTGTGAACGAAACAGGCTAACCTAACAATGTCTGCACATGGGTCACGATTTGTGAACGGCGGTCAAGAAACATTTATATGAAATTTTTAAGTGTTGATCGGGATTTTGATATGGGACAAGGTCCAAAATGCATAATAATTCGAATTTGCATAATAATTCGAATTAAAATAAATATGTCTAAATTTTGAAAAACACTATACCTAGAAAAAATATTTCGTTGAGATATTATCCTGTTCTGAAATGTATGGTTTAGTACTTATATGGTACATATCTAGGTCTGTGCCTAGATCTCATCTATTAATGAGTGCATAAATAAATGAAATGTGTGTTGAAGTGGTAGTGTGGGGCGAATAAATGTAAAGAATATATATAATTTGCTTGTTTTTAACGTAAACGAAAAAGTTCCGAGTACATGCAGAATTCAAAGTAAATCCAGAAAAAATTCCAGAAAAGATATTCGTTTGCGCAAATATATTTTCTGGATTTCTTCTGGATTTTGTGTGACAATATCCAGTGTCACTTCTGGATTTTGTCTTTCTGGATTTCGTACCCAGCCCCTGACAAAATGTTATCTCATTGTCTTTATATTACTATTTCGAGTCTGAAAACTCGACAAGATGTAACTCCACTATTAGTCTTAAAACAATGTTATAAAGTTAAGAAAAATATAAAAAATATAAAAAAATAAAATAAAAGTAATTAGAAAAGAAAAAGGAAATTAAAAATATTAAAAACAATTAAAAAAAAAGTTACAAGCTTAGAGAAGCTAGCTAGTTTAGTAATAGTCTTGACTAAGGCGCTTCCAAATTTTTGAGTTATTTGCTCTAATTATTTGAAAACAGAAATAATTATGGAAAGTTTTATACTAGAGGTAGGTCTGCGCAAATTTTTCGGATTTTATCAGTAGTCTATTGCCATTCTTTTTTCGCTAAGTATTTTCACATTTAAGTAAAATGTTAATATGTAAATATACAAATACATATATTAAATAGAAAACGTATTTCTGTAAGCAAACCCGGTCAATGTAACTTAAGTGTGTGTGTGTGGGGGGGGGGGGGGGGAGAAGTCTGTGAAGCGCAATGTTGAACAAGGTGAAAGGTGATGGAAGAAATTTGTTGGTTTGTTGTTTTAGCTGTTTAAGTTGTACTATAGATCGCTTTGGCCTCTTCCACGAGAGTACGTACAGTAAGGTAGTATGGGTGAAAGATACGATATGCACGAATTGGTACTTCTCATAGCGAGATAACCATAGCTTAGTGAAATAAAAATTGAGATTTTTGGCTCTGTGGGTACTGTAGTAGGGCTTTAATGATAGCAGGACATTATGCAGAGAATTTAAGTGCTCATGATAGTCAGAATAATAAAATCTCAGACATAGTAGTGAGAGGAGAAAGACAGACATAGCCTCTTGGGCAGGGAACGAAAGGATGTCTTAGTTGATGAATAAGTTGATGAATAACAGAAATCAGGTATGTATGTTAGTAGTGCTTATATGGTTAGTATGCACGGTCATAAGATCCAAATGGTGAATCTCGAAGCCTCTCCAGACTGAATACGGGCATATCTTAACCTTCACGTGGTCCCCTCTGACATAAGGGTTGTATTGCCTATACAGGTAAGTACAATTCTTTTAGACGTCAGTTCCGTTACAAAAAGGATATATTGCATGAAGATAGACACTGGCAGTATTCATGGTCCATTTATCATTCTTTACGACAGCTATACCAAATGGGCGGCCCGACATTGGCTAACTTGGTACCACGGGGTTAGAGGAGCCCTGGCTAACAAGGATTTATCCACCTCAACTTGGGATGGCTCCTTTATGGGAGCATCGTGGTAGCTGTGGTGTTGGGCGCCGTGACCCTAGATCGGCAGAGATTGGACAGGTCTCGCTTCTACCAGTAAGTTGATGTCATGTCATGCTCTATTGGCACACTGGAACTCATTGTTACATGAGGCCGTTGATTGTCGATAACAATCCGAGCATGAAGAATGCCGTGAGATTAAGCCATACTTGGCAGATGCTCACGTAAAACCATAAGGAACTTTCTATACAGATCTCAATCAAGACAATTCTACGCCTGCTTAGCACCAATGTAATGACGGTTTTAACATAGACAAATTAATAACATAAAGACTGGGCAAGTAGAACAAAAATCTGCAATGCTTCACTCGAATATAAAATCGACGATGCCTCGACTTGCTGATGTAACCAAAAGGTGGGCCATAAAAGCCTCGCGCCAATGTAAGATCAATGATGCCTCGACCTGATGTATGGAAGCCCTAAATATTTTCTTAGAAGTTTTATCTTTAGAATTTTTATGCATTTTCATATCCACTACAAGAAATGGTTTCTGCACTTAATTCTATTACTTGCACAATTATTGAATAATAATTGATCTCCTTCAGTTGATCGAAGTTCAATCTTTAATTTAATGTCGAATAAGCCGTTGTATAGTTACACTCAAAAGCTATTAACCAACGTACTTAATTTTACTGTGATGTATTACATCATTGAACAGCTTGCTGTGTACTTTTGAGGTATGGTGTCGCCAACGTATGGTTCAACGATATATGACACTTTCGCTATGCTTTAGCTCTATTCCTTTTTGCTGTTCTTTTTCAATTTCATTCACGCAGTGAATGACTTAGCTTTTTTTTATCTTTTACTACTCATGGACTTGATATATGACGTGTGCATATACATGTAAATCTTAATTGGCTTGCGCTCTACAACCCACTCTATAATGTACTACGTCGAATCTTAAAAATTTGCTGAACAGATCGAGTAACACACGAAGAACTGTGGAGACGTTCAGGACAAGAGAGGAGAGTCGTGTAAGAACTCAGAAAGGAAATTTGAATTGGATCCACACGTTCTATGTTGTGAAAGAAACAAGCAATTACTCTATTGGCATTCGTAAAGAAATCTGTGTATCGGGACAAAGAACAACATGGGCAAGAACCATACAATCAGAATACAGAGAAAGAGTCAGCTAGAGAGCAACCGCTTCAGCCTTATATTTCTGGTGGAAAAAACTAGATGATGAATTATTAGATCTGTTTAATGAAGTCGAAAAAAGGTCAGACCAGCTCAGAGCAGAGCAGGACTGTTTACCTGTCAAATTAAAAGTAGAGCAGAAAAGAGCACGCAGCTCATAAAACACATTTTTCTGAAATTTTCTGAGATCTGTCCCAAAAAAACACAAATGTTTAAATTAATGCAAGATTAATGTAAAGAAACCTTTTTTCACACACAAAAACACTATTATTAATTAAATTATTCCACTAGAAAGCTATTTAAAAAAAAAAAAACAAAAAAAAAAACAAAAAAAACGCAATTATTTTAATTGTATCAGAACTGTAAACACAATTTACAGTTCTCAAATATCTGCTCTGAGTTTATCCTTCGAAAAAGTCAGAGCGGTAAATCTTGTTCTAGGTTCCAGTTCACTTCAGAGCAGTCTCATTATAAAACACAGTTGAGTTCACTTTAGAGCAGTGTTCTGCATTCATTAAAAACGGTTTTCTCCTTTTCTGCTCTAGAGTAACGTAGAGCATCTCATTAAATGGACCTATTATATGTTGGGTGTAATGGTCTAATCGCAATTGGCGCAGCGAGAATCTTCGCAGCAAACATCAGCTGTGATACCCGGTTTTATATGGCGAGCAAATGGTCCATTTTTTTTTGGAATCATCATATGCAGTTCTGCCAACATACCTACTCTAGTTAAAAATAAATTTCGCATTTTATTTATCTCACATATTTCTTCCGGATTTATTCCATTAAGTTTATTATTCCTCTTGTAACACCTAGAAATAATTATGGTAGAGCAAAATGGATTAGACATAAAATTAAAAGTTATTTTGATTTATGCATGTCCGTCTGTCGGTCCTCATGATAACTCGAGAGCGCGTGTACTTAGTAAATAAAATTTAAAAAATGGACTAAATCGGGCAACCCCTTCTTGGTGCTGCCATATAACAATTTAGGATTTTTACGGATACTGTGAAAAGTTCTTCAGAATATGAAATCCTATAAAATTGGTTATAATAATTTTTTCTGTCCGACTAACCGTTCTAGAAATATATGCGAAAAACCACTTCAACAATCAAACTTAGAGAAAGAGCTGACCATACGAAATTACATACGGCCATTCATCCAGGGTATCGTAAGAATTGGTCTTAGACCAATTCTAGCTGTTTTACTTATTTTGAATAGGTTTTGAATATGTTTCTGTGGATACTCATCTATATAAATTTTATATCCATTCGAATACGTTCTGAATATGGTCTTTCGGATACGCACTGTTACACCGATTAATACACGATCAGTTTTGACCGACGTCCGAAGATCACTCGGCAGGGCGGACATGAGTCTTATAAAAAGCATATGGAAAGAACATGTATCTTGATATCAATTCGTGTTGCCAGAAAACATGATCTCATATTCTGTGGAGTATATCGAGAAAATAGTTCTCTGTTATCTGAGAATTTACTCAGCTGAAAACAAAAAAAGCAGAAATTGCTTCGTTCTACGTTAGTTTACAAATGGAAATAAGCAAAAGAAAACGATTGCAGTCAATGATTAGGCGTACACACTACGCTTGTTGCATTTTATGGGGAGGGGGAGGGGGAATTTCCTTCCCCGAGTGTCACTCATCTTCAAAAAGTGACATAACGTTGAAGTATATAGGCAACGCTAAAGTTAGCCAAGAGTCGTCAGTTAATCTTGTCGGTTAATATGAACTGAGTGGCATCACATTTGACTATAGGCATTTCTGTTATAACTTGTCTGTGATAAAACCTTATGCGCTAGACAAATTTCTCTTTGGAAGGTCATCAGTTAACAACCTCAAAAGGATGTATGATTTGGATTGTGATATGTATATTTTCATATTATAATATATATTTTCCTTTTTAATTTTCAGGCTGTGGATTTACTACTAACTGATGTAGTACCTTATGATTTTGAACTTGACTGGGATTCAAAAGCCACTGATATCGTCCGGCAATGGTTTGCAAAGTACGTAACAGATGATGTTCATGTTCGTGCCAGTATTAATTTTACTCTAATGGATACTATTTGGGTGGACAACATAATTTTGACGGAACATTTGAAATCGATAGCAAGCAATGTATATGGAATTAATATCAAAAAGGAGTTAATTGAAAAACAGTTTGCTACTGTAAGTAACGAAGCTGTTGAAATTATAACACAGATGGCCCGTGAATGTGGTATTTTACAATAAAGTTTCTAATATCATTCAAGTGTAAAGCGTTTTGATTTTTAGGAATTTTGAAGGAAACAGATGAAAATGCTTTGAATTATGAAAGTTCATTAGAATCATCTCAAAACACTTCATCAATTCTCCGGGATAGTAACAAAGATGATTTAGGAATTTCAGTCCAAAAACTGTCTCTTCCAAAAGAGAAATCTCTGTTGGCGAATGGTTCTGATGAAAGTGAGATCAGCCCACTTGTAAAGCAGAGGGCTAAGAAGCAAAGATTTTCAATGAAAAAACGATCGACGGGAAGTGATCAGTCGGTGATTATTAATGAAAAGTGGGCAATGCTTCCTGAAAATGAATTTGTGAGAGTGCTTGTCGGTTCATTTTATACGCCCAATAACTTTTACGTACAAAATGTACGAAATTTGGAAAGGTTAGTACTTTTGAATATGTGTGTGCGTTTGTGTTTATTTGGGTAAGATATACCTTCCATTAACTAAGAATTCAAGTCGCTTCATCTGTCTGAAAGCGCATGATATGGCAAAACACATACATACTTTGTAACTGTGAAGTTATTCTCCGATAAAATCTACGTCCTCGAGAATAGGCTTTTCTAACACTGAAGTATAGAATTTGGTCCTTAAAAGCCTAAGATTGAATTTGGGTTCATAGTTTTGTAACATTCAAACAAGATTTACTGGGATTAATCACACAGTGTGCTTTTGTGACTATATGACTTGCATATTTATGCGTATTTATCAATTTAACGTTATGTTTTATGAAACAAAACAGAATAATCTATTATAATAGTAAGTCGAATTCCGTTTTGTATAGAATAGAATAATCAATATGTTGTCTGTTAGTTACCTATCTCCATAATGTACTGTGAATACGAGAAATTAGTTGGACTTTGAATACAAAATTAATGAGCAGTCTGTATTTAAAGTAGTTGTAGATTTCTGAAATTTGACTACATTTGGTGTGGGTTGTATCATAGATGGCACAAGAACTAGATGTCGCATGCAGTATCAAAAAAGTATACAAAATTTATATAGCTGGGTGGTCCATTCCGGAATGGACCACAACATTTGAACTGATGTGTACGTCGAGTGATTCATATTTTTTTGTATCTGAAGTGTTGAGGAGGTCGATCAAACGAATACAAAACTGCTGTTAAAAAAAACATTTGCTCTCGGCATACTCTAAACCGTGTTATGGCCCATTTCTGAATGCACCACCCATTTCACAATTTGTATACTCTGCTCTAGTATGCCATGCGACATCTAGTTCTTGTGCCATCTATGGTTGTATGTAGCTCTTACAGGAATTATTCGAAGTGGGTCATGAGTTCTCCTTGGAGGCAGTGCCACGGGTTGACGAGAATGTAATAGTGATGAGCGATGTTTTAAATTAATGGGGCCACTTGATTGCCCCGATTATTAGATTAAAACTAATCGAATACTCGATTAATCGCCGCATACAAATATCCTACTAGGTCGTAATAATGGAAATTTTTTATGAATGATTAACCATTGCCCAATTTAGTCCATCGACATATATATCGTAAAAGTAATATATCATAGCAGATAGAAGTAAACACGTAATATTTATAAATAGTTGCATACAAACAGTTGTAACTTCCTAACAAACAAACCCTTTAGTTATGTATATATATTTTAGCTTATTAGATTTATAATAGAATTAAAAAAATAAAACAACAATTCAACGTATAAAAATATGTGTATGTACATTATTCACTCTGTATATTTGATTCTTAAAAAGCGCAGGTGCTTATTATTTTGTATTATTAAATCACTTTCTGCAGCTTAGCCATAATTAAACACCATTTATAATAGAGTTTGGAAGACAGTTAGAGATAGACTCTTTTCGGAAATAACCTATTTCTTCTTTCAGTTATCACTTGTTCAGCCTTCGAAAATAATATTTCGGCTGGTACAGAAGTTGCTGGTGCTAAAAGGAGTTTCTCAGCAATTTTGACTAATTGTATGTATTTGTACACATTTTGTTTCCAATATATCATAGGATCGCATTCTAAACTCTCATGCGGCTGACATAGATATTTTTTAGTTCATCATTTAACGGATGTTTCCCAGCTGCTATTTTCTTCGATATTAGTAGTAGAAGACTTTGCATTTAATTCAAAAGTCCGTAAGTACTCTTCCTGTTTGCTTGATTCCTTTATCAGATTCATTATTTCTTCATATGCTCGAACCACACACTGAAAACGTTACGCTGTAATTGAAGTTATTCTAAATATCACAAAATCGCGAGTGAAGTTCCTTTTCCAAATTAAATTTCAATAATCTAGCAATCTCTAATCGCAAAACTAATTCTTTCAACTCCTCCTTCAAGCAAAATACCATAGGAATAATTTTGCTAGAAGTAATATATTTTTGACTACTAATCTCTGACGTAGCCCTTCAAATGGTGTCAAGCATTTCAATATTTCTTTTATATATTCTATTTCTTCATGTGTTGGTAGTGGTGGACTATTTGAAATTCTAAAGCAAACTGAGTTTCCGAATCTGCTATCAATAAAAGCCGTTCAAGTATAAAATATACCGAATTCCATCTTGTTATAACATCCTTTTTTAGTGGGCCTGTTTTAATTTATCAACTGCTAAAACACTTCTCTTAAAAGTGTTTACAATTGCAGTTATCTTACTAATTAGATCCAGTAATATAATTGAATTATTTCCGGAAGTACGTTTTATAGCATCAGTTACAATTAGATTTAAATTGTGTGCCAAACAACCGGTGTGTAGATTAACTACACAAGTCTGTAATACTTTTTTCATGTTAGAAGCATTGTCTGTTGTAATCGCATTTATTTTATCCGTGCTCAATTCCATTCCTCACATATATTTTTAATAATGCTAGTGATATTTTCTGAAGTGTGGCGATCGGTGATCAGTTGGATTACAGTAAAAGAAAAAAGCTCAAATTCGATGAGGAAGTGGAATGTAATGGCTATATAGCATGCAACGTTATAAGTGTCGGTCAATATATCCAATGTAAGTGCAACGCTCTCAATATTAAATATTTTTATCTTGCACGCTCTGAAATGAAGGTCAAACTTCTCATCAATCACACTGTTAATTTGTTTCTCAATCTGGTAGCAAGTCCACCTCTAGCTAGAAGTTCAGAAAAAATTCCTGATACCTTTACGACTAAATCAAGTCCAACAATTATCTTGAAAATTGCTCTTTTTTTTTTATCAAAAGATTGTGTTCAGGTTATAACTCTCGGACGATGAAGTAGGTTACAAAATATAAAAATATTTAAACAAAGTGGTCTACGTACTAAAGGCACTTTCACATTAAAAACAAGAACCGAAAAACTCAATTTATTCCACTTTAAAACAAGATTTTGGCTCCAATGATTAATAAAATCAGAATAAAATAGGATAAACTAATAATTTTATTAATAAAATAGTATATTTATCTCAGATTTTTAAGAAAAACACAACTTTTATGATGGAGAAAGAAGAACTTTAAGAACTTTTATTTTTAATGATTCTAAATCAAATTTATAAATACAAGAAGAAAAAACAACAAATACGAATAGAATAATTGTCCGAACTCTGCATACGAAGTATGCTGCAGAGTAACCTATGTTTACGGTGTGAGGCGTTTTTAATTTAACATTGACATAATCGATTAGGCAATTAAACTGGATAACGCGCTTTCTTTCTGAAAATTAATGGAACAGATAGATTAATCGATTATAATCGCCCATCACTAGAATGTAATCTCAACAAGGTGGAAGATAAATTGAAGTTAAATGAAATAAGGCCAAAACGCAATCGATGCAGCAAGCATCTTTTCATCAAGCATCATGCTGCTTAGCTAATCTCCAAGGCGAAATGAAAGCAAAAAGCTTTTGTTTTGTCTATAATTTTAATTTACTCGATTTTCTTTTAAAAAAAAGGCTCCATTATGTTGCCAGAGCTGCCGCAGCAAATATCAAAATTTAAACTTTTCCAAACCGCAAAACACAGCTTATGCTTGCTGCATCGATTATGTTTTCGCCTTTAAGGTAACAGAAATTTGTCACAACAGACTAAATATCAGGCCTGTATCTTATTTCTATAATACTACAGTAATTGGAGCAAAGTAATAAAGCTACGTATTTTTATCAGAAGGCATTAGAGTTATTTAGCATTATATGGCCCACAGGAAACTCAAGTTAGTAGCATAGAGTAACAGTATGCTTGCTGCATCGATTACGTTTTCGCCTTTAAGGTAACAGAAATTTGTCACAACAGACTAAATCTCAGGCCTGTCTCTTATTTCTATAATACTACAGTAATTGGAGCAAAGTAATAAAGCTACGTATTTTTATCAGAAGGCATTAGAGTTATTTAGCATTATATGGCCCACAGGAAACTCAAGTTAGTAGCATAGAGAGTGTTGTCGTATTTAGTTTAGTTAGAGTACAATACATATTTCGCTTTGGCGTTGCGGCCTTCTATGAAATTAACACATAGTACTTACTTTATAGATACTTTAAGTAGTTGTCTAGCGTACAAACAGTGATATGAGATATGTCAAACATTATTCTTGGCATTTGAAGTTCCAGAGTAATATTGAGCTTTGCATCAATATGATCCTCAAATTATTGGATTGAAGACCTTGAAAGTTGAAACTGTTGAACGTAATAAACATGAATTATATAAAATTTGGTTTTGAAACAAGTACCACTTTTAAAATAATAGGGAGGTTAGGTACGGATAATTCGCTCCATGTAGGTAGTGGCATCTAGTAACAGAAAAGATTATAAGGCGGGGGTCACACTGATGAAGTTTGCAGTATCTACTACTTTAGGTTGCAATGTTGCTCAAATTGACGCAGTAGGTATTGAGTGCAACGCCAGTATTAAAAATGTCTTCGTCGGAGGAAGAAGCTGATCGTTTTAAGACGCCGTAAGCACCTGTCACTTATACTTTTATTATGGTCCTTTTTTATGTAATCCCACAAGCAATTATTTATTCCACTGCTTCTACAAATTTTATATTGAAAGCAATATCTTTAGCCATTTCCCCAAAAAATTCACAAAATGACGAAATAATTTGTATTGTTGTTTCTTTTTTAAACAATAATTGACAAAAAGATCGAAAGATTTTTTTGTTTAAGTTGCTTATCGCTTCAATTTCTCAACACATACTGCATAATTTTTACTGCTACTTCGTCAAAGTGACCGGTTTTCATCGCGTTAAAATAAAATGTATTACATAATGCATTTTCAGTTGCAATGCAGTAAGTGCATACTGCGTGTTGCGTACTACATACTTCATCTGTGTGACCACCGCTTAAAATATTAAAAAGATATCTTATCGCCTCGTGTATAGATAAACAAGTACTATTAGCTTGCTGTGTTTTCTTTCGAAGGTATTTGAAAAACTTTTATGTTATCAAATCCAGAAGCAGTTACGAGAAAATGAATTTTTGAACAACCTACAGTCAGGCTTTCAGCCTAGATATAGCTGTGAAACGGCTCTCCTAAAAGTGTCTTCCGATATTCGCTCTTCACTCGACAAGGGAGATGTAGATAGCTATATTGTTGCTTCTTGATTTTTCTAACACATTCGATAGTGTCTGTCAGAGCAAGCTTCTAAATAAACCATCCAGTCGTTATAATTTCTCGAATAGCGCTGTTAACCTAATGAAAAGTTTTCTTACCCAGAGAGCTCAAAAAGTAATTTTTGAGATTGGTATCCATTCTGATCTCCTTTATCTCACCTGTGGAGTTCCGAGATCTATCCTAGGTCCGCTGTATTTCAGTCTGTACATTAACGACTTACCTTCGGTAATCCGTGATGCTAAAATACGTATGTATGCCAATGGTGTCTAAATTTATCTTCTTGTCCTATCGGACTCATCGAAGACTGTATGGCCCGGGTTAATGATGACTTGAGTGAAATATGTAAATGGACTTTGAACAACAATCTCAATCTAAGTTCTGCCAAGTCTCAGTGCATTGCCTTTCTCATAGTCCACTTGATACTCTGTCGTTACCATCTATCAAAATAAGTGGCCTAACTGTCCTATATGAATCAAGAATCCGTAATTTGGGCGTTCTTTTAAACTCTAACATGAAATGCTGCGACCATGTCGATTTAACTCTATCTAAAATCTATTCTACCTTGCGTCGTCTTTAGCTATCAGCTAGAATTATTTCTCCCAAGTTACGTTGCCATCTAGTCAAATCACTGATCTTGCCATATTTCAGTCAAGGTTGTCTTGTATTTTCTAAGTTTGATTCTCGATGCTTTAGAAAATTAAATGTAGTATTTAATGACTGCATTAGGTTTATCTTTAAGACTACGAAGGTATGATCATACCTCTCATCTTAGTTTTACGTTTCTAGGATGCTCGCTGAAGACTTACTTTGTGCGATGAATTTTAATGTTCCGCTACAAACTGGCTTTTCTTCTCAACCTTCTTATTTGCGCAATATGATTCAGCCTTTAAATACCAATAAGGGATATAAATTTCGACTGTCCAAATTTTACACCACTTTGTTTGAAGGATTGTTCAGGCCATTAGACTTTGTAACGCTTTGCCCAATAATCTGCAGAGGGCGGGCTCATTCGGCACATTAATGAAATTGCTTATTTCTTACCAGTCTCACTTCATCTAGTCAATATTGTAGACTTGATTTTACATTTTATGTATGCATATTTACCTTTTTACTTATTTACTTATTACTTATCTTATTGATCTATTTAATTTTCTTACTTTTCTTGTCCAAATTTTCTCTTTTTTTTTCAAATAATGGATAAAATATCATTATTAATTTCTAGTAGTCATTAGTATACTTGGGATAACGTATTCTGTTTTTATTTTTAGTTTTAGTTCTTAGATTAACTTGGTTTTTGTGTCCAAATTTTTTCCCCTTATTACATGATTACATACTATAACATTGTAAACCTTGAAGTATTTTTTACATATTAATAAATAATAATAATATTAGGAGACTATGTATATCTATTACATCTTCCCAAAATATGTTACTTAAACCAGTAAAAATCCGACTACCATTTGACGCTTAAGGTCTGGTTAAATAAACGAAATGAAACAAGGAAAAAACTACACAGAAACAAAAACGAATGTAGGTGCAGTTACAAATATCTACATAATCCGAATAACCAATTTAGTTTTTGACATTTTATTATTTCGTGGCAAATTTAAGCTCTTCGGAATTCACTAACGCAAATAAATTATGTTGTAAAACGTATATTTCAGTACATTTTATTTATTTATCTAGAACCGAACCGTTTCATCTATATGATTAAACCTTTCCTAATATTTATTGCTATTGGTTTTTATTTTTTAATTTAATAAAACAAACTTCTTGTAAAACTAAACATATTTTAATTTCCTTAATTCTTATTTTCAATAAACTTAAAAATTTTCATTTCAAAACCACAATGAGCCATTTTACAAAGATTCCGTATATTTTTTTAGTTTTTTTTATATCTTCAATTAATATTTTTTTCAATTTAACATTTGAGCCCAATACCCTTTTGATTGACGATGCTTTCGCCATATTTCAATTTTTAATTATTAGACAGGATTGATACAAAGAAGCAGAAGGTTTCTAAACTCATTGACAGTAACTACTTTAGTTAAAACGTAACGAGGTCCAAACTCGTAAAATCTGAATGAAGCAAGGATCTTCCTAAACCAGGCGAATATGACGAGAAATTAGAAGATCGCAATATATCGGAGAAGTCTAATATCATCTATTAAGTACGTAGGATGTTTTGTTATATAAGCTCGTAGAGGCAGAGAATCGCTCGGCATCGCAGATAATGTTCAGTGGACGGCCAAATAGTTTGGAATAAATACAGGAATAATATAAAATCTGAGTAAATTTCAAACAAAGTTCATACAATTATTATACGAAACATTTATTCGACGCGAAAAATAATCCAGGAAAAATCAAATTCCTTATTCCTAGACACAATAAGGGTTTTTAATAATTTTTGTTTTACGTCAATGCTTAATACCATAGTCTTCGTAATCCACATAAACCATAAGCCTAAGCCATATATAACCTACCCATTACGCTACAGACATGACCATAATAATTTATTCTCCCATTAAGAATAACATTGGTAATTTCACTTGTCATAATCAATATCAATATAATAATTCACCGCAAAGCTTAATTTGATTAAGGTTCCTAAAGTATTATCGTAAAAAAAAGTTCTTTGTATTTATCGGGATTTAACACCAAATTGTTACGCTAGATAAATCGGTAAAGAGGCAATAACTGGTTATTAAGCCATGCAATGAAATCTTCCATAAGACCGATAAGTCTGCTATGTCAGAATTGTAGTTAATCGGCATTGCTTTAGAAAGCGTAACATTAATCGGGCGGATGGAGATGAAATGTCTGAACTTTATTGACAAGTTTGGAGTTATTAAATATTATTAAACTAGCAGTAACCAGCTGTTTCATAGTTATATCTGGTGATTGCCAACGGGGCAGCGTTCTGTTATTAACAAATATTTAGATTTGCGTGAACTTCATATTGTTCGGAATCTTTGCAAAAAAACTTAAAATATTGATATATGTACTTAGTAGTGGCAGATTTTTTTTGAAATGTTTAACAGGAGTTAAAATAAATAAGATACTTAACCGGTCAATGTCTTGGGAGGTATGTTGTCACGACTGGTGGTGTTAGAGTACCAGAGTATATGGATTTGTAATATTCACTGTACTCGATATATCGAATAGAGAAAGAGTTCCTGCACTCACATGTCATTTATGCGCCGTGTCGGAGTTATCTGATTATGTTGTTTGATTCAGACTATGTGATTTTAGCCCACATATGCATATAGTTTGCAATACCAGGAATGTCTTCCGTAATTTTGATGTAAGATGCACTCTATATTTTTTTTGTCGACACCTTCTCGTGTTATCGCTTCATAAATAATACTTGTGTCGTGTCCTGGTGGCTAGCTAAAGATTCATCTTCGATATTGCAACACAAATATTTGGTATAGAAAATGTTCGCACACATTTTTTGTTTCTTTGCCTTTGCTCCGATTTTAAGATCCATATCCCAGATTACTAATGTAATCCATTTCCATAATTACATAATGTAATCGATTAACGTGTAATGTGATTAAAAGTTAATCTGATTACACATTAATCGATTACAAGTTAATCCCACTACATGGTAATCTAATTAATGTGATTACATTTAAGACATTTAAGATATTTAAGATATTTGTATTCTAATTCTTCATAAAACACCCTAAAACTAATTTCGTACGAGAACAATACTATTTTCTTTCAATTCATTTCATTATATTATTAATTACTTTTAAGTAATCTACAAAGTAATCTGTTACAATGTAATTAGATTACAAAATAATCTAATTATATTGTAACAGATTACACATTTGATATATTACATATTCTCTCATAAGTAATCTGATTGATATGTAATCGAATACAATTTAATTAGATTACTTTGCAATCAGATTACGCCCAACACTGTCCCAGACTAAAAAGTTAGGGTTCCTTCGAAACTTAGCTTTAACTTTCTACTGTTTTCCTCCTTATGATGTTTCTAAAATTCGGTAATATGTAGTTATGTGTATTTCCGGTATTTCCGTATATTTAAAGCTTTTGACAGCAATGCGGTATACTTGGATATTTGGGGTAGTATTTGCAATTATTTTCTGGTAACTTGTAGTGATCCCAATGAGATAAAATTTATTATCGGAAAATAAAACGAGCAAGAATAAGATTCCATTCAAGATTTAAACTTAACATTTTTTGTACGTCTCTTTAACGTTATAAAATGACTTTTAAGTATAGAAAACATGTAAATAATGGTTCTGAAAACGAGAAAAAAAACAGGCTCTAACTTTTTAAATCTAAAATTGGACGCAAAAGTCTCAAATAATACATATATGCAACTAGATAAAAGGTATAAAGACTAAATACTAAAAAAGCTACACTAAAAACGCAAAAACTTAAGACAACCAGAAAAGTAAAAGTATTTGCCACAATAATTTTGAAGTTAAAAATAACAAGTGAAAAAGCTAGAATTGGTCTCAAAGACCAATTCTTATGATACCCTAGATGAATGCCCGTATGAAATTTCGTATGGGTACACATTTGAGCAATTTTGATTTTTGCAGTGGTTTTTCGCATATATTTCTAGAACGGTTCGTCGGACAGAAAAAATGATCATAACCAATTTTATAGGATTTCATATTGTGAAGAAGTTTATAGTACAATAAAAATGTCTTGGACTGATCGTTTTCACAGTATACATAAAAAACCTAAATTTTTATATGGCAACACCAAGAAAGGGTTGCCCGATTTTGTCCATTTTTGAAAAAAATTTTGCTAGTACAATGAGAACAGCACGTACCAAATTTCAGGTTTCCATATCGACGCGTTCTCAGGCAGTGTTCAAATATATAACGGCAAACGAAATTTTTGTATGGCAACCCCACGAAGGAGTTGCCCGATTTGTCTCATTTTCGAACTTAATTTTACTTTTTTTTTTTAAGTCCATGTACAAAATTTCAGCTCTCTAAGTATACGCGTTCTCGCGTTATCGTGCGCACAGACAGACGGACGGACGGACGGACATGCAAAAATCAAAATAACTTTTAATATTATGCATGGGTGTCCAATTCATTTTGCTCTAAGGTGCTCGAGGTGTTACAAACGGAATGACAAACTTAGTATACCCCTATAGATTTCATCTAGGGTATAAAAAGACTGGTACCAATTTGATGGGAGAAGTTTTCTTCTCTAAAGTGGGAAAACAATTACAATTTCGTTAACAAAATGTGTTTTTTTTTTGTCAGAAGCTTCCAAGAAATCTATCAGTACCAGGGCATATGTATAATTGTTATCGAAAGACCAGAAGTAAGCTTTAATTGGGTACTTATTATGAAAGGCAAGGCGATTTGTATAATTAATATATATAATAATAATGTATAAAATAAAGACAGGAAAAATTTGTGAACCTTCATAAAATGCTCTTATCTCTCTTTTGGGTTCAGGCGATGGTCTGGAAACAAACTCTTTCTGACTGTTGAAGGCGGCTTAAAAAGGCTTGTTTGATGCTTTTATACGGGAGCATCATCGAACTCTCGATTATTCGAGCTGTCACTTAGGACAATGACAAGTAGGTTGGCCGCGCCACAGATACATATTCAAAGATCTACAATATAATACAATACAGATATCTATTCCCTGGAAGAAAAATGGTTCCGGGTCGTGAAATTAGGGGCCAAAAATAAAAATCCTTTAGCCGCTTTCCCTCATTGGAAATACAAATGTATGTATGTCTGTGACGGAGCCATAGAGAGCGTAAAATTATAAACGCCTACCCTGTGTTCATTAGAATAATGATATGCATATCATAGGGCAGTCAATAGACTTTTAAGTTCCAAAATTTAACATTAATTACAAAAATTTTGAAATTTTGATGGAATGCTGGGTGAGGTAAAAAGTGCTGCAAAACGGTCGAATAGCTGTTGCAACTTTCCTGAACACCTAGACCAATTTGCAACCTTTTATGTTGTGTGCAACATTTCTTTTTTTAATCGATGGAGCAACAATTACTTTTTTGGCTGCCATCTTTAAGAAAAAATTACAAAACTTCTGAAATTGGGTTGCAAATTTCAAATCGGTGTTGGTCATAATCTGATAAGTTTCCAAACTCACACAAGGTATCCAACTTAAAAACAAAATTAGCAAAAATGATTAACAATTACTATTTTGCACTTTCTGCAGTCGTTCAAATATTGCAAAATCTTTGCAAATTTTACATAGTCCTTCGTATGCCTTACCCCATCAGAATATAAATTTGCAATCCTCTACTAGTGCAAAAGTGTTGCAAATGCAGAGAAATATATTAAACATACGTTCGCGCGTGATGTCAAATTTACAACCTGCTATACAACTTAATAAATATCTTGCACATTTTTTTTTGTATAGCTTTGAGAATAAAATAAGTATTGCAAATGTTCTTAAATGAAAAGCTTGATTCATTGTAATTAATATGAATGCAAGTTTGTAGTTGATTTTTATTGCAGTTTGAAAAATTAAAGTTTGACGAAACATCTTTATTTTATCATGCTTTCTTGGGCATTGCTCAATAAAGGAAAAAATGAAAAATTAATATTACATCTCTGATTAAAAGAAAAAAAAAAGATTTGAGTGAAGCTATGGACTACTTTGAAGATCCGTACGGGAGAAATAGTTTTGGTCGCTCTGTACGGAAGTAAGAACGACGACTACGGAAGTAATAATAATAATAAATAATAATAAATATATATTTCGGTATTGCGTACACAAGATTGTATAATTTTTTAGAGTACAATTAGGTAGATGGAGCTAGATATTATTCTAAGTTAACATTAAAAAATACATTTCAAATGAAGCCAAAACCAAAAAAAGAAATAAAGATGAGAAAAATACTATGATGTAAGAACGACGACTCGTTGAATTACGGTATGATGACTTTGGGCCCTCAATCACAAAAAGCAAATTCAACATCTCTTGTTTGCCACCAACGAAAGCTGGGACGTGACAGCATTCCTTGCGTACATTTCATCAGGTTCAATTATGGATGAGTAATAAAGAGCGAGCTGAATCTTGGGGCTGGAAGCAAGAACCGAACGGTCTGAAGCCCATTCTAACATTGAAGGAACCAGCGCCAGCTGAATTGCTAAAATTCGTAACATGCAAGTGCTAAAAAGACTGCGGAAATCTATGTGGCTGACAGAAAGCTGGCTTGAAGTGCTCTGAGATTTGCTTTTCATGTCAAGGGCAATCTTGCTTGAATGCTAGGGATATTGATCATGTTCCATCAGACAGCGTCAATGATGGATTGGAATTAGAAAACCGAATGGGACAGTTTTGTGCTCAAAACAATAGATTTGGATCGCCGTTAGATACTTATGTACATACTTCGATTACAATGACGCTATATGCCAGGAAGAATACGAAGTACCTGATTTTTCACATCATGACTTTATACATAAAGACGAAATATACCATGACAATCCGGAAATGAACGTTTCCGATAACCCTGGACCTTCTGTCAGAAGAAAGTGAAGCTTTCATAGCTCTTAGTATTTCAAACTGCAATAAAAGCCAACTGCAAACTTGCATTCATATTAATTACAAAATGAATCAAGCGTTTTCATTTGAGAGTATTTGCATGCTTATTTTATTCTCAAAAGCTATACAAAAAAAGGAATTTGCAAGATTTTTATTAAGTTGTATAGCAGGTTAGAACATGAAGTACCAATAAATCAGACACCGGATCTACCAGATCCAGACCCATACCAAATTGCGACAATAAAACCCATGGCTTGGTAGTAAGAAAGCCTAAAACCCTAACTTTCTCACATTTTCACGTTGCAACCGGAACATTTTTTATTAATTTCCCACATTTTCACGTCACAACGTCAGCATTTTTCATAAACCGTAAAGGTGTCATATTAATTCACATTACCCTCACATATTAAATCCAAATATTATCATGAGAAATATAAAAGTGCTTACCTGACAATTAAAAGAAGACCGAACAGACAAATTGTAAAAGCTCTAAATAAGTTAGTTAGTAACGAGGCGTGATGTCGGAATTGTCGATCGAGATAGAAGAGTAATGTAAATTAATTTTTCGAAAAAGCTTTTTTTGTTGTACGACGGTATTGTGAAAAATATGTTGAGCACCAATCAATAAAGAAAAATTAACCTACAGATGGTGGAAAGTGTTGTCTTTTTGTTATTATTTTTTATTTTGAAGCTAGTAAATTATCGCTTTTGAGTTGACGGTCATTTTTCGAGAGAAATTTCTTACTTGTCGGTGAAGTACCACGATCTAACTCGCGCGAACGCATGTTTAATATTTTTCTCTGCATTTGCAAGACTTTTGCACTAGTAGAGGGTTGCAAATTTATACAGGGTGTTTCCCCTTAGGAGGTCCATAGAGCGGGAGGTGATAGTACTCACCTAGACGAACCAAAAATTGTATGGCGGGGGGGCAATATCAACCGTTTAGGAGTTACAGGGTGATTCATAAAAAAAGCTAGGTTTTCACAAAACACCCTGTATATTAAATACTACAGGGTGTATGGTCACAGATAAGGGCTCACTGTATGCCGAACTTCATTGCCTTTCCAACGACAGCTCAACCAGCCCCGTACCCGTTTCCCCTCAGAAGTTTGAAGGTCTAAACTAAAAATTTCGGATTTTCTTTCCTTTTTTTTTTAATTTAACCTCTATTATTTTTGTAAAAAGGTCGTTAACATTTTTTTTTTATAAGAACTGTAAACTGCAGACTCTCCTCTTTAAGTTGACCTAGTACATCCTATGTGTTAACTGTAGCCGTTAAACAGTTATTAACTAATAACCTATTCAGGTCACACCGAAAAAAGACGATATTTTTTTAAATGACGTGCTAAGGGGACAAATTATCGTTGAGAATAGGTTTGAAAATAGGTTTGAGAATAGGTTTAGAGCTAATAACTCTTAAAGGGCTGCAGATAGCACATTGGGTGTAATAGGTCATATTAAAGAGGAGAGTCTACAGTTTACAGTTTTTATAAAAAAAAGTTATGTTAACGACCATCTTGCAAAAATAATAGAGGTCAAAGAAAAAAAAAAGGAAAGAAAATCCGAAATTTTTAGTTTAGACCTTCATAACTTCTTAGGGGAGAGGGGTACGGGGCTGGTTTGGCTGTCGTTGGAAAGACCATGAAGTTCTGCATACAGTGAGCATTTAACTGTGACCATACGCCCTGCAGTTTTTAATATACAGCGTGTTTTGTGAAAACCTAGCTTTTTTTATGAATCACCCTGTAACTCCTAAACGGTTGATATTGCCCCCCCCCCTGCCATACAATTTTTGGTTCGTCTAGGTGAGTACTATCACCTCCCGCTCTATGGACCTCCTAAGGGGAAACACCCTGTAATCTGATGGGGTAGGACATACGAAGGACTATGTAAAATTTACAAAGATTTTGCAATATTTGAACGATTGCAGAAAGTGCAAAATAGTAATTGTTAAATAATGCTAATTTTTTCTTTAAGTTGGAGACCTTGTGTGAGTTTGGAAACTTAGCAGATTATGACCAACAACGATTTGAAAGTTTGCAACCCAATTTCAGAACTTTTGTAATTTTTTTAAAAAGATGGCAGCAAAAAAGCAAATTTTGCCCCATCGATTTAAAAAAAAAATGTTGCGGGCAACATAAAAGGTTGAAAATTTGTCTAGGTGTTCAGGAAAGTTGTAACAGCTATTCGACCGTTTTCCAGCAGTTATAATATCTTTGATATTCATTAGTCATTATTAATGGAAGTATTACTTTGCAATAAAAAATGATATTGTGGGGAGCGGAATGAGTTTCAAATTTCACACATTGTGGAAAATATCAGAGTAAACATTTCTTTAAGTTCACAGGACTTTTGAAATTTTTTTATGGAAGTTATAAGAAGTTTTGTTTTTCTGCAATTTTGCGCATTATCCGGACCTCGGTAATGGTTGGAAAATTAAATTTGTAGTTATTTCACCTCACCCAAAATTCCATCAAAATCTCAAAATTTCTAATAAACGTGAATTGATTGTCTTTATTGACTGGCCTATCAAGAATTTCATATTATGGAATCATATAGACGTTATTTGGAAATGTTGTATAGCTAGATTTGTAGTTTATTTGAAATTGGTGTTTTAGGTATCAGATTGCATAAATAAAAAAATATATTAAAACAACATTTAAAATAAATAACTTTTATAAATAAGTTGCACTAAAAAGTAAAAAATAATTTTTCCTTCTCAGTGATATACACAAGAAAAGTTTCATTGCAAAACAGTTCAAACATTTAAAGACAAACGAAATTATATTATTTTAAAATATTGTTAATACATTCAATTTAAGATTTAATCTGAGTTGTAGCAGTTCTTATTTTGCAATGAAACTTTTCTTGTGTATATCACTGTGAAAAAAAAAATATTTTTTACTTTTTAGTGCAATTTAAAAGTTATTTATTTTAAAAATTTTTCATAATATGTCTTATTTTCTACTTTTTAGTCATTAAATTTTCGCTAAAAACTCATTATATCTATACTCTATCGGACATATGCATATTAATTTACATCTACGTTCTCTTGCAAATGGTGTGGTGTAATTTTATTTTCTCCTCTGTATGTAGTTTAGAAGATTATCGCACTTTAATGTAAGTACTTCCATGTAAAAAAATTTACAAGCAAAACCTTGAAGAATTTATTTCACATCAAAACCCATATATTTGGAATGTTCCCATGAAATATTATGTAAAATATTATACTAAATCGATTATAAGAAATATTAGCCCCACCGCACTAACCTACACCCCTACAAATTCGAGAATCACGCACATTTTAACGATCTTCGGGTGAAAAAGTCTGTTAAAAACTTTCTTGCAGATGAAAAGAAAATATGCCATTTGATAGCACTCAGTAAGAGCTTTAATTTGATATCACACACGTCCCCAATTGGCCAACCTCAAAGGGCGTAGCTACACCCCCATCCCAAAACCACAAAAAATGTTAACATTTTTTACGCCATTGGAGAGCTCCCCATTCAAACATTCTAAATAAAAAAAATCCATGTAAATCCATCTACGTTTACTACCCTAAAACTATTCCTAAAATTTCACATTTTCGTCACGAATGTCGCCCTTACACAAGTTATTTAGTCGAGGGTTACTGAGTAGATAAAAGCTATTTAAGCAAGCTCTTCCATTTAATTTATATATTGATTAATTATATTATAATATTGGACGATTAGGAGTTTAATATAAACCAAAGATATGGTCAAAGTTGTGGTTTCGAGTGAGCGTTTTAGGGTAAGTGCTAGGAGGTTTTCAGCAATACAAATTTCACGATGATTTTTTTTTCGTTCCTGTGGTATGGTCACCAACCAAGTGTGAGCGAAGACACCTGCCACCAACTCCTCCTAAAATAATTTTTGAACTGGATCTACGGCTCCCACCATAGGGTAAAACAGAGAAAACAAAGTATGGTACTTTATATGCATACCTATTAATTATATATTAAAAAAAAAAGTATATTTATTACAACTCTTTCGGTGCTATGGACGTCCAGTAAATGGTACACTGGTGCGCTATGGACGTATTTGGGTATTGCGAGCGCTTGGACGTATATATACGGCCGTATGTCGTTGAGCTTTTGTATCTCTTGAATGTGAGTTAATAGCGTCGGATTTGAATGAAACTTTTACAGTTTGTATGCTCATACGTATTTTTTTTTCTTCCTACCATGCTTCATCCTCTCGCTAGAATGGTTAGAGATTTCGTGATTTTACGATGATTTTAAGTCATTTTCAAAAAATCATTTCTCGAACGGAGCATCCGATTTTTCTGATTCAAATGGCAAAAGAAGCGTAACGCTTTATATGTTTCATAGAAAAATATGGGAGTACCGAATCCACCCCCATAGGGGATGTCCAAAATAGGGCGCGTGGGGTAGCAATTTATTTTTTGATCCTGTTAACTTCATACGGACGATTTACCTTTAAAAAATGTTTTGTTTTTTGGCATTTGGGTCATATATATCCTCCTTCCTTCATTTTGCAATTATTTTGCCCATTCTTTCTTAGGTCTGTATTAGCGGTCTGTTCTGAACTTTTTTTGCTTAGGTAACAAATTTCGTCGGCAAAACGGCTCCTCGCAAACACGCGATTAAAGTAAAGCAATTTTTCACTAAAATAAACTGCCATCTTCCACTAAAAAGGACTGGTTTCCTTTCTTTTGAAGTAATCTCCGAAACTATTTAACAGCTTTAAAAACTAATTAGATATGTATTTAGGGGATAAAATTTAAATGCGATTTCATTCTACAAACAAGCTTTAACGTTTATATTAAAAAAATTATAGAGTCTGTGCTGGATGATGGAAGAATTAATCTATATTTCGATGTAAATGTTCGATGAATTTCAATAATTATGTTTAAAATATAGCTTAGATATGCCGCAAAACTGAGGTTGTAAATTTTAGGGGTGGGCACAGCAGAGTGAGGAGGAGGTGGAGATAAAAACGGCAAAATTTTTGGATTTGTTAAAAAATAATTTTTTAGTTCGGAAATTACCTAGGGGCAGTTAGTTATAACCCCAAATTTGTCCTGAAAATAATTCTATTCACTAAACCTCGATCGGTTTCTAATTACCGAACCTAAAATGATTTTCGTAACATACTCCGTTTCATCGGTCATTACATTACTTTCAACGCCATCTTTCTGCTAAATTTTGGAACGTTTAAGCATTTTTTAACTCTTAAATTTATCAGTAATCTGTCATCTTTCATTTAAGAAGAATCAAAAGTCATTATTCCCAGTCGCTTAGGAATAATTAACAAAATTAGATTGCATGATTCGCTCAATTAAGCTCCCGTGTGTAGCAATTTAATTAGAAAGTAATTTTGGGTACGAAATCCAGAAAGACAAAATCCAGAACAGACAAAATCCAGAAGAGACAAAATTCAGAAGATATCCAGAAAAGATATTCGCGCGCGCGAATATCTTTTCCGATTTTTTTTTCTGGATTTCGTCTTAGTTTGAATTCTTCATGAACTCGGAACTTTTTCGTTTACTTTAAAAACAAACAAATTATATATATTTTTTACATTTATTCAACATGCACATTTATTTGTTTACGCACTCATTAATAGATGAGACCTAGGCACAGACTTAGATATGTATGGGGGGGGAGGGGCATAGTAGGGACAAAAAAATGGGTGAGTTGTTTTGGTATTCCATAAAAACTGTAAAAGTTTCATCCCAATCGGAGATGTGTTAAAAGTATTCAGCACTGGGGTGTGCCACATGGAGTGATAAGTTCCGCCCATGTGGAAGACATTCGTCAAAACTATTTACCTAGATTCTGTATACATTTGCGTACCTATATTATTCAGTGTACCTTGACTTTTATTCCTTCTTGGGGCACGGTGGTCTCTAATCCAGGATATCGTGATCAACGCTTGTGCCTCAAATACATACATTATTACATCATATTTACATTACTCTATACATACATACACACATACACACATACATATATCAATATGAAAAGAATAGTTTTTTTTTATAATAGAGCCTTACTCTTAGGGCGACTAGACTACTAGGTTCAAGCGGACAACGCGACCAGAGTTGATCTATTGGAATATTTTAAGCGTACGACCATTTCAATATTCAAATTAATTCCGAAGTTATCGATTTCGCTACGACTGCTTCACTATTTCTGTTGAGTTCAAATGTTACACAACTTTGAGTTTTTCAAAAAATCTAAATGGTTTTTATACTCTAGATGAAATCTATAGGGTATACTAAGTTTGTCATTCCGTTTGTAACGCACAGAAATAATGATGGTAGAGCAAAATGGATTATTTTGATTTGTACATGTCCGTCTGTCCGTCCGTCCATGCGCACGATAACTCGAGAACGCGTTCACTTAGAAAGCTGAAATTTTGACACGGACATTAAAACAAAAAGTAAAATTAAGTTCGAAAATGAGACAAATCGGGCAACTCCTTCGTTGGCTTGCCATACAAAAATTTCGTTTTCCACTATATATTTGGACACTACCTCAGAACACGTCGACATAGAAAGCTGAAAGTTGGTCCATTGTGTTTTCATAGTAATAGCAAATAAAATTTCAAAAATGGACTAAATCGGGCAACCCCTTCTTGGTGTTTCCATATAAAATTTTTGGTTTTTTACATATACTTTGAAAACGATCAGTCGTCCTAGTCGACGAGCCGTTCTAGAAATATATGCTAAAAACCAATGCAAAAGAACAAAATTGCTCATATGGGTGACCATACGAATTTTCATATGGGCATTCATCTAGGGTATCATAAGAATTGGTGTTAGACCAATTCTAGCTTTTTCACTTGTTTTTTGTCTAGTTAACCCTTGTGTCAATACCTACATACCTGGGAATGTTTAAAATTTTGAGAATGAAAAAACTTTATCTACTCTTTGATATTGTTCATCCATCACTTTAGTTATCCTCAAGGACCCTATTTGTAACTCATATATGCTATAAAATTTTGAAAAGTATTCTGTGGTTCGTCAGAAAACTATACTATACTATTGTATAAATTATTGAGACCAAATACTTCCTATTCTTTATTCCAGTGGATATCCAGAATAAAGTGGGGTTATTAATTCTAACTGCAGTCGATACCCACAGAAAGAATCTTTATTCGGTCGAGACCCGTAATAAAGTGGTTTTTATTAGTAAATTTCTTATTCGGCCGATACCCGCAATAAGAATCTTTATTCGGTCGAGACCCGTAATAAAGTGGTTTTTATTAGTAAATTTCTTATTCGGCCGATACCCGCAATAAGAATCTTTATTCGGTCGAGACCCGTAATAAAGTGGTTTAAATTAGTAAATTTCTTACTTTAATTTAATCGCTACTCCAAATAAAATCCTTAATCTAGTCGATACCCAGAATAAAAATAATTATTTGAACTGTCAATTAAATAAAGTATTTAAACTGTTAGTAAAATTTATAGCACTTGGAAATTACACTGGGAAATGTTAATAAAATTTAGAGCACTTGGAAATTACACTAGGAATTAGAATACCAACTTGATCACTGCACTGCCAAACTGCAAAAGAGCACGAGTCAAGTCAGATTCTGATTTATATAGCCATGGGTTGTTCATGGCACCAAAGAACGGCATTCAAAGGCGCATGGCATATTGGCAAGGCAGCTGCACTTCGTTTTCTATTGTTTAAAATGCAACAAAAGAAAAAAAAAATCTTGTTTGTAAATTCTATTAAGTCAGAAATATTCGTTGCCTACTGATTTTTTTCTAAATAGATCTTTATTTTCAACTTACCAAGTGCAAATGCATTGTACTACCCGTGTACAGTTGTTTCTGGCTGGCTCACTTCACTGCAGCGTTGATAATTTGAACTTCTGATGATAATTTGCTTTAGATCGATAAAAAAAATTACCATGCGTGAATGCAATGTACTGCCCGTGGACAGTTATCTGGCTCATGTCTCAGCGAAATTGTTACAATTTAGATCCTAAAATATTTGTTTCTTTAGGTCGGTATATACATGTGTCAACATGTAATTTCGCTAATATTCAGGATTCGTATGAACACCCCCTTGCATTTGTTCTAAAACCATATGATATCAGGCTTTTGGAGGACACCACTAATACTTTTATTGTAATGCACTGTTGAAAGCAAAATTACAGGTTTTCTCTTTTTTTGTACATAAGAGCAAATCGTTGTGTCACAAAATCTGAATTTGGTAGAAAGCAGTGTACGCGAAGGTATAGCTTGCAATCCTGTAGGAATGTATTAGACAGTTCCAGTATGAGGTATTCTTTCGGTCGATACTTCAAAATGCGGTTTATGATCTAACCACCCTTGCCTGTCAGTAGAAAAAGTAAAAGCCGATTCAAGAATGAAATTTACACTTAATATGAACAAATTCTTCTTGAAATACTCGAAAAACTGCATTCCTGCCATCAAAAATTATCCTACCTCCAAGTTTTGTAAGCCATATGCAGCATACGCACCTTTCGGAACAGGCCTAATCATAAAAATAAATTCTTAGGAACTGTTGAATGAAATAGTTCCACAGAAATATACGTAAATATGGTTACATGTATGGTATGGTATGGTTCGTTTACGTCATTTATTTTATCCATTGACACAAGGATTAAATTGTTTATACTTTTAAAAATACTTGCTTAACCATTTCAAAATTCAAACTACTTCCAATTAGAAGTGAGCGTGTCAGGGAGTAGATGTTTTTCCTTTTGTGCTTTTTCTCGAAACGACGTTTTTCAAACTGGACGGCAAATTATTTCAAGATCTACTCAACCGATTTTGATAAAATTTAAACCACGTATTCTTTATAATATTATCTAAGATATAGCATAGGATGTTTTTTGATAGGATGCTGTAAGGGAAATTTTAACCGGGCGATCAATAAAAACAACAAGTGCTTCGTTCAGAGGTCGAGACTTTAATGCCTTTAACTCAATTTTACATCGATGTAGGATGCCGATATTACCGTAAACATTGATTACGTTGATAACAACAGTGCGAGAATTCTTTGAGAGAACTCCGTTCATATGTATGTATATATAACGTTCCGATTTATTTCGCTTATAGCTTCGGCCATACTGAGCAAAATCGACCCGATTTGCAACGTATCTGTTGTTCAACATTTTCAATGTTTTAGGCTCACAGAGCATTATAAGAATAAATATAATTAAGCGCCTCTAAATAATGAAAGCATTTCGTAATGATCCTTTGACCATCTAAATGTGACAATATACAACATATACATATGTGACTAAAAGTGAGTGATTACGTACATACATGTATATACTAAGTATAAATTATACATGATTCGATCACACTGATTTCACAATTTCGCAAATATCGCTTGACTAAAAATGAGTGATTACACAAAATATAAATTATACATGATTCGTTCACACTGAATGTGTTTACACAATTTCGCATATCACTTACATAATTAATTAGTTGCATCTGAAATCATCTTGAATATTATACAATATCTAGCAATAGTATTTATGCATCCCTATAGTTAAATAATACTCCTCGAGTTGAATACCGTCATGTTTATACAAAAAAAGATAGCATTTGCTTACTACCAACAGACTCATTTATTCTATGGATAATCATCAATATTATACCTATATTAAAAAACTATAAATAGACCCAGCAACCATGTCCAATTTCAATCCATAATTACATAGGGTTTCATATTGGCTACAGAACAAACCCCATTATAAGCACTCGGCTTAATTAATTGCATATTATCAACATCACTAATGACGTATCTATCCTTTTCTATTACCTCAACTATTTTATAAGGCCCTCGGTATTTTGGTAAAAACTTTTTATTTACACCGGCAATAGTGACAACATTTTTGACCATAACAAGGTCATCCTTTTTATACTTATGAGGGAATTGGTGCCGTTTGTCATAATAATTTTTATTGTAACGTTGACTTTTTACAATTTTATCGGAAGCTGCTGATCTAATTTTAAGCCAGTCTCGAGCATCATTTTAGTTTTTGTTTCTTCTAAGTATTCTACTATTTGATCACAAAATACCCCTTTCTGATTAACGCCAAACACCAACATGCTAGGAGTCGTACCTATACTTTTACTAACAGTGTTATTTAAAGCAAATTCAGCTTTTGGTAAACTTTTATACCACTCACCAGTACTATTACTATCAGCTTCTTTTGATAACATTGGGGTAATAATCCTATTGATGCGCTCGACTTGCCCATTTGACTGAAGTGAACCAGTAGCAATTTTGATGTGTTTTACATTATTTTGCTTAAGAAACTCAGAAAATTAAACTACTGCCGCGGTCAGAGATAAGCTTACTTGTTCTACTGTAAGAAGAAAAATATGAATCTAAACACGTAATAGCTTCGCGTGATTGAATTGTACTGACAGCATACATCTTTTTAAACTTTGTAAATGCATCTATGATCAAAAATATGTGTTTCTTCTTCGTAAGGGTAGGTGGCAAGGGTCCAAAATGATCAAGGTGTATGACTTCGAACGGTCTATCCCCCTTTGGAACACTATGTAAACAACCTTCAACTCTTTAAAATAAATACATTTAAGACAATTTAGGATAAAACTCTTTATTTTGTCTTTCATATTTGGGAACCAATAAGACTTATTTAGATACTCGTAACACTTCTATGCGCCAAGATGACAAAGAGACTCGTGATGTATTTGGATGACATGATTTTCCATTTGCTTTAGAACATAAAATTTGACATCATCTTTTGATTTGCGGTATACAAGTCCGTTGATCAATGCAAATAGCTTACTCTCTAGATGCTCCAATTCTGAAACCAGGCTCTTAATAACTGGATCTCGGTATTGGGTGCAGGTAGATCGTATTTAAATGTTCCCTCTTCAACAACTAAAATTTCTAAACAACGACAAAGGGCGTCTACATGCTGCATTCTTTTCCCTGCACGGTGCTCGATAACATAATCCGTGGATTTAACAATTTCTTTTGAAGAGTTAATGTTAGAGTCTGACAATCGGTTATTATTTTGAACTAAGGTAAGGTAAGGTAAATCCGAAACCGCCTTAGTGCATATACTATAGACAAAGTTCCAAGCTCATAGCTATGATATCTTGACTCGATATCAGTCGCTCTCTTTGAAAAATAGAATACAGGGTGGAATTTTTTGTCCTCTTGAAGCTGCAGCAATTTTGCTCCGAAACCAGTGCTACTTGCGTCACAATGAAGTTCAGTTTCATTGTGAGGGCTATAAATTGAGAGAATTGGTGCTTGAAGGAGCTTAGATTTTATTAATTCAAAAGTTTCCAGCTCATCAGGGCCAAAGACAAAAGAAGAGTCCTTCCTTAACAAGTCATAGAAAGGTTTAGCAAAATTCAGAATAAATTTCCGGAAATAAGAACATAATCACAAGAAGCTGTGTACCCCCCTAATATCTTTGGGTGCCGGAAATTCTCCGCATTAGGACGTATCCCTTTAGAATTTACTATGTATCCCAAATATACGATTTCCTGGTACAAAAACTTGCACTTATCGTATCTAAGCTCTAGAGAATATTTCTTAACCAATTCTATTACCAGTCTTAAGGTGTCGAGATGTTCCTCAATAGATTGAGGTTGCGATTAAAAGGTCGTCTAGATGGGGCATCTTATCAGTTTCGATCAACGGCTTAAATACACTGGATATGTACCTCTGAAAACCAGAGGGTGCATTTATAAGCCCGAATGGCATACGTACATATTCGAATTGACCTAACGGAGTTACGAATGACGTGTATTTAATAACCTCTTTTGACATCTTGACAAATCAAGGATTGAAAAATATTTCTTCCCGCGTAAAAGATCCAATAGGTCTTCGATAACTGGTAGAGGATAGTTGTCTCTAGCAGTATGTTTGTTTAATTCGCGGAAGTCTACGCACATTCTCGTTTCACCATTTTTTTTTTTTGTACCAATACAATCGGCCTTTCGTATGGAGAGTTACTTTCCCTAATGATTTTCTTCGTCAGAACATCTTCCAGAATTTTTAGTAACTCTAACTTTTGAATATATGGTAAACGTCGAGGGTTACAATAGAATGGCGTGTCCCTATTTAAAACAATACTCATTTCGAAGGATTCACATGTGCTCTGAGTATTACCACACATATTCACGTTTTGAACTTCCGATAAAATATCAGTTACCTGTTTAGTGATCTTATAAGATAGTTGAGGATTTATATCTAAGGTTTTACTAACCTGATCGTCACTTAAAATTTGTTCTGCAAAATCCAATTCTTCGGGATCTTGGGCATGATTACTTACTACATACATTTCCTCTTCCAACATTGTTGTCCTTGTACAAAAAATTCAGCGTTATGTTATTCTTATTTAGAAAGTCTCTACCTAAAATTATAGGGTATTTCATACTACTATTTACAACTACAAAGATTTTTAAAATAGAAACAATATCATTAAACCTTACTACACCATCTATATATCCAACAATGTTGAGTTTGCTGATGTTAATTCCAATGAAGTTTTGTCGTCCTCCCGGGTTGACCTTTAGGGTAAGATAAGACGGTACATAACGTTGCTGAACAAAGTTCATGGCGCTGCCTTGTTTTTAGTTGGAGCACTCGTTAACTCGATGACCAAAATTGCCGCAACGGAAACAGGAACCTTTCGGGCGCCTAGGTTTGGGGCACAATTTCTAGAGTGTCCACGCTCATTGCAGTTAAAGCACTTCAGGTGCGATGTAGACTGTTTTTGAACACCTATCCCTCGCCGCCTTGTTATGCTGTCATGTTGTCCCTGCTCACTTATAGGCTGGTTCGACTTCAGTTTTTCGTACTTCCTTAGTGCATTTTTTAACTCAAATAGAGAGTTTGCATTATATAGTATTATTTTGTTTACATATGAATCCACGATGCTGTTAATAACATACTGAACCACATCAGCTTCTTCGATTTGACCCAAAGATGCTATTTCTTGCATGACAAATAGGTACGTCTGGTATGACTCATTTTTTTTTTTTTAAATGGATCGCAATCCCACTTGTGAATACTGTAAGGGAAATTTTAACCAGGCCGATCAATAAAAACAACAAGTGCTTCGTTCAGAGGTCGACACTTTAATGCCTTTAACTCAATTTTACATCGATGTAGGATGACCATATTACCGTAACATTGATTACGTTGATAACAACAGTGCGAGAATTCTTTGAGAGAACTCCGTTCATATGTATGTATATATAACGTTCCGATTTATTTCGCTTATAATGCCGCATTAATATTTTATATATTTTAAAAATTCGATAAAAATCAGAATTTTTTTTCAAACAGCTGTTATTACCTTTCTAAATGAAAAAAAATGAGGAAAAGAAAAATTTTAATTTCCAAACAATGAAAAAAGCACCCCACAGCAAGGATTTTTAAAATAGGGTATTACTTGACGGCTCATATCTTCCACTTTTTTATTTTTTATAGTTTTATTTTATATTTTTAAATTATTCCTAAAACTGCTATGCATATGTGTAAAAAAATTGTTTTTATACATTTAATAGACGGGTAAAAAAAAATTGAATTTTATACCCATTTTTCCGAGTGCCAAGGTGGTGGAACCCTTAAGTACCGTTATATTTCAGTTTATTTTTTATTAGTGGTGCATAACTTTGCGAATGATATGATGATTTCTGCGGAGTATACCACATCGTTTGGAATTCATTTAATTCCATCTACGAAAAAATAGCGAGAAATTGTGGATATTTCAACAAGATAACGCTTCGGTGCACAGTAGTTTTTAGATCCGCATGTGGTTACAAGTCCAAAATATTAATGTTTTGGAATGGTCAGCCTACTCCCAAAATCAAAACCTTACAGAACGTATCTAGGGCATTATTGTAGGTTGAATTTATACGGAAAACAAGCAGTACCAAAATGTTATTGAATTGAAAAGTGCTGTGATTGAAGCGTGGGAGTCCATTGATTAAAATATTTTAAAAACCTTAATTGAGGGCAGGCCAGATCGACTTTTTGAGCTTATTAAAAAAGAAGTTACTACTTAATTCCAATGAAACAATCTTTTGTATATTTGAAGTGTATTGCTTTTCATTTTGTGCTAACTTTTAATTTGCGTCTATAGTTTTGCACCAGTAATAAAAAATAAATTCTCAATTCTCTCTCACATCATATAATATATACGTATGTATACGTTAAAAATTAATTGTGTCCATAGTTATGCTCTTCAGTGTCTTATATCTATCTTATCAATATTATTTTAATTAACTTTTCAGACCTATTTTTACCATAAATTGAGCCTTGAGCCTGCGCTGCAGTAATGCGCATTTAATATGCCCCCCCCCCCCCTGCCATACAATTTTTGGTTCGTCTAGGTGAGTACTATCACCTCCTGCTCTATTGACCTCTCCTAGTGGGAAACGCCCCGTATATAGGTATATGCCAGTCAAACCTGTCGTACATTGGCTTAGCTCTAGGTATGATATTTATCAATTTATAATTGTTATCTTTCAACGCGCTTTTCTCAAAACGACATTTTTCGAATTTGCTGCAGTTCTAACTCGAATACAAATCATCCGATCGACTTGAATCTTGTTTTAACGTATTTAGTATTTGTTTCTTCATACCATGAACCTCTAGTTTTTCGATTGGATAAAAAATGTCAATTTGCCAGGCAAAATACCATCAGATTTTATTTTCATAATCCTGCTTCATGGTACAGACGATACCTTCTAGTTTAACAGACTTTTTTGAGTTTTTGATGCACTCTGAAGACCTCAAACACTGCAGCAGTGGGAGAGGTTTTTGTTTTAGAGACCTGGGAGACGGCGCATAACTCGCAGAAAATTCAATATTTTCATACAATATTTTATACCCAAATATATCTTTGATATTTCAAAACATTCGATGCAATACTTATCTTTCAATAAATTCCCGAAAATCAGCTTTTTTATTACAGTCACACTAGTTGTGCGCCTTAAGTTATAAAAAAATACTTCAAATCATGTTAATATTAAAATTAATTATAATAACATAAAAAAAATTAAATTATTTCAGCATGGAGGATCTTTACAGACAGATCGACGAATTCGTAGCTTTAAAAAGAACTCCCTTAATTGAACCGAAAATTGGTCTTAATTGTTTAGCCAAGTATGACGGGAAGTATAATAGAGGAAAAATTACCAAAGTTGTGTGTGATGCTGATGATAACAAGATAAAAGCTATGATATTTTTCTGTGATTCTGGATTAAGTGAAGCACATTCCTTGAAAGACATAATTCATACAAGCAGCCATATTGTGAATTTTATACCATTCCAGGTAAGCCCCGAAATTTCACATTTTAGTTTTAGTAAAGATAAATCTTTGTAGGCTGTTCGCTGCAAACTTACTGGAATTACTTCTTCTACAAATGGAATTTGGACTGAAGAGGTCTGTGATACGATTTATGAAAATATTTTAGAAGTATGCGAGTATCTTTACGTCCGCCCAGTAAAAACCTATGAACCAAAGATGGATGCTGATTTACGGTTTTGGCGGCATGAAGTTATTTTAGTGGACTGCACCTCTGAAAAGGATGTCAAACTTAATGAAAAACTGGTAGAGAAAGGTTTGTAAAAGTATTCTTGTGACCTGACTAAGGATATTGTAATGTGAAATTTATTTAAGGTTTGGCTGAATATGATCCCGAAACAAAGCATTTCTTGGATATGATAATTAATACAAATTTCAATGCTGATTTATCTTCCGATGATGAAGAAGAAAATTGGGATCATATGAATTATGTGCGGCCAGTTAATACATCTAAGGTAGAAGATCTACCAATTGAATTAGCACATTTACAATTTCTTGATGTAGATATTAATTTCACCGAGGAGCAAGCTCTGCAATTGGTAAGGCGCTATTTTAATAGAAGTAAACAATTGTTATTTTGATATAAATTGTAGCTAAATTTACCTCCATCTGCCAAAATTTTGCCCCCTATCAGTGAAGCTAAAATGGAGGAATCTCGTTTTACCGAGCTAGAGAATAAATCCATAAAATCCAGCAAAAATGGAAGCATTAAGGATTTAAATCATACCAATTCTAGTTGTAAAAAGCTATCATTACACGAAAAAAATAAATCTCGACTTTCTGCGCCTATTAAAACTAGTATTCCAAAGGAAATTACAGAAGGGAACAAAGATCCTCTCATGCCGCAACTTAAGACACTATATAAGTGCCCACAAGTTATATGGCAGCAATCTGACTCTCTAATCTGTCTGCATATTAGTGCGCCCGATATTTTGGACTATTATTTAAAAGTAACAAGTGCTGATTTAATTTTTGCGTAAGTAAATTCCTTTAATCCCTATTTCTTCTTTGCATTAATTTTCTAAATATTTTCAGGGCAATTATTAATAAGGAGTTAAACATGGTGCTTTTAAATTTTTTGGGAGGAATCGACCCGCAATTAACTTCCCATGAAATCAGGGGACTTTCAGTAACTGTTCGATTAGTTAAAAGCTTGAAAGGTTTGTGCTTTTTTGCACAGAAAACTTTTATGAGTCTTACAAATATTTTGTTATTACAGGTTTTACATGGCCACGTCTTATATGGGAAGAAGATAAACTAAATTGGTTAAAATATAATTACGATTCAATTGTTGTGAAGGACAAACAAGTTTCTAACACAGGTATGTAATAATTATAAATTGAGAATTTAATAATACTTTTATTGATTGGGCTTAAAGATTAAATACAAGTTTTGGCATTTTCAAACGTTTGAAAATAGAACAACTTGTAGTTAGCGGCGAAATAACAGCCGATTTTTATCTATTTATTTGTGATTGAAAATAATTTAGAGTCGTTTTTCCGAGCCCAAAATTGTATCCGGGCCGTATTGATGTAGAAAGCTTTTAAGGCTGCGGCTTAACCACTTTTCACACAAAATATAATTTAATAGTGTATTTTGGAGATAGACTCATTACGTACTGCGTTCGACAATACAGCCTTGCACAGCTTTTTTAACCCTTTGATTCATCGTGTATTTTTAGGTATTAATAATTCTTATTTTTTTCATGAGATTAATGTTTTTTTAAATATATTAGCACCAAGTTCCAAGATTGAAGACTATGGCTTTTCATTGTACTGTCCTGATTTTTCTATTCATTGTCCTTCCTCTCCTTTTGATAAGGCGTACTGGATGCTGATATAGTAGAATTTTTATATAAAGATCAGATGGAAAATTATTTATTCTATATCTAGTGAAGTCCGGGCAAATATCAAAAAATATTCCGTCGTCTGAGTCATTCTTTGTAGCCAGAACCGATGTTCCGGATTATCAAAGACTTGGATATTAAAAAGATGGGCAAACTTTTTGCAATAAGTGTTTTACCCCGACCACAGACGTATATTTCAAAAAAGTCTATGGTCGGCCATCTTATGTCTTAAAATATATTGGTGCCTTTCTTGATATCTATCCATTGAAGAGGCACTATCATAAATACGAAACTTGTCCAATGCGCCTCTGTAGTCATCCAGAAATAAGTTATTCGAGGGCCACATAGAACCATTAGAGTGGTGTCTGAAAGGATTACAATATATTTCTCTTTGATACTCATATCAAGAGGCATTTTCGCTTCCATTGTAATAGTGAAAACGCCTTAACAAAAAGCCTCTAAAGGACAGAGTGACCAATCTTTAGTCTGTTTCACTATCATTCCATGAAGAGCACACCTTTAGAACTAATAATTATGAAGGAATGGTACAATGATCAGAAAATATTCTTCACTATGTTTATTCTTATAATAACCAGTAAGAGCATTTTTCGCAACCCCTCTTCACAATTACTGTGGTGCCTTTCTAACGCCTAGTATTCTTTCTTTTACCATTTTGTAACTTCCTGTATAGTTGCTTACCAAAGATTCTCATTTTACGCATGACCGTCGCCAAGACCTATATAATTAGTGATCCCGCAAGTAACAACAGGATGCTTCCTCAGTTTACTATACGTCGAAGTTCCCTTGTGCTTTCCATTAATGCTCACGATGTCCCTTCTATACGCGCGATGTTTCTCAGCTACACGGATAATAGTCCACTTAGCCATACGCAGACGCAATATCCTTAAGTGCAAGGTGAGCGGCAGTGTTTCTCGTAGGCACAGATCAGCATGAAAGACTGCGGCAATTTTACCTTTAGTGAACTTGTAGCTCCACTGTGTAAATTTTGCATTTATCCTTTTTGCAGACTAGTCTGCCTGGGCGTAGTCTGGATGTTCCAGGGCTTCCATGCTTTGTTCTGGGCAAGATCAACAAACATTTTTTAAATGTACAAATGACAGATTAACAATAATCAGGCATAATATTGTTTTTGTTGTTTCTATTCACGATAAATTCGGAATAACATAACTTAGGCCATATCAAGGAAGATGTGTCCCTTTTATAATAAAAGTAAAGCATCCGCATTCTTACTCAGGACCGCAGTGGTATTGCCTCAATCGTCGAAGAGTAGGTATTATTCAGTTATATACATAAGAGCCCGGCACTCACCAATGGCACACTTTTATACCCTAGATGAAATCTATAGGGTATACTAAGTTTGTCATTCCGTTTGTAACTCATAGAAATAATGATGGTAGAGCAAAATTGATTAACCACACACGCATGATTTAAAAGTTATTTTGATTTTTGCATGCCCGTGTGTCTGTCTATTGGTCCGTCCGCACGATAACTCGAAAACGCGTTCACTTAGAACGCTGAAATTTTGCACACGGGCTTTTAAAGAAGATATATTTAAGTTCGATAATGGGACCAATCGGGCAACTTCTTACCAATTCTATCTTTTTTTCATATTTATTCTAGGTATTTTATTATTTTTTGTTTGCCTTAAAGACAAAGAAAAGTATATTCCCTTTAATTTCAATCTGAGTATCTAGGGATCGAAACTGTCACGCCCTTAATAAATTCAGTCGTAGACCAGATGAGTTGTTACATCAAAACGGCACTTGTTCTATAAGTGCTAATTTAAAAAAAAAAAAACTTCTGAGTTCATCATCAAATAACCAAACACTTCGATAACGGTTTGTTGTTGTTTCTACAATTTATATATGAATTATACTCTTAAAAATTTTCTTAAATTGTGCTGACCACTCTACATAAGCTATTAACCTGTGATGTGATATTATTTTTCCCATTTTTCCAGGCCGGCAGATTTTATGGGACTCGTTGAGTTTTGATGATTCTTCTTCATTTGAATCGACCGACAGTGACATTAGATATGAAGCTTTGTATGATATGGTAAATGCCGAACGAGTGTTTGATCCTCTTGCAGATGACTTTGATTAAATTGACATAAAGAATTAAATTTTTAAATTCAGTAAATATCGAATAAAACAATAAGTACAGACTTTGCAAGCTAGTTATTGTATTTATCTATAACTACAAAGTATTTCTAATAATTTTTGAGGAAATTAAAGCTCTATTTTGCAAGTTTTCTATATTAAACATCAATGTTTGCTAAATCCAGTAAGTACATAAGATTTGTAATGTATGTTGAAACTTTTATTTAGTAATAATTATTAAGTAAGAATTGCCAAAGTTAGTTGGATTTAAGTTTAGATTGTTCCTTTTTGAGAAAATTCCTTGACTCAACTTTTGAAGTGAATTTTAATAACAACAAATTAATTTATAATCACAGGCGAGTAATATCTAAATATTCAATGATTGTAATGTTTATAGTTTTATCAATGTTGAATTTATGATTCTAGTCTTATTCAATTGTGGTAAATTGGCCAACTTTAAAATTTTCTTTAAAATTTAGGGTAAATTTTTTTATTAACCCTTATTTCTCTTCTCCAGCAAGTAATACATATCTAGATATTGAATCGTCGTCAGTACGGAGAAAACTGAAGTACAACAATATCTGAGCATAGCAAAGAACCTAGATAAGGATTTATTAATGTAAACACGTTTTTTTGAATCACATTTTATGATTTACTTGCTCTTCCTCTTCCAGCCAGTACTGTTATTTATTCCGATCTGGGTATTATACCCTATACATGTCTACATAATGATTTAATTTGAAATTCAATAATATCAAGGAAATGAAGATGTGACAGACAGTGCGGGCGAAAATTCGTTGATTTGAAATGTTATTGATATGTGATCATCATGGCAGAGGTCAACATCTTAATTAAATCCTATCAAGAAAATTTGCGAGGATTTGCTGTAAATTACTGAACATTTAGACAAAAGACTTTGTTGTTGTTGAAAAATCAAAAAGAGGATGGCTGTTACTCTGAGTTTATTGGAAAATCTTTCCCTTTTCCAATGATTCAGTTCGTTTTAATATTGTGGTAGGTAGGATTTCTATTGAAATTTCACTTATATTTAGTAAAATTTCGAATTGAACCGACATTTTGCAAATGGGTCTTTGATGCACCTCATTTGTGTGACACACTGCAAATTTTACTCGATTTGGTTAATAATTGAGTCATTATGGAGACAGTTTGTGTTGTTTTTTTTTTAACAACAAATCTTTTTTTTTTATTTTTTTATGTAAAGTTTTTAAATGTTAAATGCAAATTGCATTTTCAGCCTTGAAAACAAAGTTTTATATTAAAAGACTTGTTCCACTGCATTGTACACAACATTTTAGTTTGCTATACCCTTACAACTATATATATAACGATCGTCTAGTTCAATACTGGAACAATTCGAAAAATTCGTTTTGAAGTTAAGTATTGCAATAAGTAGAGTACAATATTCACTATTTGAATCTATATTTGACAAATGTTGACTTTCTAATGAAAACAGGATACAAATCTTATTCTAGTACAGAACTGAAATTGTTTTGAAAAAAAAAGAAAAAACAACTTCAAAACACACAAAAGTTCACTGTTAGATCCTATAAATATTTTTAAATTATTTTTTAAATGAATGTTTTCAATATTTCGTCGTAAAAAAATGGACTTGCACCACTTTCAAAGAAAACGACTCATATATATACATATGTATATGTATAAATTATTGAGGCCAAATACTTCGTTTGTTGTAATTCCGCAAGGAAATCGAGAAAGCAACTACATTTATTATAATTAACAGGTCAACAGCTATTTAATGGCAAATTTCCACTACTAACATATTTCGTGCATTTATATGCATTATTCAGCAAACTATTTCGCTTTGACGACGTCGCTTTACCATGCATTGTAGATTAGGCATTAAAGTTGAATTAAAAATTTCAACAGACACTAAACTTCTTTTTTTTATTCATCATTATAACAAAATTATTGCTACTGAACTCTAGGATAGGGCGAGAGATACCTTTGGATTTTAGCCATAAAATTCATAAAGCAAATTGTAGTTTCTTTGTTACGTTACCATCAACTTCGCAATTGCACTTTGCTAGTTACGCGGTTATGCAGTAGCATCGACGATAAGCATCTTTTTTATTTGGAAAGAAACTTTTTTAACGCAATTGGGCAAGCCTTACTTAAGAAAACGAAATAGCTTCCTATAACGGAATGGACGTAATAAGCTTTTAAACAATGAAAATAACGAACGCCGCCGTGTTACAACTCGTCACACATGTTGTAATACGGTGGCGTTATGTTTTGCTTATACTCAATCTAGAAACAAACAAAAATCTTTGAATTTTATTATTTATTTTGCATTGTGAAAACTTAATTAAAATCGCATTTGCCTAGAGCATGTCAGGCGGAATTATTTAAAATATATGTTGTACATCCAACAGGTAATATTGATATAAAATTTCTAAAACTAAACTGAAAAACCAAAGTTTACATTGAAGAATAACTGCTAAAATACTTAATATCTACATAAAATATGTATAATACAATAAAATACTTTTACATTTCTCAAACACACCTAAAATTCCACGTGCATGCAAGATTGCGAATTTGAATTTACCGATCACCGACTTGAAGTATGGCCAATTCCTGTCCAAAATTTTTGCTTAAGTTAGATTACGTCAATTGAAGTTGACCTTTAGATCACAAACGTCTTGTTCGACATAAGAAACATTTAGCCAATTATTACAATGAACCTTCTCAATATATTATTTTTCCTAAATTTACTACTATTTGGATGTTATCGTTCATATAATTGGTTATGAGTAGAGAGTGGAGGGTTTTAGCGTATGTCCACAAATGAATTTTAAATGTAAAATTTCGTAATACAAATACCATATTCACAATATTGTATTTTGAAATCATCTACTTTCACATCCCGTTTTTATTTTATTTGGATAATTTTCGAAATTGAGTGCTATAAAGTTTTTCCAATAACCCAGCGGGAAAAAAGCATTTTAAACATCCTTCAAGCGCCTCGTTTGTGCTTCAGTTTCATATAAATTTGAAAATTCCATGTCCGCAGAAGTAAGCGTTTCCTTTTAGCTTCGTTATAATACATAGTCTTTAAATTACTTTGCGCTAAGCAGAATGGAGGCTCTGGACTATTGCTGATGCTACAGTGTCGGCCACAAATATTTACCAGCCTTGCTTCCAATTATAGAAAAGTAAAGTCAGCTCGAACATATGAAGCAAGGTTAGAATTAGAACCTAATACAACACAGCTTTTCTATAGAAAGAGTTTCATTTATTCGAAGATAAAAAGGTTTATGTTAATATTATTTGTATTAATTTATATTTGTATTAATTGCAAAGGTTTAAACTTAACATTTTTTCCTCTTTTTCAAATAATTGATATAGCTGTGTTTCCAAAACCAGGTAGATTTTAGTTAACTTCAGTAAACTTGACTTCAAGTACGACTATAAATACGCTTCACATATTTCATGCACACTTTATTGCCATTCATTAGTCAACCGTTTATTTTGCAACCTGAGCTTTTATATCTACACTGCTCCTAGCAAGGAAAAGCAATGTGCAATGATATCTCTTTCAGCTTGTTAGAACTTTCTGAACCTTTCAGCATGGGAGCGAATACTTTTTGACTTCATTTTTCTCCACGGCCGATTTGGTAACTGGATATTACTTGCCTGTACTATAATAAGACATAAATAAAGCAAATACATATTTATAATCGTTGTCTTAAAAAGAAGTATTGCTAGTAATCTTACTGATAAATACATTGTTTGAAATACTTTAGAAGAGGAAGTATTATAATTTAAAATTTAAGTAAAAACCTTTGAATATATAGCAAAAATGAATGGGAAATACATGTAAAATTCGTGTACATTAGCTAATTCTTCCAGAGAAGAACATAAGTCGTCGGAGGAAAAGAGATGCAGGGAAAACCCTATTGTCAAATTGGAGCTTGATTGCCAAATGTATTTTCACAAAACAGAAAGGGATTAAGAGGAAGAATAGCGACAGCGTTCACATATTCTTTCTATGGGGGACAACTACTGGGATATTCGCGTTTGCTCGGAATTGAATATCAGATATTTGTTAAGTATTTTTTGAGCAGTAAAATGTTTTTTAAAATGAGATTCATAAAATAAAAGCTTTCTTGTTGAATTCAATAAATATAGATCACCAAACTAAAATCTTCTTTTAAGCTTAAAAAATTACTTGCATTGATCACTCAATCATAAAAACATGGGCCACCAACACAAGAAAAATTTATTATGTGAAATTTGGCTTATCACTGTTCCTGTTTGCTCTATATTCTAAGGTAAAAACTTATCTGTCGATGTTTATTACTAAGGTTTTCTGTTTAACAAAAATGTGATTCTATGTTCTGATTTCAGAAATTAAACTACATATAAGAAAAGAATATAGCAATGCTTAAAGGCAAACTGTACTAGTTATTAGATATTTACCTTTTTAAATAAGTAGTACAAAATAAGTTTAAATAACACATATATGTTTGGAAAAGACAGAGCAGTCTTAGAAAACCTTTAATGGATTTATATATTATACTATCAGAAGAGAAAGAATTCTATATTTTTAAATTATCTCTGAATGAATTTAATAAAAAACAATTCTTTAATTTACTCTTCCCATTTTGTTCCATCAATTATCAAAAGATTTATAAATGTTTTCCCTTAAATTACGAGAATACCACAACAGTAAGGCCAATTTGACACAACCAAACTTTATTCAACTTGGTGTGGCTTTGTGAAATTTCAAAATCAACAATTCAATACAATATTCAATTCAATTCAATGGTTTGTAAGCTTTTGGGTGTTTCTTAAGTTGCATAAAGCTCTGGACCTAAGAGCTTTTAGGAACTGAAATCGAGTTTCTAGATATTCCAGTACATTACCAAAAATATACAGAATATACGGAATGCCTAATATAAACCAGGATGCATAAACATACGTACATATAACATCATCGCGACTAATTAACTATATGCCTGTTCGCGTACTTCTCGTGCAAAAACTTTCTGGGTAAAAACTTACTCGTGTGGTGGGGGAAGAATGTAAAATGCATGAAAAAGTACGGGAACGCTTTTCATGCAATTTTGTGAAAAAACGAAGAAGAAGAAGTGTAAAATAACATTTGCGAATGAGTGTGCTTTATTTTTTGTAACTTGCTGCAGGCTTGAAAAGTCCCAAGAGAGTATTGGAATACTTAAACTATCTTCATTCGACATTTTGATTGCGCTTTAAAAACTTTTCAGAAAATTTCAAAAATTCATGCAGAGAGGAAGCTGTGACGTATGCAAAACTCGTGTAATTTTGTGTGCACGAGAAAGTACGGGAACGGAAATTGGGTAAGTTCATGCAAATTCATTGCAATGCATTGTCTTAAAACTGAGTACGCGAACAGACCTATTATGTGAGGTCACAATTTAAATATCAAAACTTTGTTATACATACTAGACAGATAGATGGCGACCAAAATACGTACGTCATTTCTTAAACAAAATTTTCCATCTTAACATCGCTGATAACTTATTTGGATGTCTGCTTTGCTTCCAGCAGAGTAGGACGTGCTATGGTCGCAGCATGCTGCAGGAGGCAGTGTGCTACACTTGTGTGAGTAATACCTGACGGGCGAACGAAATCTGCTAGAAAAGAAGAGATTTTTTGGTGTTCGTCATCGTTGAAAAAAGACTGGAGCTGAAAAAAAGACGCAGTTTTTCTAAAATTTAACAGATATCCAAGCGGAAAAGCAACGTATTAGTTAAATAAAAATTGTAAATATAGAATGTGGAGAAGACAACCCGGAATTAATAATCAAGTGGAGGGAGGGTAAAGTGAACAGAAATAAAGATGGGATAGAAAAACGCGGAAAGGATAAGAAATTGGCAGAAGAGCATATATGAAAATTGGAAAAATATCATCTCATCACCAAGCGTCGGCGCAATATATAGATATATCGAGAAGGATTAGAACAATACATTAAAACCAGGTATTGTACTTTTTAAAAATTTATAAATTGTGCGGGAACGGAAAGATTTCGCAATTACTACGCGCTGACGAATTAGGAGCGGAGAAAATTACATAAATTAAAACGAATGGGACACCCAGCTCATATTTCTGCGTGGGTTTCGCTATATTACCAGAAGTATTAGAAATTTTCACATCCAGTGTACTTTACGGAGTGATGATGTTGGTCTATCACGCTATGGCCTGTCCAGGAGCATGTGTAGGGAGCATATATATGTCCACACCGTGATCCGTTAGAGAGTTTGGGACCTCGTTCCCTTTAATGTAAATTGAAATTCTCGAATAACAGAATTGTAGATTTTTATTATAATCCTTTTAGAGAAGTGAACCATTTACACAGAATTATCAAAATTTATAATAAACTCTTTTGAGTAATACTCGATTTTCACAGAATAGTAGACTTATTTTATAATTACAAAGTTATCAAAATTAATGATAAACTCTGTAATGAATCAATCATTACGACTTAATTAGCGCCATAATAATTACAAACATACATACGTACATGCATGGTAAGAAATCATATTAATAATTTCTTGCTCACAACGTACAAACGTACATTCATAATAATTATTACAAACATACATACGTACATGCATGGTAAGAAATCATTCATTCATAATAATTATTACAAACATACATACATACGTACATGCATGGAAAGAAATCATATTAATAATTTCTTACTCACAACGTAAAAACGTACGTACATATAATGGCAAACGTGAATACGCGCATCAAACATATTAACATATGGTTAACCAAGAATCTATTTTAAATCTCCGAAAGAACTTTCTCTGTTGTTTTCAAACAATAAATTCTTCTAATTTATTGTTTTGTCAACCTTTTTGTGAAAATACGCCAGCACTTGAAACAAAAACCCAAAATCTCGGCACGAGACCGAATTTAAACATTGCTGCGGCACTGACCTACCCCATTGTTAATACATGCCGTTTTTCTCGCTTCATTTACTTGTAAACACATTGGGAAATTCCATGTGTATAAGGTGCATGGAGGTTGACCCACATATTGGGTAATGCGCGTCGTGTTTTTTTTTTTCTTTTCACTCTGTTGCTTATTTCCTATATACTTATAAGTCAACTACTTTCGGTTTGCTTATTTTTATGTACTTAGGAAAGAACCAATGGTTGAAGAGAAATTCTTTGACGCAGGAGAAATGATGGATGCAATGTTCTAATATTGCCGAATAGGCGATATTGCTTATTACCAATATATTGGGAAGGCGTTCCTTATAAATTTCAATTCCATAATTCGCATGTACATTTACCAAATAGAAACTATTTTTGCTTAGCTAAGTAGGAAATCGTGCCAGATCTCCCAAATAAAAAACTGATACATCCTAGGCACAGGGCAGTCAGTTTTACTAAAATCAGAGAATAAGGTAGACCCCCATCAGTGGTAAGGCAACCTATTCCTAATAAGAATAAGCCAAAAAGGTAGCTTATAATTTGTAAAGTGAAAAGTCTAAAAATTAAATAAAGACAAGTATTAATAAAAGAGTGTTTTCTGATTAAAATAAAAAAATTTTATTGGGCTGGTGAACTTCTTCTTGAAAAAGCACTCCCAGTCCAGTTACGGACGAAACGTCAACAACCTGTAACAACTCTTTAGAGTAGTATTCGATTTTCACAAAATAGTAGACCTTTTTTATAATCACAAAACTATCAAAATTTATGACAAACTCTTTATTATAATCCAAAATTGTAAACTCTTCTCGGCAGAAAGTAAGAATCGACATTTTACTCACAACGGGTGAAAAGGTAGCTCTCCGAGGATTGGGCTAGCTGCCCTCAGGTACCCATAAAAACTTCAAAAAGCTTTTTTATTCCTTTTACTTTTCCCACGACGTTGATAAATCGTACGTGGGAAAGTACAAAAAGTTTAGACGCTGTGCATATGCATGAAATCTGATATGCACTTGTGCCTTGTGAGAATAATATATTTAGGTAATGAGAATAAATTGTGTGTATAATGTACTTGTAAGTAGATTTGATGAATTTTAAGTAAAACTGTATGTATGTACATGCAGGTAATTTGACGGAATTGAGGTGATGTATGTATGTACTTAGTATTGCATGTAGGTAAGTATACTGATAACAAAATGCAATTTATGCTAAATTGTATTTGGTTGCAGTATGGAAATGCATTTTTAAATGCAAATGAAATTTGAATGAATTTTTAAGTTAAATAAATCTTACTTCTCAGGGTCAAAATGGTAGAACATCGATATATTGCATAGATATTGCCCTATGCAATATATATCGATGTGCTTTTATTATGATTGTGATTCGGGTCATAGGTACCTGGGTCACAACATCCCTTTCCTCTAAGGAAAAAACGTTTTATGCTTTCTAGAATAAAACTTTCTTTCTCGACAGCTATTATAAGTTCTATTTATTGAGAAGAAACAGTATAATAATTGGCTTTAAACGGTTTAAGAAATTAAGAGATATAGTAAAATTAATACATATGAAATAAGTGCAGTAAGTAGTCACTAGATTTAAACAAATTTCCTTACTCATATAGAAGGAGATATTTTATTTATGTAGATAAAATGAGTTTTTTTTTTATTTAAAAATGATTTAATACGTTAAAGGTAACTACATATTTACAATTTATCATTTTCATCAAGTATACTTACAAAAAAAGTTTTTTTTCTTATATGAAACTATTATTCTATTCTAGCCACAGTATTGGCTGTTTTATCTTTTCTTGATACCATATTTATTTATATGTATATTATTATAACATTTACGTTCGCTATTTATTTACTTTATATATATACAGAGTGTTTCCCACTAGGAGGTCAATACATGCTATCTGAAGCCCTTTAAGAGTTATTAGCTCTAAGCTTATTCTCAAACCTATTTTCAAACCTATTCTCAATGATAATTTGTTCCCTTAGCACGTCATTTTACAAAATACCGTCTAATTTCGGTGTGACCAATTGTTTAAAGGCTGGTGTTAGTACATAGGGTGTAATAGGTCAACTTAAAGAGGAGAGTCTACAGTTCACAGTTTTTATAAAAAAAGTTATGTTAATGACCTTTTTGCAAAAATAATAGAGGTTAAATTAAAAAAAAAGGTAAGAAAATCCGAAATTTTGAGTTTACACAACAATAATTCTTGATGGGAGAGGGGTGTGGTGCTGATTGAGCAGTCGTTATAAAGGCCATGAAGTTCTGCATACAATGAGCTCAAAACTGTGACCATACAACCTGTAGTTTTTAAGATACAGGGTGTTGTGTGAAAAACTAGCTTTTTTTCTTAATCACGCTGTAACTCCTAAACTGTTGATATGCCCCCCCCCCCCTCCCCCCTGCCATACAATTTTTGGTTCATCTCGGTGAGTACTAGCACCTCCCGCTCTATTGACCTCCTAGTGGGAAACACCCTGTATATCGAAAATGGTACCGTTATATACAATTTCGGATATTTTTGTAACTATGTATATATATTATGTATAGGATAAAAGTTAATTTTTGTTTTAAAAAAACTGCTTTTTATTTCAATATTTCTTTTTTATTTACGCTATTTTATAAATTCTAACGAGAAAGAAAAACGTTAATCTTAATTACTAAATATATTTTCCAAAAAAAATGTTCAGGCCTTAATTTTATTCAAACATTATACATATATGTAGGATCATAGAGGTAGTAGTTTTTGATAAAAGGAAAAATTAATTAAAAGATTTTCAATTAGATCAGTTAACTATAGATTTATTGCAAGGGATTTTCACTATATGATTTACAAACAATTCATTTGTTCCGACCGAAAGAAAAATTTAAATTACAAAATAAAAACTAGTAATAATTAGATCGCGAAATTCTTTAAGAGATATATCGATTTATTATAAAAACAAAAACTGCGTAAATTGATCCCGTAACTACACGCGTTGCACATATCTGATCTTGGCTTAAACGTAACTGCTGACCGACTGATAATTTTCAGACAATTTGCTGCTTCGGTTGCTAATCTGTGGTACCGTTGTTGGACCAACTGGACGATAAAAAAAATCTTGTTTGGTGTTTTAAAGAAGAGCAGATTTGCTGTTCCTACATCCGGCCATCCTGCTGATCGTCTGCCACCGACGAATCTGAATCATGCTCATCAGTCCACGCTTTCATATTATCCATATTTTGTTCTGTTTTAACGTTTCTTGTGTTGAAAATTAGGTTTTTTTTTTGGAAATTCTTTGGTAGTTGATATTTGAATCTTTGATTATTTCTTGTTAGTACATTATACATACATACATACATACACACTAAATATAATATTTTTCCTATCGCCATTAACTACCTTATTTTTTTAAAAAAAGTAGGCCTTATAAAATACCACCAAAACGGAAAACCGTGTTATTGGAGCCGAAAATAAAAGAAGCCGAAAATCAATATCTTTAGAAAAGAAGTTAGATGTATTACGTCGTTTTGAAAGTGGTGAGAAACTTTCTGAAATTTCAAAAGTATTAGGCCTTGCAACATCTACAGTTGGTACTATACTCGATAACAACGCCAAAATTATAGCACAATCTGTTAGGTATATGGATCGAAGATAATAATCAACGTAATATTCCTATGAGCACAATGACGATCCAGGAAAAAGGCAAAAGTCTTTTTGAAAAATTAAAAATTGAAAATGTTAATCCAACTAGTGAATCTTTTGTCGCCAGCAAAGGCTGGTTTGAAAAATTTAAAATCCGTCACAATTTATACAATATAAAGCTGAAAGGTGAAGCTGCCAGTGCTGATATTGCGGCAGCGCGAGATTATCCAAAAATATTAAAAAAAAATTATACTGTACTGGAAACGAATGCCAGAAAAAACTTATATTTCTAAAGATGAAAAGTCTGCACCTGGATTCAAAGTAGCAAAAGAACGTTTAACTCTTCTTCTTGGGGGCAATGAAGCTGGAGATTTTAAGTTGAAGCCTCTGTTGATATATCTCTCAGAAAACCCTAGAGCTTTAAAAGGATGTAATAAATCCCAGTTGCCAGTCAGTTATTTGGAGATCCAACAAAAAACCATGGATGACTTCAAGTTTATTTGAATCTTGGTTTAAAGACTGTTTTTGTCCCGAAGTCAAACTTTATTTAGAAAGAAAAAACCTCAGCAATAAGGTACTCCTGCTGGTGGATAATGCTCCAGGATCAAGGCATATTATTTGCGAAAAACGTTTAAACAACTAATTGTTGCCAGTGAGAAAGAAGGGCAAGGTTTTGCTTCAATTAAAGCGTTCTGGAAAAATTATAATATCAAGGATGCTATACAGAACATTGGAGAATCATGGAAAGAAATTATACCATCTACAATGAAGAATGTTTGGACAAAAATTTGGCCAGAGAATGTCAATAACGATGATGCTGATGTTCAAGTTCTTCCGGAAGTCCTTCAAAATATAGTAAATCTTGGTAATCAACTCGGTTTTGAAGATTTTGTAGAAGCAGATGTTACAGATTTAATTAACGCACATGGATTTAGTCTTCCCGATGATGATTTGTTACAGCTGGAACAAAATCGACCACTTGAAGAACACGAGAATGAAAATAATATTGTAAATATTACTCAAGAGCTTACCACAAAAGACCTGTCCACTGCTCTTTTCCATTTCGAAGAAGGTATTAAGATCCTGCGGGAAAAAGATGAAATAAACGAACGTAGCTTGAAGATATCTGGAGCTGTACATGAAGCTATAGATTGTTACAAGAAACTATACAGAGAAAAAATAAAATTGGCCACTCAACAAAAATTAACTAGCTTCTTTCAACCAGTTGCGTTCACATCGGCTAATACTAATGTTGATGCCATTCACAATTTGGATACCAGCTCTGAAGAGGATTTAAATTCAGAATCAGATTGCACCACTTCTGTGTTCCTAATGGATTGATTTATGTTATTTAAAGAATTTTGTTATTTTTAATTATTTTTATACATATGTAGGTACATATTTCTGAATTCATTTTATTTTTGTTTTTGAATATTTTTATGTACATATTTAATACTTTATTTTAAGAGTTATGTTTTTAAATAATTTTTCATTTATGTTTTTAAAGAATTTTGATATTTTTAATTATTTTTATATGTTATTTCTGAATTAGTTTTATTTTTGAATATTTTTATGTATTTAATGTACATACTTTATTTTAATAGTACATGTACATATATGTAAAATAAATATTTTTGAATTATTCTGTTAATGAATATTTTTTCTTTTTTATTAACAATGTACAACACTGTAATTTAGGTTTAATAATATGTAATGATAAACTGTATAATCCATAGCAAAAAATTCGATTTACGGAAATTCGAATTGTCGATTTACGGAAATTCAAGTTGTGTTAGAAAAAAATTCGATTTACGGACAACTTTTCTTTCCGTTAAACGAGGGATGGGTGTATTAATGAATCTTTGAAACACTCAAGGTGAATTGCATAGCCCAAAGGGTACTTTTGAAAATTCATACTGGCCTTCCGATGTAATGAAAGAAGTATATTTCCTACTATCCTCTTTGATGTTTACATGGAAGAAACCATTGCGTAGATCGAGAGTCGAGAAAACTTTAGCGTCCTATAAGCTTTCTAAAATCTCCTCTATATTAGGAATCGGATAACTGTCCTTAATAATTTTTGCATTTAGCCTACGATAATCTATGCATAATCTTGATGATCCATATTTTTTGTTTTTGTTAAGTTTGTTGTAACCCATGTACCGCCGTGCTTTCGCTAGTGGAGAAGAGCGGCACAGGGGGAAGCTCAGGTAGGGTTTTTCAAATAAAAACGCACAGTCTTGTTTAAGAGGATAAAATTCGCTGTATTATATTTATAGCAGTTTGCAGTGTACAGGTATTTTAAAAACAAGATTTTTAAGAATAAAAACACTTTAAACTAGACTTTTTAAGATAGAACACTTTAAATGAGACTTTATAAGAAAGAACACTTTAAATACGACTTTATAAGAAAGAACACTTTAAATAAGACCCTTTCCAAAAAGAACACTTAAGCAAGACTTTTTAGAAAACTTTTCCGAATCGCGTGTGCACTGGTGGATTGCTTATCCTGAACTTCGACTTCTTTTCAGTTAGATATTAATACCATCCAAATAGCTGACGGCCTTGCGTCAGCAAAAAGTATATAATAATTTTTATGATTGGTTCGCTTAACTAACCAATCAGACAAAAAAGGTAAAAAGAAACCGGAAAGATAAGAATCAGGCAAGACTTTTGCCTTTGTTAATTTCTTGGCTTGGATCTTGAAATTCGATCTTGCACTTGAAATTTCGACCGATGTGCAATATGCAGTACATTAACTCGATGAGTTATGTGTATACAAAAATGTCGAGCAGGCGTTTTTGTTTATTTTTGTAAGTGGGCAATTTATGCTAGCAGAAATTTATGGCGGTAGATAATTTGAACGTTTGTGGATTTTTTGGAAATCTATGGAAATTTATGGGGTAAGAAATTTATATATGCATGGTATGATATTTTGTGCATGTTACAGAAATCTATGGGTGGTAAGTAATTATGCATATTGCTGTTATTTAAGTATAGGGAAATCTATTGGAAATGCACGGTGTGGTATTTTGGGACCACAATTTGAATGTTTATGGATTTTAGGAAAATCCATAGGAGGTAAGTAATTGTAAATAAGGTTGTGATTTTGGTATCACAACATCCCTTTCCCCTATGAAAAAGAAAATTCATAACCTGAATGGTGAAGAATTTTCTGTATAATCAAGAATCAATAAAAACCCTGTTCTTTTTATAAATATGGAAAGGAAATTCCATGTAATAGTGATCGCGTCGGGATAGTCTTGTTATGTTTTTTTTTTATAATTGTATGTACTTGTTATATATATATAATTGATTAAAGTCTAAAATTCGAATGCTTAATCAAAATTTAAAATGTGTAATTTTCCACAGAAAGTAACTCTTTTCTTTAAAAAAAAAAAAAACAACTTGTTATGCCAATAATAATTATAGTATTTATCTTACTCTCTACTCATAAAGGGAAGTATTAGGTGATACAGTATAGTATTAAATCATAAAAGGTAAGTGCAAAGATATGAATATAATATCTAGTCCTATAATAAGTATGAAAATGATTTATATTTAATCATAAAAGGTAAGTACAAAGTTATGAATTAAGTATAAAAATGATTTATATTTGTATTAAATTTTTTTTTTTTTGTATGTATATGATCTAATACACATTATTGATTACATTTATTATTTATTTCATATTTATTGTTGTTAACTAGTAGAAAATTGAATTTTTAGATGAGTTTGTACATAGAGAGAAAAAAAAATGTTTTATAATGTATAAAAATTTCCTCTTTCTTTTTGTTTTATTTTCTAATTCTTATTTAAAATTTATTTATTTATTTATTTTTTTTTACATCTCTTTCTGAGGATAAGTAATTAGATATTCAATTGTATGTATGTATAATACGGTATGATATATAGGAAATTATCTCCTTTATTATTTATTAGTTTTATTCTTCATTTGTTTTTTTTTTCATTATTATTAATATCTAGTATTTATTAAAAGAGAATCTCTCATGTATAGGAGACTAAATAAATGAATTTGATGTTTGATCTTTTAGTCTTTATTTCCTTTGTTTAGATAATTTTATGTTTTTTCGTTTTTGCTTTTATATGTTAGGTGTTGCTTCATTATCCATTACGGGTGTAGACGCTCTTTGATTTCCTCCTATGAGTCTTGCGCGAAATGTGCGTAAAGCTTTGTAAATTATGCCAATAGTAACCAAGAATAACAGAACAAATATGAGTGTATAATGGTGAATGTCATGTTCGTCTAAGTTCTTGAGATCTATATCTTCTGCTGTTTTTAAGCTATTAATTTGTTTTGAAAGAAGTATCAGGTCATTATCATTTGTGTATTTAATCACTGCTACCTTTGAGGAAATGTCTGAATTAGTTTCATTTAGAGCAGACACGAAGTTTGAAATGTTTTAGGGAGGTAAATAGGATCCTTTCAATTGAGAAATCCTTACGTTGAAACCTCGCAAAATGAGATTTTTCGTTCTCAGGTAACATTTGTTGGGGGTTTCCACTAATCCTGTATTTGATAAAGTGTGATGTGTGATCAGATTGGAACATATTTTGTCCATGGAAATAATGTTTAGAGAAGAGTATAGCCAAGTATTTGCTCGGGAGGGCTGTATCCATACAGTAGAGATATTGGTTTGATGAACTTCGCAAGTTGAAGGTAATGGACTCTCGCGTCTTAATAACTGGATCTACATTGAATAGAGGATGGGTCAGGCGGCACAATAACTGACTATGTTCTTGTGTTATGCAATTTAATCATTCATCCAGGGTAAGGTCTGAAAATTGCTCTCTGTTATAGTCGATTATTAAAAATTTTATAATAGGTTTGATAAAAATGAAATTGTTGTTGTGGCTAGTTGGTAAGAGAATAATTTTATATAGTTGGTAATCCTCTTTAGGCAGTGATGCAAACGCGATTTAAGTTCATTTGCTTAATTGTCGTAGTTATATGATATACTAGGCTTTTGTTGTACTACACTCGGCAAATTAATCGTATATTCCATTAATTCATAAGGGGAGTATCCCGTGCTGGTATGGGGAGTTCAATTGTATACAAATAATGCGTATGGGTATTGGTGTAATGTCTGAGATATTCCGCCAAAGTTCTGTGGCTACGTTCGAGCGCGCCATTCGTCTGAGGGTGATAAGGCGTAGTATTGATTTTTTTTTATTTTCATCAATTTACATGCCTCTTGAAATAATTGACTCAAAAAGTTTGTACCTCTATCGGTTAAAACTGAGTCGGGGGGGGGGGGGGCCATGACGACATATTATCTGTTCTACGAAAACTTTTGCTATCGTCTTAGCTTCCGCGTTAGGTAAAGGATAAGCCTCTGAAAATTTTATGAGGTCGTCTTGAAATGTCAGTAAGTATTTATTATCCTCATACGTTACTGGTAATGGCCCAACGATGTCAAGAGCAATTCGCTCAAATGGTTGAGAGCTTGTAGAAGTTAGCTTCATAGGTATAGGAGGTATATTTTGTAATTTGTTTCGTTGACATGAGTCACATTTTCGAACATATTCTCTTACATCTTTTGCCATAGATGGCCAGAAGTATTTCGTTTTGATGCGTTTGAGAGTTCTAGACACTCGTTGGTGTACACCAAGAGGTGAATCATGAAATTCGTCGAGAACTGTTTGGATATCGTCCATAGAGGTTAGAGTTATTTTGGAATTTGCAAAGAAGTGTAGATAATATTTGCCATGCCAATTATCTTCACCTATGTTACCTTGAGATAGTACCCCGCCGATGGCAAAATCACTCGCATCAGTTGTTGTTACAAGAAATTCGTTCATAAATTCCGGGTAAGATAGAACAGGAGAGGTAATCAATTTTTCCTTGAAGGTTCTGAATGCTTCATCACAGTGAGCATCCCATTTAAACTCGGCGTTCTTTTTCAATAATTTGGTGAGTGGCTTTGTGATCCCCGCAAAATTAGAAATAAACCGGCGATAGTATCCGGCGAAACTCAGAAATGATTTGACGTCTTTGGCCTTTTTGGGAGTAGGAAATGTTTTTACAGCTTGTATTTTGTCTGCATTAGGCTGTATGCCCTTTTCTGAAATTATATGTCCTAAATATATCAACTCTTTCTTAAGGAAATGGCACTTATCTGGTTTAAGCTTCAAGTTATGTTCACGTAAACGTTCAAGTATATTGATTAGTCGTTGATTATGATCCCGTAGGTCGTATCCGTAGATGACGACGTCGTCAATGTAAACGAAACAGTCAATACCCTGTAAACCCATTAAGACATTATTCATTAGACGCTGGAACGTCGCGGGAGCATTTTTCAAACCAAATGGCATTCTATTATATTCATAGTGTCCAAATGGAGTACTAAATGCCGTTTTTCCACGATCGTTCTCATCTACTAATATCTGGTGGAACCCATTTGCAAGGTCCAAAGTACTAAAATACTTGGATTTACCTAACTGATCTAAGATGTCAGTTATATTCGGCAGAGGGTACGCGTCTCCAATAGTAATGTCATTCAGCTTTCTAAAGTCTACTACTACTCTCCATTGTTTGTTCCCAGCGCTATCTGCCTTTTTAGGTACTAATAACAACGGGGAGTTCCATGGACTGAAACTGGTTCTGACAATACTATCGGAAAGCATTTCATCTACCTGCTTATGGATCTCCTTTTGTGAGCCTTAGGAAGCCTATACGGTCTTGTGAACAAGGGTGCTTTGTTCTTTGCAGTGATTATATTGTGGGAAATAGCTGTAGGTAAACGTAAGATGGTCGCCTTCTAAGAAGAAAAGATCATTGTATTCTCTACATATTTCGGAGATGGATTTCTTTTCTTCATCATTACGATGGTCCAGTTTAAGATTTTCTTTCAGTTTACTTAAACGATTTTTAACTGGATTTTTTGAAGAATCTGTATTAATTATATTAAAATTGTCTACTTTTTCCCATTGTAAATTTAAGTCTTCTGAACTTAGCTTAAACTTTTCATCATTTGAATTTAAGATCATAATTTTTACCCTTTTATTTTCTGGACTAGTTATACTACCAGCTACATATACACCAGGAAGAATTTCGTTCTTCTTTACTACTATATCATTGGGATAACTGAAAGGTATCCCTATAATAGTCTCACTTCTTGGCTTTAAGGTATAATTAGAGCTTTTATTGGGGATTTGAATACTCAATGAAATCGATTCCTCAATCTGTATAGTGTCGGCGCTCTTTACTGTATTCCCATAATTGAAAATTTTTCCGTTTTTTATACGTTCTTTTACGTTATCTTTTTGTTGATTCCCCCTAGGCTTATCATGAATTTGGATTTGTTCTTTCTCAGTAATCTTTTTAACTTCCTCTTTATCTTCACTTTCTTGCCCTTTATTGTTAATTTCCGCAACTTCTTTTGATTTGTCTTTAGCACCTTTCTTGTTTTATTTGCCAAGAAAGTTTTAAATTCTGGAGGTACATATGTACCTCTCATTAACGTATATTTCCAATTCGTTGGTTTTATAATTGAGAATGCAGTTATACTTTCTCAGGAAATCATTATCAATTATGCCGTCGTACATTAACATTGCACTGTTTGACAGCATGTGGAATTGATGCTGTATACACAGTGTCCCTTCTCCCGAAGAGAATTTTAGGGAAACTGTTAATGTCCCACGAGTTATTATTGACTCGCCGGCTAAGGTAGATATAACACATTCTTGTAACTGAGAATTGTTTGGTATATCACTAGGGGTATCTCCGATGTTGGGTTTAAATAGGCTAATATCTGCGCCAGTGTCTATGAGAAAGGTGGAATATTTTTTTTTTACTTGGGTCAAAACTGATTTTGATGCTTGGTTCACCCTGCGATTTACAGAGCGATACCAATATACCTATGTTGTTTTCGCTGCTTAAGCTTCTTGGTTGTCGACTTTGAAACTTATTCGAGAAGAGTGTCGACTTCCTCATCTCGGATATATAAGTTTTTCGAAGAAGGTTTCAGGTGTTCTGTAACAGATGTGGATGACGCGTAACGTACATTATGGTTATTTTCCCTTGGCATGTTCCTCATTGCCTCATTTCTATTACTCTGATGTCTGTTCATGGCAGTTTGCGTGTAGCGTTTATTATCGTAGCTCGCTTGGTTTGCGTAACCTTGGTGTCGATGAGTTTCTTGCGCCATTCTTTTCCGACATCCTCGTCAAGAATGATTTGGTTTGCTACAATATGTACATACCAAGTACCTGACCTCATTTTTTAATTGTCTCGGATTGAAACGTGGAAGATTTCTGTAACAATTTTCAGTAGTATGTCCTTCTTTCCGGCAGTTTTGACAAAACGGCGGTTTTGGAAACCTGGGAGCAACTGACTGAGCAAGATTGCTCTATAGCAAAGTTTATGGCCTTTCTCAGTTTGGACTCACCCTTAGCTTTAAGTAGCAATTTTAAGTTTGGATTTTTTAATCCGTCTTCAAATGCTTGCTTAGCCATTTTAATGTTCTCCAAAACTAAATACTCGCGCACGCTTTTTTCGCTTACGCTTGAGTAAGTGGAGGAGTTTAGGGCATTGAGAAGGAGTCCAATTCGGTCACCAAATTCTTTAACACTTTCTTTGTAGTGTTGTTTCGCAGTTAGCAGGTCATGCTGACTTGTCCTTCTCGACCTTTCTTCCGTAAAATGCTCCTCAAGCTGCTTCGTGAGATCAGCCCAAGAGCTTATGGAAGTTTAGTTTTGACTATGTCGAGAAAAAGTTTTGTTTCTGTATCGGATTTTGTAGAGGAAAATAATATATTTCACCACGCAATGAACTTGTTCAGGTTATTTGGAGTACCGTCAAACTGGGGTACCATATTATAAGCATCGGAAAGGCTAATTTTAAGCTCGGTGGTAGACATTTCTGCGTGAAAAGGTAAATTTTCAAACAGATTAACAATATTTCCCCTGTTCCTGGTAAGAATTTTGGATAAATAATTGAAATTCTCGAACGAGAGGAGATGGTGATGGTCAGTCTAAGGAACAAGACCAAAATAAAAGAAAAGTTATAAAAATGAAGTCGTGTATATAAAAAAAAAATTAATAAGATTACTAAGATCTTGTAAGTGGCATTTAGCGATTAATTTCCAAGTAATATGGCGTATGGTAACCAATTTACTTTGCCTTTAGAGTCTCAAACTTTACGTCATAATATCGTGATAAATTCTCAAGCATTATGTCACTGTTTAATGGGAGTTTGGAAATCGAATATATATATATATATACACCTTTTTTCACCCTCTAATCAATATTACATTGTTGAATCTCTTTAAATAGAAGTAAAAGTAAAATTGTGTCTGGTTATATTTTTGTATACCAGGTAATGATTACGTATAAGCGCACACAAAAAAAAAATCAACCAGCGAGTTTGCAATCTAGCAGCATCACAACACAAAAAGAATTTGTAAATAAAATTTATTTAATTTGGTATTTGTATTTTATAATTTTTTTTTGCTTTTGTTCTCTTTTGTTTTTTTCTTTTATTGTATATATCTATTTTGATTTATCTTTCCTTGAGAAAAAAAAATTATTGTGCAACTGTATCAAACAAAGAAATACTTTCTCATATTTAAAATTTATTTTTGTGTACCTTTTATTTATTTTTTTTGTCAATAGTATTTTATGGATTTTCTTGAACCATCTACATTTGTTGTTAATATATTTTACACTATATGCGCTTTATGCACTTTTCCTTCCGTTTTTTTTTGTTTTATTCAGATTTAGATCTGTTTTGGTTCACTCAATATATCCATATACCATATTATAATTTCCTTTTTATTTAAAAAAAAAATGTTTTTTTTGTTCTATGTATGTTTTTTTTTGTTAAAAAAATTTATGTGTAAAAATAAAAACAATTATATATGTATATGTGTACCTTTGTAGAATTTCTTTATTTACTTGGATCTACCTCTTGTCACCAATTTGAATGTTGAAACTTCACTCCGCTTCCTTATTGAATTTAGCTTCCTTCCTTCCTTAGGTGTGGGCACGTCACCCCACTGGATCTTACCAGAACAAGTTAGGAATATTACCTCTGGTAACAAAAATGTTCACTGTTTAGCTTTTTTTTTTTTATTTATTTTATTACAATTTTCCTCTATTTTTCTTTTATTATTATTACTATTGGGAAGCTAGTAAACCCAATTTTATTTTTTGTTGAATTTTGTTACTTTATTTTCATTAAATCGTTATGTTACAAACGAATTGTTTAAAAGAAATTTTTGTTGTTGTTTTTAGTAAAAGTTTGTTTTTTATAATTTTGTTGTTATGAAAGTTTAAGTATTTTCACCTAAAAATTGACAGTCTTTTTATTTTTTTAAAAAAGAGTTATTCTGTTTAAATTTTTCTTTCAATTTAATAAACACACACACAATCCAACAATGTCTGTTATAAACAATTATTGGGATCCGTAAGGAGAGCACATTAATTTTGGTACTTAGAAATTATATTAAAGGAAACACATCTTGAATTACACAATTAAGTCTTTCTCGGTATACTTTGAGGAAATTTCTCCACTTTCTATAGCTCTTTTAAATAGAATGGCTTAACTGGATTGGCAAATTTAATTTTTTTTTTTATTTATTTCTTCTTGAATTCAATTTGTGTTTCGTGTTATCTCTCTCGTTTTAGTTTTGTAGTTTTTTATTTATATTATTCAACACTTTTGGTATACTAAATGAATTTAGAAGAACACGTAATTAAAATTTTGCTTCATAGCATAATTAGTATCACCGAATGATAATCACTGATAATTCACGATAACAACTTCAATAACTTGACAACTTCAATTGCTTGATTGGTAGTGATTTGCTAAGCACAAAACTGATTGAATTCGATCACGTTGTTATCGATAAGAAAATTTATTTAGGTATCCCACCGCTGCCACCATTTGTTGTAACCCATGTACCGCCGTGCTTTCGCTAGTGGAGAAGAGCGGCACAGGGGGAAGCTCAGGTAGGGGTTTTCAAATAAAAACGCACAGTCTTGTTTAAGAGGATAAAATTCGCTGTATTATATTTATAGCAGTTTGCAGTGTACAGGTATTTTAAAAACAAGATTTTTAAGAATAAAAACACTTTAAACTAGACTTTTTAAGATAGAACACTTTAAATGAGACTTTATAAGAAAGAACACTTTAAATACGACTTTATAAGAAAGAACACTTAAAATAAGACCCTTTCCAAAAAAGAACACTTAAGCAAGACTTTTTAGAAAACTTTCCCGAATCACGTGTGCACTGGTGGAGTGCTTATCCTGAACTTCGACTTCTTTTCAGTTAGATATTATTACCATCCAAATAGCTGACGGCCTTGCGTCAGCAAAAAGTATATAATAATTTTTATGATTGGTTCGCTTAACTAACCAATCAGACAAAAAAGGTAAAAAGAAATCGGAAAGATAAGAATCAGGCAAGACATTTGGCTTTGTTAATTTCTTGGCTTGGATCTTGAAATTCGATCTTGCACTTGAAATTTCGACCGATGTGCAATATGCAGTACATGAACTCGATGAGTTATGTGTATACAAAAATGTCGAGCAGGCGTTTTTGTTTATTTTTGTAAGTGGGCAATTTATGCTAGCAGAAATTTATGACGGTAGATAATTTGAACGTTTGTGAATTTTTTGGAAATCTATGGAAATTTATGGGGTAAGAAATTTATATATGCACGGTATGATATTTTGTGCATGTTACAGAAATCTATGGGTGGTAAGTAATTATGCATATTGCTGTTATTTAAGTATAGGGAAATCTATTGGAAATACACGGTGTGGTATTTTGGGACCACAATTTGAATGTTTATGGATTTTAGGAAAATCCATAGGAGGTAAGTAATTGTAAATAAGGTTGTGATTTTGGTATCACAACAAGACGATGGGACTTGCGTAATCTGAGTGACAATGTCAAACTATACCTTCATCCAACCATTCCTGGATCTGTTTACTGACTATTTCCTTTTCAGCATAAGCTAATCTTCATGCTTTCTGGTATATTGGTGACTCGTCTTCCAGGCAAATACTCATTTCTACACATGACTTTGATGGCTTCGCCGGCTTATATTCAGAAATGAGCGCGTTTACCTTTTGCCTTAGCTCAGTACTAGATATTTTAGCTACACTCTCCAACTGAGGCTCTTCTATATACTCAACTACGTTGATATAAGACAGAAAGTCTTCATTCTTAATTGCAGCCGAATCCATTCTTCTTAATACAACTTTCCCATTCGTCACCGTTAAAGTAGTTTCTCTTAAAAATTTTTTGCCTAAAATCATATCAGATTTAATCCACTCAATTGGGAATACGTTACACTTAACATTGTAATTTTCATCTTTGTCTTTCAGATCGATCAGCGCAGGGCCATTCGTTTTCTTTAATTGTTGACCAAACCCAACCAAAAATATCTCAGAACCTTCGTCAACTGACATTGACGCATCTCTTAGGACCTTTTCCGTGACAATCGTGACGTCACTTCCTGTGTCTATTAGAGCGACATATTCTTTCCTACCAATGTTTACCTTAGTGTGAAGGTCTGGAGTACAAATAACATTAATCTGACTGGTTCCTGATGTAGTCCCTAGTACCGTTCGAGTCCTTCTGGCCTGAGGACAATTTGATGAAAGGTGACCAAATTCGCTACAGTTAAAACATCGCGGGTCTTTTGCTTTGTGAGCACAGGAGGTCGCTTCATGACCCTTTCCCAAGGGCGGCTCCAGGATTTATTTTTTGGGTAGGCACAGTTTGGGGGAGTCGTGACTGCCGGGAATACCCCCCAGTAAAAGGGTTGGTCAGGGGTCCTCCCCCGGAAATTTTTTGAAATAAAAATGCAAATAGGTGCACGGAGAAAAATGAATATGTCACATTGAACAAAATCATTGCTTAAACCAAACAATTTCGAGCTTAAAACGGCGCTAATGGCGCGTAACGTTTGTTTTAACAATCAGGAAACGTTCATATTGAACGCATGTATCCTGATTGTAACAATATTCACATCAAACAACCTTGCGTTCATTTCAACCATATAAAATGTTCAAGAAATGGAATATTTTTCTCATGCAAATTGAATTTCATATACGTTCAAAATTGAAACGTTTGAAATTATTCACTCAAACAACCTTGCGTTGAGCAATATAAAAATAAACTGTTAAAAAAATTGAAAATTTTGAGTTCTAATTGAAAACTTGTTTATTCATGATAGAATTTCACTTATCGAACTATGTACAATTATATACTTCTGGATAAGTCTTTCACTAAAAATATTTATGACGAAGGAGTTGATGGTAACTGGTTAAACCAACTAATGGCAGAGACACTGGGCGCGTTTAGGCGGAGACCAAACCAGTTTGGAAGAATTGGTAGCGTTTGGTCACAAACATGTAAAAATACCAACCATTCCGGTATGGTTTGTAATTATGCGTAGGAAAAATCGGTAATTTTGACCGGTTTGGTCTCCGCCTAAACGCGCTCACTGTATCATCAGTTCGAACATCCGGCTGTAATATTTTGATGAAGAAATACACAATAATACTTAAAGTTCCAAGAAGTCACATGTACTCTACTATCTCTATTCCAAATTCCTACCTCTATTCCAAATTCAGCTTCTAGAAGGGTATTCAAATGAGTGAACGTAGGCGAAATACCAGAGTTAAACGAAAACCTTTAAGTTACGAAAAGCAGCCTCCAGACTCGAAATGTGAACGATCTGAAACAAAGCAACAAAAATAATACTAAATTGAGCTCTGTTGACGATTAAATCTAAGGCGCTTTGCTTTTAAAACGAACAATAGACCAGTTAATGAAAACCCGAATGTGTTTAGCCAACATACTGAACGTCAAAGTATTCAATATGAGTTATTTTCGCATTTCAAAGTGAATTGTTGAATTGAAAGCTATTTTTAAACGTGTAGACGTTTACGCGTTTTTGGAAAATCTTTCAATTTAAATATGTTTTCGTTTGATTTGATAGAAAAGTAGTTGAATGAAACGAATCCAATCGAATATGCATTTTAAACGCGGCGTGTGTTTGTTGTGAATTTTAATTTTTCTCTCCGTGTGAGTTTTAAGGCTTTTTGAGGGCATTTTTACTCGAGCCAAATATGTAGGTATAATAAGCTAAACAAAAGAGTAATTATTTGATATTGCACTGTTGCTTGGTGCATTCTAAAATTCTTTGTAATATTATGAGCATATGAACATTTAATTTCATTTTAGATATGCAACATTTATCCTTCTAAATTATTGACCAACATAAAAGCATATCACATTGTTAGTTTTAAAAGTATGGAGCCAGGCCCACACTATGACAATTACAAAATCTTTTTTTATTTGAAGAAAATATATTTTATTGCCTATAAGTGTCACAAAATTAATTTTTAAGAAATAATATTTAAATCAAAATAAATCGTACAACTCAGTAATACAACTTAATTCAGTAATATGTACACGTATGATAGTTGAAATGAACAGTTTATTTCATGACAAACTGCAATCTTCTGCTCTTCTGGGAAACGAATTCATCAGCGACAGGATCAGGGTGGTTGAGAAGTTCATAGCTTGCTTCCTTTTGAATGGATAATACTCCCAAACTATTCAGCCTCTTCTCAGTCATTATAGCCCTCAAGTTTGATTTTATCCTCCTCATTGTAGAGAATGTCCTTTCAGCAGTCGCTGTAGAGACAGGTATTGTCAATAGAGAATTGTCATAATATGTCGTAATTCTTGAAATGATGGGAAATCGGCTAAATCTTTCAACATATCCATAGTACTTTTAGAGTCGCTAAACATTGGTTTACCTAAACCACACTGCACTTTTAAGGTAGATGTAAAGTCACTATCCTTGCCGTGAAGTTCTGCAAAATGACGCAAAACTTCTGGATTTAAGAAATCTTTTGATTTTGGGTCACAGGCTGAGGTACAAGCCATTTGGATGTCATTATCGGTAAACCTTTTGTCCATTTCACATAATATGTTATCGAGAACATTAAAATACCCTGCTTTCAATTTTGTCTGGTGATTGTAGCGTCCAAAATACGAACCTACATATTCATATTTACATATTTAAAAATAAATAAAATAATTAATAAAATTTTAAAATTTAAAATTTGGAAAAGAATTGAATATTGCATTACGAAGTAGCTTAAAGAATTGTACTATAAACAATACATGTGAAAATTTAAATCAAGTATACATACACTTAGAGTATTAGAATTTCAGGTATAGTAAAAATGTATGAAGCATCTGAGTATGCATCTTAGATCATAAAACGAAAGGATAGGCTATGAGGAAGAAAAACTTAAGCATTTTTCTTCAAGTAGTAGAATCGCATCGATGTGTTTGTTTAGTCATGGAAGTCGTAAACTACGATATTTTCTGAGCGGGCACATAATTTAGTGGTTGAAAGTTAATCAAATATTGAACAAGTTTTATAATTTCCTGTCACCGCGATTAGTATCGTTTTTTCAGTTTATAATTTTATAATTCTTTTATAACTTATTACATTTTTAAGAGTTTTCCTAGTGCCCCATTTATTTGCTGATAATATTTCTTGTCGTTGCCTTTGCTTGACTGACATTAAACAAGAGCCCCGATGAAAATTCAATTGTAAGATCTAAGAAATGACAAATGAGAAATGTCAGAAATATCGAACTGACAAAAACTAAAAGCCCAGCCCTCTTGTCATTTCCCCCCACCCCCCGTGTCTACAAAAAAATTGCTTATCACACGTACACGAATTTTATACAAGGTAGCCTATCCTTTCGTTTTATGATCTAAGGTATGCATAGAATAAGTATACATGAAAATGTCAGATATAAATATTCAGTAGTATTAAAAAGCTCGTAGCATCAAGGCTACGACAGTGTACAATACGATACAAAAGTATCTTAATAAAATTATAAAAATATTTCAAAAATAAAAATAAGAAAAGATTAAACTAATCAAAAATTGTTATTACTTCTAAATAAAAAGAACAATTGTTTTTTATATATTATAATAAAAAAATCTTTCTCTAATAAAATATTTTCTGTTTTTATTTCATGTAAATGAACAAAATCAAATCTCAAAATACATTGATGTTGGTATTAAGGAATCAACAATAAATAATAACATCCAACTACCAATCATCAATAGTGATCACTCTTACTCCCTGAATCAGATCTTCCCTTGCCAGTAGTCTCCATGACGAAATAATCATCAAGGCTTGCCGTTGACTTTTGTTTCCGGCGGCCAGTGCTTCTTTCTTGATCAATCTCACAGTTTTTGCATAATTGTATTGTTTCTTGGATAAATTCATCAAATTTTGTATCCGTTCGTAACTGACCTAATTTATCTATTGTTGTTCTTACGAGCTTAAGACATTTGCCTACATCTATGGTCGAGGACTGCAGTTGTTTTGATAGGATATTAACAATCTGTAAGATACGCTCTAGGCTTACTAGAGTGAAAATCAGGTCAAAAGATTTGATTTGCGTCAAAAGGCCTCTAGCCTCAGCAGCTTCTCTTGGCTTTGAACTTTGCGCACAGTTTTGCAAAGAATTTATTACAAACCCAAGTTGGTTGTTAAAGAACTGTATCCCTTTATACTTTGCTACCCATCTGGTATCGCTATGTTGAGGTACTGTGATGACTTTTCTCCCCGTTTTAGTCTCTTTGGAAAAAATGAACAGTTCATGGCGAAGCGTACAGCAAGATTGGAAAGCATAAATTGCTTCTAAAAGACCCATAGCTTCCCCAACTATTTGTACATTCTTAGCTACGTCAACCAACACCAAGTTTAGTCTATGTGGATGAAAATACTCATTTGCTCTTTTCGTCCTTCATCTTGAGCTTCATCAACTATAATGCTGTATATATTGCTAGTTTTTATTTCATCAACTATGCCACGTGTAACTAAGTTTGAAGCTGCATCTAAAAGGTCATTTTGTATATCTTTAGATGTATACTTGGCATTTCCAGACATGTTTTTGAGATGAGTATTAAATTGGCTATTTTCCAAACAAAGTGAATTCACCAATTCTTGAAAATTTCCACGATTACTACCTTCTGGGTATTGCTCCCTTACATCATCTGAGTCATCACTATCGCTTAAATTGTCATCTTGATCTTCGTTATGAAATTGAACCTCTCAAAGCAATGTCTTGGCGGGCACAAAATAACACGATTCTTATCAAGTATCTTCAATATTTTTCTATTGTTTGGGCCATATGTTCGTTGATTTTAATCGACACACAGGGGTGGATGGGCCCAGGGGGAAAAAGGGAATTTTCCCCTTGGGCCGGTGAGATTTATAAAATTTGGGCCGGTAGTATTAAACCAACACTTTTATTTTAAAATTAAATTTTTGAAAAAAAAAAAATAGATTTGGGTCGGTAAAGTCAAAACTATAACCTAGATAAAATTAATATTTATAGATAGATAAATTTATTAAGTTATAAACATTACCTTAAACGTCAGGTACAAAAAAAATTGAAAATATTAAAATAGCCCAAAAAAAAAAAAAAGCCACACATAAAAAACGATATGCAAACAATAAATATAAATAACAACAACACAAATAAATATCATCACAAGTCAAAATCAGTATTAAAGAATTTATTTACAAAATAACAACACTTATTAATTAAAATACTTTTCACAGATTTTAAAAAAGCTTTAGGATTTTTTATATTTTTTATTGACTCCGGAAGATGATTAAACAACTTGGGTCCTCAGTAGTTTATGCTTTGTTGCGCGAATTTACACGACAAAAAAAATGTAATGATATTATTGCTAAAATAATACCAATACTCGACATTTGCGGCTTACAGCATTTCTTGGAATTAGCATTGAATGAAGAGTGCATGGCAACATGGTATTTGAGCTGTGCCCCGTGCGCTAGAATTACTAGTATAGGAACCGTCTATTAATACAAAGAAATATTTTTCAAAATGAGTTCCTCGAGTTCAAAACATAAGGGAGGTGCAGAAAAACAAAGAAACAAGAAAAAACAAAGGTTGACTGAGCAGGCAACGAAATGTGTCAAGTTGGAAAGTTGTTTTAAGAAAAAAGATTCTGTTTCCGACGCAGGGACATCTCCCATGTACTCCCAATGAATCATTGTTTTATTGAGTTCTCAGTGTTATGGCCCAATATAAGGAAGATGCTTCTTCCAGCAGCCAAGGGCGCATTCTAGCGAAATAATCAGCAATTGCTAAACAATAACCTCTCATGCTATTGTTCTGCAACTGTCGGTTATCTTGCTGATTAGCCCAACAGCTGGCTGCGATGAGCGCTTAGTGGAGCAATCGACGATTACAATAATAATTAACCTCGCAAGTGATTATTATGTAAGGCGATTGTTTACTACTAAGCGACTCAGGTGCTGCAACCGGTAGAACAAACGACAAGGTTGTTGAAAGCTTACTTCCGAGTATAGTTTCATAAAAGACCAATGACTGGTCTGTCGAGTGCCGTAGTATTCTCGCCGTTAAGCGTTCAGTTTAGAGTCGCGTTTTTTCAAGTTAGCGTGAAGTTAAGAGTGCGGGTCGCGAATATTTTTAACATTGTTGAGATAGGGCAGTTTTGCGTAAAATAAAGGTTTATATATGAGTAATTCGAGTGTTGTCATTTTTTCAATCAGTTTTATTAGAGTTAATCGTTGGATAATTGTTCGATTGTAATTGGGACACGACAATTTGGCGCAGCCGGTTTAAAAAGGTATTGTATTTTTAAAATTTTTATATATTGGGAGTTAAGCTTTTTTTTAGCTGCTCCATTTTTTCTTAAACAATATTACGTTAATTAAATAGGTGCAAAGCCTCATTTGGCTTCGCCATTTATTTAACATTAATTTTAGCTACTCCAACATATATTAAAAGATCGAGGAGTTGTGCTTGTACAAGCTACTCCCGCATCTTCATCATAATACACACATATACATTAGCGGTGATCGAGGAGTTGTGCTTTTACAAGCTACTCCCGCATCCCGAATAAACACCATTTACAATTTCTTTTTTTTTTTCAGAAAAATGTGTTAATTTTAAGATGTGATAAACTTCGGAGTAATTTATAAGGTGAAATATTAGTATGGTGATATAGATATGTGTTTTAGCTACATGATAGTTGGTGATAAGAATTTCACCAGTTTTAACGTCACGTTTCGATTTAGGCATTGGTCGTACGCACGATTATTTAATTTATCGAGTTTTTGATAGTCGTAATAACGTCGTGTTATATTTATGAAAAGATATTTGTTTAGGCGCATTTGGACAAATGTATTCGGATTTTACGCGATTAGCAGGTAGGAAGTTTTAAGTAAAGTATGGTTTGTTGTATTTTCATTGGGTGCATCTGAATAATAAAAAATAAAAAAAAATGTTGAGCATGTTTGTTTGTATGTACGCATAATAGCTGAATTGAGGTATGATAGCTTTGAATGTTTACGTTATATTGAGTAAGTATTGGTAGTCGATTAGTACCTATTATAAAGATATGAGTGTTGCGAGAGATCTTTTCTAGAGCAAGTTGTATAAAATTTGCGATTCCATGTTTATGAAGTATAGACGCTAGAATTTAGCTAACCGATCATACACGTAGGTACATACAACAAACGTGCTAAACAGCTTTTCGCATTACGGGGCATTTACATAATTTTTGTGCAATTTTTTTTAGGGTACAGTGAAAACTGATTCAAGATTTGTTTTGTGTTGTTTTTTTTGTAGTTTAAAATAAAAATTTAAAAAAATATTGGATTTGTTTTTGAGAATTTTGTGGTTAAGCAATATGAAACTAAGGATAGTAGATAGTAAGTTTAGAAGACTAATCGTTGTTTCGTTTAATGGTCTCGAGTATAGTTACGGTAATTTCAGTTGTTTTATATAAGGATCGGAGTTATCGGAAATAGTTGTGGTCAGAGGTTGAGTCTAGTTGGGTTTACAATAAGGATAGGAGTTGTGGGGAATAATCCGTGGCAGCGTATCAATGTCTGCATGGTACTAGCTTTGTTATATACCTTAAATGTCCACAGGTAGGAGTAATATATTAACTAGGGAGGAATTAGCACGCTATCAGGCCCAGGAAAGGGAATTAGAACTGAAAGCACAAGAGCTTAAGGAATGCCAGACAATATTGCAGAGTTATGAACAGGACTGGCAATATATAGAGGAGCATATAACGGGAGAGTTACGGAAAAGGTAGACAGAAAAAGAGGCAGAGAAATTACTGGAGAAACTGAATGAGAGTGCTAAAAAAAGTACAAAAGGCGAAGTCTTAGATCTACTGGTGACAGCAGCATTCGAAGTTATCCAGAGCCGTGAAATAGAAGCAGAACAAGCATTGGAGGAAACCCAGAAAGAAAAAAGGGCTCTTAAAGAATATAGAATCGCTAAAGGTACAGCTAAAGGAGGCCGAGGAAGCTACAGCAGAACTAGAGAAAGAGTTGGGGCTCGATAAATCTTCACAGAGAAGTCCGAATCAAGACAATAATAAAGCGATCACGAGTAAGGGGTTCAAGCCAAGGAAATTATTATTCTGGGAACAGCCTAAGGAGCAGAAGCAACACTCAGAAACAGAGCAAAGTAGAAGAAAGAAACAGGAGTTAGCGTCGAGTGGAAAAGAGGGAAGCGAACGAAACCAAATAAGACATAAGGAAAGTGGAAAATCAAACGAAGATCACATAAAAATGGTGGATATCCACGATAAAGTGATGGATATGGTCGTCAAGTACGTACCCATGTTTTCCGGAGATCGATCTCCAAAACTGGTGAAAGAGGTGTACAGATTCTTAAGCTGCGGCAAGGATTTGTACGACCGACTGAAGCCTGAGGAGCAGAACATTTTTATGAAATGTGTGAAGTATCGGTTGACAGATGATGCTTACTATCTGGTAAGTTCAGAGGAACCAAAAGATTTTGAAGCTCTGCAATTGATAATTAAAACAGCTTATATGCCGAAGAAGTCATTTAGTGAATTGCGAACGGAGATGGTGGCCTACAGACAAAGACCAGGTGAAGACATCCGAGAATTTGCGGACCGATTGAAGGAACTGTTGAGCCAGATCAAGACAGCCGTATCAGCAAAGTACCCGGACAAAGACGGAGGACTAATAGCGGACTTAGAGTCTGATGCAGTGGCAACCTTCAAGGGTGGTGTGCTTAATCATGCCACTCAGGTACATCTGACGGGAAGGAAGTTCGAGTCTCTGGAGGCAGTGCATGAGGAAGCGACTTACTTCGAGAAGGATGCAAAACGTCTTCAACTTCGGCCATCAGGAGTAGGGAAGTGTTTAAGAGTAACGGCGGAGCCCCTCAGAATACATGGGAGCCCAGGTTGGCCAAGAAAGATCCAGGGAGGCCATCTCAGTCAAATGTAAGAGAATACCGAGGAACCCCGCCCAGAAACAGTCAGCGAGGTTCTAAGCAATGCTTTCGACATGGAAAGGAGGGACACTTCGCAAAGGAATGTGGTGCGGAACGACAGCCCCCATTCTGTACCAGATACCGAGGCTATGGTCATGTAGCGATGGAATGTAGGAAGCAGCAAGTGAGATTCGCGAATGTAGCCACAAGCGGAAGAAATGAATCTCGAGAGGAAAGGGAGGTTTTATACTGCCAGTTTTGCAGAACTTGCGATCACTTCACTGAAAACTGTCTGCGGAAGTACTTAGCAGAGCAAAACAGTCGGCAGTTGGGAAACGGAGAGCGGCAGCTGGGGAATTCTTCCACAGCTGCCTTCCATTGACAAAATCAGAATTTTTAAAAAATCAAATAAAGGAAACCAGTACACTAGAATTAAGCCCATTAAATAATAACATAATTACAGTAGGATCAGACATAGGAGTGGAAGATAGATTTAGATTACTTGTGGATACTGGAGCGGCTTGTAGCATAATTAAGATAAGTCGAATAGAAAGAAATACACCCATACAGACTCAACAAAGAATAATGATAGGGGGATTATTTGGAGCTCAAAACAGCTCGATTGGAACTTGCAAGGCCCATTTACGCATCGGTTCAGTCATTCGGTCCTGTGAATTCCACACGATTGAAGACACAGACTCAATACCAACCGATGGGATACTGGGGATGGACTTCCTTAAAGACAAGGCCATCATCGATTGTATAGATGAAAAGGTAGCAATACAAGGCGAGGCAAGACCTGTGAAACAAAATCCACTTTTCCGAAACATAACAGGAAATGAACGTGTCGAGACAATCGTCTTGAAGAAGGGTACGGAAAAAAGCACAAGTATACCGAGCATTAATAAAGTCTTGGTTACCTCAGCTGAGGAGGTAAAAAATAGGATTCAAGAGCGGATGTCAGCATTGAAAGATATTGTGAGTAAAACAAATGGAGCTGTGGATAGTATAAACAGGTACCTAGGGAGGGTGAATAGTAGTAGTAAAAAAGAGAATAGGAATCCAGCTGAAGACGAGACTGAATTAGATAAGTGGGACACCAAGATAGAAGAAATATGCAGGTAAATCACACAAGTATAGAGCCACAGTTAGGCGGATGTGAAGGAAGCACTTTGCCAACAGCCCCTCGCATGGGAACTGAACAAAGGGTTAAAAGTGTTAAAACAGAAGCATCCTTAAGGTGGCCTCAGGAAATGTGGGGTGAATCACACATGGCAGAGGGCGATGGTGAAGATAGGGAATCCAAACCTCCTCGCAAGGAGGTGGGACTTCTTAACTTTGGACCCAAGATACCGGAGAACCAGCGGAACCACCCACAGATGAGGAAGCCACCATTTTCCAGACATAATTTAGGTTCAACTTTCAGGCTAGAAGCCAGGACAGAACAACTGGTAAAGATAGATGTGGCCAGTCAAGAAGAGTTGGTATGCATGGCGGCGGAAATCAGACCAGGAGTATATTGTGGGAACACTATAATTAAACCTAGGGATGGACAGGCCTTTGTGGGTGTTATTAACGCCCGAACAGAACCGGTTGAAATTATGAATTTTCAGCCTCAATTAAAAAGATTAAACGAGTTTGTAATATACCCATTCTCACACCCTAGAAGTAAGACCCACGCCAGCCAACACCGACTTAAGCCCGTGAGGGACTCGTTAGTGCTGGAGGAAAGTCTTAATGCAGAAGAAAAAGAGTCCGTTGCTCAACTCTGCTATGAATATAGCGATATTTTTTATTTACCGGGAGATAAGCTCACGTACACGTCAACGAAAACTTTCAAATTGCCACTTATGGCTAACGCAGGCCCAATACATAAAAAACAGTACAGGATGCCAGAAGCTCACAGGGAAGAATGCCAGAAACAGCTAGCAAAGCTTCTAGAAGAAGATATCATAGAACCCAGTAAAAGTCCATTCAATTTTCCAGTTCTACTTATCCCTAAAAAGGGAATGGATGAAGATGGTAATCGGAAGTTTAAACTGTGCGTAGACTTTCGAGAACTGAACAAAGTGGGCATCCCTTACGCATATCCTCTCCCACGAATAGAAGATATATTGGACAGATTGGGTCACTCCAGGTACTTCTCCACGTTAGATCTAGCTAACGGGTACCACCAAGTACTAATTGATCCAGCAGATAGGGAGAAAACAGCATTCAGTACCAATTTCAATCACTTTCAGTATAAGCGATTGCCATTTGGACTAAAAACTGCTCCCCCATTCTTTCAGTCGTTATTGAATGGGATTTTGACAGGGCTTCAAGGAATAAAATGCTTCGTTTATCTAGATGATGTGGTCATCTTCGCAAAAAATTTGGATGAACACCACAAGAAGCTACGGGAGGTATTTCAGCGTTTTAGGGAATATAATTTAAAACTTCAGCCTTCGAAATGCCAATTTTTGAAGAAGGAAGTTGTGTACTTAGGCCATGTGTGCTCGCTCAGAAAAGGGAGTAAGGCCGGACGAACGGTTAGTTAAAGTAGTGCGTGATTTTCCAAGACCACGAACTATGCGTCAAGTACAGTCGTTTCTGGACTAGCTAACTATTACCGAAAATTCGTACCGAACTTTTCTAAAATCATGGCCCCCATTACGAAATTGCTGAGAAAAGGGGTAAAATTTAATTGGGACTCTAAATGCGACAAATCCTTTGGTATTATAAAAGAGGCTTTAACTACGCCACCTGTCTTGGTTTACCCCGATTTTGGTAAGGAATTCACATTAATTACAAATGCAAGTGGAGAATACTTAGGGGCAGTCTTAGAACAAGAGGGAAAGCCGCTAAGCTATGCCAGCCGTACTTTAAATCCTGCTGAGAGGAATTATTCTACCACCGAACGAGAGATGATGGCCATCGTTTGGGCTGTGCGGAATTACAAATGTTATCTGTTAGGTAGACATTTTAAAGTTATATCCGACCACCAGCCTTTACGCGGAATTTTTAAAGTAAAGGATACCACATCCCGTATGGTGAGGTTTCATCAGAAATTGTCTGAATATGACTTTGAGATTATTTATAAAACTGGCAAGCAGAATAGTAATGCAGATGCATTGAGCCGAATTCCCCAAATCTCTAATGGTAGAGATGAAGAAAAGACTACAGAGTTTCCATGTTTTGCAGTAACTCGAGCTGAAGCCCGAAGGAAAATGGCATTAAACAAACGAAAGTCATAATCGGGAATACGAAGACGACTGGGACGTGATGAGCGAGTGTGAGTTGATTGCCGGAAGAGCGATAAGACAGCCAGAGCCAAAATTAATTTCGGACCCGAAGGAAGTACAGATGATCTTGAAAGATTATCATAACTCTAGGTTCGGAGGACATTTTGGACGAAATAAGACATTCGACAGAATTAAGCGTTTCTACCGCTGGAGGGGGATGAAGGGTGAGATCGCAAGATATGTTCGACAGTGTGTAAAATGTCAGAGAAACAAGCACGCGCGAACCATTAAGATGCCTATGGTAGTGACGGAAATTTCAGAGAAACCGTTTGACAAGGTTTACGTCGATTTGGTGGGACCTCTACCCGTAAGTCACAATGGCAACAAATATATCCTATCATTAATGGATGATCTTACGAGATTTATTGACTTCGTGGCTATACCAGATCAAGAGGCGAATACCGTTGCCCGAGCTTTGTTTGAATAGATTCTGAGTCGTTACTCACTGCCGAAACAACTGGTAACCGATCAGGGGGCGAATTTCACAGGAGAAATTATGAAAGCCCTCTGCAAGATGTTAAAGGTAAAAAAATTGCAAACCACGGCATATCATCCTCAGTCGAATGCGGTAGAGAGACAACATTCTACTTTGGCAAACTATTTGAGGAGTTTCGTGGATCGGGAACCACAAGCATGGGACGAATATTTAAGAACGGCGGCTCATGCGTATAACAATACAATACATACAGGCACTAAACTCACACCGATGGAAACACTTTTCGGGTTTGCATCGAGAATTCCCAGCAGGTTACAAACCAAACCAGAACCATTATACAATGCCGACAGATATCATGCAGTACTACGTTTTAAGCTGCAAAAGTCAATTGAGCTGGCAAGGGAGAATCTGCAAAAGAGTAAGGTTACGTCAAAGAAGTATTATGATAAGAAGACACGGCAGAGCGGTTACATGTCGGCGATAAGGTCTTGGTCAGAGATGCAGCCCGCGCAGGAAAATTATCAGCAATTTTTAAAGGTCCCTATGAGGTCATACATGTACACAGTCCGGAGAATGTAACGATTCTTCAGGGCAAAAAACTTAAGCGGATTCACACTAACCGTTTAAGAAAATTTGTTGAATGATCAATTTCACTTCACCCTACTTAGTTGATTACTTATTAACCTCTGTTATTTTACAGGTGTCATATTGTAAACAGAAGTATTCAGATAAGGGGTCAGGTATTCGGATGCAGTAAAAGGTAAAGAAGGGTATCTTAAATGAGGTAAGGTTTGGTAAAATAATAAATAAATAACAATAAATAAGAGTTTAATAAATAAAGAATTAATATGTTAAAGAAGTTCGCGATAAATAAAGAATAAGAAGTTTTTAAAGAAATAAAGCATAAAGAAATCTAGATTTGTACTAAAGAAGAAAAGAGGTAAAGAATAAATAACTAATTAAGACAAATAAATAATAAGAAGAAATAGGAGAAGCTTTTATTTTAGATATTAGGAAGGTTGGCAGTAGATTAAGGAATACAGATAAGAAGTAGGAGAACCAAAATGGAAAGGCTTATGATTATAATATTAGTTAGTGTGACATCACTGTATGCAGAGAATGCCGACTACAGCATCAAACCTATAACACAAACGGGGGTACTATTCGAGAATGTGGGAAAGGTGAACTTCTACAGCAAGCATTGGATGATTCTAACTAAACTGGAAATGCCGGATTTAACAAAAGAGTTGAAGTTTGAAAAAAATTGCAGCAGCCTAAGCAGAGAATTATGTACCAAGATCAGGCACATCGGAGTAGGTACCAGATGCGAAGTGGCAACGAAGGAAATAAGAACCTGGGTGTCCAGAATTGAACGACAGAATGAAGAGCTTAGCCATCATATGCATGGGGAAGCATCCCATCGTATGAAGCGCTCATTTTTTGATGGAGTGGGGTCCCTTTTTAAGACACTTTTTGGAACAATGGATCAGGCCGACTCGGATGACATTAATAGCAGACTTGAAGATCTTGATGGGAGGGAGAATCGGACCTTTCACCTTCTGAAGGAGCAGACGACTTTAATCAAATCAACATTCGACGTATTTAATGCATCACGAGCCCAGGCTGATGCAGAACGTGATGAGCTCTGGAGTAAAATTTCATTCATCATCGCTGCTCAGCAAAATAAGAGCGATGAGTTGTCAAATTTGCAGCAAAGAATGGAGATCAATGAAATTATTACGCTAATGACAATTCAGTTGCAAGAAATTAGCGATATACAGGAGACACTGTCCAATATTGTGGTGTCGTTGAATGCAGGAAAATAACACCCCGCTATAATTCACGCTCGAGAAATGTCTGAGATAATGGCAAACGTTACTAGAGAATTTGATTTAGATGAAAAATTCCAAGATTTCCAGTTATTGATCCAGATTGCAAAGGTACAAGCTATTCAGGCAGATCAAAAAATTTTTGTCAGGGTAGAAATCCCCCAACCACAAAGAGTTTTATTGGACTTGTACAAAGTCTATACAATTCCTACAGCAATGGACCAAAAGGGCTACCATATATATGATCTGGATGCCGAATTCGTTGCAGCAAACAACCACGAGCGACAGTATACCTTGCTAAACTACCAACAATATCATGAATGCCAGCAGCTTATAACTTTAGCAGATCATAAACAGATACTGTGCCCTCAGCTAGGTCCCGTCATCACAGCTATTGGTGACAACTGCGTCCTCAACTTATTTCGCAGCTTCAACGTCAACGCAGGAGCATGCAAGGAGAAGGTCGTGGCCAAATGGGACAGCTTAGTCAAAATGGTGACAAGAAATCATTGGCTTTTTGTGATGTCCGGAAAAGCAAAATTAGAAGTGAACTGCCGGAACTCGCCAACCGCGATAGGAGAACTTACGTCAACGGGGGTACTGACGATCGGAGAGCACTGTCATTTGCAAATGGGAGACTTGCTGATAACCTCTGAAGATGAATCTCGCAGTAATCAAGTTCTCTGGCAACCAGTACGGTCGGAGCTACCAGCTTGGGACAGCATAACACCTCAAGCAGGATCGAAGAAAACAGATACGTTGAAGCCAGAAAAGCACGAGATACGTTTATTGGCGGCGCATAATTTTAATCAGGCGTGGAAAGCACAAGAAGTCAACATTAAGAGAGTTCAGAGTGATATCAAGGAAGAGGAGAGCAACAGACATCAAATCCGGCCTCACCATATTCATATAGTGGCCACATCCATCACAGGAGGTTTGGGTATAATTAGTTTGACACTTATCATAGGAGTCTTCATGCACTTGAGACGGTGGAAAAAGAACCAACATCGAATAAGCGCTAGAAGGCTGTCGACTTTACCTACGATACTGAAATCAACCAGAAAGTCGAAAATGGTACAGCTGGAGCAAGAGGATAAAGAAATTGACAACGGCATTGAACTGGTCATCCCCACAACAGCCAACTTGCCCACAACTCACCTACCAACCGCCGTTGGGAAGCAGTTAGTTCAGTTAGATGTAAAAATAATGTAACTTGTGTAAGTATACGGCAACCTTAGGAATTGGTATATTCGTAACTAGTGTATGTAACTCTATATATAATATAAGCATAGTATTTTTGTGAGACCCGCACAATAGTAAAATAAAAAAAAAAAAATAAAGAAAATTATTCAGAAAAATGTATAAAAACGTGAAGATGTAATTAGAAAATTATTAATTATTAATTCAATAAAAAAGAAAGAAATTAAAACATTAGATAAGAAATAAGTAAGATTATATATTAAGGTCCATGTGAATTAATTAGTCATGAAAATTTAATAAAGTATATATGAGAAGAAAAATTTTAATAAAGTATATATGAGAAGAAAATAGAGAAATTAAAATGAAAAGAAAAGATGTAAAAATGGAAACTTTAAGAAATGAAAAAGTAAAGATGTCAAATTAAAAAAAAAATGTAAGAAATGAAATATGGAGATATATATATATATGCGAATGGAATTAAGCAAAGATAATGCTAATAGAAAATATCAAAAGCGAAGAAAATTAAGAGAATTTAATTAGTAAGTATGGAAAAGAATCTGAACTGAACGCGAACCAAAATATTTTCAATTTTAAGATTGTTGCACTGTTCAGATCTAGTTTCCTGCGGAAACTAGTTTTTCCAAGGGGGGAGGGATGTTATGGCCCAATATAAGGAAGATGCTTCTTCCAGCAGCCAAGGGCTAGCGAAATAATCAGCAATTGCTAAACAATAACCTCTCATGCTATTGTTCTGCAACTGTCGGTTATCTTGCTGATTAGCCCAACAGCTGGCTGCGATGAGCGCTTAGTGGAGCAATCGACGATTACAATAATAATTAACCTCGCAAGTGATTATTATGTAAAGCGATTGTTTACTACTAAGCGACTCAGGTGCTGCAACCGGTAGAACAAACGACAAGGTTGTTGTCGTTTGTTTACATCCGCGTTGTGAGCGAGGAAAGCTTACTTCCGAGTATAGTTTCTTAAAAGACCAATGACTGGTCTGTCGAGTGCCGTAGTATTCTCGCCGTTAAGCGTTCAGTTTAGAGTCGCGTTTTTCCAAGTTAGCGTGAAGTTAAGAGTGCGGGTCGCGAATATTTTTAACATTGTTGAGATAGGGCAGTTTTGCGTAAAATAAAGGTTTATATATGAGTAATTCGAGTGTTGTCATTTTTTCAATCAGTTTTATTTGAGTTTATCGTTGGATAATTGTTCGATTGTAATTGGGACACGACATCAGTACATGGTGTCCGGATTTAGATATGTTCTTATGCGAAGCACGAAACACCTGTATTCTTAACTAGCCGTTATTATTTGGAAGTGCTACTGTTTTGAGACTTAAAATTTGGCGCAAAAACATTTTTGATAGTTCTTTTAGTTTTCGAGCTAATAGATGATTTTGGAAAAATTAATAATTTTGCAAGTGTGTCGTATCTTATTTAGTAAAAGAGATATCGAAATTCTGTAAAAATATTTTTTAAGCTACTTTTCTAGTAGATTCACGTGAGACGTGAGGTGATTTGTTTTAGATTCTGACGTTTCGTCTCTGAAATACCATCATGAGGACCAAAAAGTTAAATATGGACCTGGATTTTTTATTCAATTTCTTGTCATCTTTGGGCATATCTTATCTAATAATATAATAATAATATCTTAGGAAACGCCGCAAATGCAAAAATTGAAAGATGATATTGATGAGACGTTTGTCGATGATTCAATCCTAACTCAACTAAGGACAGCTTCAGGATTGAAACGCTTTACAAATAACACAAATTTGTGCATGAACCTCTCTTTTTTGGATCCTAAAAACTTTGAAGACATAAAAAAGAATAAGATCCCAAATAATCTTCTGAAAAACCTTTCACACAAAATTATGCCGTTCAATGATTCAGCAACACCTGAGCAATTGCAAAAAGAGATTTTTACCTTTGCAAACAACTGGGAAACATTAAAATCAACATTGGAAGAATCTTATGAATTTTTCCCGAATCTGGACAATTCTGAGGAAAATCATATTATCAGCAAAAATTGCCGAAATTGATGCGAGCTGTTGCTATAAAACTCTTATTAAATGTAATTTATACCAAGATGCTTATCCTGCATTGGTAACAGCATACCAGTTTCTTATGACGTTACCAATTTCTCAAGTGGAATGTGAGCGTTCCTTCTCTTTATAAAAATTTATCAAAAATAGACTGCGGAATAGATTTCCAATGAAAATTTGGAAGCCTTCATATTGATGAGCACAGTAAAAGCGAATTTGAGTACAATAGACAATGAAAATGTCATTTAATGCTTTCAGTGAAACGTCTCCACTGATAAAAAACTTGTTAATGTTTTAGATCTTTATTTAATTGAGTCATTTTTTGAGTTTATTTTCTGTTAGTTAATTTGTTTACTTTATCTTTTGTTTGATTGATGTCCTTACCTGAATAAAATCAGATATTCCATAATTAGCTGTAGTTTTTTAATTCGAAATATTTACTTTGTGGCCATTATTATTGATGAAAAAGAGTTAATATTATTATTATTATTTGGGCCGCTTCCTCTAATTTCCCAGGCCAGTTTGCGTCACCCCATCCACCCCTGTCGACACAGCACCAGTTTTCTGAGAATCCAACCATCCCTTGTATACTTGGATAAGCAAAGTTTGTGAGAGTTGGAATTTTCGTGTTTGTCTGCCATTTTACTTATATTCTTCCAGTCATTTAATCCGGCAGTAGTAAGGGTTTCCTGCTTTCCTGTGACAGAGAAATTCCGGCAGAAGAAACAAAATATAGCGTCATTTCACCCGAGTATTCTATCCAAGAATATTTATCATACCAGTTACTCTGGAAAGACCGTTGCTTTCCTCCTATATTTCGCCTAGGAAAATTAAGCTTAGGTTGTTTTGGTCCATCATTAGCACATGCGCTAAGATCAAGTGGTCGCTTCTGTTGATTAGTAGTGGAAGGTTCATCTACTTTTTGCTTTTTACGAGTATTACTGTCTTCTAAGTTAGAGTTATCAACACTGGAACTACTGGAAGACTCACCATTACCACATGTATTTAATTGTTCATTGTTCGTCTTTGAAGAAGCCTTTTTAAATTTCACTAAAAACTTTTCCATGGCACAGAACTTTTCACTAATTTATAAAAGTACTAAACGATAGACAAACTAATAACAAACAAAGTTTATGCCCTAGACACACAGCACTCTTAATGAAGAAATAACTAACGACTCATTAGTCTATAATGATTCATTATAATTATATTATATTATAATTATTATTATTTTCCATTTAACAATTTCCAAATGAGAAACACAAGTTATTTAAAAAAATATTAATAATATAAATTGTGATTTGCATTTCTTTGCATTTCTTCTTCTTATTTTTCAAATCGGCAGATGCACAGCGGAGCTCCAGATTTATATTATATGCCAAATCTAGCACATTTTTCCTCATTATAGCTATAATGAAGGAGGAAGAGACTTCATTAGTGTACTTCATTATCAGCTGATTTTTGAGCTATAATGACATATACTATTTGACACACGGCATTTTAATGAATAGTTAGTACAAATGATTCATTAGTTCGTGCTGTGTGTCTAGGGTATTACGCTTTTCGAGAATATAAAGTTAACGATTCCTCGAATTGGCACTTGATGACGTGTCCAAAGGGTAACCACCAATGCCTCGCTCTATACAAAATCACCGTTGCGTTGCCTCGATCTGATGCAAAGAAGGCCACCAGTTTTTCTTAGAAATTTACTGGAAATTTCTTCTTCGAATTTTTATGCATTGGCCGGGCCGAGAGCAGTGCCTCGCTCCAATATAAAACCTATCAATGATGCCTGGACCTGGAAGGCAGCAATTTTTTCGTAGAAATTTACTAGAAATTATTTCCTTAGAATTTATACACACTTTTGGAGAGCGACAACAATTTTTATGAGCGTGAAATGAAAATGTTGCATGTATATAAATACATAATTGTCAAGGATTGGGTAGACCCGGGCCTACCCAGCCTACCCGCTGGAGCCGCCACTGTCCTTTCCCTCACAACTTACACACCGACTTCTCGACGGAATGTTTCTTTTCTTTTCATGAGAAGATCTGGATTCGGGGTTTTTTTTTGCAACCTCACTTTTCATGTTTTGATACACTGAAACAATGCTTACGGTCATTGAAGGTTTTGGCTTCGTAAAGAACAGTTTTGCTGATCGTATCATCTGGGATACCTGAAATAATGTACATTAGTAGAGATTCTTCATCAACACTACCCTTGTTTGCAATACTTTTCATGATGTACATATATTCAAGATAAGACTCGTTGGCTGTTTTCTTGCGATTTTCAAGAGTTCTATGAATGCTAAGACTAGTAAATGATTCTTTGAACTCCCCACTTAAATGCTCTTTAAGCTGCTTCCAGCTATGAAGATTCCCTGTAGCCCCAACTGACAACCTCGCAGCCCCTGTTAGTAGCCTTCGGGCGTAAAGATATTTTTACACGTCAGACCATCCACATACAGCTGCAATATAATCGAAATTTTTCAGCCAAATTAAAACATCTCCGGAAGACTCGCCATTAAATTTCTCTAGAGACTCCTCTACGTCTCGGAAGACAAAATTATTGTTATTTGGTGGACCCGCATCACCTTTAGGCTCAGTCATCTTACTACTTTTATTGCCGGCAGATTTTAAGAAAATTGAATGTTCTTGACTTACCAAATTATTGCTCTTTATCTCGTTATCTAACCTGTTTTGAGGCCCCTAAGTTTTGTTATACGATTTATCCAATTGAAGCTTCTCTGCACTTGTACGAATCCCACTAATATTTCTTCTGACACTTGATCCGCTAATATCCTCACTGTCTCGAACCGAACAAGATCTTTCACTACGCGAGTCGTGTCGGTTATCTACACTTTCTTCAAATCTAAAAGCAATTTGAGTTTCGTTGCTAGTTTCACCACCTTCTAAGCTTTTAACCGTATCACGGTATTCAATTATATCTTGGCTAGTTTTCTCACTCTTATTTTCCTCACTATTTTCTTCAGAGCTTATATCTTCATCATTTTCTTTATTAATCTTGTCTGAACCTTGAGAACTACCAGCTGGTTCACTGTTAAGGGCACTTCGTAATAGTTTCTCCAAATCTTTCTTTTTCCTATAACTATACGATAACCCGCATTTGTAATTCAACAGCACTTAATCTTTCTAGATGTTCCATAAATAAAAATAAAAAAAACGTTTACACAATTCTGACTGGAATGCTTGCAACTAAAACGATATTGCGAACATGTGTTTTTTTTCACAATTTAATTAAAAGTATTTTCCTTTCTAATCTCTTTTGTGTTCTATCCCACTTCTGACACCATGATATTTGTAGGATCATAGAGGTATTAGTTTTTGATAAAAGAAAAATTAATTAAAAGATTTTCAATTAGATCAGTTAACTATAGATTTATTGTAAGGGATTTTCACCGTATGATTTACAATCAATTCATTTGTTCCGACCGAAAGAAAAATTTAAATTACAAAATAAAAACTAGTAATAATTAGATCGCGAAATTCTTTAAGAGATATATCGATTTATTATAAAAACAAAAACTGCGTAAATTGATCCCGTAACTATACTCGTTGCTCATATCTGATCTTGGCTTAAACGTAACTGCTGACCGACTGATAATTTTCAGACAATTTGCTGCTTCGGTTGCTAATCTGTGGTACCGTTGTTGGCATTGGCGTAACTAGGACTTTTTTCTGGAGTGGGCCCAGTCCCCCAACTCTCGTACATAGGTTTTAACAAACATTTTGTTTGCGAAGTATATCAGCTCATGAGTATTCCCAGCTTTTGGCCAACATTTTTTATGCATTGCTCTGAGTACTAACAGGATGTTGATATACATAATGCCTAGAGCCAATGAAATTGTATTGATTAAAAAAAACCATACAGTTTCTAAAGTTACAGAGAATACAGAGAGTCTATTATAAGTTACAGAACCCACAAGAAACATAATTTCCGCTAAAATAGCTCTGCACACAAAAAATTAAATAAGGTACCTGCGGTAATAAGGTCCTCATTTGAAAATTCCTACTAAAATGAGTCGCAGCAACAGCAACCTCATACTTTATGCGTACATGAATTAAATCGACGTCGAGGGGGGTCTGGCAGCTAGCGCCTCCATCTTGCTTATAGCGAACGATATGTCACATACCTAGAGGAGTATGTCTGCTTGGAATTATAACTTTCTCCTGGACACAATAATAAGTTTCCTTGTTTAATTGCTATTTGCACATGTAATAACTCGTTTAGTTTGAACCTAACGTAATGTAGTTTATGATTTGGGTGTTTATTTTCGCCTACTATTGTGTTTATTTTATGCATGAGTAATTTTGTAAAATCTTGTCATAGGTGTAATAAGGCCCACTGGAGTATACCGTGGGCCTTATTATCCGGCCTAACCTAAATTCTCAATGAAACTAATGTTTCTATATAGGATTATGATTGTGACATTATTTTTGGTCCAAAGAATAAAGACGTTTGAATTTACTCTGTTGTACGCTAAGAAATTTATAACTAAAGCTTTTGGGTCCTTATTATCCCTCTGGGGTAAAAAGACTCATGTTTATTTTTATTCAAAATTATTAAAAAGAACCGAATTTTGTTGCTTTTATTAGTTTTAATGGAATCATTCCTCTGGTTAAGATTTTGAAAAAGTTAATTTTTGCTTTGGGCCTTATTATTCTGTGGTAGTTTAATAAGGCCATTGGAAAATGTTTTACAAAACTGAATTATTTTTTCAAATACTCCTTTCTGTTATAGTTTTTCTATTTTTTTAGTTGTGCAAATAAATAAACTTCACAGAAAACTTGTTTTTGTAGTTCTACATATATCACCAAATACTCGATTTATTGCATTTTCAAATTAGGTGGGGCTTATTTGCAGCAGGTACCTTAATTCTCATTTTACAAGGCGCAGACATCGCGTAACTATTTTTGTAATCTTTCTACGGGAAAACTTAATTCCGCTCCCCAGAAAGCAAAATGACAAAATGTGCGCATTTGGGAGCGGTTTTAATAAGAAAGTTTTGAGATATGGCAGTCTTTGTCGAGGCTGCGATGTTAAGGTCAGAAGAACAACGAACAGTTTTCAATTGTTTATCATTCTTTTTTTATAATTCTTGTTATTGAGCACCCGGAGAGAGAAAATCATTGTACATCGCTTATATGTAAGTTAGTATAAGTCATCAGCATTCAATCAATTTTTGGATAACTATTCAGTTAACATTCGGATTGAGCGATATTTATTGCTTATCGATAAATAGTTTTAGTCGGCCATTATATTATTGTGAAAATAGATTAATACATAATATAATTAGCGGTTTGCGTGAAAATGCATTCTTTTCTTTAATCCCAATGAACCCAAGTGACACTCATCTATTCCCTACAGTCCACTTCAAACATCCAACGCGATTTAAATTTTTCTTAGATCGTAGGAAATAGTGTTTATTTGAAAAATAAAATAAAATGTGCACGATTTGCACGAAAGTGGTGTTGTTTAATTAACAGACACTTTTGTTTTCCACATCCCCTCCTTTCCTTCTCTCACGTATTAGGGAAAATAAATCAGAATCCTCAAGTTCCATACATGAAACTGATATGATAGCGACGCCCTGCCTAATGCGCGGTATTTATTCCAAGTCCTTCCATACTTCACATCTTTTAAGTACAAGCACCTCTTTCGGTACTGGTACTTACAAATTTTCAAGTACAAGTCCATGTACTGTTACTTATACGGCTCAAGAGCATTCGAAAACTCAAATCAGAAATTAAAAAAAAAACTGCATGAGGCTTCCATTTACGAAATATCATAAAATATGGTATAAGCTTTTGCTGTTTTAATTTCTACATAATTTTGGAAATTGTTGATACAGTACTTGAGTTTGCGTTTAGCAAAACAAATGTTACATGAGATTATGATTGCATTTATGTAGCATTTACAAAACTCGCAAATGAAAATCAACACTCCACATGTGCGGAGGGAGAGAGCGGATTGTGGCACTTGATTGCTAACCTTCTCAATAAAGGATATTCACTCAGTCCTACAGTTACTCATATATTGCGCTAATTTTCTTTCTATTTTACTGAAGGCGATAAGATTTCTTGAGGCACTGTCGAGATGCACATAATCTATATTATTGGAAAGCGTATTTAAATAAATTACAAGAGCTGAAGTACTTCGCGTTATGGTGGTATTTATAGTAAGTGGGTTAAGTACCAGATTGGAACTTGTACTTAAGAATTTTTTGAGTACGAGTACCTTTTACCTACAGTGGACTCTATGACGAAGTCTTTTGCTCTGTCCGGATGCCTTCTTCCTTTCGAGACTCGAGTAGGTTCTAGACATATTTAATGTTTTTTGTGAATTTTTCGGTTTCCCGAAGTATTTATTGTCTAGATTGCTAATATAGTTTTATTCCATAATGTAACGTAATAAGAATATTATTGAAGTTTTTAATTGCGGTCTTATTACTGAATCCGTTGGAATTAGAATCGAAAAAGCTTAAAAAAGCCTTTTTTCCGGAAAATTAAAAAAACTTTTTGAAATTTTCAAAATTTCATTGATATCAAAAGTTATCAATTAAAATTTCCGCACAAACTGTCAAAATAGTCATTGTCAAAATTCAATGGAATCAGAGCAATCTCAGAATAGTTTTTAAAAATTTAAAAAGATTTTAATTAGTTTTCTTGAAGAAAAGAACTCGTTAAAGCATTTTCGATTCCAATCCGAAAGGATTCAATTTAATTAGGCCTAAGATTGTACGAATTAACGAATGTTTTTTGGAAATTTTCATAACTTTCTGGGGGGGGGGGGGGGTCCAGTCCGCATTCTGGGGAAGGCCTGGCTCACCCTGGCCCCTACCTAGTTACGCCAATGGTTCTTGGACCAACTGGACGATAAAAAAAAAACTTTTGTTTCGTGTGTTTTAAAGAAGAGCAGATTTGCTGTTCCTACATATATATACATATTTTCCCTTTTATTATTATTTTACTTCGTAGTATCTTGAATACCTATTACATAATTTCATTTTTCATTTTTTAGTTAATATTTTGCTTAGAAATTTTCTTTCCTTTATTTTTGATTTTTGGGAGATATAGGTGTTGAAAATTTAGAGGATGGAAAAGGTTATTGTGTTAGTCTTTTGTTCATATAGTTTGTATGTACATATATATCGTATATCTCGACTGGAAGCATGAGTCCGCGGGGTGTTTTGTAATGTAAAATACATTGCGGTATTAAATTGGAAGAACTCCTTTCGTCTTCCAGTACATGTTCAGGAAGTTCTTTTTTAATTTTTGGATTTTTCGATTTGTATCTAACATATAGCTATGTACAGAGGGTGGAGATGTTCAATGTAATTGATATTTTGACTTATTAGAACCAGGTTAACACAAGCTCGCTTTAGTGAGACGTTTAGATAAACGGTCAACAATACATGCTTTTTATCATTTAGTCGGTGTTAGTATTAGTATGTTAAAATAAACCGAACACCGGATAAAATTACATGCAATATAGAACAAGAAAATTTAAAAAAGTTAAATAGAACAAAAATACTAAATATTATATAGAGCTTTTATAAAACATGCTTAGAAATGTCAACAAGAAAATGCTCAGCCACATAATTAACAGTAACGCACATGCGATTAATAGCGTCGTACGTGCTGAAGTTAGACCTTGAGCTTTCTCAAATTGTGCCTACTATCACGAAAAAAGATTTTGTTAAGCAACAACGGAGAATCAATATTCGCGTTTAAGAGCTGATGCACAAAAGTTACATCGGCAACCATACGACGTTTCTCAAGCGAGTGCATATTTAAAGCTTCAAGCGATCCTCATATGTAGGTTGGAAGAATTAATGAATTATTCTAGGGTAGGTGCTTGAGAACAAATCGTAGGAAGTTCCGTTGAACATACTCTATACGGTCGATGTGTACAATGGAGACCAGACCTGGTTAGCGTATTCAATAAGTGTTTTTACAAAGGAAGTGTACAAATGCAATGTTATGATAGGCTTCGAGAGCTCTCGGGACCAACGTTTTATAAAGCCCAGCATAGAGCTACTCTTTGATACCATGTAGTTTATGTGGGATATAACATTCAATATATAGTCACATTTGATACCCAAGTCACAAACAGCACCCACCCGGCGAATCGAGGAATTCGAGAACACATAATCGTAAGAAATTAGTTTCTGATTCATGTTGTTGTATATAAAAACCTAGGTACATATATGTATGTATGTAGATATACAAAACCTTAGGACCTAACATGTAGAGTTTAAAAAAAAAAAAAAATTATATTTAATATTAAATAATTTTAATACTAGAATTGAAAATAAGAAAGAAATCGATTACATAATATTAATTACTTAGCGACAGCTTTCATATTTATGGTATCATGAGCACATTCTTAATAATGTGGGGAAATATGTATAAGAGTGATTGAATTTGAGAAAATACAAAATTCCATACACCTGTAGATAATTTTAAACAATATGGATTTTAATTATGTATTGCACATAAAATAGTATTGGACACAAACTAAGCCACACCATAGAGTAAAGATATCTACAGAGACTGAAAATGTATGGCGGAAATTTTCATAGATTTTGTCCACAAGAGCCGAATCTAACAGCGCCGCATTTTTGAAACTATACCAAAGCAAAGTATTTGCTTATCATGATTACCGCCATCTGCCTGCCCATCTCTAAATTGGTTCCCTGTGCACTTGCATGTCTGCCATGGAACTTTGAAAGTTCTTTAGTTTATAGAGAAAAACTTCATACGAAGCTTGATCGTGTGCATGCAAATGTATGTCAATTTGTCTTTCTAATGAAAATATTTGCGCCTTGCTTTTTTTGTGCTGACTGGAGAGCTACTACGACTTGCATCAGAGAAGTACAACAGCAAGCAATACTAAAAAATTTTGTTGTGATTTTTCACTTCTGAGTATAGAGAATGGTAGATTTCATATTTTTCATTGCTATCTTTATAATTTCGTTTAAGACTTTATTGATTTGCTACCAATCAGTTTTTCATTTGATTCTGCGATAAACTGTTTCTAGGAAGCACTAAGCACACATGTAGATGGGTATACTTGCAGGATCAATGCAAATCTTGCAAGAGAAAGCTACAGTGATTATGCACTTTGGTGGGAAAATGGTTAGATTTTAAAAAATTTGCAATTTTTTTCAATTTTTTTACTTTGATGGCCTATAACTGCTGCTAAAAGGGGATATAGACTTGGAGAGGTGATTGAACATTTATTGGAAATTTTAGACACGACTGTTATCTGCACAGAATGCGCAACAAGAAAGTTACGGGAGGTTAGTGGAAAAGTATCTAAGATCGCAAAACCTCCCCTCTCTACACAAACGAAGCATCAAACCTCTTTATATACATTTTTACTTGCCTCGATCTCAACTAACAAACTGCCTACTTACTTACTGAACACCCTTGCATATGAAATATGTACTACTTTTTAAGCTTGTAATGGAGAAAGAAAAATATCATTAAAAATGTGCTTTAATGCATTGTGTGTCATCATCCTAATGCGGTCTGCAAACGAAATTTATTTGTTGGCCTTTATAGGGTTTTAAAAGATTCAATGAATGATGTAATGGTTATACAAGACTCTCTTTGGAGGGAGGGCGTAATTTTATTGGCCAAAAGCATTTAAATAAAACTGATGTTGGTACCAGTTGGTATCTTTTTTAGCGTATCCTTCGTTACTTCCTTATGAAGGAAGCCTGAATGATTAAAAAGAACAATACACATATGTACAGATGTACATGGGAAAGATTAATTAGAGACTAAGAGTTTAAAAGACTGATATAATAACGCATGTTAAAGGATTAAATCATGTTCCAAGTAAACCAAAAACTTTTCTCAGGATGTTAGTAAGAAAACAGCATAAAATATCCCAATGACCGAGAAAAGACGCCATGCTGGTCCATTCATTTTATTATAAGTCCTCAAAATTATACATGTGGAGTTTAATGTTTAGTTTACTGTGCCTATACGCTAAAGGCTTATTTATTACAACAAATAAGCCCGACATTTGAAAGTTCTAATGATTCATATAAAAATTCTCTTCTCGTTTTCGATGAAATTCGTATTCAATCTGACTTCCAGTACTATATAAAAAAAAAATTGGTTAAAGGCGAGTAGGCCTCGAACAATCAGGTTTCCGTCCCAGAAATTTATAAACGAACAGTCGATCGACCGAATTCAAGTATATTTAAATCTAATCCAAATTTGTCTATGATAACTGAATAACATTCAAAAAGACGGGTGCGAGAGTAATTTTACAAGAGCTTGTCTTATTTTTACGAGTTGTCTTAAAAGTTAACTCAAAAGACATTATTTTTCGGCAACTATGAGGCTGGCAAAAAAGGGACAGTTTCCCTGTTAGAAATGATTGACCTACCTAACCATGATAATATCAAAATTTTAGCTGTAGAAACCTAGAAGATCAGGGGAAAAGGTACTTTTTCGGTTTTATCCTTATATCTAATTTACTAAAAAACTTTTGGAATCCTCGAAAGTAATCGATACAAACACGTGATACAAAAAAAAAATTTAGGGAGCCCAACCCACCCCATTAAAATTAAAAAAATAATATTTCATAATATTTGACTGTTGGGATATGTGCCCGTCCTTTTCGATATAAACTTCTGCGACAGACAGAAGCTTGGAGTTGCTAAGGATTATCTAAGATTCCACATGATTCTGTTTCAATAGCTTCATTTTATAATTCTATTCATTTAGTAAAATCTGTGCGAAATACAATAATTAAATTTGATCAGGACACTTCTGATGGTATTGCTTCATGGGATATTATTAAAACTTTGTATGATGCTGATGCAAACAAAATTACGAAAATGTGCTTGGAATTCAACAAAGAATACAGAGAACAGTAGAACAAAATAACTTTCAAAAATTTGGAAAAAAAACCGGCTACACAAATATTATGTTGGTCTATATCATCAGTCATCCGTACTTTTAAATAAGTTGAAAAAATTACATAATGATAATATTACTAATAAAGCTGAATCAACTGCACAGTTCGAAAAACAGTTTCAAAAAATTTCACAGCTTATTCGATATTTTTAATGTTATATATGTATCTTTTCACAGCACGTATAAAACACCACTATCACTTGATAATACATTTGCAATCAAATTTTTAAGCGAAATTGAATTCTACCATAGAGTAAGGAAATTGATATGGAGAAAATTGCGGTTTGATGCTTCGTAGAGTGGAGGTTTTGTGACTTTAGATTTTCTCAATTAACCTCCTGTAACTTTCTTATTGCGAATTCTGTGAAGATAATAATTGTCATGTCTATAATTTCCAACAAATGTCCAATCACCTCTCCAAGTCTCCATCCCCATTTTGTCGGCAGTTAGTTATAGGACGTCAAAGTAAAAAAATCAGGAACTGAAAATTACAATTATTTTCATTTTTTCTAACGAAAATTTCATTTAGAAACAGTTATAGGAGGATTGATTGGAATATAACATTATGATTCTTATTACCGAATCTTCATAAATTTATGATTTTTATTCGAAATTATAAAAAGTAACTTTCTTTCTGGATTTATATTTTAAACATCAGAAATAATAATTAAAAATTGATAAAATAAAAATAAAAACCTGATTTTTAATTTAAATATCTAAAATAGAAATCTGAAAATCAAATATAAAAATCAGCAAAAAATCTATACCAATTCTAATGATACCTTAGATCAAAATCCGTATGAAATTTCCATCCACACATATTTAATATCAATAAGTATTTTTCTCCCGAAAAAAATGTTGTGAAATGATGACCTTTATTTCCGCTTTTTAAAATAAAAATCGGTTTTTCATTTTTTTTTTTTTTTTTTTTTTTTTTTTTAAATAAAAATTAGCTTTTAATTTTTGTTTTTGAGTAAGTATTTGAAAAAAAAATGAAAAAATAATCTTTTACATATGATTTTTTAAAAACATTCATAACCGTTACGGCACCTGAAAAAAATTGAAAAAAATTTGCAAATGAAAATATGCGAGAAAACAAATTTATCCATCATTAGTAGCAAATAAATAAAGTCATAAACGAAATATCTGTGGAATATTTACATACAAGTGTTTTGCTAATTAAAAATAAAAAATATAAAAAAAATGTTCCACCAAGTGCCCAAATACTCCTCGATTGAATATATTGAAATCATAAAGTTAGCAATTAACAAGTAAAAAACCTAGAATTAGTCTACGACCAATTCTTATGATACCCTAGATCAGGGGTGTCCAAACTTTTTGCTGCGAGGACCAGTTTGGGATTTAAATCTATTTGCGGGGGCCAAGTAAATATGGTAATTAAAAAATCTTATTATAAGTAAAGCTGTATTGAATTTTATATTTTTTTTAGTAAATTACAGATACATACAACAATACTAAACAAACATGACTAAATTATATATAATAAGAAAATTATTTCATGGAATTTTTAATGGGAATGATAGTACTGTGTGTTTTCCTGGAGAGTTTCTTCAAAGTTGGGACCAAAATCTGAAACACCAATTATTAGCAATGATTACAAATGATCATCCGATAAATTTGCCCTGTATTTAGATTTCAGATACTTCATCCTGGAAAAAGTTTGTTCACACATATAGGTAGTGCCAAACATAGAAATAAATTTACAAGCAAATTGCTTTAAATTTGGAAACTCTTTTGTGTCCAAAAATTTGTTAAAATCGATCAAGTTTCCTTCTTTGTATTTATCCTTGATTTGATCGTTAGCTTGAAAATCAATTATTTCCATTTGAAACTGACTTGAAACGTCGGCGACGTTGCCTTCAATTGGATTTTGAAACAGCCGAATTTCCTTTGAATTTATGTCAAGATCAGAGAATCGCTTCTGAAATTGTTGTTTTAAATCCGCGATGACTGTTACTGCAAGTCTGGTGGGAAATTGTTCCTCAGTTTCTGTATGAAATTTTTCACAGCACGTGAAATGGGTAAAATTACATTCATTTATCTGACTTTCGAGCAATATCAGCTTTGCTCTGAATGCTTTGATTTGCGCGAATAAATCACAAATTAAGTTGTTTTTACCTTGAAGATTTAAATTTAAGCTATTCACGTGTTTCACGACATCTGCAAAAAAAAGCCAACTTCCAGAGCCACTCAGCATCCGATAAAAGCGGTTCTGGGTGATTTTTCTCAGCAAGAAAAAAAAATCAATTTCATTTCTGAGCTGGAAGAACTGCAATAACACTTTTCCGCAGCTAAGCCATCGAACTACAGTATAATACGACAAGTCAACAGACTCAGATTCAATTTGTTCGAGATAAGATCGGAATCGGAATCGGATCCTTTTCTTATTCGCCCAACCACCCCGATATTTGCGCCAGACATGTTTCTTCCTCCGTCAATTGTCACACATTGGAGTCAATTCCAGTCCAAGTTATATTTTGCCAACGTGTTTTGTACTTCCTTGAAAATATCTTCTCCAGTTGTAGTGCCGTGCATGCTGTTAACAAAGGCTAATTCTTGTGTGACATTAAGTTTGTCGTCAACTCCACAAACAAAAACTAAAAGTTGTGAGGTATCACTAACATTAGTTGATTCATCCATCGCGAGAGAATAATGAGTGCTTTCCCAGTAATCTGGTGGGGAATATTATTCCCAATATCGTCAATTCGACGAGCAACAGTATTACGGGAAAGGCTGATCATTTTGGAAAGTTTCAACTTTTCTGGACATAATTCACCAACAGCTTCCATCATGCACTCTTTAACGATGTTTCCATCCATAAAAGATTTCCCTTTTTTCGCCAATAAATAAGCAACTTTCATGCTAACTAATGTCAATCAGTACGTTTACATGAATACTTGAAGTATACTTGAAGTATGCTTGAAGTAATCAAAATATCATGAAAACGTTCATTCAACGCGTAAATTTCAACTTAAGTAATTGGAAAATCAAATTCAAGGAAAATTCAAGTTAACTAATTGGAATTAATTCAATCAATTGCTTTACCTGAGCTTCAAGTGGATTTCAAGTCAAGTACTCAAGTATTCATGTAAACGTACTGATTGTTTCATTTTCTGAGTTTACCTTCCTAAATAAATTTTGCTGAGAAGATAAACTACGACGTATTTTTTCAAATTTTTCAGTACGCTGCTTGTCCTTAAATTGTGAGTAAACTGAAGCATGTTTTGTTTCATGATGTCGACGTAAATTATATTCCTTCATTACAACAATAGTGTCATTGCAAATTACACATATAGCCTTGCCATTCTTTGACTGCGATTGCACAAAGAAGTATTTGAATCCCCATTCTTCTTTAAAAACGCGGCACTCGTCATCAACTTTTCTTTTTTTTCCTTCCATGTTCAACTTTAAAAAATAATATTAACATAATAATTAATTTGTAATACCTATATTAAATATGAATTTAAACATACCAATTTACAAATGAGTCACGCGCAACAGAGCACAATAGAAAGAAATCCCGAGGTCAACTGCAAAGATTGTAAATAGGCTCTATCTAGTCACAGTAAATTGCATGAATCAGTAGACTCACTCAAAGAAATTTTGTGACTCATGCTGCTTTTGCGCATTTACCACGCGCATACGGTATACAGACTAACAAGGTATGACTGTCCGGGACCATCGTTTCGCCATTTTGTGCGTCATGTAAATCCTATGAAAAAGAAAGTTTTAATATGTTTGTAAATTTAAAACCTATATGTGACTGCTTGGGTTAAATGTGTTTTACAGTTTACGAAAAAATGTCAAAAACCTTGGCGGGCCGGATAATATCACCTGCAGGGCTGTGTTTGGCCCGCGGGCCGTAGTTTGGACACCTCTGCCCTAGATGAATACCCGTATAAAATTTCGTATGATCACCAATCTATGCAAATTTGATTTTTGAAATGGTTTTTGGCATATATTTCTAGAACGGTTCGTCGGACAGAAAAATTGATTATAAGCAATTTTATAGAACTTCGTATTCTGAAGAAGTTTTTGGTACAATAAAAATATCTAGGACTGATCGTTCTCACAGTATATGTAAAAAACCTAAATTTTTATATGGCAACACCAAGAACGGGTTGGCCGATTTAGTCCATTATTACGAAAACACTATATAAAAAATTTCAGCTCTCTATGTCGATGCGTTCTCAGGTAGTGTTCAAATATATAGTGGAACGCAAAATTTTTGTATGGCAACCCCACGAAGGAGTTCCCCGATTTATCTCATTTTCCATTTTACTTTTTTTTATAAAGTCTGCGTACAAAATTTCATCTCTCTAAGTATACGCGTTCTTGAGTTATCGTGCGCATAGACGGACTGACGGACTACGAACGGACGGAAAGACGGACGGACATGCAAAAATCAAAATAACTTTTAATATTATGCGTGGGTGTCCAATCCATTTTGCTCTACGATCATTATTTCGAGGTGTTACAAACGGAATGACAAACTTAGGATACCCTATAGATTTCATCTAGGGTATAAAAATATGAAATCTACCATTCTCTATACTCAGAAGTGAAAAATCACAACAAAATTTTTTAGTATTGCTTGCTGTTGTACTTCTCCGATGCAAGTCGTAGTAGCTCTCCAGTCAGCACAAAAAAAGCAAGGCGCAAATATTTTCATTAGAAAGACAAATTGACATACATTTGCATGCACATGATCAAGCTTCGTATGAAGTTTTTCTCTATAAACTAAAGAACTTTCAAAGTCAGAATACACGCAAGTGCACAGGGAACCAATTTAGAGATGGGCAGGCAGATGGCGGTTATCATGATAAGCAAATACATTTGCTTTGGTATAGTTTCAAAAATGCGGCGCTGTTAGATTCGGGTCTTGCGGACAAAATCTATGAAAATTGCCGCCATATATTTTCGGACTCTATAGATTTCTTTACTCTATGGCCACATTTAATAATAAGAAATTAATTGAGGAAAACGAAAATAATTCCCACACTCAGAAAAAAAACAAGTTTTTACCAAAGCTGTTGTAAAATCTCGATCTGAAAGTTTTGGAAAAAGCTAATCTATAGAAATTTTGTAGAATTTATAACGGTTTTTAAGAAAAATTGTATAAATCTCTAAAACGTTTCGTAAAAAGAACTCACGTACTCTTGTGATTGTGGAAGCTTGCTTCGTAATTTCCTTTGGTAATATAAAATGTAAAAATTACGAATATTTCGTACATATTGTTGCGAGCGTGACCTTTGGTTCGTTATTTAAAACACAATATTAAATAATTAATATATAAGTTCTTTATTTTACTCTATCCAATCAACTGGACTCTAATTATCGCTAACACTGTACTTTCAACTATCGCAATCTAATTACACACTTTCGCTTCTTTATTACTTTCACTTGTTAACGCTGCAACGTCTAAGACAAGATTCTTTTTCTGGCGGTGACAGCTGTTATATTTATAGCATAGAAACTCTCCGGATTATTCTGGAGTGTCAAGTCAAGTCAAGTGTGATTTGCGCCGAATTTTTATTTGCTTTTGTCGTAGTTTCCGTCGAAGTTTTCTCTATTTGTCCTCATTTGTTCGTTGGGGCTCATCTTTAGCCCTCAGTTCGGTTGGATGTCGTCTTTTTTCCTCTTGTTGATAGGTTTCCTTTGTGACTTTCGAACTTTACGTTTTATTGTCTTCTTTTTCCATTACAGCTGATGCGCCTTATCAGTCGTACCTCATGTCGTTCTCCTTTTGGAGTTAGTTGTTAGTAGGAGGGCGGGGGAAGGAGATATGAGAGGATAGGATGTGGATTTTTGGGAGTGTTTAGGAATGTTTGGTTTACTTCAGAGACACTTTCTGCATAAACGGGGCTGAGATGTGATTACCCGAGTTACATATATTAATTCCCATGATTTACCGGAAACTTATAAAATTCCAAAGAAACCTAAGCCACTATCTTGGTAAGGTATAAACTCTCATAAATAAAATGTTCCCACATTTTATGCTGCACCGACAGCGTATCATAACAATAAAAATATCAAATTAATTTCACACAGCTTGTAAAAACGCTGATGTTTGCAGAAAGTAAAATGAGATCAGTCTGTGAAAGCTTTAACTGAATGTCGGGACTCTTATAATCAGCACGGCGGTAAAATAAAAAACGAATGTAGAAAAATTTCTTGAATAAAGTTTAGAATAAAGTGCAAGATTTTGTTGGGATTTAAAAATCGATTTCTTTCCCTTTTTTTTTCTCTCCGGAAAAATACGAAAATAATTTACTGGCGCAGTCGGTAGGATCCTTTTCTGTAGAACAAGGATGCAGTGATTCGAGCTTATCGAAGGTTTATTTGTCGTGACCCAATATTCAATTGGTGCAATTGTGACATCACGACTCGAGCTAGCAGGAAATGCACAAGTAATTAAACGATTTGCAATAACTAATCATTTTACTTCGCACAGTGAAATGCTTGGCGATTGCGAATTGTTTACTTGTAAACTGGCGCATCCACTGCTGTATGTAACTGGGCATTGAGTCATGGTTAAGTAATTCACTTCGCATAGTGAAATACTCAGCTGGGCTCACTGTTTGTTTACATACAGTATTGGGGGCTCCCGCTGTCGGCAGTGATTAGCGTAATACTTTGTAATTATGATTGCAAGGTATTGCGCTGGTCACTGGGTCAAAGTCGCTTCCGCCTAATTGAATGGAGGTGAGCACGGTCGATTCGCTAGATCGGTGAGTTCAGTTAGAAGTTGGATATTATTGAAGATAGCAGTTCGGTGTTAGATTTCAATCGCGATAGTCGCAGTAATTTTTTGTGAGTTAGGTTAGTGTTCTTAAATAAAATCATACGTAAAAGTAAAGTCGGTGTTGTTTTTAATTGTTTTCCCTGCTTTGCTTTGGGACACGACAATTTGGCGCAGCCGGTTTAAAAAGGTATTGTGTTTTTAAAATTTATATATTTTGGGAGTTATGCTTTTTTAGCTGCTCCATTTCTTTTTTATTGGGAGTTATGTTTTTTTAGCTGCTCCATTTTTTTTTAATTTTGGGAGTTATGCTTTATAGCTGCTCCATTTTTGTTTATTTTTGTTCATTGTGGGAGTTAACGCTTTTTTTAGCTGCTCCATTTTTTTTAATTTTGGGAGTTATGCTTTATAGCTGCTACATTTTTGTTTATTTTTGTTAATTGTGGGAGTTAACGCTTTTTTTTTAGCTGCTCCATTAACTTTTCAGATTAAATTTAAGAAGTGTGATTAAGTGCTGAGTTATATATTTTATAATAATTCTGTGCTGAGTGTGAGTTTGTGTATAAAGGGTTAATTATAGGCATTTGAAAGTTTTTCAGTGTGCTCTAGATGCAAAATTCAAGGTATAAGTAATTGATTCATCGGGGGCTTTCAGAATTTTGTTCTTTGTTTGGTTTGCGGCGATTTTTGATATTTTTAGTTCAATAGGGGGAAACAAAGGTTTTGTGTTCTCATCGTTGGCCTTCATGTTTTTATTATAAAAGAGAAGTGTAGTGTAAGTTATTTAGGTTTTGTGTTTTTGAATGAATTGGTAAACGTAAGCGAAACGGTAAATTTTTCTTTTATGTTGAATAGAGTAAAAGTAGTTGTTAAGAAGTGGTGATTTTTGGAAGCATAACATTGTTTTGTTTTATTCTCCTTAAAAGTTGAGTCTCACGCCTTTTTGGTTGTCCAGTCTTAGGCTAATTTTCTTTACAGGTTAAAGTATTGCAGAAAAGTAAAGAAAAAGGGTATAAATGGTGGTGATTGTTGTTGCGTGAGATTGTTTTGGGCTAGGTTGTCTGAGTTTTATGAAATGTATAGTGTGAAAGTGTAGTATGCAAAAGGAGTAGCTTTAGCAGTTTAGTAGATTAAGTAAGTAAAGACTAATTTTTCGGAATGGAATGTACGGCGTATTAAGGGTTATAATTTTGGTCATTGGGAAGTTGTCAAACCCTAGGTAAATTTAAGGTATTCGCGGGTATTCGGGCGTTAAACTTGGAAGTAGGTTCGGAGAAATATTGAATATTAGGAAAGAACATTATTTAAACACCGTAGAAAAGTTCAAGATTTTGTGTATAGAGTTTTTAAGCAATTAGTTACAGTCTAGGAGAAGTGTTTGAGAGTTAAGGGAAAATTAGGTAATGACTATAGATGTCAGTGGGAAGAAGTAACGTTCTAACGAGGGAAGAATTGTTACGAGTTAAGGATCAGGAAAAGGAATTGGAAACCAGAACGCAGGAATTGAGGGAGTACCAGCTGATATTACAACATTACGAACAGGATTGGCGGTACCTAGAAGAGCATCTAACGGATGAATTAAAGAAACGATTGCCGAGTGAAGACGTAAATAAGTTTCTGGAGGAAATAAGTGAGGCTACAGTGAAAAGCACAAAGGGAGAAACCTTAGATTTGGTGATAACATCTACCTTTGAAGTTATTGGTAGAATTGAGAAAGAAACTGATCAAGCGTTGAATGAGTGCAAACAGGAAAACAGGGCTTTAAAAGGAACTATAAAGTCTTTAGAAAGGCAATTGGAGGAGGCAGAAAAAACAGCCACTGAACTAGAGCAAGAATTAGGAGTCGCACCATTATCACAAGAAGAGGGTCTAGTTCGAGGGATTTTTAAGAAGTGGTCACCCAAGAAATTGGTATTTCACGAACGGCAGCGAGAAGAAAGAGCGAGTACTTCAGGGCAAGAAGAAATTTTGAAAGCTAAACAGCAGACATTAGCAAAGACGAGTGAAGACCAAGTTTCGAAAGAAAAAAACTCAGAGAAACCAGCAAGGAAAACCATGGCCGATGCTTATGATAAAGTCATGGACTTGGTGTCCAGATACATACCCACGTTTTCTGGAGAAAGAATGCCAAAACTGTCGAAGGAAGTTCACCGTTTCCTGAGCTGCTGCAAAGATCTTTACGATCGTTTAAAGGCCGAGGAACAGCCCATCTTCATGAAATGTGTAAGATATCGGTTGTTAGACGACGCATATTATCTAGTAAGCTCGGAGGAGCCGAAGGATTTTGAGGCATTGCAGCAGACAATTCAGACTGCCTATATGCCAAAAAAATCGTACTGTGAGCTTCGAGCTGAAATGATAGCATGCGTTCAAAGGCCCGGTGACGACATAAAAGACTATGCGGATAGACTTAAGGAGCTACTGTGTCAAATCAAGGCGGCAGTTTCGGCTAAGTATCCAGACAAAGACGGGGGATTGATAGCGGAACTTGAGGCAGACGCGGTGGCAACGTTCAAGGCGGGTGTTATGCAGCAGACTACTCAGCTATATTTGACGGGACGCAAATTTCGATCTCTGGATGAAGCACGTGAGGAGGCAGACTACTTCGAGATGGATGCTAGGAGACTTAAAATTAAGGAACCAGGGCTGCGGAATTATACGAAGGAAGACAACAGAGGAATGGCAGCAGGCAGCTGGGGTGCTGGTAGGTTCAGCAAGGAGGAACCTAAAAGGACGGGACCGCAATTGAGGCCAGCATTATCGGGAATACACAGGGGTTCCCCTAGTCAAACAAAGCAACCAAGACCTATTCAGTGCTTTCAGTGCGGACAATGGGGACATTTTGCTAGGGAATGCAGAGAAGGGAAACAGACGCCTTACTGCATAAAATGCCGAATATATGGACATGATGCAACTGGATGTAAAAGGCAACAAGTCAGGTTTGCTGAGGCACTACCTAGCAGTTCGGTAGAGGTGCAATCGGAAGCAAAAGTTATATACTGCCAATTTTGTAGAACATCTGACCACTACACCGCAAATTGTTTAAAAAAATTTCTAGCAGAGAATAATATTCAGCAAGAGGGAAACGGGAGGTGGCAGCTCGGGAACATTCCCGCAGCTGCCTTCCACTAAACAAATTAGGAACCAGATACTCGGGTAAAGACATAGACATGGAATTAGAGCTAGTTAATAATTGCATCATCACAATAGAAGCCGACATTGGACTAGAAGATAAGCTTACATTATTGGTGGATACGGGATCCACCTGCAATTTAGTTAAGGTAAATAAAATAAGGATGGATACACTGATATAAAAACATAAATGTATCACGATTGGAGGGCTGTTTGGAGCTCAGCAACGTTCAATTGGAACCTGCAAGGCGCATCTTCACGTAGGTAGGGGTAAGCAAGAATGCGAGTTCCAGGTAATACACAACACAGATTCAATACCGGTTGACGGAATATTGGGAATGGAATTCCTCAAGGATAAAGCTGTTATCGATTGTATTTATAGAAAATTGTCAATACAGCACAGACAAGTGTACAAGAAAGCACCGCCAATTTTCAGGAACGTAACAGGAGCCGAAAAAGTTGAACATATAACCTTGCAGGGTTATGATGTAGAAGGGAAACGTCTCTCCAGTAGGGAAGCAATTCGGACAGTTTCAGCGGAAGTTCTAAGAAAGCGAATGAGTAATAGAATTGAAAACCTGAGAGAGGTGATATATAAAGCTCGAGCTACCTCTGAGAGTATAACCAAGTATTTTAGAGTCGAAAAAGAGGCAAATACTCAACAGGATATCGAGGATAAAGCACGTGGAAGCCCGGAAAGAGGAAATACTTTGGCGTCGGCTCTTTGCACAGAGGCGAAGCAGGAAACTCCTCTCTATACAAAGGAGATTTTGGTAAGGTTGCCAGAAGGAATGTGGGGGCAAAAGCAAATTCGGGAAGTAGTTGTTGAAGGGAAGGGGTCAGATTATCCTCGCACGGAAATCGAACCAGTTATTTCCGAAACTGCAGCCTTTGCGGAGGCGCAAATATGCGAAAACGCTTCAATTCCTAAACAGGGCAATATAACCAAACCTCTCCTTAACTCGAGAAATGGCAGGGAGTCCATAGTACAGCTGGAACCAAGAACGGAGCAATTGGTAAGAATCTGTGTCGAGAGCGAAGACGAGCTGGTGTGCAGGGCGGAAGAGATTATCCCAGGTGTGTACTGTGGTAACACTATAATCAGGCCGGAGAATGGACAGGCGTTTGTGGGTATTGTCAACGCTAGAACTGAGCCGGTTGAGATAGCGAACTTTCAACCCAAGCTTGAGAGGTTGGATAGGTATTCAGTGCAGCCATTGAGAGATAAGATAAAGGCGGTAAGTCGTTCTTAGCAAAGACTCGAATTACTGAAACAAACACTAGTACTGTCGGAAGATTTAAATTGCGAAGAAAGAGAGGTGGTATCGGAAATTTGTAGTGAGTATAATGACATTTTTTACTTGCCAGGCGACAAGTTAACATATACTCCAACTAGGACTTTTAAGCTTCCATTACTGTCGAATACAGGGCCCATAAACAGGAAATAATATCGTCTGCCGGAGGCGATTATAATGCTTCTGTTTATGTAGTTATGCATGCAGTATGATTAGGTAAAATTATGTAAAAAAAAAAACAAGTTTGATATTTTTATATGGATAATAGAATTGATAATAACGTAGAACTAGCCATAGGAAATTAATTGTTGGCATTATAATTACACTTGTCTTCTGTTTAAGGTATATATTATTATTATTACATAAGAGAGAAATTATTATGTACAATAGATGTGAAAATTAGAATAAAGAATGGAAATTAAATATATATGTATAATAAATAAAGATTAGTGAGAATTGGAACTAAAGAATTATTGTAAAATGAAATTTGTAAAGAAAAGAAACGGATATATGATAAGGTAATTAAAAGGAATGAAAAAAGAAAAAACAAAAATTTGTTAAGGTAATGAAAAAAAATGAGAAAAGAATATAGAAGAATAGAACAGAAATTATATATGAAATAAAAAGATGTAAAATGACGTAAATAATGTAAACCGAACCATAGCTATAAAAATTGTGTAGGTCATAGTGAATATTGTCTCTTAGTTTTGGTATAAATTAGTTAAGTTAGATATTGTAATCTAACTGAGCACCCCGATCTGATTCCTCTTGGGAATCAGTTTTTCTCAGGGGGGAGGAATGTCGTGACCCAATATTCAATTGTGACATCACGACTCGAGCTAGCAGGAAATGCACAAGTAATTAAACGATTTGCAATAACTAATCATTTTACTTCGCACAGTGAAATGCTTGGCGATTGCGAATTGTTTACTTGTAAACTGGCGCATCCACTGCTGTATGTAACTGGGCATTGAGTCATGGTTAAGTAATTCACTTCGCATAGTGAAATACTCAGCTGGGCTCACTGTTTGTTTACATACAGTATTGGGGGCTCCCGCTGTCGGCAGTGATTAGCGTAATACTTTGTAATTATGATTGCAAGGTATTGCGCTGGTCACTGGGTCAAAGTCGCTTCCGCCTAATTGAATGGAGGTGAGCACGGTCGATTCGCTAGATCGGTGAGTTCAGTTAGAAGTTGGATATTATTGAAGATAGCAGTTCGGTGTTAGATTTCAATCGCGATAGTCGCAGTAATTTTTTGTGAGTTAGGTTAGTGTTCTTAAATAAAATCATACGTAAAAGTAAAGTCGGTTTTGTTTTTAATTGTTTTCCCTGCCTTGCTTTGGGACACGACATATTTATAGTGAACGTAAATGAAAATTTATAATAGTATTTTGTTTTCATTGTGTGGAAATAATAAAGTGTGAAACGCAGTGACCTAAAGCAAAATTTAGTAGATCACGAAGAAACGACCACTAACTCAACACAATACTGGAGAGAAGAAATCAAAGAAACATAGCGATTGACCGCAACAGAGCAATGGCACAACCGGCACAACCAAACATAATGGAGCAATGTTTAGTTGCATTGACAGAGATCCTAGGCAGGCAGGCTCAACAACCATCCCTCAGAAGCAGGATTGAGAAAAAACTCCGCTATTTACCTCCATTTGAAGGGAAACCAGGGACTTTACCATCATTTATATCAGCTGTTGATAGGGCATTATTTGAATATCCACAACAAGCATACCAAGTGTACACAGTCATCTATAATGAGAAGATATTGGGTTCAGCAAGGAATTACTTGGAAACCTCACCACCAGATTCATGGGAAGAATGTAAGATGAAGTTGAAATTACATTATAAACCATCAAAAAAACAAGGTCAAATAATGCAAGACATAAGTATGTTAAAAGTAAGTACGATTTTAGATTTACTAGATAAAATTTCAACATTTGTTAACGATATATCAGAATGTGCAATTTTTAGTGATTACCAAAGTGAGATAGTTAATCAATTAAGCAGTGTATTGGTGTTGAAAATAAAAAGATAACAGCTGGTGCTTTAGCTGCAGAATTAAATAACTTATTTAGATTAGAAGAAATTAGAACAGTTCTGAATAAATATATCGGTCAAGATCAATTTAATTTAAAATTTTGTAAACTCCACCAAATACCAAAAGAAAGATTTAACCATAGGCCAACACAAAGTCATAATTATAGTAACGTTCAACAAAATTTTAATAATCACAGACAAGCAAGAAATTTTAATGTCAGTTCCGATCGATTTCATAATCGCAATGCTAATAATTCTGGTCAATTTCGAAATAATAATTCTGGTTATCCTAGAAGAAACTTCTTTCCCAATAATAGTGCTCAGTGGAGAAACTCACATCAAAATAATAATAACCATAATAATGCTAATATCCAACCGATGGAAGTCGATGAAATTAGTGCTAGACAAAATATTAATCAGGCCGAGCAAAACGAGTTTTTTATAAACTTGCCTCGGACATGAAAAAAATATTTATTACCCTAACAATCAATGATCGAGAGTTTATCGCTTTATTAGATACTGGCTCTACTATAAGTTTATTAAATTTGAAAAATGTCCCGAATGAAATTTATGAATGTTAGGTGAAAAGATAAGTTTTAGTACAATAGAAGGAGAAATACAGAAAGACACAGAGTATGTGAAAACAAAATGTCCTATTGAATTCCAACAACCATATAACGCCAGAATGAAATGGGTAAAAATTAATTTAGAGAAAACATATAATCTTTTGATAGGAATGGATTGGGTTCAAAATAATGTAAAATTAATTGATATTGAAAATAGGGAAATTATATTAAAAAATGGGGTAAAGTTACCATTCTCAAATAAAAGTGTTAAAGAAGTAAATGTATTAGAAGAGAGTAGATTGGGAAATATAACGCTAGATCATTTGAACAATGAAGAACTGGAGAACTGGAGAAATATAAAATGCTATTCTATAAAGAAGGGGATAAGTTAACAAATACCACAAGCATTGTACATGAAATTACCACCACTACTTCGGAGCAAATAAATGCTAAATTGTACAGATATCCACCGCAACACGAAGAGGAAGTGAGAAAACAAATTAGCGAAATGGAAACTCAAGGTATCGTGAGAAAAAATAAGAGTAAATATAGTTCACCCATTATAGTGATACCCAAGAAAAAAGACAATTCGGGGATTCAAAAATATAGAATTGTTGTAGACTATAGAAAATTAAATTCAATTACAATAGACGACAAATATCCCTTACCAAATATTGATAGCATACTAGATAAATTGGGTAAAGCCCAATACTTCAGTTTATTTGATCTTGCAAAAGGTTACCATCAGATTCTAGTAGCTCAAAAAGACATTGAAAAGACCGCTTTTGTGACACCCTGTGGTTTATACGAGTATGTCAGGATGCCATTTGGTTTGAAAAATGCTCCTGCTACTTTCCAACGTTTTATCAATGAAATATTGCGAGATTATATCAACCAAATATGTGTCGATTATTTGGATGATATTTTAATATTTTCTACCACTTTGGCAGAACATCTGGTATCAGTAGAAAAAATCTTTAAAAAACTAGCAGAATACAATTTAAAAATTCAAGCCGATAAATGTAGTTTTGTAAAAAGGGAAACTCAATTTCTTGGGCATGTTCTAACTAAAGAAGGTATTCTACCAAACCCTGATAAAATAGAGGATATAAACAAAGTCAAATTGCCTAAAACCGAAAGACAGTTAAAGAGTTTTTTAGGAATGACAGGATTCTATAGAAAGTTTATGAAAGACTATGCCAAAGAAGCTCAACCTCTAATAAAGTACTTAAAGAAAAATGATACAATAAATACAAATGACCCACAGTATGTTGAAGCATTTGAAAAGCTGAAACTTTTAATTATGTCACATCCAATTCTGAAATTTCCGGATTATGAAAAAGAGTTTACAGTAACTACCGATGCAAGTGAGTACGCAATCGGAGCAGTTCTCTCGCAAGACGGTCATCCGGTCTGCTATGTCTCTAGATCGCTAAATAATCATGAGAAAAATTATAGCGTAACAGATAAAGAATTTCTGGCTAGAGTTTATTCTGTAACTTATTTCAGACCTTATTTGTACGGTAGAAAATTCAGAATCATAACTGATCATGTTCCAATAAAATATTTGAATACGAAATATAAAGGTAAAGAATTTACCCAGAGAAATCAGAGATGGATATTGAAATTGCAAGAGTATAACTTTGATATCGAATATTTACAAGGCAAAGAAAACAAAGTGGCTGATTTTCTCAGTATAACCAAGAACAGTCCACAAATAAATGAGCAGAACAGCAGTGAATCTAATATGGACCTGTCTGATACTGCACATTCAGTAAATGAACAACTCTTAGATCATATAGGTATTAAAGAAGAAATCATAAACAAGTTTAAGACACAACTAATATTAACATACAATCCAAATAAAGAATTAGACATAGTATTCGGTAGAAGAATAATAGAAATTAACCCTCAGTACGAAGTAGAAAAAATTAACGAAATATTAAAGAAGTACATTAAACCCGGACATATAGGAATATATTCTGAAGTTCAGGATAGCGATTATAATAAAGTACAGCAATGTATAATAAAGTTGTTCTCTGGAAATTCAAATATCAAGTTTATGAAGGTTACAAAGAGAGCTCAAGAAATGAAAGACGAAGAAGAATGTCACAAACAAATCTCATTATACCATGCGAAAGAATCTCTACATAGTGGTATCAACGAAACTTATCAAACTCTCAAAGACAAAATCTATTATCCTAAGTTACAAGAGCATATACAACTCATAATAAATAATTGTGATAAGTGTCAAGAGATCAAATACGATAGGAACCCAATTAAACCAAAATTAAGTATAACAGAAACACCTACAAACAAAAACGACGTTATTCATCTAGACACATTTCATTATAAAAAACAATCATTCATAACCATTATAGACAAACTAACAAAATTCGCAGTAGTTTATCCAATAACGGATAGGAATTGGGTAAAGAAGATCGCGATTTTAGAAGGATATTTGGCTACATTTGGTAAACCTAGAACTATTATAATGGATAATGAGTTTAAATCTGAACAGCTAAAAAGGTTCCTTCAGGAACAAGGTATAGGAGTCCATTGGACGAAACCGAACAGTCACACCGGCAACGCTGATGTAGAAAGATTACACTCAACAATAATTGAGAAGGAACAAGCCATTGAGGGAGATATATCAGTTGAACAGAAAATTCAAAAAGCTATAGGTAATTATAATGATAGGTACCATACTACAATTGAATTGACTCCTAGAGAAGCCAGTAACCTAACAGACACAACTCCATTAATAGAAAGGATTAATAAAAAGAAAAGAGGATATATAAATAAACTGAATAAAAGTAGAGAAAAGTATAACGAAAATAGGAAAGAATGTTACATTAAGAACTATAAAAGACTTAGGCATAAAGATCAACCTTATTTTAGAAAATATCGTTTAGAAAATGTGCATCCGTCTAACATTAAAAGACCAACAAAATTTTCAGGTAATCATAATATTTCTAATGATGACAACGTCAGTGCAAGGGCTATTGCAGGTTCATCCTATTAACGAAGAAAATGGGTACGTAAAAATCAGAATAAGGGCAGTAGAAATAGCAAACGAGACTGACACAATTTTGCATGTAATAGATCCAACTGAAATGTTAATGATTTTAAGTAAATTAGAACGAAATACAGAATATCTTAAAGTCGAAGATAGAGAAACACTTTGTACAGAAATAAATTTTATTAAGAGTAAACTCAAAACAATTCAAAATCCTAGTAGACAAAAGAGATGTTTAATAAATGCTGTAGGTAATGCACAAAGATGGTTATTGGCACTATGGATGATGATGATAGAACAGAAATTACTGAACACCTTAAAGTTGTGGAGACAAATAATCATAATGCTATTCAAAATTTAAACAAACAGATTAAAATAAATGAGCATTATAACAAAACATTAACAGATTTGAAAATGCTAATCGAAAACGACCGAACAAAAATTTTAAATTCTTTCAATATAACTAACCACAATATGCAGGAGTTAAATTACAAAGTTTTATTTTTAGATCAAGAGACCAAGCTTCGATTTTTCGAAAATAAAGTAAATCAAATATTAGATAATATAATGGCAACAAAAAATAATATAATACATCCTAGTATGTTAACGTTAGAGGAGCTAGATGCATATAAAATTGATTTTCATAAATTAAAACTTTTAAAGGCAGGTGTTATGAGATATAATGATCAGCTTTTGGTATTTGCAATCAAAATTCCTAAGAGTTATGTACTTCAAGAGCTTCAGTCATCCATTATGTCTGAAACCAGGAAAGTGTGAGGAAATAGTAGTTCGCCTAGTTGAACATCTAGGGTTATTTCTCCAAACACCTGTGCTGCTGCTCCAGTTGCTGTTCTTAGTAGATATTTGGTGGTGTTGTGAAGCCATTTGTTCCTAACAAGATCTGCTCTAATAATTGATCTTGAAGCTCCAGTATCGATAGTAACTGCGCAGTCATTTTTTCCTACACTTCCATATATAACAAGACTGCTATTATTTCTCTGTAACTGACTTACTTGGATGATGACTGTGGGGCTGTCGATTCCACCAACCAACTTCTGCCCCACGAAGTTGGTTTTTACTAGTTTTCCGACTGCTCAAGAGGAGAGACGATGCGACTAGTCGCTGCTTGATATCTAGTCTCTCCACGAATAGCTTGTTCCCTGGCTCGACATCTTTGGCATTCTTCTTTCCCCTCTTCTTCTGGTGATTCCACTCGTCGACGTTTTCTGCAGTCTCTTTGAAGGTGCCCTGGTATATTACAATTCCAGCATCTAAGGGCACCACGTGAAGGCGGGCTCTGTGATGATGGCACTCTGTTGCAAGTACATTCTTCCACTGAAATTTCTCTCACTCGTACTGCACTCCGTGAAGCTTGTCTGGCGGATTCATACGCTAATGCATAGGCTAGTGCTTCTGCTGTTGCTTTCTTTCCTGCGAGCCTTAACGCTTGTTGTATATTTTGATCTGCAATAGCGTTAACAAATGCCTCCGTCGCCACTTCATTGAGAAAATCCGCATTCACGCTGGAGTATGAAAGATGCGCTAATCTTTCTACATCTGCCTGCAGTTTTTGTAGTGATTCGCCATGTTTTTGAATCCTGTTGCGCAACTGTAGACGATATACTTGCAGCATGTGCTCATCTCCGTAACATAATTCTATCGCCTGTATAATGAAGCATAAGTACGCTGATTTTCAATCGGTACAGTTTGTAAGAGTTCTGACACAGGACCTCGAAGTGCTAACACCAGAGCTATAGCTTTGTCTTCATCATTCCATACCTTTTCGCTCTGAAGCTGCCTCGAATTGTCTCTTGAAGATATGCCACGAATTTTGTCCATCAAATATTGGAGCTTTCATTCTACCTGCTCGGGACATTTCAGCTGCTACGTTTAGAGGCTGACGATGCTTTATTCTTTCCAGATCTGCTTTAACATTTTCAAGTTGCTCCGTGACTCTTTGTTGAACTTCCGAAACCTTTTGTTGAAATTCCTGCTCAATTCCTTCAATTTTCAAATTTTGTTCTTCTAAAGAACTTTTTAGAAAATTTTTCTGATCCTCCAAACGAGTTTCTAGACAATTCTCCAGAGAACTATTTTGTTCGTCCAAGCGTGTTTCCATAGATTTCTTCTGCTCATATAACCGGGATTCCAGAGAATTCTTTTGTTCCTCAAAGGCATTCTTTTGCTCATCTAAACGGGATTCCAGAGAATTCTTTTATTCAACAAAAGCATTCTTTTGTTCGTCCATAGATTTCTTAATCGATTCTCCGAAACTGAAGTCGTTTACTCTCCATTGCCAGTAGATGTCACCAGTTGTCTCTTTCTATTGCACGTAACAGTATGTAATTAGATTTAGAAAATTCTCAAATTCATGAAATTTGCAAAGTTTGATACATAATAACGTAAAGGGTACACACTGAGCAAACAAACGCAAACACATGTGCTCGCACGTTTGAAATAGAAATTTTGTAGTGTGTACGTTCAAAATATTTCCAACGATGCCTCGACCCGTAACCCCCGCAAGATACAAGCCATGAATACAGTCGAAAAAAGAGAGCAGCGGGCCGGTCAGCAGGCGACATCCACAGTCTTCTTGCCTTGTCTCCAAACGAGTTTCTAGACAATTCTCCAGAGAACTATTTTGTTCGTCCAAGCGTGTTTCCATAGATTTCTTCTGCTCATATAACCGGGATTCCAGAGAATTCTTTTGTTCCTCAAAGGCATTCTTTTGCTCATCTAAACGGGATTCCAGAGAATTCTTTTATTCAACAAAAGCATTCTTTTGTTCGTCCATAGATTTCTTAATCGATTCTCCGAAACTGAAGTCGTTTACTCTCCATTGCCAGTAGATGTCACCAGTTGTCTCTTTCTATTGCACGTAACAGTATGTAATTAGATTTAGAAAATTCTCAAATTCATGAAATTTGCAAAGTTTGATACATAATAACGTAAAGGGTACACACTGAGCAAACAAACGCAAACACATGTGCTCGCACGTTTGAAATAGAAATTTTGTAGTGTGTACGTTCAAAATATTTCCAACGATGCCTCGACCCGTAACCCCCGCAAGATACAAGCCATGAATACAGTCGAAAAAAGAGAGCAGCGGGCCGGTCAGCAGGCGACATCCACAGTCTTCTTGCCTTGTCTTACTGAAGGAGTTTTTCATATAAAAGTTGCTTGTATTTTGTTCAAACTCTATATATATTTTTTTTAAATTATTAGAAAGAAAACATATTTGGCTACAATTTGTTTAAACTTCATTTTGCTGTGGGAGCAACAGTTTTGGGCTTTAGGACCTGTTTAAGATGAAATTTTAGTTTTTCCTCCATGACGAGTATATAAAAAGCAGTGAGAGTGAGCTCTTAGTGCATGCTGTACCCGGCACGTTAAGTAACCTTACCATCTTACGCTCAATACATCTCAGCTGAGTGATAATTGCATGTGTCCGAATCTGTAGGCAGCTACATTCGATATCATCAGACCACGCGTAACCCCCGGAATATAATACAAGCCATGAAGTCTCCGAAGGCACCGAAACATTAAAAGGCCAAAAGGCCTTAACGTGCCGGGTACAGCATGCAGTAAGAGCTCACTCTCACGGCTTTTTGTATACTCGTCATTGAGGACAAAATAAAATTTCATCTTAAATAGGTCCTAAAGCCCAAAGCGGTCGCTCCCACAGCAAAATGAAGTTAAAAAAAATTGCAGCCAAATATGTTTTCTTTCATGTGTTTATGTTCCACTGTGCTTTTGAGAATAGAAATCGTGTTTTTTTTTGGTGGTAACCCCCCTTAAGTGCGAATTTAGAAGCAGCTTTTTTTAATAAGCTTTTTTCTTATGTTTTTCACTTAATTTAATTAGAGCGCAAATTTTTAGAGTATACATTCTGATATTATTAATTTAAAAAAAAAAACTTTTAAAATAGAATCCAGTGGCATAATGGAATCTCTCAGAGGCGCCTCGGCGAGGGATCCTCATCAACAAAATTAATGTAAGTTGCTGCCAAATGTTTGTTTGATTATCTTATATTTATTTTTGATTACATATATTGACTGATGATCCGCCCAGAAGGGTCTAAATAACTTAGTATTTATTAAATTCTTTTCTCACCACGTATATACATATATATAAAATCTTGCTTTATATTTCTATTAGAATGAATGTAGCAAAAAGAATTTAGGCTTTATTGAATTCGTTTCTCGCTATATCGATATATAAAATCTTACTCGACATCATTATTAAAATAAAGCATTTTATAACATGATGGTACGGTAGAGTCTTTTGATTTCTCCTCTCACTCTCCCGGAGCCCTCTTATTATGAAGGTTGACTAGGTCCGCTCCTACTCTCTTTTCAGGTCAGCACAAGGACACTGGAAATACTCTGCCCTCAGTGTCGATTGGGTGGATGGGGCGATGGCAGCTGATGGCATATTATCTGCGCCTTCACATGGTTAATGGTAAGTAGTGTAAAGGTCCGTTCAGGACTGGATGTGTGCGACGGCCTTTGTCTTGTCAGGCACGAATATTTTTTTTGTATATGGCTGGTGGCAGCGCAGGTTTTCGTGGAACCTCCCCACACTCTCCGCCAATAGCCAAGGCGGGCTAGCGTGCCGCCCTGCACCTCAACGCTGTCTACCGAGTGATTTGTCAGCTCATGCTGGCAGTCTGGACTGCACGTCCGATGCCAATCACTCTACATACTACCATAACATGGCATACGGTTAATGTCTGTAATATTAGGTAGTGGGTAGGCGTCACCGATAGTAATGTCATTTACCCGGCGAAAATCTACAACCACTCGCCATAGAAGGAGGTGTGAATTCCACGGGCTATTTGAAAGGCTTATTATACATATCAGAGTCCAACATTTCGTTTATTTGTCGCGTTATTTCTTTCCGGCTTGATTTTCCGGCATTAGATTCCAAATTTTATCAACGATAACCGCTAAATCATCGAGCGCCTGGGGCAGCGATAACTACTGCTTCAATGTGTTCAGGTAATTGGCTTAACCACAGCGAACGTAACATTTGTTCAAAAATCAAATTGCCACCTGCCTGACGATGCTCGTTCAGTAAATGTGAAGGTTTACGTGAACCTAATTCGAGATCTGATAACAATGTTTTGATGCGACGTTGTTCGCATTCAGAATAAATGCTGATTATTTGCAATTTGAGTGCGTCGTATTTATTATTTTCCGGTGGTGATTCGACCAGTGAAGCAACATGAGTAAGCACTCTCGGTTTTAATTGTGTGAGCAACAGATGATGTTATGTCCGATGTAATTGACGGAATCAGACTCTGATGTTTTGGGGCTAAAACTCAGGCATTGAAATTCTGACGTTTACAGCCTGTAACTCACAGTTATGGTTAGCGCCTACACTTGGTGCATTTTTTGCGTTAAACTGTGTAGTTTTCGTCAAATCCAGAGGCTTCTTTGCTTCTTCAAGGTCCCTTGACATCCTGAAGAAAGTTTTAATAATAGCGATGATATACAAAAATTATTTTGGTACAGATTTCGTAGAATGAAATGAAGCCGATGCTTTGTTTTGCAATTCGCTAAGTCTGTCTGAACAAGAATTAAAATCTGATTTTCGTAGGAAAAATTGGTTGATGATGAGACAAAATGTCGCGAAGAATGATAAATACAGCACAAATAATTCTTTTTGTGGTCTAATTATGAATTTCGATGATTTAAATGTCGATGATGAGTGATTGTATTGCTACAGCATGCCACTGCCAAGTTGTGATGTAGGTATTATTGACAGCTGAATAGCTGCAGAAAATTGACTTGTGTAGTCGCGATGAAAACTACGAGTTTTTTTTAAATATTTTAACGACGATTATAACGCCATTACGTCGGTGTCACAACTTTGGGATATGGGTGCGTGTTCTAATGAAATAAAAATCCTAATTAATTTAATCACAAAATATAATTTTATTTGGCAAATGGCTGACATTAAATTTAACATGCCGCTTACATTAAATTTTAGCAAATAAGAAGAGGAATAATTATGATGTTCCCACAAGATCATAACACATAATTATTATTTTATATACTTGTTCGTTTAAAAATATATAACATCCAACCTTAAAACATGTTCCCTTATAACTAATGATACTTGATCTTGTAAGTGCTTCCTCATCGTTGAAAGATAATTCGATTTTATCAGAAAAATACTCCAGATTTTTAATGCAATCAATTTTTACATTTTTCATTTCAATTGTCTTAAAAGGATTAGTTTTGCATAACATGCCCTTCGAGAATTTAAGACAAAACTTTTTCGCTGTGGAAAACTCCAAATTAATTCTAGAAAATGAAATTTTTGAATATTCTTTTAAATTTTTATTTTTGCTTTTATGTCTCATACACCACAGGGACTTAAGCGGTCCTATCGCCTTAATACACAATATTATGATGTTTAGGTTTCAAAGTTTTATCCTTGAAGCATTTTCGATATATTCCATGATGCTCTTTGATAATATGTGCTAAACAAGTTATTTCAACATTATTAAAACTATCCTTAAGTAAAAAGTCTATCATTTGCTTCAAGTTTCAAATATATTTCCAAACCATGTCTGCTTTAGGAACAAATTCTCCCACTAAAAGTGTGAAATATCTTAAAAACAAGTAAAAAAGCTAGAATTGGTCTAAGACCAATTCTCTGGATACCCTAGATGAATGCCCGTGTAAATAAGTTGCTTCCTTTCCTAGATTCCGCTTGTCATCTTCAATTCGATCTGTTAATTAAATGACTTTTAATACTAGAGCTAAAGAGCTCAATCTTTTAAAAGAGCACCAAGTTAGAGCCAAAGGCTCAATATCTGGCGTTTGAATATGGATATCTTCAATGAGAGCTGAAAAGCTCATTACCTTTGATATCATCCATGTTGGAGCTAAAGAGCTCAATATCTGGCAATTGAATTAAACACCGAGAGTTGCAGGTAAAACTCGGAATCTTTATTTCATATTGCACTTAATTTATACTTTTGAAAATTGCTTACATCGTTAAAACATTAATACGAAATATTGTTTCTCATGACAACTATTCTATATTACAAAGAGTATTACAAAATTGCTTACCTTGCTCATATTAGCAATATCGATCAAAAATATATATTATCGATAAATGCATATACATTAAACCTTACATGAACAAGCATAGCATTGCTTAGATGCTTACTTTGCAATCTTTTTCTTATTGAGCAAATGCTAAGTAGATATGACACAGTTATCGATTGCTTCATTGAGCAAATTACTTTTTTAAGTTCACTGAGTAATGCATTATATGCATCATCACGGTGCAATGGTGACCAGTGGTGATCATATTGCATTTTTACAACTTTCTTTCACTTAGCGTAAATTCGTGAATGGATCGTAGAATGGCGCATGGCTATTCCGATCATATTTCTTTTTCTTTGTTGTTATATACTTTTGCTTGTTATGTTTGTTTCGTTTATTTTTATTTGTTGTTGAGATACGTGCATATGCCTTTATTATTGTGGTATGTAGGTGTGCTCTACACCCGTATGTAATTTCGTGCGGTCACTCCCCTCTGTGCAAGTATGATTTTTGAAGTGGGTTTCCGCATATATTTGTGGTATGATCGCAAAAACCAAAGCACAAGCATTCCAATAAATTGCACAAGAAAAGAATTGCAACGCAATCGAAAGGAATTCGCATTAAATAAAATAATCAATCAATAACAGAGCTGCATATCAGCAAGAAATGCTTGTGCCAGGTCAAACGCAGATTGCGTCATGACCTAGAATAATAGTAAACAAAATGCAAGTATGCATTTTGTATTAAGAAATAATTTATGTATAAATTAAGTAATTTTTTTTAAGTCCGTGTACAAATATTCAGCTCTCTAAATATACGCGTTCTCGAGTTATCGTGCCCACAGACGGACAGACGGACAGACGGTCGGACATGCAAAAATCAAAATAACTTTTAATATTATGCGTGGGTGTCCAATCCATTTTGCTCTACGATCGTTCTTTCGAGGTGTTACAATCGGAATGACAAACTTAGTATACCCTATAGATATCATCTAGGGTATAAAAAACAGTATGTTTCTTTTGCTGACAAATGAAGTTTATTATTTTTAAGATGCTCAGATTTAATAATTCCGGGCGGTTTACTCCTCAGTGCAATTTCTCCATAATCAAATGTAGGTACTAAGCTTTTTATTTGCAATTTCAAGTGAAAAATATTTTTTAATATACAAAAAGTAGTTTAAGGATTCTATTAAACCAAATTTAATGCAACCTTGGAAGCAATCATGCATTATATCTGTATAAAAGTTTTGTCACATGTTTCAACGAATTTAATAAGGAATTTTATTTCACTCCTGTATTTTTATAGTCATTTTTTTTTATATCTTCATTATAATTTTGCACATATCTAATAAGACTTTCATTTTCTACCAACAAAGGTTTTCAAAGGTTTTATGTCGGTTTTTGAAGCTCTACAAAGTCTGCACGAATAATTATGGCTAAACGATCCAGAAAATCCGAGGAGAGTATTAAGTACCAGATTATCACCTATGAGCAATCCTACAATAAAATGTACAGTAAACACTCCATCTTCCGTATGCATAGCTATACCATTTTCCAATTGTTTCAAGATTTCTGCCATAGTTCTAGAAGCTTTAATTTTTTTTAAAAAGTTGTTTTAATGAGCATTGCAACAAAAATGTTTTGTAATGATGTACACTTTTCTGGCAAATTTCACATGTTCTATTTCTCATAACACTTTTACCATTTTTATAAATTTCTTTTAACAGACTTGTCTATTTCAAATTTATAAGGATGTTGATACAAACTCCTTTCATTTAAAGTTTTTAAGAGTAAATTCTCGGTATTAAACCCTTTAATAATAATAATAATAATGATATGTTTATTTGCTGGCAAGGTACACAAGATTTAGAATCTTATAAACGTACAAAAATGAGTGGAAATATAACTAACTAATAACAAAATTTAGTATTATGTAAAGATAAAAATAATATTAAAAAGAAAAAGAATAAAATATAAAAAGAAACTTGAAAAGAGAAAAAAAAAGAAAAAAAAAATTAAGAACAAAATTCAGTAAAAAATTAAAGCGACAAATAAATACAAAAAGAGGAATCGAAAACCAAGAAAAATGATGCGTCACCACATTCACAACACACATTCAAACAGTGGAATTTATTACGCCTTAAGGTATGCGAGTCAGAGTCAGAAACCTATTGAATGCCCCAACAGAACAAGCTCCTTGAGCACTGACTGGTAGACTATTCCATATACGGATAACCTTCACAAAGTAAGATCGCTCTCCAATTTTACTTTGGTAATTAGGTAGTAAAATGTTGCGTAGGCGAGCGGATTTGAGGGGATGGACCCGATCATTAAGGTACGTCGGTTCTTTAGAGTAGAATATATTGTATAAAAATTTTAGGCTTCTATGCATCAGATACGTTTCTAGCGAGCTTCCAAGGAAAGAGTCAATATATGGAGAAACATGAGCAGATCTAGGCAAACCATGAACAAATCGGATTGTGTCATTGAAAGCGACGGTTAGTTTCGCTGACAATGTGAATCAAGGTTAGGGAAAATCAAACTCCCAAAGATAAAGTGTGGTAATATTAGCGCTTTGACCAGTCTCAAGCGCGAGACAACAAGTTGGAATTGGAGACATGATTACAACAAGTTTATTTCCCATTCAGCTCAACGCCCAGTTTCCGAACGGAAGTTATATAAGGAATGACGGTATTATTAATCTTGATGGGCGGCAGCTCTTCTTGATCATAGCTCCCTCCATATATAGGTATACTGGTAGACTTTTTTGGGTTAAGTATCAGATGGTGATATTTGGCCCAGTTGCTAATTCTAATCAAGTCATCATTGATTCGAACAATGCAATCCTCGATCAAATCTATTGGTCTATCCAAATAAATCTGGACATCATCCGCATAGAGATGGATGGACGAATCCTTCACGGATATTGGTAAATCATTTATATATAAATAGAAGAGCAGCAGACCAAGTATAGAACCCTGAGGTATACCACGACTAAGAGTTACTGGAATTGAAAGTCTATCGCAGATCTTGTCAGATTGAGCACGACACATCAAGAAATTTGTAATAAGGGTGACGGCTGTATTCGAGAAATTGAAATATCGACGAAGGTTAAGGAAAAGTCGGTCATGGTTGATCGAATCGAATGCCTTGCTGAAATCAAGGAGGACCAGAATGCACATTCGATCTCTGTCAACTGCATCTGTCAGGTCGGATACAAATTTAAATGGTTCAGAGCATGAAAGTAATACTTTTTTTTAATGTATTGTAATCCTCATCATTCAAAATAGGATATATTAATTCTATTAGTGACTCAAAAATAACCTTAATAATATGCTCCGTCAAATATGATAAAATGTATTGTATAAATTTAGTTGTTAAGTGACTTTCGCTTAAAAGCTTACTAACGAATAATAAAAACGAGTCCTTTAAATTTTTCAAAAAAATATCAATTTTTTCGTCTTCTATATTACTTGTCAAATTTTGTGTAAAATTTTTTTCAATTTTTTCAGTAACTTTTTCCCTGTTACTTTCAAAATTGGATAATCTACTTTCATCTTGAAGTAAAATATAAGTTTTTGTTAGGGGATTATCTGAAATTAAAGGTGAGCTAATTTGCTGTGACGACAATACAGGTTCGTTGTGATCAGGATGTGTTCTTAAAATATGGCGCTTGTAAGAGGAATAGTCAAAAAATGTTGAGGAGCAATTATTTTACGAACAAATTAAATGTGTGTTTGCTTTTGTTAAATCATGAATTAATTTTAAGTGACTTATTAAGTTTCCCACAGACGAAAAATTAGAACTGCAAATAAAGCAGTTAAACTTTTTAAATTTATTGCTTATAGAGCGTTTATAAATCGGATAAAATCGGAGGATGTGAAATCCTGTGTATCAATATTATAAAAAAAGTTCTGCACAAAGTACCAACATTGTTGGTGTTCGAAAGGATACTCACAATTTAATACAAAAAATATCTTAAAATAAGAGTCGAATGCTTGAACGAAGTTATTATATAAATACATTATATCATTCGCAACTAAAGCGAATTGCAGGCATTCTTCGATATCCCCCGCTACTATTAAAAACGGTTGAACAGGAATTTTTTTCTGAATACAAAACTGTTTACGTTTATTAATAATTGTAATAATATCAGCTACTGTTTTCAATGCGTCACCAATGCTGACTTTCCAAACTTTATTTCAACTTTGTTCCGAAATATACGTTTCACAATAGCTTGCAAAACTTGAAAAAGTTCAAAATTATGTAATTCTGAAAAAAATTAAAAAGTTCTTGATTACTTAAATTATTAATAATAATAAAATTTGTCTAATAATAAAATTTTTCAAATATATTTGTATGTTGAATACAGTTGGCAAGTTGAATGTAGCAATCATTATCATGGAAAATATAATAAATTTAATTTTAAATATAGACCATTTACATAACCTTCTGTTTCGATTTTTAACGAACATTATTTATCGCTAACCTGCGTTTTCATAAATACATTTGTTATAATATAGATAGTAGTTGTTATGGTATTATGTTGAGAGTGATGTACTTCGGACGTTAAGTCCAGACTGCCAGCATGAGCTGACAGATCACTCGGTAACAGCGTTGACACAGGGCGGCATGCTAGCACCTCGGCTATGTGGCGGAGAGTGTGGGGGGGGGGGGGGGTTCCCAAAAATACCTGCCGCTGTCACCAACCATAATCAAAAACAAAAAGTTCTTCATGCCTACATACAAAAGCCTAGCACTCACTCAGTTCTGAAGGGACCTTTACGTCACTTACCTTCATTCTACTGAAGGCGCAGATGGCATCCCTTCCTTGCCAAGCCCCATCCTCCCATTGACTTTGGGTGGCACAATCGTCCAAAGTCCCTTTGTTTTTTTTTTGATGTGCGCCTAAGCTACCGAAGAATTTATTAACATAAATCTGATTCATGTATGAAAAATTATATACGCCGTAAATGTATATGCAACAGATCAAAGATTTTTTTTTCCTTTTTGCTTAATTTAAATGTATAAAAAACCAAGTGGCAACAACTTACATGGAATTCATTGTTGTGGATCCATCGCCGAGGCGCCTCCGTGATGATCCGCATGCCACTGCTTACTTGCTAAAAGAAACATTATAAAGGCAGCCAGCCCAATGTATCGCTTATATGATTTATCGAGAACTTTAATCCAAAATATGCAATTTTATGTGACTGACGTGATACACACTTTCCTTAGTATTATTCGTTTCTTGAAAAAATTTGACAACAGCCCAGGCATATAAATATCTCCTTCGAATTTATTTTATGTGACCCCGCGAATTGGTTTTCCTTTCCTTTTTCTTTTGGCAATCGACGACACTTTGAGTACGCATTCCACTGAGAAGTACCAATAAACGAATCAAATAGACGCAATAATTATAGAGAACGCTGTGAAAATCATCTTTCATTGCATATGCACAGATTAATGCATCATCTAACCAAAACACAGTATAACTTGTCACCTTAGAAGGTGAGTGCTTTTAACAGTTCTACAGATTAATATAGCTAAAAGAGCATTCACATTATCCAAAGAAATAGGAATCTAAAACAAAGTATCACACTTAGATTTACGATGTGAAAAAGATATTATCAAGATTAATAATAATACTCTTCGTTTAACGTTTTCTGTGCTTAAAGGTGCGTGTAGAAAAAACCTTTCAGCGACCTCATTGTCATAGCACGATCATAATGTCGCTCCATTTTTGGTTCAAATTCTGGTTGCGAACGGTATCTTTATTCTAAATCACTTTCACTCAAATAACAAAACTAATTGCAAAACGGTAAAGTTATCTAATCCATCACCACATGTCCACATCATTATTAAAACGAAGGAAAAAAAAACAAGTGTATTCGAGATTCTTGCAATAATAAGAACAAACAAAAATTTTCGTTGGGCAAATGGTATAAACTATCTGATAACAATAATTTTGAATAATTATGTATATAGTTTGCTTACCTTTTTCCTGTTTATTGCACTTAATAAAAACTTATCACTATCACTTTGTAGGATGACCGGCTTACTCAAAATCACATCACTGAATAGTTAGTTAATGGCACAAGGCAAACAATTGAAAATGAAGAACAGTAATTTTATGAATATTATTCATAAAACTATAACGAAATAATCATTAATTATACCATCTCATATAATTATGGTTGTTAAGTGCTGCACCAGGCAGTATGCTTCACTTGTGCCACTGACATCTAGCAGCAATCAGCACATTGTGTCACACGGGGCACGAATAAACCCTGTACATACAGAAAATTCATGAAAAGAAAGAAGAAGAGTTGAGCTGATGGAGAACCGATCCGACATCATTGAAAGTAAGAATTTTAAAAAGTCAACAAGTATAGCGGTGATCAAGTTGAATAGTCTAAATAGGAATGAGAATGGTAAGAGAAATGACGGTGACCTTTCGGTCGGCACTAATTTAATTGGAAATAAGACCCCACTAGTGTAGCTTTTGAAATTATTTTCCGCCAGATAAAACATCAGAATCGAAATTCGCCGGCTATAATCAACGTCCAGTTTATGTTAGTAGAATCATTTAAGCTATACTTACCCAAGTGATTATTATGCAGAGGCTCTAACTCAAGCTACCACTACATCCATGTCTATAGAGCAGATAAAGAGATTCTGATATTGAACTTGCAACAAACACATATGTACATCAGGGGCCGGATTCTGTCACACGGAGAATGTGGAATTCGGGAGATGAGAATTTTGTTTTCTTAGAATTCCTAATTCTCCATTCCCAATTCACTAACATGGTTGGAGAATTAGGGAAAACGTAAGAAATGTGAAAAAGTGCGAATCGCCGATAAAGGGTATCACTTTTGTGTCTCAAGGTACCCATTAAAAATTATAAATCACGCAAAATGATCAATTTGGTCGGCTTCCAGTACAGAAGAGTTACTGTAAAATTTTTAAATATACACGGTACAACTTGTGTGTAGGATGAAATCGCATCTACATTTTGTCTCCTAATTAAATATGAAATTAATTTTTGAATCCCATGAACGGTTTTGGAGATAACTGTAAAAGAAGTGTATCACTCTTTTTAAGGTGAGAGAATGGCCGTTTTTGGTACAAAAATGAACATATTTTAATCTCATCATTGCGAAGATCTGGTAAGCCCTGGAAATACACTTCCCATGACAACAATGTGCGCAACGGAGTACTAATGGATGTGAAGCAAAGAACGGAAGATATATATGCAAAATATGGTCACTGGGGTGTATATGACCCTAGTGCAAAAAAACCGTTTTTCGGCGGTAAAAAGTCAGCTATAACGTTTAAACGAGCATAAACAAACTACACCACTCGATTATCTTCTTCTCCCTCTTTAATTTGGTATCAAACATGGCGTACTTTGGACAAACCCCTATGAGGGTGGTAAGACCCCCAACCACCAAACCACCCTCCCTCAAAAATTTTGCACCTATATTTTTGTACTCTAAACCCTTAATCCATCAGAAAAAAACCCCAATATTGTACAGCCCTCCCACACAGAGTAAGGCGTCCGTGAATATTTCGACAAACAAATTTACCGTCGAGGCCCCTCAAATCGGCAAATTACCGTTAATCGAAATAAAATATAGCCTACCTATTTATCAAAGTGAATTCTCATTTTTTTTTTATTGAGCTTACAGATCCTGAGCTCACCCCTGCGAATTATTGCAGCTCCTGATATTGTCTTTATTTTTTTTTAATTTCCGTTAATCAGCTCCCATTTTTACCCCGCACTCTCCCCGCCCCATTTCCTCCACCTATCTTGTTCGCCCTGAGCTCCCATTTTTTTTTATACGACACACATTTTCCTTCTCCTCTCCATTCTTTCGTTATCACGGAAAAACTCGAGAAAACCTACCCTCCTAAATCCCTCAAAAACTACCCATACAAAAAAGAAATTTCAATTTATTTCGACATTGGTAGGTAATACACAGATCTACCTCAAATATAGAAAAAAGTCTAACCCTCTACAACAAACAATGATACAAGATGCAAGAGCTAGAATAAAAATCCCAAACGCATTTCGCTTCTGCAGAGCTCTGAGTTTGCCTGCACTTTAGCAACAAGCAACATATTAAAGTTTCCCGCTACACTACGATGCGAACTTTACTTCTCAGCTATGATGGTCAGCAACACAAGGTAAGTTTGTCGATCGTGAAGCTGAAATTTTTGGGGGGCAAGGAAACAAACTGCAAACAGAATATTTTTCGCAACATTATCATCGTTTGCTTTATGGCTGTTGATGATGAATGGGAACGTTTGCCTCTAGTGGGGTACATTGAGGAATTGTACTGGAATTTTTTGTTTAATCATTTCTCAGAACATTCCCAACATTTTTCATTGTGGTTCTTATTTTGTTGTATTTCGGTATTAAATTTATTAAATCAATCAAGTCAAATTTTGGAAATGATTTAGGTTTTAATTTTTTTTTTTTTTTTTTATTTGAATTTTATATATATTTTAGGTATCGATTTCTAATCTGATTTTGTGAAGAATATCAAAAAGTCGAACCTGAAGGGTTGTTTGCATCAAAGTTGCAAAGCGCATAGGCGTACTGAACCAGATCTGAAATTCTGATGGTAAATAAGCATCTCCGCCAACAATAAAAAATGCATGTCTGTTAAAAAAATCAAAAAATTCAAAATCTATGACAATCTGTCAATATATTCTGCAAATATGTTTGGAAAGAGAAGAAAAGAGTATGTTACTACCGCAAACGATTTTCGAAGATCGTCAATAATAAAACAAACAAAATCAAAATGGAGCAATGCGTGAGAATGTTTTTTTTTTTTTTTAATATTTTTTTTCTATATCTTTGAAAAGTCCCACTTATACCATTAATTTGAAATATCGCACAAAAGAATCGAGTAAATAATTAGCAAATGAAAAAAACAGGACCACTGTGAAAACATTAAAATTTGAGTCCCTCTGTATCCCAGACCTGAAGTCGGCAAGCTAAACAAAAAAAGACGGTTCCAATATTTTTTTATACTTAACTCATTCTTAAAGTTTCATAGAAATCGAATGGGTCGGGTCCAATAGGGGATCAGTTTGGTGTGGAATTGCTGTATAGTAATACTATTTTTTAATTATTTTTTGTTTGGAATGTGAAGATTTGATGGTATTACTAAGATTTTTTGTGCTCCACAAACAATTTTTGTTCAATGCACATCAACAAATTTGAATTAAAACGGGAATGTTATGTAGAAAAGAAAACAAAAACAATAATGTGTGATCAGTTTGTTTTTTCTATGTCTTTATGTTAATGATATACATATTTTTTTGGATTCTCCGGTATATAGCAGAAGCTAAAAATTTTTTTATTTGTTATTTAATCACACAACCCATTTTATTTTTGGTGACAAGTTTCAAGTCTTGGTTTTGACTCATCAACAGGTCCCAAATAGCGAAATTGAGTGACTTAAAGAACAGATGAAAAAATAGAACAAAAAAAATGAAAAAAAAATTAAAAACCCAGATTCATTCGAAACGAATCGAACCTGTGCACGCCCGCAGTGGGCTGAAAAAAGAAAAAAAGAGAAAGGAAGAAGAAGCGTTTCGTGTTAGCAGAAAACCTTAGACTCATCGGTAAGCTTGGTTTTCTGCCTGCAGTAGACGCTTGAAACAGATCAAACTGATCTCCTCTCATATAAACTCAGAATAAATTGTTTGTGTGAATTATATGAGGCAAAAACTCCTATATTCAACCAAGGAGAAAGAAATAAAAATAGAGATTACTCTTTAAGATTTTATACCGGGGCAAACTTATATTTGTTGAAGAAGGCGTTTTTTTGGATTTTCCGGTATATAGCAGAAGCTAAAAAAATTTTTATTTGTTGTTTCATCACACATACAAAACCATTCGTGCAATTGTTCTACTAGCTGCCACCTAGTAAGACGGTAAATTTTTATCTCTTTTAAACTAGGTTCTGGTAGAGATAATGGAGCTATCCCATTAAAAAATGCCCTGGAACTTCTATATCCGACGGATCTGCACTCATTGGATATAGCGACCGGGAGTTCAAACATGCTTCTACTAACGTGAGGAGCGTATAAAACTCCTCGAAAGTAAGTGTTGTATTTCCAATGACAAGTTTCAAATGATGTTTAACGGCCTTGACACCGGCGTCCCAGAGTCCTCCAAAGTTTGGAGCGTTTGGAGGAATGAAAATCCAATTTGTCCCATGTGTTGCTAACAAGGATGCTAATTTCTCTGGTAGTTGGCTCTTGACTTGAAATAATGAATTTTGCAGTTGGCTATCGGCTCCCACAAAGGTTTTAGCATTATCACTATAAATCCTGCTGCAGCGTCCACTTCGAGAAATGAAGCTTTTATAAGCTGCGATGAAAGCTTCAGTTGTTAAGCTACAAACCAGCTCAAGGTGTATTGCTTTTGTCGCCATGCAAACAAATAGTGCGATGTATGCCTTATAAGATGACCGACCTCTTCCTGGCCCATAGCGAACTTGCACTGGGCCCGCATAGTCAATTTCAGTATGTAAGAATGGTTTTGATGAGTTTACTCTGTCGGGAGGTAGAATACCCATCAGTTGGGTACGTGCGGAAGCTCTCTGACGAAAACAAGGGATGCATCGCTGTATGTATCTGCGAACCTTGTCTCTACAGGATATAATCCAATAACGTTGCCTTATGTAATTAAGCGTTAGAGAAACTCCACCATGTAAAGTTTGTTGATGTGCATCAGCTATAATAAGCTAACTCAAACGGCAGGTTTTTCCAAGAATGAGCCGATGTTTGGCATCCGGGGGAATATTTAAGTAGTGAAGTCTACCACCTACTCTCATTGCCTCCGTAGATTTGTCTAAGAAAGGTGAAAAACGAAGTAGAGAACTTCTTGGATTGATGCTTTTCCCTTTAGTCAAACGTAGAATTTCGGTTGTGAAGGAAACACTTTGGCGTCGATGTATCCTCAATATGAGCATAGTTTCTAATTCAGATGCTGATAATTGAGAGTAGTTTCTCTGTACTCCTTCACATTGTAGCTTTGAGACGATTCTTTTACAATAAGCTGTAATACGTAATAGACGATTAAGGGTTTAGTATCTTTCTAGTAGATCCCATTGAGATTCTTCTTGGATAATTGTAGATGAAACGACAACAGGGGATTTTTCTTCTATGTCAATGCATTCAGTCAGTGAGCTCTGATTAGGCTGAGGTCACATAGAAGAAGGCGATTAACGCCAGGCAGGTCCTTGACACCAGATATCGAAATTTGCTAGAAGAAAAGGTAGTACTTGTACCTTGTAGCACAGTCAGCTGGGTTTGAGTTGCCAGGTACATGACGCCAACTAGCTGTATGTATCAGCTCGTGTATGAAACTGCATCTATTTGATACGAAAGATTTCCATCTCGATGGATGAGATTTCAGCCAAGTTAGAACGATCTGTGAATCCGTCCAACAGTAAATTATTACATTTCTCAAGTCAAACGATTGTTGTAATGAGTTAATCAGCCGTGCCATTAGATCAGCTCCTGATAGTTCCAGTCTTGGTACTGAGAGTTTTTTAATAGGAGCGAGTTTGGTTTTCGAACAAAGAAGAGAAATGTGAACTTGGTCCAATTCGTGATAAACTCTGATATAGGCTACTGCAGCGTAAGCTTTCTCTGATGCATCTGCGAAGGCAGGTAGGAGCAATTTGATGGATGCCAGCCGATCCACCTTGGTATAGATACGCTTTCAAGTTGCGATAATTCGCTTCGAATTGAAAGCCAGTTTTTAGCAATATTAGCAGGTACTGGAGAATCCCATTCAAGTTCCTTTTCTAGCCAAAGCTCCTGGAATTTGGATTTAGCAAGGATTATTAATGGCGAGAGAAATCCAAGAGGGTCGTATAATTTCGCTACATCAGATAAAATATTCCTCTTTGTTATAATGGAAGGCGCATCCGGCAATGAAATTTGAAACTCAAAGGCATCTTTGTTTTAATTCTATATTAGACCCAAAGTTTTTGTGATGTTTTGATAAAGATCGCCCAAGTGCTTTTGTGCTGTTTTTGTGCTGGTGATTTACTATTTGTTGCTAGTAAAATGTTATTGCTGTTGGATGACCATTTATGCAGTTCCAATCTCCCAGAGAATAAAACCTTTACTAATTGATCTTTTAAGATAGCACAGAAATAACATCCTCAGCACCTGTGAGATTGTCGTCGACATAGCTATCACGTTGTAAAACTTCGCACCCTATAGGAAAATTTGTTTTTTCATCTCCTGCCAACTTTAGTAAAGTTCGTATGGCGAGAAACGGGGCGGATGTAGTTCCATATGTAACCGTTAAGATTCACGCCAAACAATTCTTTGGAGATCGGTGTCGTCTTCATGAACCATTATCTGTAGGAACATCTTTTTAATATCCGCCGCAAATACTATGAAGTGGTTTCGCCACCTTAGAAGTATTGAAGTTAGATCTTGTTGCAGGGCAGGTCCTGCAGCAAGGAAATCATTGAGGCTGCACACTTTTGAGCTTCTTCTTGAAGCATTGAAAAAAACGCGAAAATTTGTGGTGGATTTTTGTTCTCTTAGCACATTGTGATGAGACATCTAGAATGGTGTTAGCTTCCCACTTCGAGTTTGTGAAGTAAGCACGGGTTCCATATGATGAAGGTTCTGATACTCCTTCATGAATTCGCCATATCTAGTTTGAAGCACACTGTCTTGTTTGAAACATCTTTCCATGGCTAGAAGACATTTAATTGAACTGTATCTGGAGTCCCCAAATAATAACGGGCAATTATAGTGGAGCTTAATTGGCAAACGAACAACATAACGTTCATCAGTATTTCAAGTTGTAGTCTGATTATAATACTTTCGCATGCTTGTTCTTCTTCGGTGAGTCTTGAACAATCTAGTGAAACCTCTTCAATCTACCAAAACTTTTGATTCAAGTAGATCCATACTAACAGATGTTGAGTAAGCTTTAGATTTGTAGACTGCTTCATTATGATTGGAGCAGTCCATTGGACCGGAAAGAATCCAGCCTAGACTGGTGTTTTGGGCTGTGGGGAGCCCTTGACGAAGGCCTTCCTTCAAAATTTTGTAGTAATAGGCAGCACCCAGAATCAAATCGATAGGAGAGTCATCGTTGTAATTAGGGTCAGTTAATTGTAAGTCGGCGACATGAGAAAAGCAAGAGAAGAGAGGAATGGTGCAGTTGATTGCAGTGCTTGCGGCGATTAGATGATGGACTTGACTGCAAAATGCTGTTTCCTCAGACAATTGAAGCAAAGATGCTCCTTATGAACCTTTTAAACAAATTCTCACCGTTGAGCAACGGATTTCTGTCGAAAGGATGGACAGAAGAGAAGAAGATGCTGTTGTATACACAACATCAGACCCTAAAACAACCTAAAATTACCTCAAAACCCTAAAACCATTAAAAGAAATTCAAGAAAATTAAAATCAAATCATAAAAGGGCTCAATTAGCTGATCACATTTTTAACAACGTGACCAGCTTATCTTTTCACAAACGAAAGAAGTTGCATCAGCAATTTCTTCGCATAGCCCACTTGAAAAGACGACAAATAAAGTCGAATTCTATGACAAATTTTACGCTCAGTATTATTTGTCAGCAAAAAATGTAAATTCAAGTGCGCAACAAAGTAGCACGGCAATAAAGCAACATAGTGGTGCTCGATATTTATGAAAAGATCGGATTTCACCTCCGTCCGGCGAGAAATTCTTGTGGGAATGATTAAACATGCCCAACGATAAATAATTTTCTCAGGATAGGAATGCTAATTAAGCATTTTCCTATCCTGACTGTCGAGACTTAATTGATGAAAAATTAAAAGTCGACAAGAGAGTTGGTTTTTTAACGTCGACCTGATCGCCTCGTAAAAAGGGTTATTGCCAAGTAATAAAAAGTATTACCGTCGGACTTAAGTAAAATTATTTTTCCCGGTTAATAAAAAGTATTATCGTCGGACTTAAGTAAAATTATTTTGCCCAGTTAATAAAAAGTATTATCGTCGGACTTAAGTAAAATTGTTTTGCCCAGTTAATAAAAAGTATTATCGTCGGAACTAAAAAAAAAAGGTATTTCATCGGATTGAATAAGGAATACCTCGTCGGAGTAATTGATTGATCATTAACAAAAAGAATGTGACTGGTTTATGGTTCTAACCCGGTGGAATTTCGGCTACCAGATACAAACTGCTGGTTTAGTGAATTAATAAAGGGAATTTAGATTAAGTGAGCACTGTGAATTAATAACCAAAAGTGGAATACCATTTAAGATTCCTGAATAAAACTATAGAGGCATACGTGTGGAATAAATGAAGTGTGTTTTATTTTACGGAAAGCCCTCGCCCCACAACTACAAAAATACGTACACTGCCTGAGGTGTGACAACTACAGAAATCGGTGGAAAAGTGGTGAAGTTAGAAGGTGCCCCGTTAATACGCAACAATGCTTACCAGAACAGCTAGGACAATTATGAGTTGTAGTAGAAGCGTAAATTACCTTAATAGCATGCGATTTAGTATTGATAGTAGAGAAAGGTAGGCTTTTTGCTAGTTCCTTTGGCTTTTGGTAACAAGTCATGACGGCTTCCAATGTATGGATTCGATTTTCCAAAAAATAGCATAGAGCCTTGAATTTAGGGAGCTCAGTACTCCCGCTGATAGAGTTTTCCCAATCTTTTCGTGTAAGTAAGTCAAGCTTTTGCACAGTAATAAATATAAGCCAATCATTCCAAAGATTTACTGAAAGTCCTAAGCCTTTCAATCCTTTTACAGCTTCCGTCGTTGCATCAAATAACCTTTTTAATTCCTCAGCAGATTCGAGTTTCATAGTAGGTAATGAGTTGAGCATCCTTAGATACCAGGATACGAGCACGCGGGTATTCTGGTATCTGTCGCATAAAATTTCCCAAGCAGATTTATAATTGGAATCTATTATTACTATATTGCGGAGAAGTTGCTCAGCTTGTCCAGAAAGACTTGTTTTGAGATAATAAAGTTTTTGAGATCCAGTGAGATCTAAACTCGAATCAATAAGACTTTTAAAAAGATCGAATAATGCTGGCTATTGTCTGATGTCACCTCCGAACTGTGGAAGATTCATTTTAGGTAAAGCTGTTATATTTGAGCTCATGGTTGAATTTATATTTTCTTGAGTTGATAAAGAGACGGATGGCTGATAGTCTTCCAACATCTTTTTAAGAATTCCGACATTTTGACAGTAAGATAGTTCTGTTTCGTCATAAGATTCATTTTGGAAGTAATCAGATTCCAGGTCCTTTGCTGTGGCTTGTTCCAACAATTGATCGTGATTGTTCTAGAACTTTTCTCAATACTGATGCAAAAGGTTTGCTCTTGTCTGAACATAGCCTTCAGTTATATTATCTTTACAAATTTTGTTGGTATTAGTGATGAAATTATTAATAAATTTCGATTTTGTTACTTGCTTGATGATTATTTTATCCATTATCAGATTATATAAAAGACTTACTTGACACACTTTACACAACTGATTTTATCTCAAATGCACTCAGAAATATCCTTAGTTTACGTAGGTAATATCGATGAGCTTCGTGTGGAAAATCGCACGTTGTAGTTATCTCAGGCGATAATCCACAAAATTCCCAAAATGCTGTAATGCAGTATGTCGCAGATTTGAATTAAAATTGACGTTCGTTCTTTTCACCGTAACTTCGTTTAGAATTCTTTGGATGACTTTATCCCGGGTTTCGGCACCATTAATTATGTTTAGAGTTAAAATTAGAAAAGAAATCACGCTCACTTCTGAAAAGCCTTTTATTACACACTTGCCCGCATAGGGCTAAATCTTGCTAGGCATTTCAAGTAAATACGTAGTATTTCGCCTCATATAATTGACACGTAAAATTTATTTTAAGTCTATTTATGAGGTCAGCTTGGCTGTTTGCTTTGGCATATACGGCAGGCAGGAACCAAGCCGTACTGACGATTATACGGTTCCTGCTTATATGAAATGCCCTCTTTTTGCAATGAAATTTCTTTATTCAAAAATTTTTCGTTTGCATAAAGAGTTTTTTCCACTCAATTCTCGAGCTGCAGACTTAGCAGCAAACTGAGTCAATTTCAGTTGACTTATTTCGCTATGAATTTTCATAGCAAAACTCCCTAACTATAGTATGGTTTAAGATCAAATCATTTTAGAAATTAAGTGTAAGCCTTCAGATTAATTGTTTTAGTTATGCAAGTCGGGTCTGAAATGTATTGTAAGGTAATCTTCAATTCTATCAATCTGTAAAGCCATTTTGAAATACTGCGTTAGATTTCTATGAGTGTTTATTAATTTAAACTCAAAATATTGAACAATAATTGGAGAAAAGCAATCATTTAGCTATCCTCATTACCTACATTATTTTTATTGATAAAGCGATTAAAATTTTCCTCAGTTTTTACCGCTTTGCATATACTCTAATGAGCTCTAGGATTGTGCCTAAAGCAATCAATCGATTAAATTGAAATAACTTTGTAGAATCCAATTAAATTCATCTACAATAATATTAAGCATTACTCTACATCTGTCTACTGTATAGTACTTGCAAATTCCGCCGCAGAAACTCGAGGAATCAATACTACACCTAAGATGACATTTTTAATTACTATCCCGAAAATTGTCTAATACATATAAGGTTTACTCGCTCGTTTCAATTTTAGTGGTTCCTCTCACTTGGTAAATATAATACTTACACAAAAAACCTCGTCCCGCAATTTGCTTAATGAGACCAGACGCAGTTTCCCACCTCAAAAATTCTCACAATTAAAAATTCCATTATTGGTTCACAGACACCCCAAATATATATTGCGATGCTGAGAATCCTTGAACCTGTGTTCAGCGACTGTTGCCTTTTAATTTTCGCACCTGATTAAAATCCCCAAACTTATGGATGCAATCTCTATCGATCCGTTGTGCATCTGCTTTTGATTATGTTTGGGTGAATGAAATCAGTGAATGTATACAAACTGATATTTGTGCGAGGTATTGTTGTATGTAGCTCTAAAGACACTAACGTAATCGAATTGTGAATAATTAATGCTTAATAAAATTCATGCACCAGGGTAATTCCCTGGAAGCTACATTATATATTATAGATGGAAGTGGTATCAAAAACATTAAATTTACGGCGAAATTGTTTCATAAATGTTTTCGCGCTCTTGTCCAATATCTCATTGAACTGCGCCGTTAAATTTTAGTTCGACGACGGAAATTTCCATTTTATGGTGTGAGAATAGTTGCAGTTTAATATAAACAGCAACCCGTGTACTTTCCAGTATGTATACGACCACGGCTTTATTTTTAGTTTAAGAGGGTCTTCCACGTTTTATGTTGTTCAGTTTACCGTCAAAGACACTTCATCGTAACATATTTTCTTTTTAAGAGTTACGATTGGTTGTCAAATGAATACTGAGGTGACTTAAGGAATTTATACTTTTATTTCACCCTCGCTTTAATGCGAAAACTATCACCATGAAATTTAATTTTAAGCTTTTGCCAATAGGCTCTTTGATCACAATGAACAGACTACCATAAATCAATTGCCTGAAAGCAAAGATTGAACTGTTCTACAAATCACGTTCATGCATTTAAGCATCTTCGGTCAAATGCATTGGTGGAATTACGTAAATTCTATCTTCCACAAGAGCGAAAGAGAAAGAAACTATGGGTTGTTAATTGATATTATGTTAGAAATGTAAGATTCAGAAAATTGGAATATTTGCATGCAATGGCATCCACGTTTGCAATATCTTTGTATAGTTGTCATGATCTTCGATATACGCAGTACCGAAAAGAAAATAATTTTTTTTTAAAAAATATTTTTTTTTCTTTGTGAGTAAGTATGTACATATGTATGTACAAATGTATGTAATGTAAACGGGATTAAAATTTGTATCGCTAATTCCACTCACCTCCCGTTGAGTATGATTTAGATCATAGATGACAATACACTTTTATATACATATATGTACGTAATACGAATTTATGATAGCGGACGATCTTTGGCATTTGTTATTTAATTCGACACAAAATCGATATTTCGTTCACAGATAACGATTTTGTTTTTTTTTTAAATTAAGTCTGTTTAATGAGATCGAAAAAAGTTCAGAGCAGAACAGAGCAGGTCCGTTTACCTTAGATTAACTGTAGAGCAGAAAGCACGAAGAGGCTCATTAAACACACTTTTCTGAAATTTGTGAAAGATTGATGACTAGAAACTTATTTTTTATCCGAAAAAACACAATTATTTAAATTAATACAAGATAAATGTCAAGAAAAAAAAAACGCAACTATTTGAATTATTATCATAACTATCAACACAATTTACATTTCTGCTCTAAGTTACTCCTTCGAACTCCTTCTATTCACCACTAATCGGTCTGTTTTAGGAAGGAAATAACGCCAGGTGATCATAGATCATCATGGTGTGGCAAAAATCTTGATTCTCAACACAAATGAAGAGGACACTGATCTGGTAGGTACCTTACGAGGTGAATCAGTATGCTAAGACTTGGACGACTTTGTGGTTATCTCCACAAACTCTGAAAGGGATCAAATTAAGGGTAGAATAAAGAAACTGCAAAGCCTTATTAAATAATATCACTGTAATTCAGAGTAAACAGAGCATTCACAATATTCAATGATCTCTTCTTTCCTATCGTATTCAGATGTGTTGATATACAAAATCGAGAATACAGAATAAGCCGCCATTATACCCAAATTCTTATAGATTTCCTGAAGCAAGCCGAACTGAAATAAATCGGGAAATACAAGAAATGCTTGAGTCAGACATTATCAGACCCTGACATAGTCCCTGGAATTCAACTCTTCTTCTGATTCCTAAAAAACCAGATGACAATGGAAGTAAAATATGGAGAGTAGTGGTGGACTTTCGTCGAATTAACGACATTACTATTATCGATGCGTACCCGCCGCCCCATATCACGGATATATTAGACCATTTAGGGAAGTCGAAATATTTTACCACACGCGACTTAGCCAGCGCAGCGGATTTCACTAGATAAAGTTGGACGAAAAAGACAGGGAAAAAACTGTCTTTAGTACAACCAAAACCCTCGAGAATACTTCCCAAGCCATGAAACAGAAATCTATATGTATGCGTTGTGAGTCCGTTTTCTAAAATGTTCTATATTGATGCTTATGGAAAAGTGCCAAACATTGACTTTATATATGCTATAGAGCCTAAAATACTATCCATACAGGAAAATAGTCTTCCAGTAATTTATAGCTTAGTTCCTTACCTTCCCAAAGGCTACACTTCCTATAAAATAATAAAATAGCTTTGATTACAAAGTTACCTTACCATTTTACGCTCAATACCTCTCAGTTGAGTAATAATTGCATGTGTGTATGTGCAGCCGGAGTCCTAATCTGTAGGCAGCTATTATCATATTATTATCGATATTATCGATATTATCAGCCCATGGCATCCCATGACGGCACAGCGCCATTAAGGTACTTTCACATCAAACACAAGAATCGAAAAAATGTAAACCGAAAAACTCAATTTATTCCACTTTAAAAGAAGATTTTTACTCCAATGATTAATAAAATCATGGGAAATAGGATAAACTAATAATTTTACTAATAAAATAGTATATTTATCTTAGAATTTTTAAGAAAACACAACTTTTATGATTTATCGGACGAATTTTTCCGCCGAAAAAGTTTTTCGGCCGATAAAACATAAAAGTTGTGTTTTTCTTCAAAATCTGAAATACATATAACTATTTGCTCAGTAAAATTTTTAGTTTATCCTATTTGTTTGGATTTTATTAATCATTGGAACAAAAATCTTGTTTTAAAGTGGAATAAATTGAGTTTCTCGGTTTGCATTTTTCTGTTCTTGTTTTTGATGTGAAAGTGCCTTTACAATGACTACTCAGCTATTTTTGTTTGAGAAATCGTAGTCATTTGGTTAAGATAAATTTTTTTAAATAATTTTGTTAGGAAAGGTATGAAAATTTTATTACGGTTCGGAAGATAAGAAAGCAAGTTTAAGATTATCAGAACACCATTTTTCTGTATGAATAGTAGTTTAGAGCGGGGAGCTTTTAAAATGAAACTTTTGTCAGTTTTACATAAGAACACGGCAAATATTTTAGAATGTAAGGACTACGTTGGGCGTCGCATATGGTAGGGAGGGAGTCTGTTTCATGGCTTGTGAAGTATTCTCGAGGGTTTTGCTTTTAAACCAACTGGTATACGATTGTATTCATGGTGGCTATGAGTTGTACCAAATGGTATAACAAAAATTGTTTAGCTAAGCGTAATTTATCTTTATAAGTAGAATATGTATCAAATAAATTTTATTCAGTTCTAATTAAATTGGCAATCGTGTTCATTCGAAGTAGCGGTCCTGTTTTTCAGTTGCATTTGTCAGCGTTTACATTTGTAATTGGTACAAGTACCAATTATACCCTTTAACAAAGCCTTGCATAATAATCACCGTTTTGATTTTAAGAAAGATCACATGACCGAATGAACAATTTTACTTTAAAATGCGCCAACCACTATCCATGCCCGTCAGCAATCTAATCAATTACTCAAGTCCTGTTTCCACACAAAAACTGCAACACATCATGCACAGACATACTTCGACGTTTGCTACCTAAACCTTAATTTATGCCGGCAATAAACCTAGCTAGACTCGTTCGCATTTATGCACACATTTTCAAGCATTCAGTTTCCTTGAGATGTCGATATTATTGCTCATAGATAGGGGAAGGTGTTTACGCATCTTCTGGTTTTGGCTCCAGGAGGGCTTTTACCTGGGTTCTTTTTCTTTATTATTTTGCCCGCCATTTGCTACAGTTCGGCCAACCTATATCGTCACTGTCCCCAGTAACAGTTGCGCCTAGTTGCAGCAATGTGGGTTACAGCTCCTACCTGATGTTACAACTCAACCTCATATTTCAACATATTATCTACGGCCTTTTCCTATTTCTTTTTCTAGCTTACCACTTTTTTTTTCAACTTACCATACCACAGATCCTGCAAGGTCGATACGTTATCACCTATACTTATCGTACTTGAGCTCATGTTTGATTTCACCTATCACAGTAGTCTTCAGATCTAAGAGCTCAAAAATCAAATGCATAATTCTGTAATCATAATTATTTATAAATTAATATTAATCAAATGTTTGGTTCATTCGATTGGTTTATCCTGAATTTTCGTTCGTGTCCATCTCGTCCTCACTATCTGACAGGTCAAAGCCCATGTTATGTAAATCACACCAAGGCTTCATGTGGTCTGCTGAGTGTACAGATTTGTACGGTTTCCGCGTTATTTGCAGCTCCTGGGCATCTGCAACTGCATACCGGTCGTTGGGTAGTACAGCCTTAACTTCGTACGGCCCCTTGTACCTTGGTTGCACATTGCGTGGTTCTCCAGATGATGAAGGTTCTTGTTTAATAAGCACCAGATCTGTTAATTTATACTTCTGAGGTGCTTTGTGAGTGGCGTTGAATTTATCGGCTTGAAGTTGCTGTGTCTAAAACCTTCTCACGAAACTCCGAGAGTGGCGTGGCAAATTTTCTTCTTGCTCTGCTTCAATTGACTCCTGAAGAGCTAGAACTAATTTATTTTTGAGGATGTGCCGGAGTTGATAAGACATTAAAAGTTCTTGCGGTGGAATAATTCAGACTATTCAAAGTCCATTGTATTGCTGAGACATGTTTATCCCAGTCCTTTCCTGATGTATTTTGTGTCAATGTCGAAATGGCTGTTTTAGCTGCTCGTAAATATCTTTCTATTTGCCCGTTAGCCCGGGGAGTTCTGACGGCGGTAACTATATGTTTGATTAGGTTTTGATGACAGAATTTCTCAAAATCTTTTGATGTGAAAGCCGTTCCACGATCTGTGATTATTCTCGTTGGAATCCCGAAAAACTGCGTAATTTCCTCTAAGAGCTTAATCACTCCTCGGCTGTTAGTGATTCTCGTCGGCTTAAAGATTATAAATTTGGTAAATGCGTCAGCTACGGCAATCACGTATACATTTCCACTTTTACTTCTGTGAAATGGGCCAAGGTGAACAATGTGGATTGTATAGAATGGGATCGGTTTCCTTTCGGGGCAGTGCAGCTCGTAATTGGTCTCATCTAGTCCTCGTCTGTTATAAAGACAATCTATACAGGAATTGATGTATTTCTTTACCACTGTTTTCATGTTCGCGAACCAGAAATATTTCCGTAGGGTTTCCATAGTTCTGTCGACTCCTGGATGTCCCATATCATCGTGTGCTGATTTTATGACGCGCCATCGCACTCCTACAGGCACTAGAAATCTATTTCCACCTGAAGTTTTCTTGTACACTCTGCTATTTTCAAGAATATAATTTCCTTTTATTTCGTCCTTCTCCGAATGATCCGTCCTGAATCCTTTTAATACTTCGCGAATTTCCACTAGCCATGGATCTTTCCTTTGTAACAGTGCTAATCAATCTCGTTCCGGTATTCCTACTATAAGCATTTTACTAGCCACATCCTTTTTCCACTCGACAACGACTGAGTGCGTCTGCATGTGAGAGATGATTGCCTGGACGAAACACTAACTCGAAGTCGTATTCTGATATTTTCAGCCACCGTCTTGCAATCCTAGGTACCAAGTCTTTCTTCTCCTGAGTAAGGCGCCAGGAACTGCAATCTGTGACTATCTTGAACTTTTTATGTAGTAAATAATGTTTAAAGCGCTCTAAGGTCTCACCAACTGCCAATGCTTCTAGTTCATAGCTATGGTATTTTGCCTCTGCTTCCGTTGTAGCTCGACTATAGTACATCACTGGTCTCAACAAATCTCCGCACCATTGTAATAAAATTCCAGCTATCCCGTGGCAGCTTGCATCAGGATGCACTTCGTGATTGGCATTTTCTTCATACAAAGCTAACAGATGTCTTTGGATTAGTATTTCCTTCAGCCGCTCGAAGGCTTCCGATTCTTTAACGTCCCATACAAAAACTGAATCTTTTCTTACCAATTTGTTAAGCGGATGGGCAATATGAGAAAATCTTGCACAAAACGCCTAAAATAACCTGCGAGTCCAAGAAATTGACGCACTTCGCGAATGTTCTCTGGGCTCTTGTAGTTTTCAACTGTTAATATTTTGTTGCGCCCTGGCTTAATACCTGCTGAAGAAATCTCGTGTTCAAGGAACTCGATCTTTTTCTTGAAGAATACACGTTTCCCTGAATATAATATCAATCCTGCTCTTCTTAAGGTGCTTACGCATCTTCTGGTTTTGGCTCCAGGTGGGCTTTTACCTGGGTTCTTTTTCTTTATTATCTTGCCCGCCATTTGCTGCACTTGGTACGAGGAACCTTTGGACAATTTGTGAGGTGCTACAACAAGCGTACATTTTGCAATTGCTACTAAGCACCTTTTCTACGAAAGTAAGGCGGTACAAGCACCGTTCAGCAGTGATCAAGGTACACGCACCTTCACGCACACGCATACAGGTAGAGCAAAAGAGCTCTCCCTTTCACAATATTCTTAAAAGTATTTAGCCGTCTCCGGGAATTTAAAGCTTTAATCAGAGAAGTGCTATTTTCCAAGAAAGTAAATTATGTATTTAGGGCTAAATGTTATAGAAAATGGAGTCCAGACAGACCCAGCGAAGATTAAATCAGTTCAATCCTACCCCAGAACCAAAAAACCTCCTCGGTTTCGTCGGCTATTATCGCCACTTTAAACCCAACTTTTCCAAAATTGCGAAACCTCTCTCAAATCTTTCAAAAGAAGACATCCATCCCCTTCAAGTTCGATGCAATTTGTGATGAAGCATTTTGCGAATTACGCAATAAATTTATTTTAGCTTACTATCCTATTCCGATTTCGATAAGGATTTTTTACTCACTGACTGAGTGACTACACCATCGGAGCAGTTCTTTCCCAAGTTGATTCTGAAGAAAGTCATCCTATCACCTTCGTGAGTCGAGTTCTTCATGATATAGAAACTTGTTACTCAATAATAGATAACCAACTCTTGGCAATCGTTTTCGCAGTTAAGCAATTCTGATCATATGCTTGATGGCAGACAGTTTACAATCATAACTGACCATAAACCATTAGTATGGCTCATGAATTCGAAAGATCACTCCTCTAGATTGATGAGATGGCGAATGCGGCTTGAGGAATATGACTACAAAATAGTCCATAAATTAGGAAAGCTTAACACAAATGCGGACACTCTTAGTGGAGTTATTCCAGAAAACAGCAAAAATCAGCAGAACCTACGACCTGTGACAAAGAGATCAGAAGAAATGAAGCCAGAGCTTAAGCGAATTTGAGCACTACCAACGCAAGCATTATTAATCCAAATCCAATTCAATCACCGATTAACAATTCCTCAGTCTTAATAACTGAGACTAATTCCCCATTGCTATTGATAAAAAATGCGAGCCCTAAACTTTTCATCTTGCCAATGTAAAATACAGAATTTGAAAGAGTGTTCGATTCAAAATTCTAATTATCAAATAAATCCCTATCTTTAGGAAACGAACTGAACTTCTTCAAGAACAGATACCCTAGATAAATGGCCGTATGTAATTTTGTATGATTTTTGAAGTGGTTTTTCGCATATATTTCTAGAACTGTTCGTCGGACAGAAAAAATGATTAGAACCAATTTTATAGGATTTCATATTCTAAACAAGTTTTTAGTACAATAAAAATGTCTAAAACTGATCATTTTCGCAGTATATATATCATAAGAATTGGTCTTAGACCAATTTTAGCTTTTTTACTTGTTTATTTATGCTTACCGGGCATTGATCGGTGCACGTTAAATGTTTTTTTTTATTTATCTTTGAAATTATTACAATTATTTACACTTGGAAAAACGTTTTGAAATTAGTCATCTGTGAATGACGAAATAATTATATAACATAGTCAACACTGAGTCGAAGACATTAGCGGAAGCCTTCACGACAACAATAGTTTGTCGACATGGTATTCCAGAAAGTATCCTACCAGATCAAGGTTTTAACCTCATAAGTGGCATGTTCACCATGGTATAAAAATTGCTGAAGATTAAAAGATTCAAAACTACTCCATATCACTCCCAAACTATTGGTACATTGGAGAGAAGTCATAGAACTGTAGCAGACTACCTCCAGTTTTATGTAATAAAATATACACAGGACTGGGATACATGATGTTGTAACCAATTGATTGAATAAGTAAACCAATTGGTTGCACCATATCAGTACTTAGTGCAAAGTACATTAATTGGATACATTACATTAGTACCTACTAAATGCAAAGTCAATGAAATAGTTGCACTATATAGTACAAAACAGCATTTCTTTGCACTATATAAGTACTCGGTACAAAAAAACGTTTCCCACGGATAATTTCTCCTTCCTTTTGGCGGGCCAGTTGAGTTACATTAGATTTCGTCGCGTTTTTTGATTTTGTTGACTGATTTATGAATATCGCGAGTTATTATTGACAGGGTTTTTCGATCCCTTTAAGAATTAAAAGTTTTTTCATAATAAGCCTAGTATGCAGATCTATCGAAAATTTTGCTTGCATTCTGGACATACAATTCTACACGGAAAAGAGTTGTGGAGAAAATTTAAAATAGAAGTGGAGAGTGAATAATGACAAATTAATTGTCAAGCAAATTTATTTCGTTTTCATCTACGTAATTTATTTCTACCATTGTATTTACTTTCAAACATATCTAGATCATACTCTTCTGCCCTTTTAAAATTTTAACTGAACAGAACTAATAGTTGTAAAATCACAAATTAAATAACGTAAATTATGGTTATGTGCCAAAACGCCAAACATCGAACGGTATTGTAGTGTACATATTGTAAATATCATGTAATCTTAATTAAGTAATAATGTGTAATATTGTAATAATATACACATCTGTACAAGCATATATACATACAGCATTTAAAAAGAAAAAAAAAGCTCAACTCAAAACAGCATGAGTAAACTCACAAGTAAGTAATGAGTGGACTTTTCTTCACCCAGATTAACCTGCAACACAGCAAGACGGCATCTTCTTTGTTAGGACGTTGCCTTGCTGACTTGAGTACAAAACCCCACAATAAAAGGTGGTGCTTATGCAGGAGCCTTGGGTCTGGAAGGACCGTATCCGTATCCTGTGCGACACCACGTGCTCTATTCCTAGGGCTTGTGTTGTTGCGACAAAAGACGTTGTGGTGACCTTACTGCCTCATTTGTGCGATAGGGACAGTACATTGATCAAGCTCTCCTTCAAAGGTTGGAGTCAATAAGGAAATCTTTATTGTCTCAGCATATTACCCGTATGACTCCGCTGCTCCTACTGAGGGAGTAAGGCGAGCGGTTGAGTATGCGAGGTCTAAATGGCTTGGAGTTTGGGTTGGTTGTGATGCCAACGCTCATCACATTGTCTGGGGCAGCTCAGACACTAACAATCGGGGTAAGCAACTCCTGGAGTTCATAACATCAGCGGACCTGGTTCTGTTGAATCAGAGCAACGAACCAACCTTTGCTACCAGCCGAAGACAAGAAGTCATCGATATGACTTTTGCGTCCTTCGACGTTTTTCTTCTGTTTTCCGGCTGGAGGGTATCGCGCGGGGAGTCTCCCTCTGATCACCGCTACATTGAATTATGTATAGGTGCAGACCTCATTGAGGTAGAGCCATACAGGAATCCAAAGCGGACTAATGGGAGATACCATAGGGAACTAGTTTCCACTCTCGCCTCTCCGGTGGAGAAAATCAGGAGTATTTCCGCCTTGGAGAAGGCAGTAGAAACGCTGCAGTCTGCCGTGATTGAGGCTTTTAAAGCTTCCTGTCCTATTAGTATGGACATTGGAAGGAAACCTATGCCGTGGTGGAACGGTAGTCTTAGTAAACTCCGTGAAGCTTCCAGCAGGCTTTTAATAAGGCCAGGAGGACTGGCTCGGAGGAAGACTGGCAGTCCTACCGCAACACTCAGAGTAACTACAAGAGGCTTGTTGGGAAAGCAAACAGAAAGGCCTTTGTAGACTTCTGCGAGGAGTTTGACGGCTATAATGAACTGGTTAGGCTGCTCAGGCCTCTTAGGAGTGACCCGTCGGCCAGGGAGAGTATTCTAAGAAGTCCAGATGGCTCCTTTACGGCATCGAAGGAAGAAGCCTGTAGAGTTCTTCTCTCGACCCATTTCCCAGACTGTAGGCTTGAAGAAGACCTGCAGTTGTGTGGCGAACATCTCCTACCTCTCTGCATTGGTGGTGATTGGTCCACTGCTGCCAAGGTAGTTGATGTCGAGAAGGTGAAATGGTCAACTTTAACATTCTGTGGTTTTAAAACCCCGGGTCCAGACGGTATTCTGCCGGTCCTTCTTAAGGCAGAGAGCATTGTGCTGGCTCCATACATTGATTCCATTTCAGGGCATGTATCGCTTTTGGATATGTCCCTGAGGTGTGGAGGAAGGTGAGAGTTGCCTTCGTTCCGGAGCCTGGTAAGGCTTCTTACATGGACCGGAAGAGTTTTCGAACCATAAGCCTCTCCTCATTCCTTTTGAAATGCCTGGAGAGGCTTGTGGATGAACATATCAAGAGCGTAGCCCTAAAGACTTCTCATTTAAACACCTCACAGCACTCTTACCGGAGGAGCAGATCTACGGAGACGGCTCTCCATTCAATGGTCACTGTCATTGAGCGGGGATTGGACCGTGGAATGTTTACCTTGGGAGCTTTTCTGGATATCGAGGGGATCGACCAAATGTTAAGACGACGATACTTAACTGTGGAGGCTACGCGAAAGGTTGCGTGCTTTCTCCAGTACTCTGGTGTAAGTTAGTTGACTCACTCATCACGGTGCTGAAGAACGTGGGATCGTCATGTGAAGCGTATGTGGATGACATGCCTCTGCTCATTTACAGGCACAGCATGAGTGCTGCCTGTGCCTTCATGCAACGAGGCCTCAATATTGTTGAGGACTGGTGCACCCGTCATGATATGACAGTAAACCCAACAAAGGCCAGCTTGGTGCTCTTCTCCAGAAGACGTAAGCTTGGGTACTTTGTTCTTCCAAAGCTTTTTGGACACACTCTGCAACTCTCTCCTCATGTCAAGCACCTTGGAGTCTTCCTCGACTCGAAGCTGACATGTGGATTGCACGTAGAGGAAAAAGTTAATGCGGATACGAGGGTCTTCGCTCAATGCAGGAGAAACTTTGGCTGCACATGGGGCATGAGACCGAGGGTTGTGTTGGTTGACTCACTCAATATGGTGCTGAAAAACGTGGGGTCCCCATGTGTAGCATATGTGGATGACATCCCTCTGATTATTTCCAGGCACAGCATGAGTGCTGCCTGTGCCTTCATTCAACGAGGCCTCAATATTGTTGAGGACTGGTGCACCCGTCATGATATGACAGTAAACCCAACAAAGACCAGCTTGCTGTTCTTCTCCTCTTCTCCAGAAGACATAAGCTTGGGTACTTTGTTCTTCCAAAGCTTTTTAGACACACTCTGCAACTCTCTCCTCATGTCAAGCACCTTGGAGTCTTCCTCGACTCGAAGCGGACATGGGGATTGCACGTAGAGGAAAAAGTTAATGCGGATACGAGGATCTTCGTTCAATGCAGGAGAAACTTTGGCAGCAAATGGGGCATGAGACCGAGGGTTGTGTACTGGATGTGCACCTCGATCATTAGACCTATGCTTACATATGCCTCCTGTGTATGGTGGCCCGGGACGCTTGTGGGGAGTGCGATCCGGAAGATGCAGGCCTGCAAAGGCTTGCCTGCTTGGGAATTACGGACTCCTGGATCTTGTCATTCAGACAGATGCCAAAAGGACTGTGTGCATGGGCATGGAAAACTCTCTGGTCAGTATACCATGTGACACGAAGGTACCTGAGCTTCGTTTTGGGCGTCGTTTCTCTGTGAGCTTTCCTGTAAGGGAATCGTGGACTGGGGGAAGTGCCTTATCCAGCCTTCCCTGATCCGCTATAAAAATTTTCACGGACGGCTCTCTCAATAATGAGGGAGCTGAGCTGAGGCGGGTGTCTACTTTCCTGAGCCTGATATTTGGATGGAGTACTCACTTGGTAGACACACCACTGCCTTCCAGGCGAAAGTCTTCGCCGTATCAATGGCAGCGAAGTTAGTCCTTGATATGCAAATCAATGGGGAGGACATTGTTATCCTTTCGCATAGTCAGGCAGACTCGATGGCTCTGAGGGGCCCTCGGACAACATCTAAGTTACTCGGGGATTGCAGGTCGCCTGTGGATAAGTTGTGTATCCACAACAAGGTGTCACTTCTGCGGGTTCCTGGGCACATTTGGATCATGGGGAATAAAGGGCCGACCTTTTAGCTAGAGCTGGCTCTGATTCTCCGTTCCTTGGACCGGAACCCGCCGTAGGCGTTACCACCTCGAGTATTGGGTCTCTCATCAAAGCGGATGTCCATAGAAAGCATCAGCATAGATGGGCGAACTTGAGTACTTGCAGGTGTACAAAACTGTTTCTTGATGGGCCTAATGGGAAGATTTCCGAGTTTCTCATGGGGCTCGGAAGGAAACAATGTAGAATTGTGGTTGGCATCATCACCGGCCACAGCTCACTTCACGCTCATCTATCAAGGATGGGACTTGTTGACAGGCCTGGGTGTCTGTCCTGCCTGGAGGGAGAGACAAACGAACACTTTTTGTGTGCGTTTCCGGCCTTCGCCCGGTGCAGGCTGGATACCTAGGGTCTGCCCTTCTATTAGTGGATGAGCTGAAAACCCTGCCTCACCAAGACCTGATGCGCTTTATTAAGAGGACAGGAATGTTTTGGTGAATGGCCTTCTAGCAGGACAGCTCGGGATAGGGTCTCCTGTCCCTCTGCCTTTAAAATAAAAAAAGGCACATTCATGTACACACATATATTATTGTACAAGTGTCATATTATCTTGTGAAAATGCAATATGAGAGATGAGCATGATTTGTAAAAAGAAAAGTTTTTCAATTCCTAGTTCCGACAAATTAATAAAGTAAAATCAATTAAAAGGAATCGACAATTTTGTACAATTCAGCAGGAAGTCAAGTGACGCAATGTATTTGCGAATAATAGATAAACTATGTCACAATAAACAAATAAGTTTAATATTGTGAAATTGTTAATTCTTGCTTATGGAATGACTTTACCTAAGAAACTATGTAATTCAATTTGTATAAGATGACTGATAGTAATCAAATGAAACCAGAAATATTTCACCTAGCAAGTGTGTACTTTTCAATAAGTCGGCTCTTTAGCCTGATGACACTTTTCACTGGCGCTTAGGCCTAAAAATCAATAAAGCGGCATATAGCCTGATCTTAAGCAATATATCGGTACACAGCCTGCTCTATAGCTGACTTGGCGATCTACGACTCTTTGACTCAACAAAGCGGCATTTTTAGCCTATTCTAGAGTACGATTTGATTAAATTATCATCTTTGTCCAACTGAAGCAAAAACACTACAGTATCAATAATCAATGTGGCAACTTTTCGGTGCGAAATAAATGTCTGGATATACAATTCGTTGCGGAAAAATTTCTCCACTTCAAATTAGCGCCATCTAGCAGCGTACTACTTTACGAAATCTCAAACCAAAATTTCCGTGCCACATTTCACCCACATTTTTTTTACATAGATTTTGTTAGGAAACGAAATTTTCGCTTGATCAGCGTACTAGGCTTTCAACGTTAAAGTAATTAATCAGTGTTAGCGATATACATATACAACGTGTGCCAAAATTCAACGATAAGCCGACACCGGAGGATAGACCTGCCCATGACTACTTGGGGAAAAAAAGAAAAAAATATATATCTCAATTGTTTTTGTAATAAAAAAAAAAAACGAAATTCTTCAAAAATTTAGACCTTTTATGATCATTTTCACTACCATGACCACAATTTTTTAAATTTTTTTTTTATAGGCAACCTGAATAGCATTGCTATCCACCACAATCCTTAAAAATTCCAGAATGCCTCCAATTTTTTCACAAAAATTTATCAAATTTTTTTTTTCCCTAAATTTTTTTAAGATTTTTACTTTTACTCAACTTTAACTCATCGTGGTGTAAAAAAAAAGTACGAACATACTATGGCAAGTTTTTTTTAAAAATTGACGCAACTAACCAAGATTCCAAAATGCTATAATACTCTAGGAAAACCAGCCACAAAAAAATAATATGCGTAATAGTTCAAAACAAGAACCAAAATCCATATATTGCTGCCTTATAACCAATTATTATCCATTTTGTGATCTGCATTTAAGAAATTCAATTAGAGTTATAGTGGGGACATTTTTATTAGATCTATCTTGAATAAATAACAGATACTATGTATTATTGAGTGATGCAAGTAGAAGATAAGCTTGTAAAAAAATTTTATATTGTGCCACGCCCTTTATTACACAACATGGATCCCATATGACATGTTTGTTTACAATACCACCCCTCATTCAATTACAAATTATACTCCCCGCTAACTCCTGTATGAATTCGCAGAAATAATTTGAAACCATATCCAACCATTCGCTATAATTACAATATTTATGCAAACGAATTGAAAGCTCGTCTACAACACAGCTTCAAAATAGTTAAAGAGATAGCCAAGGTAAACAAAGAAAAATCCAAACTGCAATACGATAAAAACTCCGTCCAGAAATCTTTTATAGTAGGCAATAAAGTCTTACTAAAACGCAGAGTAAGAGATAACAATTTGTCACCACTATGATCAGGCCCGTATGAGATTATGGAGATTAACGCACGAAAATTCCACTATCAAAATCAATAATAAAAATAAAAGAGTCCATAATAATGACTTAAACGTCTTCGAAGATTAATATTAATCAACTTGATCTCCACCAAACACATCATACAAGCGATTAAAGGCAGTATCATCTTCCTGAATCCCGAAATGTTGCGAGCATCAATCCTCCTATTTTACATCCTCCTGATATAAGGTTCAGGGATAGAGGTAAATCAGCTAATGCTAATGCAGGCATTTAGCCGGTTTCTACACCAACGAGTGGAAAATAGTAATGAAATGCCAAGCTGCAATAATCGAAGAAACAACTCAAATTGTTTATATTGCTACCAAATTCCTTTATTTGACCGCCACATGTGTAAAGGTACTTAACCTTCGCACTAAAATTTGTTGCAGGTAATGAACCAACAAACTAATTATTAAGAACCGAAAATATTTGTGATCAAGGTACTTTACCTTTATCACGAGCTTGCTTGCGGGTACTTAAACAACAAATAAGATTTTAGTTGATGAGAAATAATTTATACACGTTGCTTCTTGAATTAGTAAATATCAAAGACTGAACCTTTATTATAAAACTTAAAATAATTTATACAGAAAAATATGCGGTAACTTACTTACTAAATTTACAGTAAAAAAATTGCTTACGCAGTGTGAAATTTATTTTCTTTTACAGACCATATATAACAAGTAATATATCGTCTGAAGAAGTAATCTGAGTATACATATTCTGTGAGAATGTCAATTATTGTCACTGTGTGTTGACTGAAGAATTTGACGTTGTGCAATTATAGCGTAATTGTTTTCTTCAATAAAACTAAATCAATGCGTGCGTGATTTAAAAGACATATTTAGAAATGTTGCTTTGAAAAAAAAGGGCGTAATGGAAAAGCAATTCCTCATTATGCATAAATAACCGGCCAAGTGTGAGTCGAACTCGCGCACGAAGGGTACCGTACCATCGTACAAAATTTAACACTATTAGCTGGATTACATTAAAAGTGCCGTCGTCGGCGTGGTCGTCGTCGTCGTCGTCGTCAAACGCCGAACAAAACGCCGGGCAAGTTACATTAACGCTGGGCGGCAGCGCCATATCTTAATTTCCTTTACATTTCCTTTACTTTCCTGAAGGGACCCTTAAATCACTTACCTACATCCCTTGGGAAGGCGCAGATGTTTGGCCTTCTCTGCTTGCCCCAACCACAAAACTGACTCTGAGGGCAGATATATTTCAAAGTCCCTATATAGCGTGAATATGTCAACAATTAGTAGGGTAAATTATTTAAATATTAGTACATTCGAAACTTACGTAAATATTTATAATTCCGACGTTGATGCCACAAGAATATTTCAGAACTCATCTTGCACGGACATAACGTAAAAATATCCAAATTTATCTCTGCACATAAAACCATATTCCTTAAATATCAGAAGCAACATAGTCTTGGAGAAATTTCTACAATTCATTCGCTTCCTAAAGGATCAGGAATGAGTTCCTCTAAATCCAATAAATAATCATCACATTCACCATTATGCATCTGTCAATTACATTAGTCATCTCTATTCTCTCGAAAGACCGTAATTCTCAAATTATACTTCCTGCACGTGAACTGGAAGATGTGCCTATCCCTGCGCTGAAGAGTTAAGAGTTAAGCTTTAAAATAACTCACACTCCCAACAGAAAAACAACGGAGTATTTCTAAAGCAATCGAAAATATTAATAAAAATAAAGAGATAAAATGAATAAAAATTGACAACAGTAACCTTTTCCTTTCTTAAGTTTCTCCCATTCTATTAACTACTTACCCTTCCAAAAAGGAACAGAACTTCACAGAGAATATTGGAGAAAAATTGTATTTATTTAAAAATAAAAATAAAATAAATAATAACAGTTTTTTACTAAGTAACTAGCATCTAGATAATAATTAATATTAATTTCATATATAATAGAACCATGTTTTTTTTTATAATAAATAAATAGCCTTTATAAATGTTATAAAGCAATAAATATTCTATAATATATTTCTATTCCTCCCTATAATTAATTCCACCTTCTATAGTAATAAAATTATTATTTATATTAATTATCACAATAAGTATGTTATGGTAGTACATTGAGTGATTGGCTTGGACGTGAAGTCCAGACTGCCAGCATGAGCTGACAGATTACTCGGCGGACAGCGTTGACTGCAGGGCGGCAAGCTAGTTCGCCTCGGCTATTGGCGGAGAGTGTGGGGAGGTTCCACGAAAAGCCTGCCGCTGCCGCCTGCCATATACAAAAGGAATTTTCGTGCCTACAAACTAAAACGCCGGCACACATTCGGTCATGAAGGACCCTTACATCACTTACCTACATCCAAATCGAAGGCGCAGATGGTATGCCTTCATTGCACGCCCCAACCACCCATCTGACTCTGAGGGCATTTATTTTCAGAGTCCCTTGTAGACCTGTAAAGAGAGAGACTAGCGGACCTAGACGACCTCCATGTGAGAGGGCCTCGGGAAAGTGAAAGGAGAAATAAAAGCGTTCAGCACTTCATTTTTACGTTATAATTGCGATTTTTAGAATATAATTCTTGTTCAAGACATAAGACATTTTCAAAAAAAAATATACACCTAATCATGGATTCATTCAAACAAATAAATGTTAAATTAAAGTTAATTCTAATGAAATTATTATGAATTGAAGGTATATTCCTTATCTTTTAAATAATCTGTCTACTCGATATATTAAACGTTGATCTAATTATTTTATATCGTTTATTGTCATGACGGTGATGACGACATTAACTGAAGCTTAAAAGCAGCTTATAAGAATCTAAAATGTTATGTTTTCAATTTTTATTCAAATTTTATAAATAAAATAAAATTGTTTGTTTTTATATTATCCCATTTGTTGGGAAAAATTAATTTCAGTTATTTTGGCAAGCAAATATATGTATTAGGTACCTATTTAAAATTTTTGCCCAAAAATTTTATTACTTTGAGGGAAATAATGCATTAGATTTTCCCTTTCGAGGGAAAACATTAACCAAAAGTTAAAATACTATGTGACGACGGTTGCTTAGTATTCAAGCTTACATCTGCTCTCTTCTTACACGCAGTCCTATTTTCCACACAAATCTTATGTCACGTTAAGCAGAGCGTATCAATCAAGTTCGAAAACGTTATCGTTTAAAGGCAGTTATGTACTTTTTTGTAAAAAAAACGAATAATAAATTTATGCAAATTAATATACCCTACCTACACGTCACAGTTACGATTGTAAAAATTACCTTTGTAAATCAAAGTTCTTTTACTCTGATGGGATGTAGATGAGCTCACGATACCTGTATCGTGAACGAATTTGTTGGAGCTGTGTCCGGTTCTTGTACCGACACAGTAAGTAATTTATTGTCCGTCGCAATGAAGATGGTGATATGATGATGCTTACGATGCTTGTATCGTAAGTTACTTGTTGATTGGTTTCGGTTCTTGTACCAAAACAATCTTAATTGAGACTCACAAAGCGAAAGCACTGGTAAAACAACACCTTGTATATGATAATGAAAACTGATATATTTAATTTAATTTGCACGATATTTATACAAGCTTTACAAAAAACTAGAGTTACTTAAAGCTAGGGTCAATAATCATTACAGCAGTAAACGCATTGCTGACATACACAAAATTAGCGCATTTACAAATTATTAAAGCGAATGACCTGTGCTGGTTGCGCGTTTTTATTTTCGTGTTACAAGCCAATTTATGTGTTGTCAGCGAATGCCTTTATGCTTTCTAAAAGAAGGTCAATGATTCGTGCAATGCATGCAAATGAATTGATGAATTGTTTTTGTTGATTTAATTAAGCATGAAAAAAACGACTTAAGATTAAACATCCTCCACCGCCTTGAACATTGAGTTCAATATTATATATACTATTCTAATGTTAGGCATCGAAGGTTACGCTAAACTCAGGATGATTTGTTTTAGGCTCGTTCTCGAATCGTCTGATTGATTTTCTTGGTGATGGCTTTGGTGGGTTTTTGATTCGTTGGCAGATAGTCGCTCTGAATTTCCAAATGATGATGGTGCTTAAAGCAGCTACGAGCAGCAAAGCGGCATATGCTATAGTGTATTGATGAACATCATGCGCTTGAAGATGGGTCTTAGGTGGTAATTCGTTGTATAGTTGTTTAATCTTTTCCTGTATGGCATCTAGTCCTGCCCAATGTCTATGATAGTGATATGTCTCGTTATCTTCTGATAGCAAATGTTGGGTGGCTATAACATCCGATAAATTTCCAGTGGGCGTATAGGAGAGTCTTGAAACTGATGGATAAATGCTATGTCCCTGTATTGTTATCAGTTCTTGTTTGATTATGCAATCGCCTTGAATTTTCAAAATTCCTGTTTTCTCCAGAATTGTTTGCGTGATGTTATTTCCACAAACTACGTTAAGTATGGTTTTGGACTTAAGAGCATAGATCCATTCATTTGGATGATTCAACTGTATCCAGTGGGGTCCGTCTCCAACCCTTGAGACTTGACAGGAGGGTGATTGCGGCAGGTGGTTAATTAGACCGACTTCACAGGAACTGATGTTTGACCCTCTTCGATATATTGGGTGTTTTTGTTGGCAGAGGTGCTGGCCTTCAGCTATGATGGGGCAAGATTGAAGTTCGTATTCCGTTATCGGATAATATTGATCCCGATGCATATTTATTACCAAATATGGGGTTGATGGATGAATGGTGAAGAAGGTGTTGTTGACCAATACTGGTACAGAGACAAGTTTGAATAATTCAAAGTCTTCAAGGGTCAGTAATGGTATTCTGAGGCGGAATATCAAGTGCCTTGTTGCTATTCTTGCTTCGATTGTCATCAAGTTGTAGAATTTTAATACTTCATCCTGGGTTACTGGAAGCCGTAACGACGATGACATGTGTTCCTTAATAGTTGTCAACTCTCGTCTTAATTGAGGTGGTGAGATGAGCTGTGGACTGATTTTTCCATGGTGAGTGTCGACGAGTACATCTACAATCGAGGCTTGGATTTGCTGGAAGCGTATGGCGGATAAGGTAGCCTGCATTGTCAAAGATATGAATGCTTGTGACAGCCTTTCTTCTTTAAGTTCCTTTGTTAGACCGTTGACCTTTCTTGCGAGACTAGTGATATGCCCCCCTAAGTCTTGAAAGTGCTTATCTATTATGTCCTGGTTTTTTTCATCACATTTAATGTGGTATCTATCAGCGATGTTTGGTTCCTTATCAAAGCTATCAGGTGCCCTTCATTTTGCTCTATATCTTCAATGGTATCGGACATTTTATCTGCGTAGTTCGAATCCAATACTCCGAAAAGTGCACTTGCGATGTTGCCCACAAAATTCAAGGCTCCTCTTTTTACTCTGGTGGTGGAATTACCTTTGGGCTGAAGTAGCTCATTGGTCTTTGATATATCTTCGATGAGGTTTCGAAAGTGGTCGACTGTACGTAAACAGCTGTCCCTGTCTGTCATCAAATGACAGATGTAATTTAATGTCTGTGTTGAATTTGCAAGTATCTCGAACTCATTCCAATAGTGCTGGGTGTCGTAGTAAGCAATTACATTCCACTCACTTGAGATAATGTTTGTAACACCCAAATTTTCAAAGTATATTCCCGGCTGTGAGTTGAATGGACTCAATTCAACGGGACTACCATGTGTCAGTGGTAACAAAAGGCACGTTAGTAGTAATGTGACTACCGCTGAGCCTGGTGACCGGCGAGCCTTTTTCTTCGGGGACGAGTATGTGTCTGGTGACTGATAATTGCCATCGGTATGCTTCGCAGTAGATATAGTTTGTTGTCGTTTATGGGTACTTGTCAATTTGTAGTGATCTAGATTCTTCAATTTAGTACTGTGCTGGTTTTTGACGTTGGAGGACAACAGTTCTGTGGCTTCGTCTAAATCGTAGTCCCTTTCGATAGGTAATGGCGCCAGCTTATGTATGGGACGACGTAACACTCCACTGGAGGTTCTAATATCAGCTACTCGAACCAGGCCATCATTTCCATGGTGGATTTTAATTATTCGACCCAACGGCCATTTTAATGCCGGTATATTGTCTTCTTTTATAAGTGCCATAGTGCCAGGTTGAAAATTTTGGCAGCGCTCCTTCCATTTATATCGATGTTGCAACTGATTCAAATATTCGCCAGACCACCTTCTCCAGAACTCATTTTTGATATGTGTAACGAGTTTCCATCGTGTAATAAGGTTTACATTAAGTGGTTTGGTGTCGGAATCTATCATACCAACAAGGGGTTCTCCGATGAGGAAGTGTCCTGGAGTCAAGGCGTTGAGATCGTTAGGGTCAGAGGACATTGGTGTGATTGGTCTGGAATTTAAGACTGTCTCAATTTCGACAATAGCTGTTTCGAGTTCTTCATATGTTAGTGAAGCGGCTGCTAACGTGCGTTGGAGAAGATGTTTAGCTGACTTTACCGCAGCTTCCCAGAGCCCTCCAAAATGCGGTGCTCGAGGGGGAATGAAGTGAAAATCGATGTTCTTCGTACTACATATTCTTGTTATCTTTTCTATTGCAGTTTCAGATCCAATCATGTCCTTTACTTCTTCTAACTGGTTTTTGGCACCCACAAAGTTTGTCGCATTATCACAGTAAATGTTTGCGCAGTGACCTCGTCTACCCATAAAGCGTTTAAGCGCCCCAAGGAAGCCTTGTGTTGTTAAATCGGTGACTAGTTCAAGATGAGTTGCCTTGGTAGCAAAACAACAGAATACTGCTATGTAAGACTTCTGTGGCCTTTTTCCTCTGATCTTGTAGTGGGTCCATACTGGTCCGCAAAAATCTACTCCTGAATTGACGAACGGTCTTGCTGGCTGATTGCCCATTAACTGTGAAAGTAGCTTGGGCTCTGCCTTTGCACATCGTACACAATTCTTTACTATGGATCGCACCAGAGTTTTGCCTTTTATTGGCCAAAATTTTTGTCTCGCGATTGACAACAGCGCCTGAGGTCCCACATGATAGTTATCTTTATGTAGCTCGCTTAGCAGTAATTTTGTGAAAGGATGTGTGTATGGCAACAATATTTGATGTTTGGCGTCATATGAAAGGTTTGAGGCTTCAAGTCGGCCTCCAACTCTGATGAGTCCTCTAGTGTCTATGAATGGGGTGAGACTGCTAAGAGAGCTGTTTTTGTTAACTTCTGCAAAGCGTTTTAGATGGTCGAGATCATCTTTGAACTCTTGCTCTTGAATGTGCCTTATTATAGCTACTTGAGCTTCGTTGATTTCGTGTATGGAGAGTGATTTACCCGTACTACTTGCTTGTTGTTGATTGCGATGTCTCATGATATTTATAAAGCGTGCAATATAAGCGAGCGTATTACATAACTTCCTGAACGAATTTCCATGATCGATTTTATCGATTATGGATGTTGAATCTTCGGCTGCTGAGGCTGATAACGTGAACCCCTTTTTCTCTAACTTGCATTCTTCTGTTTTCAAGTATGGTGGTGGCCAAAGGTCTTCAGTGCCATGTAGAAAGGTGGGGCCGTAAAACCAAAGTGTGGAACCTTCAAGTTTTTCGGGCTCGATTCCTCGGGAAAGAATGTCAGCAGGGTTGTCCTTAGAACCAACGTGGCACCATTGCGTGGGAACGCTTACGTCCTGGATACTTGAGACTCTATTTGCAACGAAAGTATGAAAGTGTGATGATGAAGAATTTAGCCATGCTAGGACTATTTCGGAATCAGACCATAGGAATACAAGCTCTTTCCTCATTCGTAAGTCCCTTTGGATGCGATTAGCCAGTTCTGCTGCCAATTTAGCTGCACAAAGCTCTAGTCGAGGTAATGTGGTTTGTTTCATTGGAGCTATCCTAGATTTAGCGCATAATAGGCGCACTACAATAATGTTGTCCTTATCTATGGATCTTATATATGCAGCTGCACCGTATGCTTTCTCTGAAGCATCTGCGAAGACATGAATTTGCACTACTTTGGGGATTCTATGAGAAAATACATGCCTTGGAAAATTTATGTTGCTCAATAACTTTAGACCTGATCGAAATTTAATCCATGACGTATGTAATTCTTGGGGTAACGCTGCATCCCAATCAAGTTTGAGTGTCCACAGCCTTTGAAGAAATAATTTAGCATTCACCACAACTGGAGCCATAATACCTAATAGGTCGTATAGGTGAGCAATATCCGAATACGTTGTTCGCTTTGTCACCTTACATGATTCAATTTGTGCAGTCTTTACACGGAAAGAGTCAGTCTTAGGAAGCCAGATCAGACCGACCGTTTTAATATGCTCGTCCAATTTATTGTTGAAATCTAGTTGGAGCTCTTAATCTGTTGGAGGTATGCCCTGCAGCAGGCGCTGGTGATTTGCACACCATTTTCTTAATTTAAAGCCAGATGTGCTAAGTATCGATTGGAGCTGAGTTTGGATGTCAAGAGCTGCTGATAAGGTGTCTGCACCGGTGAGAACATCATCCATGTAGAAGTCACGTTTGAGTACTTTCGAACCCACAGGATAAGTCTGAGCTTGATCCTCTGCCAATCTTTGCAGACATTTAGTGGCTAGGTATGGCGCACACGTCGTTCCATATGTTACCGTTGACAGCTGGTATACCTTAAGCGATTCACTTGGATCAGGCCTCCACCAAATTAGTTGATATTTACTATCGGATTCTTCAACTTCTATTTGCCGATGCATTTTCTCGATATCAGCAGTAAATACGAATCGTGGTAATCGAAAACGTAAAAGAATGGAAAAGACGTCATCCTGTATAGCTGGACCCGTGCATAGTATGTCATTTAAGGATATGTTCTTCGATGTTTTTGCTGAAGCGTCGAATACCACTCTAAGTTTTGTGGTGCTGCTATCCGGCTTCATGACACAATGATGAGGCAAGAAATAGTATGGTGCCTTAATGATGTTGATGTTGACTTCCCGCATATGACCCAAGCGAAGATACTCCTCCATAAATTCCACATATTGTGTTTTAACGATCTCATTATTGGCCAACTTTCGTTCCAATGATCTAAATCTTTGCAAAGCAATGTCTTTCGATTCCCCTAATCTAGTAGGCTGAACTAGAAATGGGAGACTTACGATAAAACGTCCACTTAAACTTCTTCTTGTGTTTTGATTGAAGTGTATCTCACACCGTTTCTCTGCCGTGGTAAAATTCGTGGAAGACCCTTCAGTCTCTTCCAGCTTCCAAAAACGCTCAATTTGCTGGTCTAATCTTTCATCTTCGCTGCATATTCCACAGATTGCGTCAGCTTGAGACATATTATTGATCTTCCCTGCCACAGTCCAACCAAAAACAGTGTTTTGAAGTGTTGGTAACATTTCACCCAACTTTATCTGGCCAATTGACAAGAGTGAATAGTAAATCTCTGCACCAAACAACAGATCAATAGACCCAGGTCGATCGAAGGTTGGATCAGCTAACGCGATGTTTTGAGGTAGCGGCCAAGCTGAAGTATCTATTGACTTAGTGGGTTGAACTGAAATGATTTTTGATAGCACATGGGCTTCGAGTCTTGTAGTAAAATTATTTATTCTAGATTGCAGCAATACGTTCACTCGACTATGGGATTGTTGTCTCCGCTGACCAATGCCCTCAATGTGTAATTGCTCTGGAATTTCTGTTAATTCTAATTGTTTCGCCATCTTCTCGGTCATGAAGTTCAACTGAGAGCCTGAGTCTAAGATGGCTCTACATTCCACTTTTTTACCTCTGTTGTTAATTAGATTAACGACTGCTGTGCTGAGGAGAACATAGCCCTTCAATGACTGAGCTGTTTTCGTTGTCAACGATATTGATTGATCGTGTGCCTGATTGAAATGTGTTGATGATAATTTGTTACTTGCTGGGTGTGCAGCAGTAACTTGACTCTGAAGATTTTTGCTTTGCGTATATGATGATCCGGATTTGGAAAAGGCGTTATCAGTATGCAATAAAGTATTATGTCTTTTTGAACACTTGGTACATGCTCGGGCTGTACAAGTATCGACCCGGTGACCTGCATTGAGACAATTGAAGCACACATTGACTCCTTTCACATGAGAAATGCGCTTGAGTGGAGTTAATTCTTGAAATCTCCGACATGCAAACAGCTGATGATTACCTTTGCACATGGTGCAAACTGATCCGTTGGTCACTGTTGAAGCAAAAGCCCTTGAGACACCTATTCTACGGTTATAATCTTCAGTGGGTTTACCTTTGTTTCGTAAGGTCTCTAATGATTGGAAGCGCGTTTCTAAAAACACTAAGAAGCTCTTCATAGATTGCAGTGCTCTGGGCTGGGGCAAAGATTGCTCGTAAAGCGTGTGTGTAGTGCGGTCCAGTCTCTTTATCAATAGATGATGTAACAGTGGATCCCAATGGTTGATGTTTATTCCCAAGTTTTCTAAGCCGAGTAGGCATTCCTGGGTTGTGTCATGCAGGGCCTTTATGGCAGAAGAACTTTCGTTGGTTATACTGGTCTGCGACAGCAGTCTATTTAGTAGTGCAGTTACCAATAACCTAGGGTTCTCGTACCTTTCGGTGATAATCTTCCACGCAGCAGAGTAATTTGTATCCGAAATAGTAAGATGTCGCACTAATTTCTCGGCCTCGCCTGATAAGCTGCTTTTGAGATACCACATCTTCTGGCACTCCGACATTGTCTGCTTGTGCACTACTTCAGTGAAAAGATCATGAAATTGCCGCCATTTCAAGTAATCGCCATCAAAACGTTGCAGAACAATCTTAGGCAGTTTCATCACAGAGTTTGTACTCACATCTGCTTTGTGGTCATTGCTCTTACTACCCACATAATTGTATAGTTGCGCCAAAGTATTTTGAACTTCTTCCACTAAACTGAAGTATTCCTCTGCATCATAACTTATTATTGTGGGATCATCGACACTATCCCAGATTTTGTAGTGGAGCCTTTGAACATCATGTAAGTATTGTTCTATTGTTTTGATCTTAAGCTGGCAGAATTGCTCTGTATAATCTTCCTTGATTGTAGCTAATCCTGCTACTGTTTTACGCAATACAGCTAAAACAGATCGTTGTTTATGTAAAATTCCGGATATGCTTGCACCAAAATTCTCATTCTTATTTTCTGTATGGTTGCATTGCGTTGTTGCTAGATTATCTTCACTATTAGTGTCTTTCAATGCCTTATCCGCTTTATCGATTGGCTCACGCTTCTCTTCTAAGGGTTGAGTGAATTTTTTAATTGCCTCAATTTTTTCATTCATATCTTGGATTATCTGCTCATAGACCTTCTTTATCGCTTCATAATAACCAGTTGAGAGGTATGGATGATCTGATATGTCTCCCGATTGCTTCATAATGACTGCGTTCGTTGAAGAAAATTCATTCCAGCAAGCATTTAGGGCATTCGATCTTGACTTTAGATAATCTAAAGTTTTCTTGTCCGCGGGATCCGTCTTATAGTTGGCGATTATCTTTTGTATTTCGCCTCCAATCTTCTTCTGCGAAGTTATACGGTCTTCTAAACTCATGATCAAATCAAATGATCACGTCGGGGTCACCAATGTAAATCAAAGTTCTTTTACTCTGATGGGATGTAGATGAGCTCACGATACCTGTATCGTGAACGAATTTGTTGGAGCTGTGTCCGGTTCTTGTACCGACACAGTAAGTAATTTATTGTCCGTCGCAATGAAGATGGTGATATGATGATGCTTACGATGCTTGTATCGTAAGTTACTTGTTGATTGGTTTCGGTTCTTGTACCAAAACAATCTTAATTGAGACTCACAAAGCGAAAGCACTGGTAAAACAACACCTTGTATATGATAATGAAAACTGATATATTTAATTTAATTTGCACGATATTTATACAAGCTTTACAAAAAACTAGAGTTACTTAAAGCTAGGGTCAATAATCATTACAGCAGTAAACGCATTGCTGACATACACAAAATTAGCGCATTTACAAATTATTAAAGCGAATGACCTGTGCTGGTTGCGCGTTTTTATTTTCGTGTTACAAGCCAATTTATGTGTTGTCAGCGAATGCCTTTATGCTTTCTAAAAGAAGGTCAATGATTCGTGCAATGCATGCAAATGAATTGATGAATTGTTTTTGTTGATTTAATTAAGCATGAAAAAAACGACTTAAGATTAAACAACCTTATTTCAACTACATACAAAGCATTATTTGTAAATTAATCCAGGCTGACTTTCAAATAACTATCTTAAAAATTAATTAATAAAATTTGGTTTTTTTGGATAAAATTTAGGGCAACTATAGCCTACAACCTTTTCTCACAAGAGTTTAAGTATAGGTACTGCACCCACTGACCTGTCAGTTACTGCACAATGTTGCGTATCTTTTGGATTTTGCCATATCTAAGAAACTGCATACTGTAAGGACGGGATGCTGTCCAACTTTGCTCTCATAAGTAATAATCGAATATGTCTGCTATTTTGTCTTGCTATTTTCATGATCTATTTCTAAGCTGTTTAATGTCGGAATGTCCAGCGTTGTACATTGTTTTAAGCAGGGGCTTACAAATAAATGCTCTTTGCATTTGAAGAGTCGACGGATTGACGACACGTTTATATGGTATCTGTTTTCTGCGACTTCTTGGTAATCGCATCAAATCTATTTTTCAGAACTTAGCCGACAATTGCTATTTGCTCCACGTAATGCCAAATAGCCGCAGTTAAATACATCGGTAAATTCCGTAGTTATACTTCTTCAGAATTATGATACTGCAATTTATTTTACAACGCATTTAAACCCAAATGACGGAATGTTCTTTTTTGCTGGACGAAAAGGTGGTGGATTACTTCATTATTAGTGCGGGGTTAAATTATTCGCCAATGTTTTAGAAAGTAATTTCTCGTGAGCTCCTGTTTCCACGTCTTTTTGGATATCACGGTTTGACAAGACAGATTGATTATCTTCTTCTTTTCCACCAGCAGGCCAGAATTCTTCGAGTTTGGGCGTGAGGACTGTCGGTAAGGCAGCCGGCCGGCATACGTGCTCCAGTAATTCTCCGTGTAGCATATTGCTATATGCAGTACGCTACGACCATAACAGGGCAGAGTGGTCTAGACCACCCGTAGTTCAGATAACGCTGAAAAATGGTCGACTGCGCTAGCCGGTCTTAAACATAGGCCTCATCGCTGCGGGTGCCCAATGTGTGTCTCGAACCACGACCCAATGAGCGTTCCTCATTACTGGTACTCGACTACGACTGTTGGCCCTACTTGACCGATGACGCATCGAGGACACATCCCTGAAGTCCTGTCAGTCTTCGATCAGACCTCGACATTCTTCTCCGTGTTGGAAATCATTTGTTCAAAATTTAAATTTATTTGCTAAGGATTTAAAATCATTTCTTTAAGGTTTAAATTTATTTGTTAAGGGCTTAAGATCATTTGTTTAATGTTTAAATTTATTTGCTTAAAGTTTGAACTCATTTGTTAACGGTTTAAATACATCTGAGAATGCTATAATACAAGCCATGAAGTCGCCGAGGGCACCGACACATTAAAAGGCCTTAACGTGCCATGCCGGGTACAGCATGCATTAAGAGCTCACTCTAACTGCTTTTTGTATACTCGTCATGGAGGAAAAACTAAAATTTCATCTTAAACAGTTCCTAAAGCCCAAAACTGTCACTCCCACAGTAAAATGAAGTTAAAGCAAATTGCAGCCAAATATGTTTTCTTTCTAATAGTTTAAAACAACAAATAAAAAAACTAGAGTCGGTCTAAGAGCAATTCTTATGATACCCTAGATGAATGCCCGTATGAAATTTCGTATTGTCACCTTGCTGTGCAGGTTGGATTTTTGAAGTGGTTTTTCGCATATATTTCTAGAACGGTTTGTCGGACAGAAAAAATGATTATAACCAATTTTATAGGATTTCGTATTCTGAGGACTTTTTAGTACAATAAAAATGTCTTGGACTGATCGTTTTCACAGTATACGTAAAAACCAAAATTTTTATATGGCAACACCAAGAAGGAGTTGTCCGATTTAGTTCATTTTTGAAATTTTATTTGCTAGTACAATAAAAACACCATGTACCAAATTTCAGCTCTCTATATCGACGTGTTCTCAGGCAGTGTCCAAATATATAGTGGAAAACGAAAGTTTTGTATGGCAACCCCACGAAGGAGTTTCCCCATGTTTAATATTCGAACTCAATTTTACTTTTTTTTTTAAAGTCCGTGTACAATTTTTCAGCTCTCTAAGTATAGGCGTTCTCGAGTTATCGTGCCAAAAAAGAGAGCAGCGGGCCGATCAGCAGGCGACATCCACAGTCTTCTAGCCTTGTTTTACTGCAGAAGTTTTTCATATAAAAATTACTTGTATTTCGTTCAAACGCTATAATTTCTATAAATTTGCTCTACATGTTATTTTTATACCCTAGAATCTAGGGTATATGGATGTCGCCTGCTGATCGGCCCGCTGCTCTCTTTTTTCAACTTTGTTCATGGCTTGTATATTCCGGGGGCCACGCTAATTCACGCTATGCGACGCGCTAATACAACAATAGTGAATTGTTTCTTTGTATTAGTTGGGTCAGTAATTTGTCGTGCAGTGCACGCAGCCATTCAGATTCTATCATTGGTCTATGAATATGAAGGCTGCAGCAACGATAGCTGACTGGATTTTCCGACTGTTGTTAAACATTGAAGGAAGACGATAAAAATCAATGGTACCTATTAGCAAAGAACATCTAACAGAAAGAGTACGCATCTCTCGTATATTGAAAAGTGTTATATGGCGGGTCGTATTATTACGACCCACTCTCACAAATTGTACAGAAATTTTCTGCTTTTTCACGATTCCCCGCTCACCACGGTGCCGAGTGGCGGGTCGTCAAAGCACTAACACGGGAACCAGTGCCTACACCAGTTAAATTAATGACAACTTAGGACACAGAAGAGTTTTCCGATTGTTTTACATTTAAAATGCATACGGGAAGAAAAGGAAGAAAGAAAGAAAAAAAAATGAAAAAAAACAAGTTCTCTTCAAAACTTTTACGAAGAAAAATAAAAATGTGAAAGCGCAAATTGCATGTAACGAAACAGAATAGCAAATGATTTATTTTCGCAAATAAATGAGAAGGGGCGGAGTTTTTAGATTTTGCTCTCATAAAATGTTCCCGCGTTTTTGTTAAAACGGGGTTTTCCTGAAATATCGAGGGAAATATCCAATGTTTTTATAGCAATGTCAATGTTTGGTAGTGTAATTCCTATGAAATTTGAACAGCACGCGTGCTTCTTCTTACATTCGTTTTGCTCTGAAGAGATTAAGGGGATGAAACACATGCTGAATTCTCTGATGTTTTTGGGAAAAATGAGAATTTCATTTGAGAGGAATTTTATATCTCCTTTCAGCACCTCGGCCAAAGCGAAGTTTACCTTTTTCTTAAAATATAGAGGTAAAGTGACCTAATGTACATTATTAAGAATAGTTTGAAAGGACATTGAAGGTATTCAACAAGACTTTGTCGTTCGGGTAATCCTACGATCTCTGGATTTTTGTTTTTAACTCGTTGTCTCAGTTGTATTGTACTACAGTAGCAAAGTTAACCTAATAATAAGTTAAGAAGCTGTAGAGCAAAATGGGAAAATTTCTGGTGCTTTTTAGAATGAAACAAGTAATTTCGTATACTTTCGTCTTTTGCATGAATGGGGGAAAAGAACTTGGCAATGCACTATAGTAGTGCAACTGAGATAACGAGTTAAAAACAAAAATCGAGAGAACGTAGGATTACCCGAACGACAAAATCTTATTAAATCCCTCAAAATCCTTTCAACCTATTCATAGTAATGTACATCAGGTCACACTACCTCTCATTTTTAAGAAAAAGATAAATTTCGCTTTGGCCCTGATGCTGAAAGGAGATGTAAAATTCCTCTCAAGTGAAATTCTCATTTTTCCCGAAAATATCAGAGAATTCAGCATGAGTTCTCCCACTTAATCTCTTCATAGCAAAACAAATGTAAACAGAAACATGCTGTTCAAATATCATAGGATTACAGCAACAACTTGTGTCCTTTTAGACCTTTTACAACAACAACATGTGTCCTAACATTATCAATATTTCATAAAAACCGGTTTTCACAAAAGCGCGGGAGCATTTTATTTACGAAAATGAATCATTTGCCATCCTGTTTCGGTGCATGCAACTTGCGCTTTCACATTTTTTATCTTTGTTCATAAAATTTTTAAAGAGAGTTTGATTTTTTTTCAATTTTTTTTCTTTCTTCCTTTATTTTCTTGCCGTGTGCATTTTAAATGTAAAACACTCGGAAATCTCACCAGCTTCTTAACTTATTACTAGGTTAACTTTGACAATAGTGCATAGCCAAGTTTTTTTTCCCCCATTCATGCAAAAGACGAAAGTATATGACATATCCTGTTTCGGTCTAAAAAACACCAAAAATCTCCAATTTTGTTCGGCCTGTTATCTTTGCCTGCAATCCGTATCTTGCCATTCATTGCATTGCATTTCTTTCTTCTTTTACCTCTTCTTTAGGAAAGCGGTTTCATCAAGAATGCTGTGTTTAGGAGAATCTCATTTTCATTGCATTGTAGTACAGTAGAAAGGAGGCAGAATAGCTGTGCTGTTGTTAGAAAAATTTCAGGAGGAGTACAATTTGCTGCCAAAGCGGAGTACTTTTGGAAAAAACGGAGTACACGACTAACGAAATTTAATAAATTCAACTTAATTAGAATGGGATGCCCAGAAATCATATTAATGTGAATAAAACTCATTTTCATTAAAATAATATATATTTAGATTTTTCAATAAATCTTATTATTACATTATTTATATTTTTTTTATATAGAAACAACTGGTTATTATTTTAAGATTATCTCAAGAATTTTTTTTCCAGCAATAAGAATTTCTTAAGTTTAGTAGACAGCTGTTGCTTTAAAAGAAAATAAAAACGTTGTTATTCTTGAGAAAAGCATACCTGCATAAAGCAAATCAATACGGGTGTAGGTATTCTAAGAAAATACATAAATTCGATCATTAATCTAATTATTGAAAACTTTTGAATTTTCAAAATATTTGGAAGGATTTTAATACAGTCAGCATGCAAAATTGTATTGACAAATTCAGCCTCTTCAGTTTTTCTGCTTCAAAGCTTTTACAATATTTGAATCAGTAATGTACAGAAATAATTCTGGTAGAGCAAAATGGATTAGAATTAGACATCCTTGCATAAAATTGAAAGTTATTTTGATTTTCGCATGTTCGTCCGTCCGTTCATCTATCCTCACGATAACGTAAGAGCGCGTGTACTTAGATAGCTGAAATTTTGATGGGAAATTCCTTCGTAGGGTTACCATGCAAAAATTTCGTTTTTCACTATGTATATAATTTGATATTGCCTGAAAGCGCGTCAACGTAGAGAGCTGAAATTTTGTACATGGTCTTTTCTAAAAATAGTAAATATAATTTCAAAAATAGAATAAATCGGGCAACCCTTTCTTGGTGTTGCCATATAAAAATTTAGTATTTTTACGTATACTGTGAAAACGGTCAGTCTTATTTCATGTACTGAAAACTTCTTCAGAATATGAAATCCTATAAAATTGGTTGTAATCATTTTTTCTGTCCGACGAACCGTTTCAGAAATATATCAAAATAAATAAATAAAATCAAACTTGCACAGATGGGTGACCATACGAAAATACATACCGGAATTCATCTAGGATATCGTAAGTATTCATCATTACATTTTTTTGTAATTAACATAACATTAAAAAATATTTAGATAGTACGCACATACATACATACATATACAAACTTATCACAGCAAGAATTTCGCTAGCCTCATATTATAAGATTTTCACATGACTTGTATATCTTCTTGCATTTCATTTTGCATATCAGCAAAATTATTCTATTTTGAAATGATAAAGCCAGACGAAAGTCGACACCGCTGATATAATTGAAGGAATGCTCGTGAGAATTTTGTGGCTAGAGAAATTCTTTAATTCTGTGGTAAGTTATTTGTGAATTTTTGTATTTAGCTAATTAGGCATTTTTGTAATATTATATAAAGCGAATTTCAATAAAGAATTAGTTAGTTGCTACGATACAGTGAAACAAGACTTTTAATTTTACCTTAAGTGAGTCTGCTTGAGGCACTGTAACTTCGACAGCTTCCTGGTGTACCGATTTAAGAGCCGCTGCACCCACAACACCACTTACGGTGTAACTCCCTAAGTTCTTCGCAGCAATATCGAGGCAAAAGAGCCAAGAACAAACATTGGTGACCCCGACGTGATTTCTTCCGAAGAGATAATCAGCACACGCAAATACTTATGATGAGTCTAGATGAGCTCGCAGTTCAGCAGCACAACACAGGAGAAGACATAAAGGCTCTTGTTTCCAATTATGGCAAGGACACTTCATCACGAAAGAACCAACTGTATCTTGAAGTAAGGTTGAAGACGCTTGATGAACTCTGGAACCAATTTGATGAAGTCGACACTGAGATTCGAGATGTTTATGGGTCAAAGTTGGAGCGTGCCTATTTCGTAAAAGCTTATTATGAAGGCATAAACCAAAAATACGAGAAGACAAGACGAGACATCATAGACAAGCTTACAGAGCTGAAGACGTCAAATCCCGGTAGTACAGCCGAGGATAAGAAGAACGAGCCTACCTCAGAGGACAAAAAACAAGAAACACAAGAGAAGCCAGCTGGAGAAAATCCACGAGTAGAAGAACCTCGCTATAACATTAAGCCAGGCACATCTTTTGACGCCAGCAATAATATCTCCAAAATAAAGCAACGGCAGCAAACAATAATGAATGCCTTGCGCAGAATGCTCACTGGGATAACAGCTGTAACATAGCATCCTCAAGCACAACAGTTCTATCAACTTAAAATACGCACGGTTGAGAGATACTGGGATGATATTCAACAAGTACACTACTCAATATTTGAATCAGTTGAAGATCCCACCCAGCGCATCAGAGTTTAAAGAATATTTCAGTCTAGACGAGGATACACAGAAGGTCATACTGGAGTTGCATGCTGGTTTAAGTCAGCACGCCATCGCATCCGCACCAATGGTGAACGCAACCTCAATCATGAAGCTCCCGAAAATAGTCTTACCAAAGTTCGATGGTGACTATTTGAATTGGCGACTATTTTACGACCTTTTCAACGAAGTGGTACACAAACAAGCATTGGTCGACACTCAGGAAATGTGGTACTTAAAGAGCAGCTTATCGGGAGAAGCCGAAAAACTTGTGCGACATCTTACCATCTCAGATGCAAACTACACTGCCGCATGAAAGATAATTAAGGAACGTTACGAGAACATTAGATTGCTGGTAACTGCACTGTTGAACAAATTACTGTCACAAACAACAGTAACGTATGAGAGTGCGCCTGCAATTAGGGCGTTACAAGACATATCGCAAGAATGCCTTCTTGGCCTAGAGAATTTAGGAATTAATGCAACCCATTGGAATCCACTGTTGCTGCACATATTGGTCAAGAAATTGGACAGAGTAACACACACGCTCTATATGCAATCCCTTACTCAGCCCAGAGCATTGCAATCATTCAAGCCACTCCAAGCCTTCTTAGAGAAATGGTTTCAGTCTTTGGAAGCTCTAGGAAATAAGGGCAGATCAATGGAAGATTCTCATAAAAGGACAACCACCACCAGGTCTTTCACATCTGTCTCGGCTGGACCAACATGTATTCTGTGCAAAGGCGATCATCAAATCTTTGCCTGCCAGAAATTTATTCAACTAACGCCACGCAAACGCTTCGGCGTAGTTAAAGATTTAAACATTTGCGTTAATTTCCTCAAGGCCGGACACAGGACCGACACTTGTCCATCAACAACGTGCACAAAATGCTCTAAACGATACAACACCTTACTGCACTTAGAGACACCTCCTCCAAGATCAACCATCTCAGCACAGCAGCTTAGCAAGAATAACTACATGACAGGTGCGATGGCATAATCAGCATCAAATCAATCCACATCAGTTGACGACCAACTTAAATCAATCTCGTTGACGACGAAAGGCCTTGAAGCACCAAAGGGCTACGTATTTCTTAGCACAGTCATGGTAAATCTGGTCAATAACCAGGGCAAATGCGTGGAATGTAGAGCCATATTGGATTCCGGCTCGCAGCTTAACTTCATGACGGACAAGAAGGCAAAACAACTAAACCTATCTGGAGTGTCCGAGCTACTACATATTGAAGGAATTGGCCAACGCAAGCAACAATCTCAACGCAGAGTGAGCATATTACTGCAGTTGAAAATAAGTGGATTTGTTGTTAGAATTGAAGCTCATGTACTTCCGAAAATCATTTCAGCACAACCAGCAAAATCAATAGACACTTCAACATGGCCAGTACCACACAACATAAGATTAGCGGACCCGAACTCTAACCAGCTAGGCCCAATAGACCTCCTCATTGGTGTAGAGATCTATTATTCAATCTTGTCGGTGGGACAAATCAAATTGGGAGAAACGCTACCAACAATGCAGAATACAGTTTTCGGGTGGGCCATAGCAGGCAAAACTAATGGTGTCCCACAGAGTAAAGCAGCGTGCGGGATATTTACCGAAGATGAAGCTCTTGACCAGCAGATTGAGAAATTTTGGCGCCTGGAAGACACAGAAGGAGCCCATAACAACAATTTCACTACAGCAGAAAGACATTGTGAAGCACACTTCATTCAGACTACCTGTAGATACCAATACGGCCGTTTCGCTGTCAGTTTGCCTTTTGCAGGTAGCCCCACAGCATTGGCGGAATCAAAGAATATCGCCTATAGACGGTTTCTGTCATTGGAACGTAAGCTTTCCAACTTCATGGAAGAATACGCAACACTACGACATATGGAGGAAGTCGACTGAGCTAGAATCGAGAAGCCATACTACTTCCGAAGCCCGAGAGCAGCACGACGAAACTCCGAGTGGTATTCGACGCTTCAGCCAAAACATCATCCAACATATCCCTGAATGACGTCCTACACACGGGCCCCATAGTACAAGATGAACTGTTTTCCATCCTATTGCGTTTTCGCCTGCCAAGATATGTATTCACTGCCGACATCGAGAAAATGTACCGGCAAGTCAATGTGGTACAATCTGACAGAAAATATCAATTGATTTGGTGGAGAGCTGATCCCAGCCAAAGCATCAACTCAACACGGTCACGTATGGAACTACCAGCGCCCCATATCTGGCCAATAAATGTCTACAGAAATTAGCAGACGACCACGCCGAAAGTCACCCACTAGCTTCAAAGGTGTTGAAACAATATTTTTATAGACGATGTTCTCACGGGTACAAACAATCTCTCAGACGCCATTGAGACACAGCCGGCTTTAAGTTACATAGCCCACGAAGATAAAGAAATACAGTTAGACTTTGCCAACAATGTGGAGGAGCATATAACAACTGTTGGTCTGATCTGGCTACCCAAGACTGATGACCTCATCATAAAGGCGTCCTGGATCGATGGCCGACGGATTACTAAGAGAACAGCGTACTCAGACATAGCCCATTTATATGACCCGTTGGGAATAATGGCTCCAGTTGTGGTAGTAGCCAAACTATTTCTCCAGAAATTATGGCCTTTAAAGATTTCCTAGACATGTTTTCTCTCATCGAATACCGAAGTGCACGCAAATTCACATCTTCGTAGATGTATCAGAGAAAGCATATGGAGCTGCTGCATATGTGAGGTCGCTTGATAAGAATGACCTTATTACAGTTGGACTATTCTGTGCGAAATCTGGAGTAGCCCCTGCAAATCAGACAACATTACCGCGACTGGAACTGTGCGCAGCAAAACTGGGAGCTGAGCTGTCTCGAAGAATCAGCACAGATTTGAGCATCGCAATTCAAAACATCTATTTATGGAGCGATTCCGAAATTGTCTTGGCTTGGATAAACTCCATGTCCTCATCGTTTCACACATTTGTGGCCCATAAAGTTGCTAGAATTCAAGATGCCACCACTTCCACCCAATGGCGCCATGTGAATTCCAAGGAGAGCCCAGCGGATGTATTGTCAAGAGGTCTTGCTCCAGATAAATTAAGCGGGTCAACATCATGGTTTTATGGTCCCATGTTTCTACATAGAGCAGAATCAATATGGCCCAATCCATACAGAAGCAATGATACGGATTACACAGTCGAGCATAAGCGAACTGCTTTGTCAGCAGTAGTCACCACCAGCTCAACAAGTATCATAAGCGCAATCGACCATGGGAATTCATTCAGAAAGCTACAACGTATCATGGCCTATATCTTACGCTTCATAGCTAATACGAAGAAAAATTATCAAAGACAAATTAACGGGAAAGTGTTAAGCAGTGAAGAATTAGATGAAACTCAAGCATTAATTATAAAAACAATGCAGAGCAACCTTTCATGCAGGACATTGCATATATAAAACGCTATGGTGAGGTGAGCAAAAACAGCAGTCTAACTCCATTCCTGGATGACCTTGACATTCTGAGAGTTGGTGGACGATTACAAGCATCAATACTTGGGTTCGATTCTAAGCACCCTATGCTACTACCATATGGACATCAGTTCACTAAACTTCTTCTTAATGATATACACAAGGAGAACCATCATGTAGGTCTACAAACTCTTCTCGCAATGGCAAGACAAAAATATTGGCCACTGTAAGGAAAAATTCTGGCTCGCTCTGTTGTCCAGCATTGCGTTCATTGCACAAGAGCAAACCCAAAGATGCTGTCGCAATTAATGGAAAACTTGCCCGCCGACCGTGTGCAACCCGCCAGACCATTCGTGAACTCTGGGGTCGATTTCTTTTACATAGCTGTTTCTGCTGCTTCGCGACCAAGGCCACCCACCTAGAAGTTGTAAGTGATCTCACAACACCAGGATTCATTGGAGCACTCAAAAGGTTCACGGGACGACGGGGGCATTGCCGAAAGATTTATTGTAACAACGCCACGAACTTCGTGGGCGCCAGAAACCAACTCACAGAAGTACGAAAAATGCTCGAAGGTGAAGAGATGGAAAAATAGCAACAACTTGCAGCACAAACGGCACTGATTTTCATCTAATCCCTCCCCGAGCCCCACACTTTGGCGGCCTATGGGAAGCAGCTGTAAAATCAGCCAAGCATCTCTTGCAGCGAACACTAACCTCAGCTTCGCTGACCTATGAAGAATTAGAAACCACCGTCATTGAAATCGAGGCAATTTTGAATTCACGTCCGATAACGCCACTATCGACGAATCCTAATGATCTAACAGAATTGACCCCAGGTCACTTGCTCATTGGAGAGCCTCTGACGAGCACAATGGACGCAACTGCAACACTCAAACATCATCAACCATTGGAAACTCGTTTCTCATCTCAAACATGAATTCTGGAGAAGATGGTCTAGTAAATATCTAAATCAACTACAGCAACGGTACAAATGGAAGCAACGCTGCCACAATGTCCAACCCAACACAATGGTGATTATCAAAGAAGACAATCTTCCACCCCTCAAATGGCCGCGCGGACGAATTGTGAAAACATGCACAGAACCCGACAATTTGGCACGCGTTGCTGATCTACGCACTACAAAAGGGGCACTACGACGCGCTATTCACAAACTAGCGCCTTTACCCATGATCGAGGATCACGAAGAAGATGAAATCGGAACGGCTAGTTCAAACACCATAGATGATATAGAAGCACAAGGAACTGCTCGACCAGCGAGCAGTCAAGATAACCCGCATCGCAGGTCAATTTCCATTAATTCGACATCGAGTCAAACCAGGGAAACTTCTTCAACAGACACAGCACGGCAACAACGATCCGTTGGATCATCATTCGTCTCATTGTTCCTTGTCTGTCTCACAATCTCGACAACTATAAGTGCACCGGTTGAAACGACCCCTTTCAAGTCACAGCCAGGCATTTATTTTGAAAGCCTAGGCTCTACCAACATAGTATCCAGCGAGTGGAACCTGGTGGTATATTATGACATGCAACCATTCTGGAAAGAGTTCGACGCACTCGTCAACTCCAGTCGTATACTGAAAACCGGATGTGAGCAAATAATTGAGAGGAATGCATGTGAACAAATAATGGAGCACCTCCAATATCTAACTAAGGAACTCTCAGAAAATAATGAGCTATTATTCTCATCTCTGGACTCAGTGTGTCGTAGAAGACTCCTGGTTGCATACAATGACTCGTTACGCTACGTATTCAGGCTGCCTCGGACCAGTCACATATCGCCTTATATATCGACCTGGCTTGGTTGCCCTCTAGAGGATTACTTAACCCAACGCAGATTAAAAGTGCTACATAAAATTATATACAATCGGAAGCCATCGTATCTTTTCGAGAAACTGAATTTCTTGCAATCGACTAGACATAAGAATATCTTGATCCCTCGTTGCAGGTCGCGGTATGGACAGCTTTCTTACTTTTTCCAAAGCATTCGCAAGTGGAATATTTTATCATGTGATGTTCAATGCACGACTGTCGGCAGAACTTTTGCAGAGCTTATTAAATCAGCTGATATTTGTTAAAAATCTTTGGCAGTTTGAGTCTCTCTCAGCTTTTAGTCTATATCTCTTTTATCTATCTTCTATCTAATCTCTATACAATATTACTCTCTCTTCTTTTTCATATTGTATTAGTTTAGTGTAATTTAGTGTATTTTATTTTATTCTTGCTTGCTCCTTAGTTTTTCTTTTTGTTTTAAATAATTAACTTTTTGCTTTTGCTTTTTATCTTATTTTCAATTTTGGTTTTATTTTTTTTTATACTTTTTCTTTTTATAATTTATTCTTTTTTCCTAATTCACTTTGTAAAATAAGATTTTGTAATCTTTGTACGGAAATAAATGATTATTGTTATTATTATTGTTATTATTGCCCATAGAAAATAAAGACAGAGCAAAAAGAGCTGCCATAAATTCCATAGGTAATATCGCGAACACCCTGTTCTCTGAATATGCAGATGCCATGTTTAAAACGATTAATGAAATCAAGCAAAACGAGAATCACTTAGTAGCCCTTATCAAGAATCAGACTTAAATCATTGATGCGATCGTCAACATCATGCGGAAGAGCCAAGATACGATAGACAAGCAGTTCAGGAATTGGGAGATTCATATGAACAAGATTTCTGCAGAAATTAATGGTGTACACCAACACATTTATCAGGAGAAACTATCAAATGTCTTCATCACGTTGGCAATGCAGGCCATGTTGACAGCTTCAAATTTTCAAAGAATCCAAGGCGTCATCCTAGACGTAATAGTGGATACTAATAACGGAAAAATCAGTCCACAACTGATCACGCCAGATCAGATGCGTCAGGAATTAACCACCATCAAGGGTCATCTTCCTTCATCATTAAAGCTACCACTTTTACAATTTAATTTTGCAATTTTACAATTTAATGACGATCGAAGGAAGACCAACGGCCGAACACATCATCTTTAAACTCAGACTCCCTTTATGTACACTCGAAGATTTTGAATTTTTTAGTATCATTCCAGTTCCGACATTGATTAACAACACGTTCTTAGCCAAACAACCATCATTCCCATAATTGGTGGTGAATCTCCATCGAGACCAATATTACCCGCTCTCCGAACATAGTCTCCAGGCATGCCGCACCATCAGCAGAGCTCCACACTTATGCAAGCAAAATCATCCCATATATCACGAGGGCTCTGCCCTCGGGGCTTGTGAGATAGATTTCATCAACCACCTACCACAATCTCCCACATGCAAAATTGTTCAAACGGGAGATGGGCCATACTGGACTCAACTTCATAATCCAAATGAATGGCTGTTCGCCTTGAAAGAAAAGACCACGATCAACCAAATGGTTATCGAAGGATCAGGCATTTTAAAACTTCAAAATGAATGTATCATCAAACAGTCTCTGATCACCATACGCGGCCACAATACTTTCCCGACCAGCTCAAGGATGTCGTATATACCTAACACATAACATATCATATCAGACGGACCTGATTTCAAACCGCAAGGGACAGAGCTAGAATCCATTCAAAAACAAATTCAACAGCTCCGCATCGATCTTCCAACAATTCACCCTCACGATATACATCAATTTGCTATTGGCTATACGGGTTTGGCATTGGTATTTGCCATTATCATCTACATAACTTGGACTTACATTTGTTCCCGGATGCCAACTAAGCCAACCCCACAACCGAGGCGACACATCAGTCAAGCGGATTGCACCCCAAATCAAGATGAAGAAAAACGGCGATACAGAAAACAGAACATTCTCTCTGTCTCAAATCTTTGCTTCGTGCCGTCTGTTACCACCCTACCGCACTGGTAAATAAGCATATAGCTTGTGCATTTTCAGAGGCCGTATGAGTCTATAAATGGGGGTGCGATTTATGGTCAACAAAAAAAAAAGGAATTTAGCAAAATCCTTTATCTTCGTTACCACGGTACTGTGGACCTTCAAAAATAAGATTTGTTTGCGAAACTGTGGATATCACAAACGAAGAGATCCGGTATCAAAATTAAATACCCTGAAACCAACTGAATTTAAAAGCACCAAAATAATACCCACTATGCCATGTGCTATGGACGATGCCAAGATATGTATCGCTGCAACTCACACCACCTCGACAATGAGGTGCAACATCACAAGAGTTTAATGATTTAACGAAGAAACGAGACGTTCAAGAAGAGTCATTAACATTTGGACTTTCGATACTTCATGCAAATATCAAATTCTTTGAAAGCATTTTACATCTCTCCTATAAATTACCTATACAAAAATGGCAAATAAGAACGAAATCGGATAAAAATGCTGTATAATAGAGAAAGAAAGAAATCCAAGAACGATTTAAGAGTTAGATAGGCTTCAAAGTGGACGTCCTTAAAGTCAATTTTGGAAACACTAATGATGAAACAGTAATAGGCGATGTTTTGGTGAACATAAGCTGTCTGCATCCATTACTGGAATAGATTTAAGTCTAATATATAGATTTAAAATCATACTTGAGGTATTATCGAGTGGTCATAAGATTAACATTGAAGAAATACGCAGGAGAGACTGGATAACTCTATGTCTACCTCTCTATCCAATACCTCCCACGAACCATAAAATACTCCGTCATGGTTCTGAAGTAATTTCGAATGCTCTGCCTCTAATTGGATTGCTCTCCGAAGAAGCTGTGGAAGATCGCAACAAACATTTGAGAGCTTACAGACTCAATTATTCACGAGAAGCCTGTAATTTAGATGTTTTAAATAGGCTGCTTATAACGTCAGATAAGGGCATGAGGAAGTTACAAAAAAGGAAATTGAGGTCCTTCTCTGAATTTGCTACTGCCTACCGTGACAAGAAGTTAAATTAAGCCCGGTAACGCCGACATTAGTATTGATCAAGAAGAAATTTGAATAAATTAAAGTATTTTGCAATTCTGATATTTTATAAAAAAAAAAATCTTCAAAATGCAGTAAAACAGTTTTTCTATTAATGAAACCATTACCATAGATCTATTTCATATAAAAAATAATTTTGGCCAATTTTTTCGATCAAATACTCCATTGTGGGATGGGAGAAATTTTTAAAAATAAAACTTGAGAGCGTTACTCCGTGGGAAATTGGATGGATTTGTTCGAAATTTGATGGGAAACTTTAAATAGTTAAAATCATTTTATTTTTGTACATAACCGCCTGATCACTCCGAAGACTTGTAATTTTGCTTACGTAAGTTTAAAAAGTGCTTCGATCTATTTTGATAATTGTATTCCTATCACTAAAATTAGGAAAAATTCAGAATTTATAAATAATTAAAGTCAATGTCATGAGGTTCTTTCCATATCGCTTAACTGAATAATCTCGATAATTTAAGTGTAGCATTCAATAATTGTATTCCTATCACTAACATTAGGAAAAATTCAGAATTTATAAATCATTAAAGTCAATGTCATGAGGCTCTTTCCATATCGCTTAACTGAATAATCTCGATAATTTAAGTGTAGCATTCAAAACTTAGATTTTGGCTATCCTTGAGTGTAATCTTCTATTGTACTAATTTGATGAATGACGTACCACCTGAAATTCCACTTGATTGATTGATTGGAAATTGTGGTTAAGACCCCTTACAGGGGCTCTGAAACGTAGGCCTTACAAGGTCCATTATTCACCCTCCAGACTTATGAGTAATAACTCATCGGTCCCAACCGCACGCTCTTACGAATGTGAGTATTGCCTCTCAGCCCTCCTTGCCAGCTTCGTGCAGCTCGTCCAGGAGGTATGAGCCGAGGAATCTATAACGCTTTCCCGAGAGGGCTGGACAGGAACAAAGAAAGTGAGTCACTGTCCCGGACTCCTCTCCGCATACCCTACATACAGAGTCAGCAACAAGCCCTATCCTGAGTATGTGACCTCTGAGACGAGAGTGACATAAGGGTTCTGCCCCACAGCTCCTTTGTAGTTCTACCTGAAGGATGATCTAACCAAAGGCGACTGTGTTGGCAGCCGGCCCAGGACGATATATTAGAAATAAAGTGATTCGGTGCGATCGCAATTGTAGAGGCGGATGCCTCCGACTTTGCACCAAGGCAAGTCCGCCTTTTCATTTCCGCTAATGTCGCTATGACCTGGTACCCAAAGCACCAGTACCCTGTTGTTCCGAGAAAGGTGGTTCAGGGTGGATTTGCATTCCAATACAAGATGCATTTGCATTCCAATACAGATGCCTGGCTGTCCGAGCAGATTGCAATCTCCTTGTCCTCAGTGTCTGAGTTAAGGAGATGTCTTCCTGCTTCCAGTATGGCTTTGAACTCCGCCTGGAAAACCGTGTATGGCAGCTTCCATCTGAGGCTCCTGATGCAAAGAAATATCTTTATACATGAAAAACGGATTATTACCCAGGTGGAATATATCATGCACTTGTAAAGGGAAGCACTTCCACAACATAGCCAGACAGAAATATCTTTTCCGAAGCGCTCTTTTACCATAGCCGAAAGAATCTTTGCGGAAGCATATCTCTTCTCTGAGCTTAGGCTTATTTATAACCTATCTGTTTTTGTTGCGAAAAGATATGCATCCGAAAGTGCAGCACAGTTTTCATTTTTTAGTAGTCAGTTGAAGTATGCGGTTAATTGAAATTTTAGTAGTTAAGTGAAGTGTGTGATTATTAGAATTTCTTAATAATATAATATAATAATATTACTTTTTTTGTTTAACAAAAACATGCCCTTGTAATTCGTACAGATTTAAAATTAAACGGAGCCCATTCATAATAAAACTGAAATTTTTAATAAAGCCCTTGTCTTGATTCCCTTTGTGTTCCCCATAAGCGCTCCAAGACTGCCACCTTCAAGCACTCACGCAAACCATCACCAGTCTAAGAAACCTGGATTTATCCGTATCCCGACAACGTTCAAATTTTGCTTTTAAATTCAATAAACACTTTATTATATCCGTATTATTCATAAGACAATTTAATTCTTTGGCGGGCAAATAATTTCTAATTCGAAATGAGCAATTAATGGGGCTTCCTCGGCTGTTTCGAATGAACTGTTAGGAAAGTCGTCTTCTTATTCTTCAGTTTATCGAGTCAGCTGTATTTGGGCTAATTTAATTGGTTTTTGTAGTGGATAGCTTCCACTGACCACGATATAAGGAAGAGGAGGAGGTTAAGGGTTGTGACGTAAATATGTATAGCAAATCTTATCTGGAAAGCAACAAAATTACAAAAGCAGTTTCACACAATTTCCCAAAAGTTGAAATATAATTTCATACGCACATACTATTTTTTTTCCACCATATTCTAATACATCTCATTTCCATACAACAACTTATTATGTTGTACACACAAGGGAAATAAGTAACCACGTTTATTTGTTCAGTTTCGAGCTAAATAATGTTTCAATCTGATAAAATCGAACCATGAATATAAGTAGGTAGTCAATTAAACCGGCATCATGCAAGAGCAAATTCCTTCGCTTAGTCGCCCTATAATACTGCATGCGGCCATAACCCTAGGATGACCTCTGACATCGTCAACGACTAGCGCAGATATAATAGGAATGCATGCTCAAGTCAAATTCTTCGGTCAATTCTATGCTCGTGACTTTATTGCATGTGCACGTTCTGAGTTCAATGTGATTCGACGGCGCGGCGTAGAGAAATTCAATCACGCTAAATCCACTGAAGTCAACTCTTCATCTTCTTCTTGGTTGCGCTTCGTAATTTTTTAATAGGCCTTGAAATTAGAGGAAACTTTCTTTTCCAGAACTCTATAACAAAGCATTGCACTTAGAAGTTCGAAAGCATTGTGTTCTTGGCCGTGGAGACAGATTAACCCGTTTCTATATTTTCAGCTAGTTTATTTCCTTTGCGTGTTGGATGCACTAAGTTAGACACGAAAGTATTTGGCTTGCTGAGGATTCGTGTAATGAATTACATTTATTGAACCGCTTACCCTGTACTGATGTTTTTATTGCTTCTTTTGATTTTTGTCGCATTCCACTGAGCAATGTATTCTTTTGAACAATAGCAACATACACATAATAAAAAATGACAAACAATTGCGCATTAGTTCTGTATACTGGCCGTGGAATTTTTTCAATATATTTTCTAATTATATTGGATTTAAATACTGGAAATGAGTTTATATATGTAGGGGAGCTGGGGGCTAGTTGTAACAGTTTTGGTAAAACAGTTATATTACCACATTACGCATTACTTTAAGATTTAGATATTTTTGGTTGATGGTGTAACTAGTCAAGCAGCGTTTTCAAAAGAAAAATATTTGAAAATATTTCAATATTTTTCACAACTATAATTTTTCTAAAAAGTGTCATTTTTACATATTTGGGGCCAGTTGTAACAGACGTGGGGCAAGTAGTAACAAGAGATCATTAAATTGAAATTCTAAGATAATTGAGGATTTGTTTTAAAAAAATGCAAGTAACTGTTTTAATGTTCATTTATTTATGAATAAATCAGTCATATTTCTGTGTTACAGTCTCATTAACGACTTGTAATGGTATTAAAGGTAAAATAAACTTTTCCATTTTAATTAACATGTTGTTATAGGGTTCTTAAATACATTTACCATTTGGTATCTTTTACAAATAAAGAAAAAAAATTATCGTTACATAAAATAATTCAGCCTTTATAACGTGGAACCTCACATATCAGTTTTTTTTTAATTTTCCCATTTCCTTTGTCTTTTTCCTATATGCACCTCCTTCGCTTATTTTCTGTATTTATTCAAAGGCTTTTGCTTTTTTTTTTAATCTTTCTTCATGTTCTTTTTGTAGAGCTTTTCTTTCGGGAGTGCCTGTTAAGATAGCACACTTTCTAGTGCGTCGCCCACGAGCAGTTGACTTACGAGGTGGAGCCTTTGGAAAAGGCCTCAATTTCTCAGGAGAAAAACCAGTAGATCTATTTTTTAACCCTGAAGGTCCAGCAACTGGTTCTACAGTTGATTTGTCTATCAACTGATTAACGACTTCAGTAACTTCAGTAGACTCTTCTGTCCTTTGATCAACGGGATTTGGATGGTCAGTGACAAAGGATGGTGCAAAATCGGCGTCTTGAAAAATGTCGGGATTCAGCGGCCACGTACCGGTGTTTCGAAAGCCACTCATAATATTAACAGAGTTCAATGCCAACGGCAATGAATCCTTCACTATACCGGGAATATCGTAAATGCTCATTGTTTTCCCTGCATGATTGTGCATCCAAGCAGTCTGGAATCTATTTATGTAGTTTTTGAACGGCCTACTACTACACGTCCACACTTTTTGATGCCCTATCGGTCTTTCTTTTATAATCTCTCATTCTAAAAAAAAACAAAAAAAAAAACTGGAAGGGTGACTGACGGATTAAAGTTTTCGGGGCAGGTTGTAACATGTTACAACTTGCCCCGAAATGTTGTTACTACTTGCCCCATTGCATAATTTTCAAAATTATTTAATATTTATAAAAAACAAAAAGAGCTGAACGAAAATTAATAACAAGGGTTCATAACTAAGTAAGCTCGCAACCCTCACTGTACAAAAAGAAAAACAAAATTCGCAAAATTATATGTCCAAAATCAAATTTTACTTTAATTTTATTTTTCCATTACCTGGCCAAAACGGGCGGTACCAACACAACCTCTTCCTTTGATGTCCAGTGGTATACTGGTTATTTTTACACAATGCAGCTCATTATACAGAAGAGATATAGTCGAAAATATAATGTGAAAATTATCGAATTCTTTCTGAAATTTCGGTGTTACTACTTACCCCTATTACAACTAGCCCCCAGCTCCCCTACATAAATTAGAGCACTAAGGATTGAAAGTATATGTAGCGAAGTAATTTGGAAAGAGAGTTTAGCAACCATTATTGTTTGCTTGTCTTCTACAATTTCCATAGAAATGTTCCATTATATTAAAATTAAAAATAAACAAGTAAACAGTTAGAATTTGTCTAAAACCAATTCTAATGATACCCTACATGAATACTCGTATGTCATTTCGTATGGTCACTCATCGGTTAAAGTTCGATTTTTAAAGTGGTTTTTCGCATAAATTTCTATAACGATTGGTCGGACAGAAAAAATGGTTATAACCAATTTTATAGGATTTCATATTCTGAAGAACTTTTCGGTACATTAAAACCGTATAGGAATTATCGTTTTCACAGTATACACAAAATACCTAAAATTTTCTGTGGCAACATCAAGAAGGGGTTTCCCGGTTTAGTCCATTTTTGAAATTATATTTACTATTTTTATGGAAACACTATGTACAAAATTTCAGTTTTCTACGTTGACGCATTCTCGGGTTGTGTCCAAATATATAGCGAACACGAAATTTTTATATGGCAGCCCTACGAAGGAGTTGTCCCATTTTCGAACTTAATTTTAATTTTTTTTTTAAAAGCAAAATTTCAGCTTTCTAAGTACACGCGTTCTCGATTCATCGTGACGATGGACGGACAGAGGGACGGATAGACGAACGGACGGACAAGAAAAAATCAAAATAAATTTTAATTTTATGCATAGTTGTCTAATCCATTTTGCTCTACCATCATTATTTCTAGGTGTTACAAACGAAAGGACAATCTTAGTATACCCTTTAGATCTAGGGTATAACGAGTACATTTAATAAAAACAAGTGAATTTAAGTGAATAAAATAATAAGTATGTACATAAAAGCAAAACAACATAAAATCAAAATAATAGTTCGAGGGAATTTAAAAAAAATAAAATATAAAAATTCGAAAAATGCACATAAATGTAAATTTATGGAAAGTGATAAAAAAAATTGTGTATGAAAATTGTTGCGATTGAAATGAAGCGTTGAATTATTGTTCATAGTTTTACATAAATATTTGGCTTTGGGTAGCTTTGTTTCAGAACAGTCATATAAAAATATATGTTGCAACACAGTTCAATTTTCTACAATTCTGGATATTCAACTGTATTGCAAACTTTCTTGTTTTTGTTGGACACAACAGTGTTTTTTTCTTATTATCAAAATATTACTGACATTCTGCTAAAATAGCGAGACTTGTAGGACTATCTGGAAGCAATTTACTACAGAATTCAAAAGTCCTTCACATATTTTCGGAATGTGTTTACTTCCTGTATTTGCAACTGTCTGCAAGCTGTCGAGTGGCAAATAGAAATTTGGTAATAGAAATATGTAAGTAACATTTATCAAAGCTTAGAAATCAACCAATTAATTGTTATCAGAAATTTTCCCATAGTGGTACCTACTAAATCAAATTATATATTATATATATTATATATATATATATACAGGGTAATGTAGAAAATGTTATACCATTTTAGAATCCTTATTAAATGCGTCAACTTTTAAAGTTACTTGCCAAACTGGCGTAGTACATTTTTTCTTCAGTACAGTCAATTAAATTTGGGTGAAGTATTAATTTTCTATTCTTGATTCGGCAAAATGTGACATTTTCTTCCAAGCTGGAGTAGTTGGCTTAGAATTTAAAGCAACAGGTTACCTAAGCGGGATTACATAAGAAAAATAAAATTGAAAAAGTAAAGATTTGTAGCAACAGGAGCTAAAAAACCATCATAGGGTGTACATTTTCTCGAAAACAAAAGAAATGTCTATAATTTAAAATATACATGACTTGAATTTTTTTTATATTTTTCTGGTAACTATTATGATTTGGTCTATCACCCGGTTCCGGCTTGACGTCGACTTACGGGACACCCTGTATATGTTTTCATTTCTGACACCAATTATTTTTGTTATAAAATTTTATAAGTCTGTTAGTTATTATTATTTCCTTTAATGTTATTTTATTTCACCCTTTTGGCTTTATTTATTTATTAAAACAACCTTTTCCTAGTAGGTCAACCTTTATTGTTATTTTTACACTTAAATTACCCTTACTTCACTTACATCCACTTAATAATTTAAACTTTAAACTTAAAATCAAATTTTCCACATAAAATATCAATTTTTGGTTTTATTTCTCTTAATTATATCAATTCTATACTTTATTTGAAACCTTCTTTTTCTTTACACTTTATTTAAACTTTACTTTCGAAATCTCTGCACTGTCCTTAATTTTTAATTTAAATTTACTATTATTGTAATTTTTACCAAAACTCTTTTCCTTTATAAAATTTACTGCACTGGCTGCTTTCATTTTCACTACTTTATTTTTATACCCTAGATGAAATCTATAGGGGTATACTATGTTTGTCATTCCGTTTGTAACACCTCGAAATAATGATGGTAGAGCAAAATGAATTGGACACCCACGCATAATATTAAAAGTTATTTTGATTTTTGCATGTCCGTCCGTCTGTCTGTCTGTCTGTCTGTCTGTGCGCACGATAACTCGAGAGCGCGTTCACCTAGAAAGCTGAAATTTTGTACAAGGACATTTAAAAAAAAAGGTAAAATTAAGTTCGAAAATGAGACAAATCGGGCAACTCCTTCTTGGGGTTGCCATACAAAAATTTCGTTTTCCACGATATATTTGGAGACTACCTGAGAACACGTCGACATAGAAAGCTGAAATTTGGTACACCGTGTTTTCATACTAATAGCAAATAAAACTTCAAAAATGGGCTAAATCGAACAACCCCTTCTTGGTGTTGCCATATAATAATTTTGGTTTTTTACATATACTTTGAAAACGATCAGACCAAGACATTTTTATTGTACTAAAAACTTCTTTAGAATAAGAAATCCTATAAAATTGGTTATAATCATTTTTTCTGTCCGACAAGCCGTTCTAGAAATATATGCGAGAAACCTATGCAAAAAATCCAAATTGCTCAAATGGGTGACCATACGAAATTTCATACGTGCATTCATCTAGGGTATCATAAGAATTGGTCTTAGACCAATTATAGCTTTTTCACTTGTTTTTTATTTTAAGTAACACAATGCAAGCTGATTGCACTGACTAACTTGATAACTGACCGGATATTTCAAAGAAGACTCACTAATTAATAAATGAATGGTTGAATGATCATCCTTGGGGTTGGGATAGTACTCCAATTTTTATAGGGATGAATTTCGCAATAGAATCATTGCGATCATTCCCAATAGCAGGGATAAATCTTGGAAATACCTACCAAATGTTGATTTCCTATTGGTTATTTCCCAATTAGTCATACGATCAATATTTAAAATTGATCTCTCGTTGGTCAATTATTAGTCATTTTTTTTACCTTGAAGTTCAAAACTCTTTTACTAGGAACTTGTTTGTCCCAAACACTTTTGCTTGAAATTTGAGTACGTTTATTAAGAATTTGTTTATATTTAAACTCTTGAGATTTTGACTAATAATAACTTGTTTATTAGATATTTATTTATCATTAAACACTTGAGTATTTGAAATTTAAAAGCTTTTGTTTACTGAACATTTGTTTTTCTTTAAGCACTTGGGCGCTTGAATGATTAAGCTTTTAAATTATGAATTCTGAGCTTGTTTACTTGAAAGCTTTCGGGAGAATTGTTTTTGTGTATTTTTAACGAGATTTTTATGATTACTCGTAAGAAGATATTTTGTGTTCATGATGACGAAAATTTCAACAATTTCGCAATTTTAATATGAATTTCAATAAATTGAATTACTTACAGGAAAAAACGGTTAAAAATAGTGAAAATTAGTAATATTTGAATTTCAGATATAACACTTCTTTAATGGCTACTAAGTGTCTGAATGCGTGATTTTATAAGAACTTTTTATAATATTATATTAACATACGTGCATGTAGCCCCCCGCCCCCAATTAGTGCACGACTTTTATATGATTCTTATAAAGTCGGTGTACCCTTGCGCATATGTGTTAATACGGAAAGTCATAAGATGAAAATATTATTGTTAAATAATGAGTTAGAAGGTTTTATATGGAAAGGTATAACTGTCTCAGCTTTTGTATAAGAAATATAGAATGTATATGTGGCATCAGCCATATATGCAAGTATAAGAAGATATTATATATATTGGTTAAACTGCTAAGAAAATGTACATAAAGGTTATCGTTTTTATAAAAGTTTAATATACTAGAAACTTCTGGATAACGATAGTCTAGAAGGACAGAAAGCGAAACGCGAAATTTTGAAATATATTCCTTAAACTCATTTTGAATGGCTTTTGAAGCTCTTGACCGACTCGATTACTATTCAAAATAGTTATCCATAATGGCATCCAAAGATCTAGAATATGTACATAAGTATAATATATTAAATGCAAGAAAGCTCTCCGATTGCAATTAGTTTCCTCACATCATGTTGTGTTTCTTTACGTGACATAACCACCGTTAATTTTAGACATAACATTAAAACTTTTCCTTCTGCTCATACGAGATTGGCTTAATACATCTGCAGATTCATACGTTATATATGTATCTAAAAGCATTTTGCATTTATGGTTCACCATGAGTTAAGCCACACTAATATTAACCCAATTGTCTTCAGATATAATATTGTAGAAATTTCATCAATTAACGTCATGCTTTATCCTTAAGTAGAAATCAATTTGCAAATGCACCCCAAGCTGAATGCACAAATCTACAGAGTGAGGGTTTTCGTAATCTCTTAAGTGATTGATTGAGCTTTAATTGTATTATCGCTAGAACAATTTTCACTTTGTACGCTACTGTGTGTACTTGGTTTCTGCAAATCACAGAAATAAATGAGCCCCCTTCGACCCCAATTGGAAGAGGATCTCCACTGGTTCAGAAGCAACTCCTAATTAAATTTTAAAGTCTATTTGGAGTGCTGAATGATTTATGAGGTATTGTGTTGGTTTACTGACTGAATTCAAATGAAGCATTTCCCTGGACGTCAAGTGGGAAAAATTTAAGACATCTCTCCTGTTTTAAATAGAGATAATAAAAGTGCACTTTAATAAGCTCCAATGGAGTGTAAAAAGTCATTAGCATAACTGAAACATCGAACGAAAATGAAAAAAGCAAGAAGCGACAGCTCAACTAAGTACTTCTGCTGTTTTTGTGTAATTTTTCATGCAATTGTATAGTTTTATATACGAGTTTGAATTATGTAATATTATACCACTCTAATTCATTTCGTCGGGAATGTCAATAGCTTCTGGCCATTGGTTTTTGCTGTACCATTGATCCTGTACGCATCAACAGCAGAAAAGCAACGAGATGCTTAATTCTAGAGCTCACAAGATAGCTAGTGTTGGTCCGTGATGTATACAGCTCGGTAGCCGTATAGAGTACGGAGAATAGTCGCGGCTTGATATGTTTGCATAAGAATCCGACCTATTCGACCCGAACGGAACATATTGTTACATGCAATAGAAAAACGACTAGCGGCATCATATAGACTAATTAAGTACGGACATAAACAACTTTAGATTCGGGAGTCGATGTTTCAAGAACGAAATATTCGAGAAAACTCTAGGAAAATTTGTAGAGTATAAATACGACCATTTTCACAGCCGGGATGCAGTCTTGTCTTAGATAATGCAGTGAATACAAGTGAAAGTATAAACAGGCGAAAGTGTTTTGTTATGGTCGTAGTGTATTGTATACAGCACTAATGCACTGATAGAGATAGCACCCAATAAGCAATTCGAATGGAATTCCGGTCGTTTTCCTTGTAATTTTTGGCGAGTTTACCTGGAAATCCATACTATTTGCACGCGGATTTCCGCTTTTTGGCCGAAGGGAACTGCGTCGAGATTCCAAGTCTTTGATTGTATTGGTAGATGGAAATGAACGTGGAAATCTATCAGATTTCCATGTTTTTTCTTTGTTATTTTTGCATGGGATTCCCAGACTCTTCCGTGGCATTTCTATATGGAATTCCTAGGGATTTCAAAGCTTTTTCTGAATTTTTTAATTAAACAGGGGAGCATAAATAATTTGTAGGATTAAAGCAGTAGAAAAAGTTTCGAAAGTTCAGAGAAAATAATCAAACTGCCATGACTTGAATCCTTGCAAAATGTTAAAATACAGCTTGATAAATTCGGAACAAAGTTTGACTTTCTTATACTTATAAAACTTATACTCTCAAAACTTTTTCTACTGCTATGCACTCTACAAATCAATTCAATTAGCAATCGCCTGTGTTTTGCAGAACAATACACGGAACCAAAAAAACACAGCTAATACAAGCTATTAACAATTATTCGTATAACTCCAACACATATGTTAAGCTGAAAATGGCGTTCGCTAGCGTGTAAAACCAGCTGTGTGTGTGAGGATGCCGCCACTTTTTTCCACTGGAATTCCGTGCGAAAATACCACATCTGGAATTTTTGCTTATCGGGCAGGCACACTTTGTGCCACACGGTGAATGTTCTGCCACTGGTGACATCGACGGAGCTACCTAAAGCTGGCGACAGAGGACAGAAAAAGTCGGAAGGAAGACAAGAGAAGAAGAAGAGCTTGACATGCCGGAAGAAGTTCATTTTTAAAGTGTTCGCCATAAAAGAAAGGCAAAAGCCTGACGGACAGAGAGAAGTGAAGATCTCTTAATAGTGCAGAAAAAAAAATTAAGTAAAGGCTGACGTGTAGTCGGCAAGGACAGCGAAAGCACGAAAAATAAAAAATAGAAATGACCTTTTTCCCATCAGCCTGAAAGAAGTAAGTACAAGAAATCCTTTGAGTAATCCGCCACTTTCCTTCCGTCCAGCAAGAAAAAAAAACAATTTCTAGCTAATTTCGTTGCAAATACTCTCGCAAGGCAAAATGCAGGATTCTGAGAAAAAATTTCATGCCTGTAATGCATCTGCAAATGGATTTCAGCTCGGTGAATTGGCATTACCTAGGAACATAGCATTGTCGGCCAAGCAGTAAAATAAACGCCGTATAGAAGGAACCCTCAGCAAGAACCTGAAATTGATAGCCTTGACCGTGCCTGACTCCGGAACATATCATTAATTGGAAAATACGTAACCTGGCACAGTACACTGAAAGCTCTTGGAGACGTCCGAATAATTAAATAATTCAACACATGGTTACAATAATACATAGATTTCCTGGGACTATGCGAAATTGGGAAGTGCCCACACTGATAAGTTTTCCTATTCTTGTAAGAAAAATATATATAATTCATGAAAGGAAAAGAGAAATTAATTAAGTAAATAAAATGGAACAAGAACAAAATCCTATCAAAACACGTTAGCTATATTTTTGAATTTTTGATGAGATTTAAATTAAATTTTCACAACAATAAAATAATGAGGGAAACGACTTACCTATTAACTAAAATACATACATGATAACTGCACAACGCCCCGTTTAGAGCTTTAGATGTCTAATGTTAGTCACTAAATAGAATAATTTAAATTATTATAAAACGCAATTAGGATTTATAAAAAAAAAAGAGGATTAAGTAGAAATGTTCGGAGTATACGACTGAACTGAGCATAACCATGTGTGCACATATAACGAAAGATCATTGCTAATAGAACATTTATATACATATATATACTTATGTATACATACTAACTCAAGGAATGCGAAATTGACTTATCGAGTAAAAGCAAGGAAGATTTACCATAAATTGTTCACATGAATTATTATGTAAACCAAAGGCCACGCGAAAATATAAACCTTTTTGTTGAACTTTAATGTAAACTAAAATTAAAATGCTATGTAATTTCGTCATTAGCCTTTTGCACAATAAGTTACATGACTTCCGTTATAGTACACGCTGTGTAAGTTTATATAAGATTTTTGTGAAATAGAAGGAATTTATAACGTGATGATGCGCTAAGAGTTTTTCTTTTCTCTCCTATCACTCTCCCGAATCCCTCGTTCATTTGGCAGTGGCTGACTACGTTTGCTCTTCAGATTTCAGGTCATCATAGGGACATTGTAAAATCATACCCACAATGTCACAGGGTGGATGGGGTAAGTCACGAAGGTATGTCATCGGCACCTTCAGTAAAGTAAAGGTAAGTGGTTTATAAAATTTTATATTACGGTTTAATTTAATGTTTTGAATTTGTATAAGTAATCCGCAATGATTTTGGATAACGGAATCCCGAGTTTAGGAGAGTTTAGTGTTTGTTGGGTGCCGTTATATGTTGTATTTGTCTAACTTTCGTGTAGTAACTGTCAGACATTTGAAACTTTGTAATCGATAAATAGGGCCAGATAAAGTAGTTTCTGATTTTAACTGTGAAAATACCGCTTTTCGTTCGTGCGTGGCGGGCTTTTGAAGTTTATCCCTGGACCCCGGCTGTTTGCCGCCGGCAGAGTACCATATTTCGCCATCTTTTAAACCGGAAGTGGTATAACGGGGATTCTCGGTACAGTTGGTTATCGGGAGTCTCTGAACACAAAGAAAAAAGCCGCACTTGATTCGGACTGTGCGTTCAGGAGTTAGAGGGTTCTAGGGATTTAGGGTGGTTGCCACCGGCAGGGGACCGCTTTTTTTGCCAATTCTGAACGGTAAGTGCTGGATGTGTACTTTGGTCGTTTGTACAGGCACGCATTTTTTTGTTTTCTAATATGGTTCGTGACAGCGGCAGGTTTTGGTTAACCACTCTTATAACTCTCCCGCACTATTCGAGGTGCTAACGTGTCGCCCTGGGAGTGAGCTGTCATCTTATGCTGACAGGATGGACTTCAAGTCCAAGGTACTCACTCGAAGCTATGTACGATAACAGTTTGCATTGGATTACGATTACACTCTTCGGCAAGCCCACAAATTCAAGAGCCTGACCTGCCTTCCTGTAAGTTTTAACTGTTCCTAGTCTTATGTGAAGTGGGGGTAGGTAAGCTTAATCTACGTTTACTAAAGGTTCTGCTACAATATTTTTTTTTGTCATGGCTCAAAAGACGCTTTTACTGGCTGCTTAGTGTCACTGTATTGATTCTCTTTGTCTCTTGAATTCCATTCACATAAGAACCATGAATGCTTAGTGTAACCTAATTACGGTCCGCGAACGAAGCAAACAATTTTAAAATCTCCATAAATGTGCCATTCATGCTGAGAATATTGCATGCATTTCACCAACATTTTTATGTTTTCACACGTTTCCTTTAAATATACTCCGTATGCTATTGTGACGGATGGTTTAATATTGCTCTTGTGAAGAAGTACTGCCTTCAGACTTGTTTTGGATGAATCTATAAACAATCGCCACTCATTTTTGTATGTATTCAATCAATGTCTACTGCCGTCATAAGATCTTTTAAATTGGCGCAGTAAGTAAATTTATTGTCATGTTTTCAGTCAAATATTCTTTTAAATCCTTATGTCTGGTTCTTTGTGATGGGATGTTTACTCCTGGTGCTCGAGAAGATTCCATTGTCTTAAGCGAGAGCCTAGTATCTCTGCTGTTGAAATCTGAAGGTTCAGATCGCGATTTAAGTCGTTTAATCGTTCTTCAGCATTAGAACACGTTGTGCATATTTGATTTGGTCCCACTCCACATTTAGAAAATTAGCCTTCCGAAATAATATCTATAAATTTCATCAGCTAAAGAAGTAATTTTCCGTTTTTGTCGGCTAGTTGTATACTCTCCACACACGTAACAAAACTCATTGACACTTTATTTGTTTGCACACTTTTCCATTTTATCCAACACTTTATTTTCATCAAAACAATTGTTGAGAAATACACCAAAACGTGTCAAAAATACCGTTATATAAATTTGATTACTTTTCATCACAAGTTAATAAGCCCTTATTTTTTAATATCAAGCTGTAACATTAAAGTGAAGTACATACTGACTAATGGCCTAATTTCTTGGGCATTTCAGGTAAAGTACACAAATAAAATCTACGCATACTGCGATTGTAAGACTTCTCCTACTAATCTTGATAGGTCATTTTTACTGTCGGGATATGTATACTATTTCAGTACTGACTCACAGGAATGACATCTAGTCTGACCTCCCTCATTAAGTGTATGTTGACTATATTCTTGTCAACACAGTGAAAACTCTCTATAAAGTAAACACTAGTTGAACTTGGTTGGTTTTCGAAGAACCGATAAATTAATTCAGCCTCTGTAAATAACTCGCTCTCTTTAGCGAAAAAATACACAGAATAACATATTTTATTACAAAAGTTAAGTACCAAAATTTTCGAGATTAAGTGCCAAACTTCCAGGAATATCGGCTTTGTGAACATCTGCGCTTCTTTTGTTTATTGTGATTATTGCCTTTAGTGACGACTGATTCACTCGGTGCATAAAGGATGAGTCATATTAGAAATCAGATTACTTATCATTTTCAACCAATTAAAATAATTTGCATTTTATTTCCCTTTAAGAAATAAATTTACTTTGTCCGGGCATACCACTGACATAGATAATATGGACTGGCTCAAAACCCTCGAGAATACTTCCCAAGCCATGAAACAGAAATCTATATGTGTGCGTTCGGAGTCTGTTCTCTAAAATGTTCTATATTGATACTTATGGAAAAGTGCCAAACATTGACTTTAAACATGCTATAGAGCCCAAACTACTATCCATACAGGAAAATAGTATTCTAGTAATTTAAAGCTTGGTTCCTTAGCTTCCCAAAGGATAAACTTCCTATATATCTTACTTAACAAAATAATAAAATAGTTTTGATTACAAAGTAACCTTACCATTTGACGCTCAATACCTCTCAGCTGAGTGATAATTGCATGTGCGTATGTGCAGCCGGAGTCCGAATCTGTAGGTAGCTACATTCGATATCATCAGCCCACGGCATGCCATGACGGCTCAGCGACATTATAATGATTACTCAGCTGAGAATTTTTGTTTGAGGAATCGTAGTCATTTGGTTAAGATAAATTTTTTTAAATAATTTTGTTAGAAAAGGTATGAACATTTTATTACGGTTCGCAAGATTAGAAAGCAAGCTTAAGATTATTGGAACACCATTTTTCTGTATGAAGAGTAGTTTAGGGCGGAGGAGCTATTCAAATCAAACTTTTGTCAGTTTTACATAAGAACACTGCAAATATTTTAGAATGTAAGGACTACGGGGGGCCTCGCATGTGGTAGGAAGGGAGTCTGTTTCATGGCTTGTGAAGTATTCTCGAGGGTTTTGACTGGCTACGTTCATAACAATACCAGCGACAACTTACAAGTAGATTTGAAGCGGTCGTATAAAAATATGAACCAAAAGCTCCGTTTTAAAACGAGATGATGGCTCCCTGATAGAAAGCTCTTCAGAATTTTGTTGCTAGCAACTTTGTAGCGAATAAATTATTTGGGCCAGCTTGTGGCTATTCTCTTCACGTTATTGTTTTTACGTTAGGTTCATTTATTCAATTTAGAGTTAGACATAGATTTAATTTACTTACAAAGCTATAAAATTAGGTTCATTAAAAATATAAATAAATTGTAATTTCAACGTCTGTGCGTTTTCATCGATTCTGGTTAATGCCAGCTGAAAATGTTAGAAAATTACAAAATATAAGAGGTAAATACATCTGCTTCATTAATTTCTGTAAGAACAGTCGGACAAAGAGTGGAAGGTACTGCCTTCAACAACCCTACGAAGCATTAACTTTTTTTTTATACCCTTGAATATTATGAAAATTCCATTCATTTGTAGCGCATCGAATATTGCTGGTAGAGCAAAATGGATTGCATAATTTGAAAAAGGGCCTTAATCGGGCAACTCCTTCGTGAAGTTGTCATACAATAATTAAAAAAAATTATACTTACTGAGAAAACGGTCAGTCCCACCCACAATTTTTTAAATCCACTGAAAAGTTCTTCAGAATGCCAAGACCTATGAAATTTGTTATAACCCGTTTTTTTGTCCTTTCTGAAAATAAATCAGAAAATTAACTTTAACAAGTTAACTTGCCTAGAAGGGTGGTATATACATACATATGCAGCAATTCCATACGTAAACGATCAAAATTATCAATTTTCAGACCCGACTCGATTTCGGTGAAACTTTCAGAATTAATTAAGTATTAAAAAATACTCGACCCATATTTTGTTGGTTATCCTGACGACCTGAAGTCTTGGATATAGACTCAAAATTTATGGTTTTCTGTGTGGTGAAATTTTTAATTTACTGATTACTTGGGACCGCGTTGTTCGATTCTTTCGTGCGATATGTTAAATAATTGGTATTAAATGATGCTTTCCAAAAAAATCAAAGAATAAATAAAAAATAAAAAAAAACACTATTGAAGGAAAACTAAATTTTTATTAATTTTGAAATGCTCTAACATTAATACATATCAATCAAAAATTTGCGGATGTTCAGCTCTTAGTTTAGGAAATACAATTGTTTTTATTAGAGTCTCTCCAAAATTTCACATAAAAATTTTAGAATTTACTCCAAAAAAATTATTTCTTTTATTGTGTTTAGATATCTTAATGAAATGTGAATTTAAAAAATAATATAATTATAGTTCTGTTATATCATATGAAGGGCACAGGGGAAGAAGGATCTAAGTCACATTATAGTATAAAATGAGTTGTGCATGATAGATTTTGCGTTGTGAGTTGCTCTTTTAGATGAGATAGTCTAATTGCTCGAAAAAGCAGTCTAAGTCATAGTAAGTTTATGGTAGAACGATCTAAGTTCGTATTATTGTACGAAATACTGATCCAAGTCCACACACACATAAATTTCACTTTAATGTGGTGTTATTCTTGTAGGAAAATATAATACTATTATTCTGAATGTTTTTTTTTTGTCTTCATCAGAAACAGTCAGGGAACACATTTTTATCAGAAACAAGTAAAGTAGGTACGTTGTTTCTATTAAATTGTTTAGCATTTCTGTCTATTGTGTTAAAATAATAAGTTCTAGTGCAAATAGTGATACTGATTACGACAAACCATTTTGTAATTTAACTCTTAAAAGAAAATCTGATCGCATTCGAGATGCTACAAAAGAGGATCAGAAACCATTCCAATGAAACCGGTGAATCATGCGAGTGTAAGAGATTGAAATGTTTTGAAAATATAAATGAGAAGCAGACACGTACACTGATCAATTAATTCAATTCCCTCAAAGACAGAAAGGAGCAAAATAACCATTTATCCGGCCTTATCAATATTATGATGTAAAAGATAGGCGACTAAGACGTGAAGAAAATATGGAAAATTTGCGAGACAACTCTTTTACCTTCAAGAGTATATTGGCGGAAAAAAATGGTGTATTCAAAGAGATTGAAGTGTGTCAAAAGGTATTTGAAAATTTACATGGAATCACAAGTAGTTATAACATTGAAAAGGTATTTGAAGAGGAACACACCAAAATCGACCTCATAAGGTACCAGCTGAAACGTTAATTGACGTACAGGGTCGGATATCATATTACAGCATCAGAAATAAGAGACGACTGTAACTTCCGGAGACCTTAAATGTAAGAAAAAAATGGACAGACTATACCTTGAAAAAGGGTATCATCCTGTGAGTTATGAAACTTACAGGAATATTTTTTTTAATAAAAACATCAACATTGGTTTCGACTATCTTAGAACTGACACCTGCAGTACCTGTGATGCAGAAAACGTGAAAATCACATCCCAAGAATTTCAACTGGGTCCAAATTGCATCATCCGATAAAGAAAAGGAATTCAAATTCAAAACAAATTTGGAAAAGCTTCAAACAGAAGACAAAGACAAGATGAGGCACAAGCATTCTATAATAAAAAACGAATGGAGAAAAAACGCGCTAGAAAATCCAACGAGTTTGAGGCTATTACAATGGATTTTTCAAAAAACTTGCCAACACCGAACATTAGTACGAATGACGTTTACTATAATGAAGGCAACTAATTTTTATTAGTTTTAGTACTCACGTTTTATCTACAAACCAAGCAGTGTTTTATACGTACCCTCAAACTGCGACAAAGAAGGGAGCTGATGAAGTCATGTCATTTTTGTATCATTTTCACTGCGAATTCCTCAACCCGCAAGTGAAACATCTATACGTGAATTTTGTGATTCCTGCGCGGGGCAAAATACAAATATTACCCTTGTTAGATTTTTGCATTCCATGATCCATGGACTGAAGCGGCTTGAGTTAATTCATTTGATATTTCCTTTAAGAGGGCATTCATACATCGAATGCGATAAAGATTTTGGATTGATCAATCAAAAGTCTATAGTTGAATTTCCTGATCAATGGCTCGAAGTATTTCGGACATCAAGATCAAAACCCAAAACCCATTTCGATGTGTATGACTGTAAGCAAGAATTTTTTCATACTTGGACAAACTTTCTACAGCAATACTACAGGAAAACTTACCCATTTGCTACTAGGCCAGTTAGAGAAATGCAATTTAATAAGGAACACCCATATATTGTAGCAGTTCGGGAGACGGCATACAATGCAGCACTCACTGAATTTGTTATAATGAGTAAAAATTCAACTTGGAATTACAATGTTAGTCCAGAGAACCTCTTTACTCTTTTTATAGGAGCTGTGAATACAAAAGGACTTAGTTCACTCTTCCATAAATTTTTTTGCATTTAATTTCATTATAGTTTTTTTATTCTATTTGGATAAAACTGATTTTTTTTTGTTATCCTGAATAATAACATATTAAATGAGATTTTCCACCAGACCCTGTTTCTCTATCTTTTTATATCTATAGCTAGTAGTGCATGAAACTGTAAATTTAGTTTATCTCAGATTGTCCAAAATGTGACTAAGATCGTTCTTTCCCTGTGCTCTTCATATCATATTGCAGTCGTTTCTCATTAAGTTAACCTTGGAATTCTTTAAATATTTTGATTTTTCTTTAGCAAAAGATGATGTGGAATTAATTTGATCAATGAATTGGGTATCTGCTTTTATAATAAATAATAAGAGAATAAAATTTACGGAATTCCGTCAAAATTTGTGGTGTATTTTATTTTTTTACGTTTGAAAAAGTATATTTTCCAATTTTAAGCAAAAAAAAAAAGTGTAGAACGAATTAAATTAATGCATTTTCCCATTTGATTATATAAAAAATTCTATATATAGTACGTTGACAGTCATACATGAGGCTCACTGCAATTCACTGAATATATCCAATCCATCTGTCATGAGGCTCAGTTATTCAAATTGAATTGGAGCACAATGAATGTATGTATGAACCACTGACATAACGATGGACTGAGCGATTTGCTATTTCATGTGGCGCAAAAATATTGTGTTTCTGTATATCACCGTTAGAGCACCCTTTGATTACATAAAAACATGTAAAACTCAACCAATCAGATGAAATTTTACACCCGTAAATCGAATTTAATTAAGAAAATATATTTTCTTGTGCCCAAGTGATATTTTAATCGCTTATAAGGAATTAAACTCATTCCAACTTTAATTTTCAAAAGTTATTCTTAACTGAATCCTGCTTATGGGCAAGAGAGACGGAGCATGGTAAACACTATCTTTACCTGATTCCTTCTGAGGTGTTATTGCATCTGTAGCCAACACAAAAACATCAAATGGCATAAGCAAACGTTCCAGAATGCAATATTTTGTGTTGGTAGCTCCAACTCTGCCATAGGGCGAAAGAGAGAACTATAAAACTTGTGCCATGCTTTCCTATAGGAAAATGACAATAAGTCAGTTGTATGAACAATGAACGAATTACGAATAGAAAAATGTTGAGAGATTCTTTTTGGAGCGGCCACAGAAACGCTTCAATTTCTGATTCTCTCAGTTCGTACTTTCGCAACATTTGCAGCTGGTCAGAAAATTCACTTATAATAGTTGGCCACTCAAACTTTAAAAAGTATGTCCGGGCTTGGAATGGGAGATTTCATATCTACTTGTACGTTCTCGCTGACAATACACTACTTAAAAGGGCTCATTTATATATTGCTGACTCTTTCGGTCTAAGCACCAAGTAGGTACCAACTGAGAGAGAACTGTAAACAACAAATAAATAAGTGGGTTCGTCGAAATAAATGCTTTTAAATTAATTATTTGGATTAATTAGTGATAAAATATGTTTTACCAAAGACAATATATTCATAGATATTCAACAGAAATTCGAAAGGTTTTATTAAAATCATTTTTCGAGTTGCTTGCTCACTTTTTCGACTTCCCGCCAATGATTTTTTCAATATTGGCATCGGCGTAAGAACTTTTTTGACACAAGAAATCATGCCCACGTGAAATAGAAACTTAACCAGTCCATATTATATATATTTTGCTTACTCATTCCTTATAACTAAAATTCTGTATCAAAAGAAATTGCTCAGTCCCTTGAGTTTTGCTATAGAGGTTTTCACTGTATTTAAGTTTAGTGAATTTACAATTTCTTTTCTGACGTATTTCTTAATATTTGTGTAAATTTTCTGGTAATTAAACGAAAAAAAAAAAAAATTAGAAAAAAAACCTGACGTCTAGGGTAAAAACTGAATTCATTCTCGTAATCAGCGACCTAAAATCATTCATTCAGTTTCATTCTTGAATTTTGTTGAACAGTGTAATTTGAAGTACAGCATTAACGATAATTACAGTAGAGTTGATTGATAATTATTTGTGAATTTTATAAAAGGATAAGTATAGTGAAATAAAAGAAATATTGCGTTTTAAATAAAGAACTAAGGCCACGCTCGTAGAGCAATATTCATAGTGACCATTACATTTTTTCCTCAGATATTGTACGTCGCAGAACAGTGCTATTTCAGCGGAATATAGGAAAAAGGACGGGGGGAAATGCCAGAAATCTGACTTGTGGGAAAGTGTTGAAACATGGACCAAGCAAAAGTTCAAATTTTGGTTTTTTAAAAAGTGCTGTGGTAAGAAAAGTAAGAAGATAAGTAAATTTTTCTCTTGAGATTCTTATTAAATTAGCGGGAGAACTGTGAAGAGGAAGAGGAAAAATAAGTTTCATTAAACTTGTCGACACATTACGTCCCGACACGTATTACTTGCAGTATAGTTCGAAAATGTGGTAGCTTTTATTATAATTGGAAAAGGAAAGCGATACCTATTCAAAGCGTACAGCTCAACGGGAGCCGCAATGATCATCGCGTTTCGTTTGGGACTTAGGTTACCAGATTGCAGTACTCCAGAAGCCTTCTCGAAACAGTAAGAAGTCAGAAAACCATAGAATTGTATTTATGTCAGAAATGAAAAGAAAATTTTCCAGCTTTTGCATAGTAAAATCCCATTGGTTTGGGTCGAGGTCAGCTTAGAATACGTGCCATGTGGCGTAGACCATAAGTGATTTTAAGAAAAATAGGATTGGGCAACAAAAGCCAAGAAATTTGTTTTTTCTTTTTTTTCTAGATTACTATAGCTACGGGGGTGAATTTAAGCACGTAAAGAAACATAGATATGTAAAGTACATAGTTAATGAAATAAACGACATGAGTCTGTAAGTGCAGTATTTTTTTTTCTCTCTCCTCCGACCGGAGTTTTTTCCCTTTTCTCAAATAGGTGAAAAGGAAGGGGAATCAGCTCAATAAGGTGTGCTAACTGGTGCCACAGGGAGGCTAGGGTATAGTAACGTGGTAGCGCAAGTCTCTTGACCCTCCTTGCACTCTCTGCACTTAGCCGAGGACCTAGCGTGCCAGCCTGATTAAGAAATTACCACGGAGTGAGCTATTAACTACGGCTGATAGACTGGATTACACGTCCATCCCATACGTTTGATCTTAATTCCATAACAGCCTTTTAAGTGAATCTTTATTGAGTCATCTTACCAAACGATCGATCACATTTTTTATTCAAAATGTTTTGCACTTTTCTGAAGCATATCCAGAGAAAAATTCCAATAAATGCCTGAGGATAAATCCTCCCTGGATATTATTTTAAAGAAGTAAAGAAAACAGATAGGGGTTTACATTTTGAGTATAGAGTCTGATAGCTTATTTTAAATAGATGACTTTGTGCTTTTTAAATTCGATACGAAAAACTGATCTTGATCATGTCTTTGTTGAAAAAGGGGTATTTAATTGAAAAATTGTTTGTTAACATTCCGAAATTTCGAATTTGGTGAGTTGTAACTTCAAAACGGAGGAGAAAATGCAATGGATATCTATCTAATAATTTCAAACCATCATCATTGGGTATATATTTCAGAGTTATAGGGTGCTGGCAGTAAACTATTCACTTCATTAATTATAAATAATCTGTAACTAACTAAATATGCCAATACCCAATATGGTTGTAATCACTGCTGATTTTATACATCTTTTCATTAAAAAGGATGTTGTTCATAGCGCTAAGATACTATCTGCTAAGTCCAGGAAACCTGGACACTTAGTTGGTCACCAACAAATTCTTGAAGAATTTCAAAATGACTCAATACACTCTAATCTCACGGACGCAATGCACAAGTCTACGATTTGGCGCGATTTTGAAGTGGTCAGAGAAATTGCTAAAGTTAGAAGAATGGTGCACGGCAACTCTCACGCAGATTAATCGTCTGGTACACTGATTGATCTAAGAAAGAAGGCAGGTGAGTGTGTAAGTCTATGGGCCGCAATGTAAGCTACATAAAGCCGCGGAATCATTCCCAACTATCCACGCTAAAGAAATCTGCGTTGGAATCAATCTGCAAAGCGGCATGTAAACGTATACATGAACACGAACACCGAAAGCCAATGAAGAGACTGCGGACTACATGATCAGACAGAAAATAAGAAGAATCTGCATTTACCAGACGCGGACCCTTCTGCGGTCTTACAAAAAGGAACCTAGAACGAGATATTATGCCCTATACAAAGAGGCTCACCAGCTACAATAGTAGAGTCTTTCTGTACTAACTAGGGCATACTTTTAAAAAGTAGATCAAGCTATTCAATGGCATAATGACTGGCCATGCCTACTTAGGTACATCCTTAAGAAAATGGGAAAAACTAAATATGATAACTGCCGATTTTGTAACGAAGAGGTAGAATCTTCAGCACACGTACTCTGCTATTTCGCAGGACTTGCTCGCTTAAGACTACAATGGCTGGGAAAGGTTTTGTAACCCCATTATACGTCCAGAAAACTGACCTGACCTGAGGTAATACTCTTCCAAAAAAGATAAACGCACTGGTCCTAACGCAGGCGGTGCAAAGGGTTAGTGAAGCGCAGAGCTGCCAGGGGAGAATAACTGGATATGAAAAGCCATATATGCGCACCGTGCTTCGTTGTACTGAGGACATTGACACATCTGATTACTGATGATAGTGCCTGTACCTAGTGAAGCTTAGTGCGTAAATGACCTAGTATGCAGCTTGGTATTTGTACCTTGGTATGCTACAAGACTACTGCCGTTAGTCTCAAGCCTCCCCTAGCCTAAAGGGCGGATCATAACCTTCTCGTGGTCCACTGCTGTCACTTTGTAAGTGCTAATATGATTAAGCCCGAACGGTGGTACCAGTAACGTTTAAGGATCTGCATGTAAGATTCACTGGGAGTACTCGTGATCGTATGATCATGTTATACGAAGCCATACCAATTGGGTAGCCGACATTGCTAACCAGGTACTACAGAGTTGAGGAGCACCGAATAGAGCTCTTAGAGCAATATTCGCCTCAACATGGGAAGGCCCCCTTGTGGGAGCATCGTAGTGGTTGTGGTAGCCCAATGCGGGCAAAGTGAGATTGTCTGAGTCTGCATGACTTAGGCGGACATTCTTCTCTAAACAGAGTAGTTTGTTCTTTTGTCATAATTGCATACTGCGTCCGTGCATTTGAAGGATGGTCGCTTATTAATGTATGCTTAGAGGATTGGCTCTCGGCGTGGAGTTGCGCTAAATCAACCGGATGCCGTGTCCCAATGATCGGAAGAGATTTTAGGTAGGTCTCGCCTCGACCAGTAAGTCTAATGTCAAGCATGCACTGACATAAACTGGTACTTGTCTGCTAATCCGTGCATTAAGACTGCCGTGAGATTAAGCCATAATGGCAGGTGCTCACGTAAAACCATGACAGCTTTCTGGTCCTAACGCAGCAGGAACATACCACAAAAGGTCATTAAGTCACAGTGCTTTGAGGTCGGCTGTCTGGCCCCGTTGCCACTTATATAATAATAGTCACTACTGATCCCGATCTGTGCACAAAAGAAGAGCGCGGTCGTTTTATTAATGGTTCATTGAAACGATGATCGGCTCCGACATCGAATCTAGATCTGATTGCTCTGGTATAATATAGTCACACTTATACACAGTCGGTAGGCTAATTTCATTTGATTTTGTGTTTGACTTGAAGAGATAAATTCAATAGTCTGGGCACCTATGTAGCAGTATATTACTGTCAAAATACGATTGAGCTCTTTCATTTGATGTATCAAACTTTTCTTTTTTGTTCGGGAATTAAAGTCTGTATCGGACTTCTTTTTAACCTTCTCTGGTTGCATGCGCGTCTTTCCTAAAAACGGATACAACCAAAAGAAATTAAATTTGATGACATTAGTTTTTTCGAACCCGTTATAGTGTCTAGCATTGTAAAACCATCATTAGTAAATTTAATGTTTTTTTTTCTGGTTTCATCTTGTAAAATTTATTTTGTAAGGAATGGAAAATGAAACTAAATAAATGCTCAAAAAAGTTTCATGCAATCTAAATTAGGAGAATTTTTATTATAATTATAAGTATTATTGTAGAATTGTAGTTACTTTTTTTTATATAGAACCCAGCTGGCCAGGCAGACGTTGTTCTACTCTTACCGGTAGGTGGTACGATAAGTTTGATTTGTCTGGACAGAACAGATCCTTTGCGTGATAGGAAGATAGTCAAGTGGCCGTCAAATGGCGGCGCTAATGATCAAGCGCGTAGAAGTACGGAAAAGTGCAATTTATTTGAATGCTTGATGCTTAAAATTGAACATTGGTAATGACAATTCCAACTTAAAGTTCGTACATTGAATATAAAATCTAGGATTTTATTATTAAATATTATTTATTAAATATGAGACATCAGAATTGACCTTTTTAAAAGTAATATTTAAAAGTGTAGATTGAAAACAGGAAATCATTATAAATGAAAGTCTCAAATCAATATTTTGATAATTAAATATTGGAAATAAAAGTTTAAAATGCTTCTGTTACGGTATTGTTTTACATAGTCACCATCACAAAACAATGTAACTCCATTTGACTTGCTGTGACATAATAAATCTCACCTGCATTAATAACTTTGCAGAATGTAGGACGGATCCAATGTCACAACATATCGATACCAAAAGTGTTTCAAAGTGAGTTTCAGTTAGCATGTAGTTAGTGATTGAGTTTGAGTTGTGAGTAAGTTTTTAAAATTGATCGAGAAAAGAAGTAATAGCGGTAGCCAGTGCGTTTTGTATTTATAAATAATTATGTGATAGAATAAAGGTTGAAAAAACAAGAAGTTACCGGGAATTATAGATATTTAACGAAGAACAATAAAAATAAAGTGTGTTAAACAGAATAATTGTTTTTACAAGTTCTTGCTGCTTTTATTCTTAAATTGTTGTTGTGATTCGGAAATCAAGTAAAAGTGGTGCAGTGGGTATAATTTGAAATTTGAGAAAGTTACAGTGAGTTTCAAATCTTTACAGTGAGACCAATCGTGAGAGCTTGCCATTTTGGCGCAGCCGGTAGGATCGGGTAAGCCAGTTCTGCCTATATACACTCTTATTATTTTATTTTTATTTTTATTTTATTTTCATTCATTCACTTATTTAACAAGTTTTAAAACACAACGTCTCTTAAATTTCTAGTCCAATTCTAGTATAATTGCAGTGCTCCCCACTCAGTCAGGAAGGCTGGTATGAGAGTTGGGAAAATCCGTCACAATTGCATTACAGCCGCTCCCAGAGACCACAAGAAAACAGTGGCCACATCAGCAAAGTAGGAACACAAAAACACTGGGACCATCATACCTCCAGAGACCCAGTGACGTCCTCAAATAGGAATAGGATAAGCAAACATAAGAAAAACCAAAATATATTCAGTAAGTTGAGTTGCAGTAAATGCGAAAAATAGGTCAACAAAAATTTCTTTATTTTTTTCATGAATAGTGGTAGTGTCGGAGTAGTCCTGATATCCTCCGGCAGAGCATTAAAGATTTGTGCAGCCATAGTTAACAGCCCCTGTCGTCTTCTTTCAGTTCTTTGCCAGCCTAGTGTTATATTATTCCTATTTCTCGTGAGGTGTTCATGAATATCCTGATGTTTTCCACTACTAGATTTGACCGTATAGTCCTATTTACTATGCTGTACATAAACTACTCCTTTTCAAATTGAATTACTTGCTGCAAGGTAAATTTGCAAGCAAACTGATAGACAAACACGGAACTAGTATCCCATGGTAGCCGGTATAGCACTTTTAATGCTCTATTCATTAATATCCTTATATCATCTTTCAAGCATATCGTACAATGCGACCAATTTATAATGCCATAAGGAATGCGCGACAAAAAGTGTACATTGTAAATTAAGCTCGCAACATGCCTCTGCAGGTTAACATTTCTTCTCAAAATTCCAATCAATGGTGTTAGCTTTCTAACTAAGTTCCCTATATGCTGTGACTAGCATAGTTTATCATCAATTAATAGTCCCAGATAATTAATTTCTGCTGTTCCCTGCAAATATTCCGTGCCAATTCTAAGGCAAATATTAATATCTGCTTTGTTTTTCTATCTGAATATTATATATTTGGTCTTTCTCTCATTAATCATTAACATCTTCCCAGCAGTACATTTGCTAAATACCTTTAGGTCATTATTCATTAAACGTTCACGATCATCCGCATTTGAGGCCCTACATAAAATATTGGTGTCATCCGCATTCACATGGTACTCACCGCATAGGTCCGTGTACTACAAGTTATTAATTTACAACAAGTAAAGAAGCGGTCCTAATATTGAACCCTGGGAGCACCGCATTTTGTCACTAAAGATTCACTAGTCATCCCATCGAGCCTTGTTTTAACTTCCCGCTCCATTAAATAACTACTCAATAAGTGATTAACAACGCCCCTCATTCCTAGCGTGTTAAACAAGTCCAGCATCAGACCGTGGTGAACAGTGTCAAAGGCCTTTGACAAGTCAAAAAAGAGTGCACCTACATAGTAGCCCTTATCCAAATAGTCGTTGATCTTATTTAATGTCTCAGCTGTGGCCAATTCCGTGTTACTCCGTGGCAGAAAACCAAACTGGTTTCTATCAAAACCTCCATTCGTTTCAACAAATTTCCTCATCCTGGTCTCGATAATTTTCTCGTAGATTTTACTAATGCTGCATAACAGAGCTATAGGTCTGTAATTGGTCATTTCCCTGGGGTCACCACCTTTACATACCGGCCTGATAATTGTCCTCTTTAGGCAGTCGGGAAAAATACCGCTTCGCATTGTTTCGTTTATCAAATGAGTAAGAGGAACCTTGATGATGCCAATAGCGTCCATAATGTCCTCGACCCTGGAGCCGCATGTCTTTTCAAGCTGCGAATTACACCATCCACTTCTCCCATAGTAGCAGGCATCATATACATCGAATTCAAAGTCAGCTTATTTGCCACCGGGGACACAGACAGAATCCAGCTTTGCACGGCCGAGGTAACATCATTAAAGTAGATGTTAAACTCCCCCGCCAAAACCTCAGGATCGAATACCAAGGATCCATTGATATTAATTTCTAGGATGTGACCCGCCGTTTGAGATCTATCCTTATTTAGGATCACACTGACAATGACCCGCCACAACTTCCTTGCATCCCTCCCAACCTGCAGAATCTTTTTATTTATGTAATCTTCTTTGGCCCTCCTTACCTTATCCGTTACCATGTTTCGCACTCTTCTATAGTCAGACCTTAAGCACAGATCACCTGGGTTTGCCTTCATCCGAGCAAAAAGCACGTCTCGCTCCTTCATCACCATGATAATATCATCCGTAATCCATACATTGGACCTGGTTCTGATTTTTTTATATGTAGTACTATTATTCTTCGCTTCTGTAATAATTTCTATTATGGTGTCAATTGATGGGTTTTGTAGTTCCGCTAATAATTTTGTAAGATGGGACCTATACCTCTCCTTGTTTTTTTTAGGTATTAATATGGTCTTCATAGGCTGCTTAGCAGCACATCTAGTAGAAATGTGAACAGCTACAAGTCGGTGATCAGAGATAGCAGTGTCATGTAGAGAAGTGTGCAGCTTATAAAATGCAATGATCAATGATCGTACGTGTATACGCATCCTGCCTTGTATAATTGGTCTCATCTACACTATTGAGAATGGAGAAACCGCTAGCTGTGGTCATGCTTAGCAATGCAGTAGCTGCTCTATTCTCATTAAGGAGATCAATGTTGGTATCATGAGAATGACACCGTTATATGTGGAAAACAATGTTTCAAGGTGCTGCATGTAATCCAACAGGTTTTCATTGGGTGACCTGTATATGGTCATCACTTTTAACTTCCTTTTCTCTATAGTTTCTATCTCTATGATGTTAGTATTGAATCTACAGTCATTCAAAATTACACGGTAAAGCAGGCTATTATGTATGTAAATAGCAGTACCCAACCTCTGGAGTCATCTCTACAATTGAACACAGCAATATAATCTGGTAGATGGTAAAATTGCACCTCATTTGAGTAAAGCCAAGTATCATTTAGAACCAAGATTTCTACTGGTTGATGTTTCATGATAAGCGCATGTATTTCATATAACTTTTTCCGTAGGCTCCTGACATTTAAGTAAAGCAAGTTCATCCCTCCAGTATTCCGATTCATGTTTATATGCATTCAATTGAGTAATTCGCGTTTCTCACAAAATCAACTTTCTTCAGGTACTCCGGGCAGATACTACTATCAGCTGAGTGGGGCTTAGATTTGCCGACACCTTTGCCTTGTCAAACCTATAAACGAATTTGAAATTTTCCGTTTTCTCGAGAAGAATACAATCTGTAATTTTTGCCAGTTACTGGAATTGCGATTTCGCATACTAATCGAATAGTTTCCGACCAGCCGCCAATTAATCAAAAAATGTATCAACTTCCAGAGACGCAAAAAGGGAAGTTATAAACAGCTCTAAGAAATGCTAGAAAGTGAAATAGGTAAACTAGCAAAAGCCCTTGGAACTCACCGCATAGGTGACGCCTATCTATTGCCCAGTAATGAAGATATTCTGGACCAACTAGGTCACTCCCGGTATTTTACTTCTCTGGTTCTTGCCAGTGGCTATCATCAAGTACTGGTTTCGGGCTGAAAGGAGCACCAGCTACGTTCTAACGGTTGATTGAAGTATGCTCTCACGGTATAGAATGTTTCGTTTACCTAGAGGACATAGTTATCTATGGGAAAAGCCTTGAAGATCATAACGTTAAACTCATAAAATTTTTTGATCGTTTACGAGAAAACAATTTAAAGTTACAGGCAGAGAATGACAATTCCCAAGGCGTGAAGGCATATACCTGGGGCACAAATGCTCTAGTGAGTGAGGGAGCCCTCCGATCCCTCAAAAACAGAATGCGTACACAACTTTCCCGTGCCGCGTACTGTTAGACAAGTTCAATCTATTCTCGGCTTAGCTAACTACTAGAGGAAATTTATCCCCAATTTCTAAAAGATTGTTCATCCTAAGACTAATTTATTGCGAAAAGATGTGATATTTGCGTGGACTGAAAACTGCCAGAACGCCTTTGACGAGATTAAAAGAAACCTCACGTCACCACCATTTTTTATATATCCCGATCTTACTCTGCCTTTTAACTTAGCCACGGATACTAGCCAGGAAAATCTAGGAACTGTCCTGTCACAGGGAGAAACCAAAATTGGCAAAGATCACCATGTAGCTTATGCGAGTCGAACCCTAAATAAGGCAAAAAGGAATTACTCGGCAATTGAGAGAGAATTACTTGCAGTTTTTTGGGTTACAAGGAATTTTCGCTGTTTTTTATGAGAGCGTAAATTCACAGTATACACTGACCACAAGCCCCTTAAATATGTATTTAGCACCAAGGACCCTACTTCAAGATTAGTTCAATTTCATCATAAACTTTCTATGTTCGACTATTCCATCGAGTATAAGCCAGATAAATATAGCACAAATGCGGATGCCCTTAGTAGAAGTTCTTAAAATCCAGAGCAGTCTGAGCAAAACTTCTCAAATATCACTGTACCTACAAGCACAAGTCCACATTCTGCCAGACTTACAGGAATCAAATACAGCTCCAGTTCACTGCCTTGCAATCACTCATACCCAGGCACAGCTTAGTTATGTGACGAATGACTCACACGAAATGACACCTCAAATGACACAAAAACGAACACCTACAGAGTCTTCATTTAATTCTGACTCACAATCACAAACTAATATTTCTTATCGAAAACAAGCTGAACATAGTGATGAAAACCCTATTCTCTTAGATCAAGTCTTGACAACCAGCTTCCCGAGATAATCACGAACCCCACATAAGTTCGAGTTGTAATAAAAGACTACCATGGCTTTGTTTTTGATGGACATCAGGGTGTTATGAAAACCTACGAATGAATTAAAAAAAAAATTTGATGGAAAAACATGTTGAGAGGCATAAAAAAATATGTTAAGAGATGTCCAAAGTGTCAGAAAATGAAGTCCAGCCCAGAAATACGTATGTCAATGACCATTATATACACAGCTCGAATGCCCTTCGAGAAAATCTACCTAGACATTGTGGGACCTCTAGAAGAGATGCATGCGGGAAACAAATATATACTGAGATTGCAAGGCAGCCAAACAAAGTTTGTTGATTGGTATGCTATTCCAAATACAGAGGCGGAAACTGTAGCCAGAAAATTGTTTGATGAAATAATTACCCGCTACCGCATACCTAAAAATTTGGTTACCGGTCAGGGCTCCAATTTTTAAGCGATCTATTCAAGAAGATCCGTAAGTTTCTCAAAATAAATAAGCTGCAGACATCCGCGTACCAAACTCAATCAAATGGCTCCTTAGAAAGATCTCACGTACCATTAGTAGAGTATTTTAGGGCCATTGTAGAAGAGAGTCCAAAGGTTTGGGATAAGTTTTTTAGAACGCAGCCTTTGTATACATATAATTACAGTGTACAGGAAAGTAACAAACTTACCCCAATGGACTGTTTATTCGGTTTCACGGCTGATGTTCCCTCCAATTTGAACAGACAACCGGAACCTGTATACAGTCATCAAAGTTATTATCAGCTTTTGAAATACAAACTACAGAAGACATACACCATCGCTCGCAAAAGCTCTTATAATATACTAAATATTACTAAATAACTACTAATAATACTAAAATCCAAATTGGTAAAAGGAAAGTGGTAGTCCATAATAATAGATTAAAACCTTTCTACGAATAAATTAAAAAAAAAATGTAGTATAAGTATTTCCCCAGACATAGCACGTTTTTTACTATGTTTATATTACATCAGCATTTTTATTTCTTTGGGAGCAAATCTACTTCTTGAAGTCCAGCATGTAAAGGATACGGGAATTATAATTGAAGATTTAGGAGAAATTTTGTTTTTCCACAACACATGGAATCTATTTACCCAAATCAATATAAGTAACTTTGAGACGGAAACCATGTTGGTAGAACATACTGAATTCCTCGTAAGCACACTATGTAGTCAGAGTAGTCAGATCCACAACCTAATAGCAACAATTAGGAAGCGTGGTACTGTTATCAAGAAACTAACAACAACCCGACGTCAGAGAAGATCACTGGCCGATGGAATAGGAAAACGTTTTCGTTTCCTATTTAGCACAATGGATAGCGATAACGAAAAGGAGATATATAGTCGAAACGGACACAAAGGCACTGTTAGACTTAGAGAAACGTCAGATTGCGCTTTTTAAATCAACGTACGAGCAACAAAAGAAATCTGTACAGAAGCTGGAGTCGAACCAACGCGAATCCTAAGATCTGCAAACGATTTGCTCGAGGCGGTGACAGAGGAGATAGTATCCGTCAACGGGTTCAAGAAGTAATGACACAATCTGTTTGCATATTATAGAGATGGAGTTAAGACAACAAACACTACTTGAAATATTAACAACTGTTAAAATTAATCAAATCCACCCCTTCCTAATATCTCCATCTACTCTCCTAGAAGCTTATTACAAAGCAAATCCAAAAGAGCCTAGCGAACAATAGAGTATAGAAAAAGTTATTAATTAATCCCCATCAAAACACGTCCATTAGTCCTTTACTAAATCCAGCCATAAAAAGTAAAGAGAGTGGAAAATATTTTTACTATTATTACAATTTTTAGCGAAGTAATTATACATAGGAATTATATTGTAAATGAATTGAAATTAAGAATATATATGTATACTCTTCACTATATATTAACTAATTTATTTAGAGTTATTATTAAGAACATTGAACACAAATGTATGTAATTGCTTTTATAAAAATCTTGTTAGAATATCCTTTTAAATATATATTAAAAAATAAGTGTAACCCATAATTGGGTTACTGTGATAAGTAGATAAAACTAACATCTCCTTACCTCCTTATGATTACATTGTGAAGTATGTTATTTCTCTTCAAAGAATAACACACATTTTTTTAAAAGGGGGAGATATTGTTACGGTATTATTTCACATAGTCATCATCACACCATCACAAAACAATGTAAGGCCATCTCACTTGTTGTGACAGAATAAATCTGACCTGCATTAATAAGTTTGCAGAATGTAGGACAGATCAAATGTCACAACATATCGATACCAAAAGTGTTTCAAAGTTATATATGGAAAATGCTGATTAATTCATTTATTTGTTTAATTACAAAATGAATTAATGAGTTTATGACAATGTGTAGCTATTTGCTTGTATTGTATACTAAACAACTATTTTGCTATATGCATATATATGTCTTAGATCATATAACAAAAAGGATAGGCTATGCTATGTAAAATTCCTGTACGTGAAAGAAGCATTTTATTTTGTCACGGAGGGGGAATGACAAGAGAGGTATCGCCTTTTTATACCCTAGATAAAATCTATAGGGGTATACTAAGTTTGTCATTCCGTTTGTAACACCTCGAAATAATGATGGTAGAGCAAAATGGATTGGACACCCACGCATAATATTAAAAGTTATTTTGATTTTTGCATGTCCGTCCGTCCGTCTGTCTGTGCGCACGATAACTCGAGAACGCGTACACTTATGGAGCTGAAATTTTGTATACGGACTTTAAAAAAAAAGTAAAATTAAGTTCAAAAATGAGACAAATCGGGCAACTCCTTCGTGGGGTTGCCATACAAAAATTTCGTTTTCCGCTATATATTTGAAAACTGCCTGAGAACGCGTCGATGTAGAGAGCTGAAATTTAGTACATGGTGTTTTCATTGTACTAGCAAATAACATTTTAAAAATGGACTAAATCGAGCAACTCCTTCTTGGTGTTGCCATATAAAAATTTAGGTTTTTCACGTATGCTGTGAAAACGATCAGTCCAAGACATTTTTATTGTAGTAAAAACTTCTTCAGAATATGAAATCCTATAAAATTGGTTATAATCATTTTTCTGTCCGACGAACCGTTCTAGAAATATATGCGAAAAACCAGTGCAAAAATCAAAATTGCTCAAATGGGTGACCATACGAAATTTCATACGTGCATGCATCTAGGGTATCACAAGAATTGGTCTTAGACCAATATTAGCTTTTTTACTTGTTATTCTTCAGTTTGACAATTCTGATTTATTTCTGACATTTCAGATTTTATCAAAGGAAAGTTCGTGTTTCATTTAGTGAATTTGTGATATAAAAGTGATTATAAGTGATTATATGCTATATAATACTCAAATATTGCTTTGTGAGACTCAATTATCGGAATGAAGTGCGCTGTGCTGTTTTGCACAAACAACCGGAAATATTCTCTCAGGAAATCATTTTTCAGGCAAGTTTAAATCTTTCAATAATAAATTATATTGTTCTAAATAAAATAAGAGTTACATATTTTTAAAAATAAACAGCCGTAGTAGAAAAATTTTGCATTTTCCAATGCCGGTTTGTTTGTTTAAAATTGAATTGTCATTGGCGCCTTAAGTTACAGTAGCTATACAAAGGCAACGCCAAAAAATATTATCAGAAAATAAACGGGGCACTGGGAAAATTCGTAAAAATGTAAAAAGTTATAAAAATATTATAAAATTATAAACTTAAAAATTAATTTAAAAATGTTGTGATATAATGGGATCTCTTCTATTGAATGTCTTCAATACTTAATAAAGTTTCAACCACTAAATTATTCGCCCGGTGTGAAAATCTCGTAGTTTACTACTTCCATGACTGAAACGAATACATCGATGCGGTACTACTACATGCAGAAAAGTGCTTAAGTTTTTCTTCCTCATAGCCTATCCTTTTTGTTATATGATCTAAGATATATGCACTCACGGTGCAGCTGAGTTTCAGTTAGCAGGTAGTTAGTGAGTTGAGTTTGAGTTGTGAGTAAGTTTTTAAAATTGATCGAGAAAAGAAGTAATGGCGGTAGTCAGTGCGTTTTGTATTTATAAATAATTATGTGATAGAATAAAGGTTGAAAAAACAAGAAGTTACCGGGAATTATAGATGTTTAACGAACAACAATAAAAATAAAGTGTGTTAAACAGAATAATTGTTTTTACAAGTTCTATCTGCTATTATTCTTAAATTGTTGCTGTGATTCGGAAATCAAGTAAAAGTGGTGCAGTACAATTAGAAATTTGAAGAAAGTTACAGTGTGTTTCAAATCTTGAGTACGTTACATACCTACGCGAAATTCTCCTAGTCCCATTCACCTAAATAGAGCTCAATCATCAGCCATACTTTAAAACGAACTTATCCAGTTCCTTGCACACCTCTACTATAGAGAGGTCTCATATGTTGTAGAATGTCAAGCACTTCCACCAGAGCAACAACACGCAATTGTCTAATCAATTAAAGACTGCGACGAAAGCCACCAGTACCGTGCCTTCGACTTTACAGACATACCTTAGCAAGAAGAGAAAGATCCAGGGCTCAGGCATTCAGGAAAAGGTCTCAGACTCTAAAGCAGGAAAAAAGGTGATAGAGGGAAAAGGACAGCAGGTTGACTGCAACATAAAACCAAAGCGTCCAAATACCCGATGTGTGGTCTGCTGCGCTGAGGAACCTCCCAAAGAAACAACTGAAGAGAGTGACTCAGACACTTACAGTAGAACAAAAAAGAAAACTCCAATTTGGTGGCTCTACTGTGCAGGTTGCGATAGGTGTTTCCATATCCAATGCTACAAGGTTGAATTACACATATTCCTGGCGCATTATAACGAAACAGAAGTCAAGTGGTTCTGTAGGGATTGCCAAGAATTCCTCAAAGCAAATACAAAATCAAAACAAAAAAGCAACAATAAGGCTCTAGATTCCAGAGGGTTAATTGCAAACTCAGCTAGCAACGCTTCGATAGACGAGGTTATCGGCAAAGTCGAAGTGGTGTCAAGGAATATTGGTTCTATGCTCGTGGTAAGCTCTGAACTAAGCAAGGACATCACTCTCCCAAGAAACAATTTTTTTTATATAGTAGTAACCGTAAGGTTTCCATTACCAAATTATATAACTTGAGTTATATAGACTGGTACTCGAAACGTCTTTGTAACCACTATAAACCCATTATAGAGCTTAAATGGAGGATTATATAAAGGTTACCGTGACTTGATTTAGGTAACGTTATATAACTAAAAGTTTTATAAAATGAGTAACCAAAATATTCTGGTTACCTTAATATAACTTCTTATATAACCCTTATATAACCCAAGGTGCTCTCGATTAATTTATTTTGGTCATAGCAGTGGTTGCGGTAATGTTTCAGTTACCTTTATAAACTTTGTTAATAATGGTGATGGTAACGTTTCCACAACGCTTGGAATTCTCAGACTGATTACTTTCAGTGATTGAAATGTTAGCGAAATTATTTTTCGTTACCTTTATAAAACAATAATATGCAAATATTTACGAAACCTATCTTGACATAGAATTTCGAATGTTTTTTTGTATTGTATTTTTATAATGTAAGGGTTTAATATTTTTACATTTTAGAAGTACAATTTATCGGCATATATGTAGTGAAATTCAGTTGCAATTGAAATTTTACTGTGAATATCATCATATATACTTCCAAAAAATACAGACCGCTCCAAAAATAAGCAATATTTAATAATTTTAATTAAATATGACAAAATTTAAGATTTTCACTTATATGTGACATTAATTCAAAAAAATTACATAACATACGTTAGAAATGTTATGTACCTAAAAAGATGTATTTTCTTCATATAAAAATAAAACGCAAGCCATATATCTGCAATTTAAAAAATTGGCTTAACCGACATTTTCTTTTTTATCTGCAATGGACAGATGAAAAAATGGCGGCTTGTACTTAAATGAACAAATTACCATTATAAAACTTCAAGTAGTTTTATATACACTGAATGACCCCTATAAAACTTCTAGAAATATTATATAAACTAAAGGCACTACCATGCTTCGAAAATGGTCCTTATATACCCTTTAGTCATAATATGTAACCTGTGGTAATGTTATATATCTTAATTATAGTCACAAAAAACAGATGGTAGTGTTCTTATATACCCTTTGGTTATATTATGTTATATAAATAAAAACAGTTTTATAATGGCTCAATTCGACACTAAAAGTAATTTGTTTTTATAACGATCACCGTAGTTACTATAGGGGCACCAACAAATTTTACGATATTTTATAGTGGGTATATGTATTACCGAAAGTTTTATTAAAGTCACCTAAATTACTGAAAGTTCTCGAGTTATATAAGGGTAACCACGGATACCGCAATAAACACTTATTACCAATAAGTTTATAACGTGGTGATCAAAACAATTATAAAACTTTCTTATATACCTTCTAGTAATGGTTACTCTAAGTTATATAGACCGGTGATTGAAACATTTCCATCACCAACTTATAAAACCTTTAGTAACTTACTTCCACGATAACCATTAGTAGCCTAAAAAACTCTAATATAACTACATCACCAATTGGTAATATTATAAAACTCTTATATAACCACTGAAATTCTTATATAACCGAGTAACCATTATATACCCGTAATAAAACTACCCATCACCTTCAGTCACCAAAAATTGGAAAAATTGTTACTTGGGCTGATAAGGAATAGAGTTCAGAAAGCTGAAAAGAAAAGAACACTCTTAGCTACAAACTTGCACAAAATTGCATATAGCAGAAAGGAGTTGCAGCTTCCTGCCCTGTGCAGCAGCGTCGGACTTGACAAATCATTTGCGCAGAATATTGAGGTCGTAGCTCCCTTCAACAGCAACTCCAATAGCGAAAAGGCACTCAAGAGCATGCCAAAGTCCTTCATCAGGCTTCTCAGTGACCAGCACCGTGAGACATTTTTCAGTGCATATATATGTAAGTCAACTTAAAAAGGAACCAATAACTATCGAATCAATAATCCCTGGCTCAATCTCAGAACAGGTTTATATTAACGAGGACCTAGACAAAGCTGAACTTGACTTATTACATAAAGCCCTCCTTGTTAAGCGTGGCAATTTACTAACGGGTGCAGCCACCAGAAATAGAAAAATCGTTGTCAAACGACAGTCCCCAGACTGCTCAATCAATATCGTCTGTGAGAGATTCACACAAGAGCTGGCTGAGAAACTTTCCTACTCTGTCACTTCTAACAGTCATCAAAATGCACCATAATTTGTCATCACGCTCTGCCCTTCAGGATCTTCTACCCTCGGGCAGTTTCAATATTGTTTCTTTTAATGCGCGGTCCACCCTAAAAAACTTCGCAGATATCAAGTTGGTCGCCTCGCTATGCAGTATGAGCGCCTTCATGATCTGTGAAACGTGGACGAAACTATATCACTCTGACAAATTGCAGGAAACCCCAGGTTACCGTCTACACAGACTGGACCGGCAGGATAATAGCGGGGGCGGAGTTGCTATCTATATATCTAATTCTATTAGGTCAAAAATACTGCTCCACCAAATGGATAATAGTTGGGAGATTCTAGCAGTAAAGACCTGGGACGCAGCCTCCAGACTTATTCCAACTACACTAATAGTAACTTATAGGCGCGAAGCAACATTCTCAGACAATCAGCTCTCCTCCATCAATGCGACACTGGATGCAGTGATGGGGCAGTCGATGGGAGTGGTGTTGGGGGGAGATCTCAATATCGACATGAATGTCGATTCCACACTCAAGAGAAATCTAGAGGACCTTCTCTTAGAGCGAGGGCTTGAATTAATAAATCACGAGGCAACAAGGCATGGTGCATCTTCCGCCACCACGCTTGACCTTCTGATATCATCTCCGAGCTTGCCCTTGTTATTCTCTGGACAGTGCCCAGGCGTATGAGATCATGAAATTGTTTTCGCTGCTTTCGACCTAAAGTGCGCACCTCCTAACAGGTGGCACACATTTCGGAACTTTTCAGCAATTCACCTGGAGTCGCTGGTGGCGGAGGTAGAAAGTACTGACTGGACGAACCTATACTCTAATGCAGACGTCGAGACGGCAGTCTCAAGCTTCTCGGAAATAATTAGAGCACTTTATTACAGACATGTCCCTCGCAAAACCATTAAAATCGAAGACAATAGCACCAGTATTCTCAAAAAACCAGAAGTGGCACTGTTGTGCGAGTTTAGGGATATCGCATACTCAAGGTGGAAAAGGTTTAAGTCACCGGGCAATTACTCAGAGTACCACAAGTGGAGAAGGGAGTGCCATTATACCATCAGAGCTATGAGGAGAGCAGACACCCTGCGAAGTTTTGATGGTCCTCTTAACTGGAAAAGGGTCAAAGAACTCGGAATTGGTTCAAAGAATACGGTGCAATCCGACATCAATCCAGACTAGTACGCTGACTATTTGGCCTCCACCACTGTACTGTGACTCTACCGGCGGCCAACAGCACCTTGGAACCACTCGTTACTAGTAATCCAATAGCCTTGTCATCTGCTCACTTCTCATCTAGTCTTCCCTTACACACTTCTACAACACATCACTCTGAGCATCCGACTCCGGAACTTAATGAGACTGCATCTAACATCTCTGAAGGTTTTGCATTCAGGAACTGTGGTGAGATGGAAATTGTAGAAACTTTCAATCAAATAAAATCAAATGCCATAGGAAATGATGACATTCCAATTAAGTTTCTGAGACTTGTCTTACCACACACATTATTCATAATTACACACCTATTCAATAGACTATTTACGAGCTCGACCTATCCTAAGTGCTGGAAGACAGGGCTTGTCACACCAATCCCTAAGGTTGCAATGCCAGCTTCTCCTTCTGATTGGAAACCGATCTCGATAATGCCGGCAATCTCCAAAGTATTCGAAATTTTGGCCAGGGACCAAATCATAGAACACCTAAACCAAGAAGGGCTACTCGCAGTTCACCAATCGGGCTTCAGACGAAACCATTCCACAAGCACTGTACTAGTAAAAGTGGTAACAGACATTCGGACGCTGTGTGACGAAGGAAAAATGGTAATCCACATATTACTGGACTTGAAGAAAGCCTTTGACACGGTTCCACATGCTCTGTTTATCCACAAACTCAAAACCAAATTTTGTTTCTCTAACTCAGCAGGAGGTCTAGTAGCTAGCTACTTAAGTGAAAGACCCCAAATCGTACATAGTGATGGTCGTAGCTCCGTTTCTCCAGAGGTGACTAAAGGCTTCCCACGGGGGGGCCGTACTAGCGCCTCTCTTTTTCGCGATTTTTATTAACGACATCCCCGCATCAATCACAAATGTTGGTTTCCAGCTTTATGCTGGTGATCTGTATCTCTACGCTGGTTCCATGGACTCTGAGTCCTTCACGGACTTGTCGGAAATCCAAATGAAAACCTACAAAGCATCAACAGCTGGTGCATAAATAATTGACTGGCACTAAACCCTACAAAAACTCAGGCAATTATATACTGCTCCAATGGCAGTAGCCGAGCCGCACTAGACATACTTCCCCCGGTCCGCCTTCAGGATCACACTATCGCACTAGATTCATCCTATGTCAAAAACTTAGGTCTACTTATGGACACATGCCTTAGCTGGCAAGCACATGTCAATCTGTTGTGCTCAAGGGTCTATTTTGGGCTATGCTCCTTGTATGCAGTATCACACCATTTGCTCCCGTGGGTTAGATCCCGTCTGGTTTCCGCGCTGGTACTACCATTGTTCTTTTATGCGGATGTGGCAATGTATCCCCTGAACTGTACAGCATTAGCAAAGGTAGAACGGGCGTTCAAACCCTGCCTGCGTGGTGGTTTCAGACTGAGACGCCAATCTCACGTAGCAACACTCACTAATTTATTACTGCCGGGATGAATAAACAAGGTGTACGAGCTCAATGCTATGACCTTTATATTTAGGGGCAGCAACGGCTCATTACCCAAGTATATTCAAGAAAAAATGACCTGGAGTGGTCATGACAATTTCAGGCTGGTCCTGCCCAGGTTCAGGACACACTTTGGAGCTAGACATATCTACCAAGTTGGAGCGAGCCTCTGGAATTCCCTGCCTAGACAAGTCAGATCAGTTGGCTCAATTGAAACGTTCAAAGAGCTAGCAATACAACATATTACTAATTAATGAAAAAATTGATCATTATAAAAAAAAAAAAATTATAAATGTATATTTTACAAATGACTGTGATATTGACTTCTGTTATGCTGGGTTGCACATCTCGGAGTTTGGAGTCTATCCGAGCCATTCAACCCGCCCAATTTGCTATCCATTACTTTCCACTACTTTTTATTTTATTTTAACAGACACGTTAAGCAAAGTTAATGTCTTTGCTCAACACGTTTGACGTTGGGTTGTTCTTTTTTCCAGTATAAGTCATCCAGTTATCTTTTGTTGTAACGCGCTTGATCATTAGTTATTGCTAGTATAACATACCTGATATTCACTTTTGCATATATTGTTTGGATTAATTATGCTCAATGAATCAGGGCATCTTCGCGGTGCAAATGTTTAGGGAACTTTGTTGTGTTACATGTATCTCATTTATTTAATTCAACATAATTATTTTAGTCTTGTTCGGCAACACCTATATTCATTGTATCTTTAATACAACTAAAATCTTTATCTATATGCTATCGTATAATCTTAACATTTATTTTGTATTCATTTAAATTAAGACTCGTTCAATGTAAATCTTTGTAACATCGTAATACCCAACGTCCCAGGATGTGGCTAAGTGGCCGGGGTTGAAAATAAACAACTTTTCTATTCTATTCTATTCTATTCTACACACTATAAAGATTTAATGCAAAATATATTTCATATTATATAAACAGTTTTATTTATAATGTAATAAATGTTGATTAATGATATATTTTTATTATTATTTATCCGCTAAGTCATGAACAATATGTTTTGTTAGTCCATTAGGTGCGTAAAGAAAAAAGTTAGATGGTTTTGTAGCACGTGAACACGCAACATATAATTGTCCGTGAGAAAAACTTGGATTTTCTAGATCCCATCCGAATATGGTCATTGTTTGTCCTTGCGACTTGTTTATGGTCATCGCAAATGCCAAACGTTTAGGAAATTGTAAGCGCTTGAACTGAATAGATGTAACCGCGGGTAATATTGAAATGTATGGTAATAATAAAACATTGACTCCTCTAAATTTTCCGTTTAATATGGTCGTTTCAATGACATTTACCATAATTTATTTAATAACTAATCTCGTTCCATTTCAAAGTCTGGGTGAATTTAAGTTTCGAAACAAAATTATAGGTGAATCAATTTTCAACAATAAGTAATGTGGTGGAAGTATTTACTAGTAAATCTTGTGAAACCAAGAATTCAGTGGAATTTTGAAGTTGATTTCAGCAACATGGGCACGATTTAATGCTTCCACTGAATGTGTATGGGCCATTCATTGTACATTCATCCCAAATAATCATATTACCTGAAGGGCTTTTCGATTCATATTAAGTGCTGGTAAATCGTTTTCATCTCCATTTTCTTTCATTACAGTGCTCAATTCTCTAGTAAAAAGTTCAGAAGAAGTTCAAGCGACTTCTGATTTACAAGTTTGAACGTTTATATAGCGAGTATGGGGACAGACTTGCTAAGTTCGACCTGTTGAAAATAGAAGATTGTACTTGGATGTAACGATCCTCTTTAAACTGGTTAATGGTTATATTGATTGTCCTTATTTTATATCTAAGCACAATTTAAGTATCCCATCAGACTTGTTTTATTTACCTACCTATAGAACCAATTTAGTAGAAAAGTCTCCATTATTTAGTCTTCAAAAATCATTTAACAATAAGTTTTCCGATATTGACTTGTTTGGCAATGGTCCTCTGACATTCAAAAGAGTTCAGACTGCCCAGATAATCTTAATCTTAACTCCTTTCATTTCCTTCTTTTTCTTCTTATCGATTTATTGAGACTCTCAATGCCCTTTTATCCTATGTTCTGGATTTGTAAACTCGTAGTTTAATCAAAATAAATTTAGAACATTGATCTAATATCTAGAATATAGTAGTAGTTTTACTCTTTCCTTCTGTATCCTTCTGTATTCAACTAGTAATTGGATATTTCTTATACGTAAAATTTTCTCTTAGTATTAGTTTAATGAATTCATATCTGATAATTAGTTGTAGCTTATTTTCCTAGCCTTAGTAACTTTGCATATTGTATATATTGTATTGTATTTCTCTGGTTGCACGGTGACTATGTAGCTGTACATGAATGTATGTATCACTATTGACCGGTAGAATATTTTGGATTTATTTATGTTAGAATCTGTAATCTGTGGGATGAATTTGAAGTTAAAATAAAATAAAATAAAAATAATAATGTGACATTTTTGCAGTACTTTAGCAATGCCTGAGTGTTTTTTAATGTTACATACTGCATTTTCATTTGCCTGTATGTTAAATAGTAGCCTTAGGCTGAATGGGCTGTTCTTTTACGATCCAACAAAGTTGCAGCGATGCCCAATGAAGCAATTGTTAATGCAATCTTACCGTTAGTTCTAACTTTGGCAGGGATGAGCGAAATTAAAACTTTTTACCAGTTCCACCTGGCGCGTCAAAAAGGAGTAAACCTCCTTTTTTGGCTTCGTTTGACAATAATTGTTCATTTGTGGTAACAATTGAAGCCAGATCGTTAGTATTCAATTGTTGTTCACGTTGCGTGTCCTCATTAACTAAGGCGTTTGCTGGTCGATTAGGTGAAGGCATTACCAAATTCGAGATGAGTGTGCACATGTCTTCGATTATAACCAATGCATCGTTGTACATTTCTGTTTAGTTGAGTTTGTTGGAAAACATGTTGTCAACAATATGGCGAATACTTGTCGAATTTGATGTGGAGAAGAACTAAGTGTTGCATCGGCAAGTGTTGTATTTCAATAATTGTCACCTTCAAGCAATTGTAGTTCTCGGAAAGCGTCAGGATTTGTAGCATATCGTGTAATTGACCGTTTTTCTCAAATATTAAATATTCGTATGACGTTGGTCCACGTACATTAATAAGCAATCGTAAATAAAAACACTCACGTTGATTTGGATGATTTGCTGCAAATATTCCTTCATAAGCAGTAACAGCAACACCTCGTTTACGTGGGTCTCATTTTTTTGATGGTGTATTCCATGTGAAATGTGTTGCAGCTTCAGAATAAAGTAATGTCTGCTAAATTTGTTTTCTATGCTGTTAATGATCTTTCCATTGAATTTTTTTCGTTGACCATTTTCTAAATGTATAGCCAAATGCGTGACTGCTGGATCTCGTTTATGTGTAAATATGAAATGACTACAGCGCCACCTATCGGACCCTCGCATAGTTATGAGCGATTGTCTCGACAAAACAAATGTATTTTGGAAATATGACCTCAATCGGTCAAGCCGTTCAGAAGTTACACGATAACAAACAGACGCGCCAACGATTATAAGATTAAGAAGCCCAAAGCATTTAGTTTATAAAACGTATTCGCGTTTTTATAACTATTTCTTAACCATATCCTTACTCTTATTCCTCATATGTAGTTCGTTAGCTCTTTTTTCATATCTATCGCGATACTCTTTCAAATTATGACAGGACAATTTGCAAATTAATTCAGACCACGTCTCTAAAATTTAATTTAATAATGGGACACGATTTTCTCAAAATGTTTTATAATTTGTTTTGTAAATATTTTTTTACCTTTTACTTAGATTTGATCTAGCACAGTTTCATTTATTACTAATTTTTTCAATTTTTGTAATTTTTCATTTCTCTGATTTCATATCATGAAGAATTTGTAATACAATTTACTGCTCACATATGTAATTGTATATGCATACAGAATTTTACAGTATCTATCACAAAATTTCGTACTTAACCAATATTTTGCGGAAATTCGAAATTTTTCGTATTTTAAGTATCAAGATACATATAAGATTTACCCAATCACTTTTTAATAGCGTGTTAGCGTGTTAGCTTGGTAATGCAGAAAATGTTCTTGCACAGAATTAAAATTAAAAATAGTTAAATACTTAAATTTACCATGCTAAATAAACTTATGTGATTTCATATTATATAGCATGTAAGCTCGTTGGTAATGTATGATGTAAATATTGTATACAAGCTTCAGAACAAATATTTTAAGCCTGCAAAAAATTCATTCTCAGTTTTTTGTGTGAAAATTAAGATATTTTTACAATTAATTTCCCTAGTGACGTATCAATTAGCACGGTGATGTACTTGCTGGCGGAACAAAAACAAAACAAGCATATTGTTGTAGTGTATAGTGATACCACACTTATCCCCCCGCAATAATCACGGAGCAAAGGCAATTCATCAAGTGCTGTTGCGCTGTGACTATGATGTAAAGACCAGTCGTGTTCTCGGGCACTTTCCTGTTTCCCATTTTCAGTTTTCATTTTTCAATTACAAGTCATTTTCCCTTATGAGGTGAGCAATGACTTCCTTTTCTGTGAATTATGTGCCGCGAATAGTTGAAGTTCTTTGAATCCACATCAGAGAGCAAAAGCCGCCAAGCCTTCCCGCTATATATAGCTGCCTGCTGCTGCGGTTAGCAAAATGGCAAATATGATGATGTGGCTGCTTCCTATTTCTTCTGGGCAAAAACAAACTATGCGGAGTGCGGCTTATACGCAAATAGTTCTCTTCTCATCGTATACCTTTTTGTGCAATTTTTCATATATTTTCCGTTTTTGTTGTCGGGGTTGATAATGATAAGAAGTGGTTTCCATCGGCGATGTGGTAATTATCCCAGAAGTTAATTCCAGACTATCGAGTTCCTTTAATGATTTGCATTTTAGACTGCCTGATGTCATTCTATCAAAAGGAATGGTTAGAAATTTATGGAAAGGTGGGTTAACAATCAAAATAGTACTCTAAAAAACATTAAGAAACAATAAAATCACGAATTTGTATAGGAAAAATTTGCAGTAACAATAATATCTATACAATATTTGTAAATATTACAGAGCCTGTAAATTTTTTATTTAGAAAACAAAAGTTGATATATTCAACAGTGTTATTTTTTGAACAGAAATATACTTTAATATACCTAACATTAATTTTACAGATAAAAATCTTTGGCACCTCAATAATGTTTTACACTCAAGCAATTCCCCCTGGTATGTCTGTTGTATAGCTTTTTATAACAAACAATTCAGTCTATAGCAAATATAATACTGCTCTTCTAGCCATAAAAAAATTCACTAAATTCATAATAGGTAAACATTTACTGAAAAGACAAAAATATAACTTTTAAAAATATATGAAACTTGATTTATCAAGCTTAACATTATTATTTTTGTGCGAACTATTAAATATTCCTTGGAGATATAATATTATATTTAGTGCGAACATGGAAAATAAATCATGAAAGGCTCAACAATATAACTGGAGCAATATAGGTACGTAATTCTTTTAAGAACTATTTTATGGCAGCTATGTATACATATACAGGGTGTTTCCATCATGGAAGCCCATAGGGCAGGATGTGATTGTACTCAGTAGAAAAACGAATTGAATGGCACGGGGGCATCCCAATCATTTCGGGGTTACAGGGTGACTACGAAAATATGTTCGTTTTTCACAAAATACCCTGCATCTTTAATAGTATTATGTGCATGTTCACCATTAAGATCTCATTGTATGAAAACCTTCATGGTCCTTCCAAATTATATGTATTGCTTGGTGATGCTAGCGATCATTTTTATGCTATAAATTGTTTACGTGATAAACTGACGTTCTGACACTGCGGTAAACTGCTGGCGATAAATTTTTCTGACACCGTTTTTTTTTTAATTACGTCCTCCCCCAGCGCCACAATTTATACAATTTTTTGTTTGCCTTGTACTATCACCATCTGCCCTAGAGACCACCATGACGGAAGCATCCTGTATTATATCTCTCAGAGATACAACATAGCTGTATCCAATAAGTATTCTTAGTGTTATGAAACTAAGTCAGAGTGATTGGCTTGGACGTGAAGTCCAGACTGCCAGCATGAGCTGACAGATCACTCGATGGACAGCGTTGACTGCAGGGCGGCACGTTAGCTTACATCGGCTATTGGCAGAGAGTGTAGGGAGGTTCCACAAAAACCTGCCGCTGTGCCACCAGCCAGCCATATACAAAAAAAATCGTGCCGGCCAAACCAAAAGCCGTAGCACACATTCAGTCCTGAAGGGACCTTTAGACTACTTACCACTTACTCAATTGGAAGCGCAGGTGTTAGGCCAACCACTCTGCGATACTGTGGGCGATGTAATACAGTATCCCTGTGATGACCTGTAAAGAGAGGAGTAGCGGACCTAGTCGACCTTCATGCTAAGAGGGCTCCAGGAGAGTGAGAGGAAAAGTAAAAGATCTTACCAAGTCATTACGTTATAAAAGGAAAGACTCGCTATAATGTAGGTAGCTTAAATCTCATATTTAATAACCTACTTGTGGACATACTTCATCGTTCAATATACGGAATTGCCTATTATTGAAAGAACAAATCATATAAAGAAACCAGGATTCACCTGATGTGCTATCATTAGTTGTTGTAATAAGCTGAAGACACAAGACTAATCTCAGGTAGACTACAAAAAATTAAAGTTTGAGATAGAGACAAAAATTCAAATTGGTAGATATCTCCTAGGATAATAAAAATTATATAATATACTATTCATATTTAAATTTAAATTTTACTCGCTTTCTTGATAACGATTATAAAAGGTAGCTGCATGTAATAATATAGATCTGACTTAAGAAAAACTGCCTAATATTCTACTTCCTTCCGTTTAAAAGGATTTCGACATTATTCTATATAAATATGTAACCATTTGCTACTTAACATTCCTTTTTCTTTTATTAGTTATGTTGAATTTAAAATTGATTACCCGTATTATGACAGTGGACGACATTTCATATAGCTCTTACAATATGTTACCATAAAACTCTTGAATTGAGTTTATTGCTAAGGCGAAAGAATTTACTCCAATCGGTATTTTAACAAGAGAGTGGACCCGTACAAGGTTAGTGCGCATCTTATACACCTATCTAGTAATAACTTGTTAAATTTCACATGATGGTGATTTCAGACCCCCATATATAAGAAATATTCTAATTATACGCATAATTATAAAAGCAATATAATTGTATTAATACATAAAGGAAATTTTTGCAGCAACTTTCGTTTGGCTGCTGGGGTTTCACCGTAGAGGCGCCTCTAACGAAGATCAACTTGCCATTAACTGTAAAACAACGTTAGTCTTATAGCATAATTACATCTAAGCCTATAAACTGATGACTGCCTTGAGGTGCCGGGCACTCTCACTCAGCTGCGCTAATTTATGCAATTTCTGGCAAGAGATACACTGTCGGACGATATATGAAGTACTATACCCGCTCACTTATGTGATGTATGGCTCAACAATTCCTGTGGCAGGAGATTCAACAATTTTCTGATACAAACTAGATAATACAATAACTCCGTGTGATGCAGTGGATGCTGAGCATACTCGCTTCAAGGAAGCTGAAAATTTTACACCTTTCTGTATGAAGTCGTGATGTGTAAAAAGAATCTAAAGTGTGGTACACGCTTTCACAATTGACGTGAAAATTTGATGAACCCTGTGGCCGAAATTTCAAGGTTTTTCTGGCTTAAGTTATGTGAAACAATGACTTTGTGTGGTACAGTGGGTGCTGTGCACGCTCGCATCAAGGATGCTGACAATTTGAGCCTTTTTGCTACCCAGTTGGACGTTTTCCTATGGAATATGATCTAAGAAGTAAACCAATCAATCGTGTCCGTAATGTTTGAAGAAAAGCAAACCTAGTTTATACCGGACCATAGGATTCCTATTGATTTTCTTTTCACGTCCCGTCTTCAAAATAACTAAACTTTCCTTTCGTGGAACACACTGACGAGAGCAACGAGAAGACTCAAGGGTCTGTCATCTGTCGCTTCTTCTTCTTCCTTTTCACCCGTCGCATCCCGTCCATTTTTCGTCGCTGCTCATGTGCTACGCGTCAGCGTAGCCGTGTACTTAGCTCAGTGTAGCATATTGCTACGTGCAATACGCTACGACCATAACATTAGCTATCCGCGGTTAGATATAAAATAAAGCCACATTCCCAAAAAGTGAGCAAGTGCGAGCAGTAGATACTTAAGAATTTTTCTATTTTTCATAGTAATTGCAATACCTATTTCGTCGGGGCGATTTTATACGTTATTTTTTTAGCAGCAAAATATGATGCTTCAGAGAATGCGCCAGATGATTTCTCTTTTACGGGTGTTCAATATTCATTTATTAGCGCTGTGAGCTTTTGAATAAAAGCTAAACACGCTAAAAAGAACTTTTACCTAGGTTTATTTTCACAAAATGTTTTCATACAGCAATGCAATTATAGTATATCTACATGAGATACATGAAATTCTATTTTAGTAGAGATAATGTATTTATAAAGAAATAGAGAGTTTTGCTATGAAAATTCATAGCGAAATAAGGCAATCTGAAATTGACTCAGTTTGCTGCTAAGTCTACAGCTCGAGAACTCTTTACGCAAACAAAAAATCTTTAAAAAAAGAAATTTCATTGCAAAAAGGGGGCGTTTCATATAAGCAGGAACCGTAAACCCGTCAGTATCGCTTGGTTCCTGCCTGCCGTATACGCCAAAGCAAACAGCCAACCTGACCTCCTCATATATAGACTTAAATAAACTTTAAGTGTGAATTATATGAGGCGAAATACTACGTATTTACTTGAATGCCTAGCAAGATTTAGCCCTATGCGGGACTAGCATTTCATAGAGAGTTTTGCTATGAAAATTCATAGCGAAATACATAAGTCAATCTGAAATTGGCTCAATTTGCTGCTAAGTCTGCAGCTCGAAAATAGAGTGGAAAAAGCTCTTTATGCAAACGAAAAATCTTTGAAAAAGGAAATTTCATTGCAAAAAGAGGGCGTTTCATAAAAGGAATGAAATTTCTTTTTTCAAAGATTTTTCGTTTGCATAAAGAGTTTTTTTCCACTCTATAAAGAAATAATTTTTATAGTTACGGTAGCTAAATTTAACAATATTTGAGGTAATATTACTCATCTGTACTGGGTATGTTTACATTGCCTCTAGCAGATATAGGTAGTTATTTTATATTATGTAGCTACATACATTTATAAATGTTAAGAAATAAAATATTTATCTAAATTATGATATCTTCGTGTTTTGTATCTGTTAGCGATATAATATTTTTTGAGTTAATTAACAGTTAAAAGAATAAACATTTCGCAATTTTGAGTAAGTTTTCTTCATTTATAAGGGGTTTGGATTGAAAATAAGAAAGAAATCGGGCAAACTAACGTTTTTGGGAAATATTCAATATTTCAAATAAAATGTAAGCAAAGAATCTATATTCTAACTAAACCATAGCCTACATTTGGCACAACGATTATTTATCTATATTATATTCCTTAGCGCGAGGTTACATTTATAGAAACATGAGCACATTGTTAACAATGTTATGTTATACATAGAGTGATGAAATATAAGACAGAATGAATTAGTACATAATTTTAAACAATACGGAACATAATTATGTGTTGCATATAAAATACTACTGGACGCAAAATAAGCCACACTTAAGGCCAAAACACAATAGGGTCATCGACTTTGGCCTTTATTATTATTTTATTATTATTATTATTAATTACGGGGGATGCAGACAGGGTTTCTGCCTCTCATCTTGTCACTGCGACCTATAAGATCTATTGTGACATTACCTCTGGATGTCCTAGGGCGCCCATTCGAGCTTAAGATCTTTGATGAAGCTTATAATATACTTTAGGGCCATTTTTCCGACATCCTCTGGCAGTGGAAATGCCTTTCCTAGATGTCTTAGCCTTATGCGGCACAGAGCTTCGCAGTCACATAGGACATGTTCAGCGGATTCGTAGTCTTCCATACAGAATCGACAGGTCTCATCATTGACCTTACCCATCTTCTTAAGATGTTATCTAAGTGGGCAATGCCCAGCAAGTAGGCCCGTTTTGAGCCTTAGTTCTTTCCTGCTGAGTGTGAGGAATTTTTTTGTCCTCTGTTGCGAGTACTTTATAAACTTCTTCGCTTGTCTCAGCCCCGGGGTACTTTCCCAGTATTCCTTCTTAGTTCTGTCCTCCCAAAGCCTGATCTGAGCTGAGAGGTGACTTTTCGGGTGTCCAAAGACAGGCTCAGGGCCAATAAACAGAGATTTGGCTCCTTCCTTTGCAAGGCGGTCCGCAATCTCGTTTCCATGATGCCTTCATGTCCTGGTACCCAGATTAGTGTCACCCTATTTGTCCCGGCCAGTTGCTTTAAGACAGTAAGACAGTCCCAAACCAGCTTTGACTCAACGGTAAACGAGTTCAACGCTTTAAGTGCTGCTTCGCTGTCTGATATTATGTATATTTTTGCTCCACGCATATTTTTATGGATTATTTCGTGAGCGCAGAGTTCTATGGCGTGTATTTCTGCTTGAAAAATGGTTGGTGAGGCCCCCAGTGCCTTTGCGAGATGGCACCTTGGCCCATATATGCCACCGCCTGCTTTACCTTACATTTTGGATCAATCCGTGTACCATTTAAGAGATCCTTTTTCAAAGGGTAGGTCCCCAATGTGCCACTGTTGACGGTTCCCCACGATCACCTTAAATGGTGTTTCAAAGTTATGGCGTTTCGGCATAACGTCTGAAATTGGGTTAGCCATCGGGTCCTCTATGAAATCCTGGAGGACTTTCAGGTGGCCAACCAACCAACCAACTTTGGCCTTAGATTTAGCATTAGCATTGACATCGCCTGAGTTACATATATTAATTCCCATGATTTACCGGAAACTTATAAAATTCCAAAAAAAACCTAAGCTAATGGCTTGGTAAAGTATAAACCCTCAATAATAACAAGTTCCCACATTTTCTGCTGCACCGACAGAATATCATAACAATAAAAATATCAAATTAATTTCACACAGCTTGTAAAAACGCTGATGTTTGCAGAAAGTAAAAAGACTAGAAAATGAACTTTTAACAAGAGAAAATCAGTCTGTGAAAGCCTTAACTGAATGTCGGGACTCTTATAATCAGCACGGCGGTAAAATAAAAAACGAATGTAGAAATATTTCTTGAATACAGTTTAGAACAAAGTAAAAGTTTTTGTTGTGATTTAAAAATCAATTTCTTTTCCCTTTTTTTTCTCTCCGGAAGAGTATGATATAATTATCTCCTGCGACATTTAGCCGTGCATAACCCAATGACGGTATCAAAAAGAAGAAAACGTTTTATTTGTCAATTCAAGAACAGAACAAATTTATTCAGTTACAAATCACTTATTATTTCTTTTTAAGAATCTTCTTATTTATGATACATATAAGGCATTCCTGCAAATCATCAATTTTGTCCTCTGACAAATTCGTCATCTTTACTTTTGTTATTATGGATTTCATAAATAGTGAAATTGAAGATTCTTTGTTTTTCTCAGGGCTTCGTTGGCATTGCTCAAGAATGTCTCACATTTTTCCTGTAAAGAACACGAAGTTGATTTTTTGCCTGGTCGTGTTGTATCGTTTGGATCAATGCTTAAAGTTAATGGAGTCTTTCCGGATTTTGGCAAATTGCAACCTGCAACGATAAAGGTTGATCGTCGGCAAGGCTACTTTCAAATGACATTAACGTCACCTCGTCTTCATTGGAAGGTGTTTTATAATTAATTATTGTTACACTATAAAACAACATTCATTAATATCTTTAGGACACAAATTTCGTTAACTAGCCTAGGAATACCTACTGCTCTCCAGAAAGCTCATAATCTGAAAGCATTTCCACTTGGATTTATGAGAAGCAGCACTTCTTGATGGAGTCTCTCTCTTTTTCTTCGACTCCACCCTAAAAGTATGCCTCAAAGGCTTCCATCTACCCTTTCCACCTGTGAAAAGGAAATATATTTAAAAACTCTAACATCAATTAAATATATATATAGTTATGAAAATATAACAAACATTATAATAAATAATCTATTTCAAATTTCACAACTTTGTTTGCTCCATATTTTATCTTTTTTTAATTAGCCAACTCGTCGCCGCGCCCCATGCGAAATCCCATTTCGCATGTGCTGTCACTACACTTCACTATTTACCAGCTTCCTTCTCGAAGGAGTAACAATAACTGACTAATGATCTTTATTTTGAAATATTAGGTGCAGGTGACAGGGATGCGAACTGTATTCCACCACGACGACGAGCTGCCAGGTGGCAGGAATATTATCTATGTATAAACTACTCTTCAAAGGGGGTTTTGTGCTAGTTAAGCTTACATTCGGCCATCCTGCGTGTTGTTGTCCTCAACAACGAACACTTCAATCATACGTTCAACAGGCTAGATGTTTGTTAGTTTTGTTAGAGTTCTAACTAAAGTTTACGTGCACTAATTATTATATATATATATTTTCTACGCCTACGGATTGAAAGTTTCATTCGTTAAGCTATCATTCCAATTCATACATACGAGCAACCGCAATTATCCATATGGGTTCTCCCCACTCGTCACACGTGTGTTCTCCCCACCAATCACACGTGGGTTCTCCCCACAAATCACACGGCCAGTACTCTTGGACCGGGATAATAAAATAAGCAGCCAGTACTCTGGAACTGCTTCGTGGTTACTACTATGATGCCTTACTTTCAGCCAGACTAGTACTCATGGTCAACTTTTTTTTTTTTTTTTTTAGTATCGGTATATTCTACTTCAGTACTTGTTCTTGCAACAACTGTTGGTCAATCAACCAACAGACGATGATCGAATGGCGCACGAACAGGTTCCGAGCGAGAGTCAGAATAAACGTAGACAAAATGAAGCAGAATAATAATAACCATTCAAACAATAACAATAGAGAGTAAGTCAAAAAATTATAAAACAACAAAAATTTAAATGTAGTAATTTATTCTTAGGATCTTAGGAAAGTAAATGAACTAGCATTAAATGCCAATAAGTATATTAGACATATTACAAAGTATTATTTTCCGTATTGGAATTCTCCTCGGACTCCCATTCACTGGACGCGTCAGTGATTTCCAAGCCGTCGCTCGCAGTTTGTAAGTCCTCCAGCTTACACCATGGCCGTATTTTATCCGCTACGTAGACTGAATTAAAAGGTTTATTTGTCACTTTGTAATTAGGTGGGTCAGTAATTTTATATCGATCTCTATCCAAAACTGCCTCTGGTCCCTTATACCTAGGTAAGTGTTTTTGCGGCGCTCCTGTGGATTGATGCTCACATCTTATGAGGACTAGGTCTCCAATCTTGTATTTGTCTGGTAAATTTCTTCCTATGTTGAATTTTTCGGCTTGATCATTCCTACTCCTATTCATTTCTTCCGCGACTTTTACTCGTAGCTCTGATAGGGGGATGTCGTCCTCATCGTCGGAACTATCCATTAGAAGGGCTGACGTTAATTTATTATTCAAGATACTTTTTGGCTCGAACCCCAGAACAAGCTTTTGAGGGCTAACTTTAGTAATTTTATGTGATAAATTGTTCAAACTCCACTGGATAGCTGGTAGGGCCTTGTCCCAGTCCTTGCCGTCTTGTCGTTGAGTCATGCTTGCTATGGCTGTTTTTATTGTCCGGAAGTACCTTTCTATTTGACCATTTCCTCGTGGTGTTCTTACAGCTGTTTTAATGTGTGCGATGCTATGTTCCTTACAAAAATCCTGGAAAGCTAGTGATGTATATGCCGTTCCCCTGTCCGTAATGATCTGTCCAGGTAAGCCAAAGTACTGCGATATCTCCTCCACTGTTCGAATAACATACTGAGTACGAGTATTTCTTACTGGTTTGAGGACGATGAATTTACTGAATTCGTCAATAAGGCCAATTAGGTGATTATTACCCTTAGAACTTTTCGCGTATGGACCGAGATGATCTATATGAATAGTATGAAATGGTCTAAGTTGAATGTCGCGTACGAACATCTCTCTCCTACTTTCGTCCTTAAACCTTTTATTATGAAGACAGTCCAGACAGCTTTTAATATATTTTCTCACTATGGCTCTCATTTTAGGGAACCAGTACGTTTTCTTAACTGCTTCGATCGTTCTGTCTACGCCAGGATGTGCGTTTTCATTGTGTGAATCCGTAGCCACCATCGCGCTATTCTGGGTACAATATCACGTTTTTCATGCGTTAATTTTAATGAGTTACAGTCTGTAACTACGCGAAATCTCTTTCCGAGGAGGTAATACCGAAACCTCTCGAGGGATTCGACCACTGCTAGCGCTTCAAGCTCATAACTGTGGTATTTCTTTTCAAGGTCCGTCGTCGCACGGCTGAAATATGCCACAGCTTGTTGACGTTCATCATTATCCTGTAATAGAGCTCCTGCAATTCCAGTTACGCAAGCATCAGTATGTACCTCGTGATTCCTCTTCGGGTCGTATATTGTTAGGATCGGCTCGTTTACTAGATGATCCTTGAGAGTATTGAAAGCTTCTTGTTGCGGCACTTCCCATTTAAATTCCGTGTCTTTCCGTAACAGATGATTGAGAGGTGAAGCGATGTTAGCATAAGCTGGAATGAATCGCCGAAAATACCCCGTCAGGCCAAGAAACTGCCTAACTTCCCTAATATTGCTGGGAACTGGATAGTGTTTTATTGTTTCTGTCTTATAGTCTCCTGGTTTGATGCCGTATCTTCCAATACGATGTCCTAGGTAGTTGACACTGTCAGTGAGGAAGGTACATTTCTTTATATTTAGAGTTAAATTTGCGTCATGTAGTACCTTCAACACTTTCTTCAAAACTTCGATGCTTTCGGATATGGCTTTGGTTACGATTATGATATCGTCCATATAAGAAAAAACGCGGCGGTCGTTAATTCGCCTGGAGATAATGTTCATAAGATACATGAAGACTGCCGGTGCGTTTGTTAGTCCGAGAGGCATCCTTCTAAATTGATAGTGACCTCCTGGTGTAACGAACGCTGTAATGTGCCTACACTCTGGATCAATTTGGACCTGATAGTATCCCCTCATCATGTCCAAACTACAGAACACGCTGCCTCCTACCATTGAATTTAGCTGCTCTTTCATGTTCGGTGTTGGAAAGCATTCCCTCTTTGTTATTTTGTTTAGCTTGCGGTAGTCCACGCACATTCTTAAGCTTCCGTCTTTCTTTCTCACTAAAATAGCTGGACTCGCAAATTCGGATATTGAATCTTCAATTATTCCTGTCGCTTTCAGCTCATCTATGATTTTTGTCAGTTCTTCTATTTGGTGATATGGAATTTGGTAAGGTTTGTACTTAATAATTTCATTTTCCTTGAGTTCGATTTTCATTTTGGTTAAAGATGTTTCGCCCAGCTCACTGGTATTAAATGCAAAGCATTTCCGAAAATGATTCAATAACTTTATTAAATTTTCACTTTCATTTTCTGCGATTTCACCTAAAACGAGATCAGCCTTTCCGATTGGAAGTCATAAAATATTTTTCGTTGCTTTAGCTTTAGTGAAGTAAATATTCAAACGGTTGGTATTAGAGCTGTACTCAGGGGATTCATTCAAGATTTGCAGCTTCCCAAAAGTTTTAATGATTTTAATTCCGGGCTGGTTCAGCAAAATTAGCCCAATTACAACTAGATCATCTTGTACACTATCTGGTACGACCATGAATTCACTAATTGTTGAGACTTCTCCGATAGAAACTGTTTTTTTTTAAACTGCCGACTGCCTTACACTTTCCTCCTGCGAATCCTTTTAACACGGTGTGATTTTGTCCGTAGTTCCATTTTCTTTTGTCGCATTCCTGTTGCCGGATAGTACAACACTCGCTATCAAGGTCTATGAATGCAAGTATTGTTTCTCCATCGACGACGATATTTTGATGAAATTCATTATTTTCTTCACTCATCATTCGGATTTTCTTAGAAATGTCTACGGTCCTCGATGGTCCTGGTTTTGATTCCCAATGGTTCTTCCTCACATTGGGGCAATTTGCGATTCGATGTCCAATACGATTGCATCGGAAACATTTTCCCTGGAAAACAGTCATTCTTTGTTCTGCTAGCCTATTTTGATCGCCTTTGGATGGAACAAAATGTTGCATATGTCGATAGCTCCGATCGTATCTAGTCCGAATTTGTTCATTTTTTTGAGCAGTCAAGTCTACACGATTTTTTTCTTGCTAGTTAATGCCTTCGAACAGTTTTATTTGCTGCAGCACTTCTGTCAACGTCTGAAATTTAGTCGCCGTGAGTACGTTCTTTAGATTTTGATCATTCAAACCCGATATTATGTACTTTATTATTTCTTCATCATTGAGCTTAGCTCGTTTAGCGAGAGCGCTAACTTCGTAGAAATATTTTTCCACTGGTTCCTGTGCCTTCCTTTTCCTAGTTAATAGTTGGTAGTGTATTGTAGATATATCTACACTTGTAGGGAAACTCTCCAGTATTTGCGTTTTAAATGTTGTCCACGTATTCAGCTCATGATATTTGCTTTGATACCAAGATCTGGATGCGTCTTTTAATCGCAAAGTTGCGTAGAGAAGCGTCATTTCATCAGACCACCGGTAAATTCGCTTCAAATTGTCTACCATTTCGATCCATTGTGGAGCATTCATGCTGCGCTCTTCCCCTGGTGAGAATTCTGGAATAAGACTCCGTATTTCATCCATGCTCAAATGAATATAATTAGTATTTTGGGGCACAGCACTTTCATGCGTACTAATTGCCGAATCTGAGTCTTGTGGACTATCTCTAACAGCTAGCTGCTGACGTAATTCTTCCAATTCACGAGATTTCTCTCATAATTGTTGACGTAACATTGACACAGTCGACGTTTCGGCTTTATTTGCCGTATTTTTCACAAGTCTCAAAGGTCGCTTCTTTACTTCGTGAGTTTCCATTTTAATGCGTGCGCTTTTCCCCCTCTTTTTGATTAACCTCACGCTCTATTATTTAATGTTCAAAATGTTTATGTTGTTCACAACACTCTTATACCTGTCTTCAAATATTATGTTAAATTAAATAATGTTTGTATTTCACAATCACTATAATTGAACTGCTATTTTTTTTGTTAAATACACACTATATTAAAATAATTCTGTAAATCGCGAACTAGACCATCATTCACCAAGAATGGACAACGACTAAGTAGAAATGCTACCGAACTTTCCTTTCCATTCGCATAACAAATATAACTAGCAGCTCAGATTCATTACCTGCAACACGTTAAGAGGGCTGTTTTCCATTTTTAAAGGTAACGAAACCAACTCATCAAAAAAAAAAACGATTCTCCTTCAAGATCTAATGATCAACAAGTTTTCGCTTTGCGGCTGGATGAAGGTAGTAGTAAAACCGGCAACAAAATATTTCTTCACTCTAAGAAAATTTACACTTTATTGCCACGACCCGCATCTCGAAATGAGAATAAGGGACCAAAAGGTATTAAGGTAATTCACTTGAAAACGAGAATTACATATTTTCTTCGCCCAAACCATTCACAAAGATTACAACCTTTAAACAAAGAAAAATAATCCGGTCGCTGTAAACTGTACCCTCATCCTCAGATCAGGTTTCAACACCAACACAACGAAGGAGTAACAATAACTGACTAATGATCTTTATTTTGAAATATTAGGTGCAGGTGACAGGGATGCGAATTGTATTCCACCACGACGACGAGCTGCCAGGTGGCAGGAATATTATCTATGTATTAACTACTCTTCAAAGGGGGTTTTGTGCTACTTAAGCTTACAAACATGGATTTTCCAGTACAAATTTCTTCAAAATTCATTTTAAATATTTTAATTGTACCTGTCAAACCACTTCGGATGCTTTGATGCCAGTTAAATTTCAAACATAAACTGATCGAGGCATCGGCATCGGCATTGATGCTGATGCCGATGCCATAATTGGGGTAAACATAATTGACATGAACAGTTTTTGACCTGAAACCTTCAATGCCAATGCCGATTCCGAGGCCGCTATTGTGTTTTGGCATTTATTAATAAGAAATACATTGGGTATACCTAATTCCTACAATCAGAAATTCTTTTCGTAAAGTATTTATGAAAGCTATTTTAAAATCTCAATATGATTAAAAATCTTTAAGATTTTTGTAGAATAAAGTGCTGATTACATGGCGTCCGTTCCGTTACATTCCGTTTCGGCCCGTTTTGACTCAACTATGAAGTGATCACAACGCGCCGGGCCGTCACGTTATTTGACTTTTATCTTCACTTTGTTTTTAAAGAAGTTTGTGAAATGGGGTCAGCTAAATGAAGGAGTTATTTGCCTTATTTCAATTTCTACATTGAACATAAGAAATTTTAGGGTGTCAGAACGAGAAGGTGGTGGGTAAAACCACTAAACATGGAAAAGAATATTTCTGGGTATTTCGTAGCAACATACCAAAAGATGAAGAAAACAAAAGTCACAATTAGCAAAAGTCTCAAATCGGCCCACAAAGATTTCGAATGCAGACTGGCGTTATCGTATTACAACATTTTATCCCAAGATGTGAGCACTAATTTTTATCATCGAGCTTTAAAACTGGCAATAGCACCGTCAGAAATATCATACTAGATATATACCCCGTCCATATGAAGCGGACTGGAGTGGATTAGTGTATTTCGAAGTGAGATAATTCGCCATGTGAACACCATCCGGACTGGAATTACCTACACCGGCGTTAATTCGGTAGTGGAGTTGAATTAATCACATGTGAAATCTTGAGTGGATTGAAGTGGACTTACGTTTGGATAATTTTTGGTATACTTTCATTTTTCGCTTCGAACACCTTCGTGCTTTCATACAATATTTTAGAAAATGTAAAATTATACTTCTTTCCATGATCCGTGTTTCAATATCTACAAAAATAACTTCAAATGAGAGGTGAGTTTAGATTAAGAACTGTCAATAGAAAGATGTCTCTCTTGTCAATTTAATCCAGTCCATCGCATGTGAACACTTGGTACTATGCGAATTAGGACTATCCCAGTCCAGTCCAGTCCGCTTCATGTGAACGAGGTAATATATGATATTACCCATTTTGTCCATTTTATACATGTATATGTCTAAGACATTTGACGTAACTCAGCATTTCACGAAAAGTCTAGACATTTCATGGAGAGTAGGCAAATAGTGTAACGGTTCTTACTTAGCCACTTTTTACATTAGGTGTCTGAAATGTTTAGTTAATTCATGAAATGCTAAAAGCCTTTACGCCGATAGTGTAATACCACCCGATATAACCAAATACTAGGAAAGGAAGATGGGTGGAGAAGGGGCAGGTCAAACCCAGGCTTGCGATGGTACGGAACCCTTTGTGCGCGAGTCCGACTCGCACTTGGCCGGTTATTTCATTTTCCTTAATATAAAAGGAGTTTTAATAAATTTTTGACATTTAGAGCAAAGAAAATCATCGTCCTCTCCAAACATTGCTCTAGCACGCTTTATTGGAGGAGTTTCCATATTTTCATGCTCTGACAGATGGAGCTCTTCTGTAGATTTACTGCTGAAGTTCGAAGGTTTTGCATTGAGACAATCCGCAATTCTTGAATTCAGAGCATTAGAATCGGGTCCTTGATCCGCGACATCATTGATGTCGTAAATACCACGTGAATCGAGGCTTAGAAAATGACTATCACAAATAAATTTATTTTATTTGCAAACATCTCTTCATTTCTTTAACAGATCGGGATTTCTAGGAAATAGTAACATTCTGCGTTGGGGGCCTTTAGCGGAGAAATGTTCTAGTACGCATGTTCGCACACACACGCGCTTTTTTGATTGTTTGCCCATCAGAAGATGGTTCGGTGTTATGGAACTATGTCAGAGTGATGTACTTTGGACGTGAAGTCCAGACTACCAGCATGAGCTGAGAGTGTGGGGAAGTTCCACGAAAACCTGCCGCTGTGCCACCAGCCATATACAAAAAATGTTTTCGTGCCTGAAAACCAAAGCCGTTACACACACTCAGTCCGGAAGGGTCCTTTACACTACTTAACACTTACTTAGTTGGAAGCGCAGATGTTCTGCTTCTATCGCCGTTGCCCCAACCACCCTGCGATACTGTGGGCGATATAATACAGTATCCCTGATACGACCTGAAACGATCAGAGGAGTAGCGAACCTATTCGACCTTCACGTCAAGAGGGCTCCGGGAGAGTGATAGTAGAATTGACAACTTATTGCGGCATTATGTTATAATAACTTGTTTTTCTTTCTTTATTCAACATTTGACTCAGAGCAACAATGCTATCTTAATTGATAATAGTCTACAAATGACGCCTTCTTAATATATAGCCTGGACAATATTATGTTTTCAGGAGGCCCTGTCAGTAGGATGACTATTGACATTTGGCATAATTGCTCCTTTTAAAAAACCAGACCTCTAATACCGAATCAAAATAAGATTTCTTTTCCAGGTGAGCTTTCAGCGACATACAAAATGACCCTGGATACTTACTACTTATTTAAAAAAATTTAGATTATGTTTTTTCTTTAGATGCAGCCGAAATAATGTTCCTTTTTTCAAGATTGGCTTCCAGCAACATAGCCAGTGACTTCCCAAGGGAAAAAAGAAGTCAAACAGCACTGGTCTCTCAACCACGATTGTCGTGGCGTGCAACGTACAACAGCCTTACATAGGAATATTTTTAGGCTAACCATTAAATCAATAAACAATATAATAATAAAAGAAAATGTGGCTTTAACTTACATTTCATCCAATGATCCCTCGAAGGAGGAGGATAGGTTACTTTGACGAGGCTAAAACTTTCTAAAGTATTTATCAAAATTCACCAGCTCTCAGACCAGTTACTTATTATGCCAAGCAAGAGCTAGCCACTCTAAGACTCAAGTTAGTTAAGTTTAACTTCATGAAATGTCAACCCTGAAGCTGTACCAATTTCTCTAAATGAACTTAGAAATGATTCTAATAAATTTAATGAAATGATGCTCAAGCTTTAGCTTCGGAGGAATCTATCGAGTATGTATCTTAACTAAACAATTTTTATCTTTTCTTTCATGATTTGAACTTTTAGGTTCATTAGTTCTGACCTATTGTCTCATTTTCCTATATAAGTGCTTTATCATGTATTTTATTTTCTAATTAAAAAGGTTGACATCTTATTTTAGTTTATTGGTCTATCCTAAACCTATCTTTGTGGTCACTATGTAATCTTTATTTAAATTAATTATATGATTTACGTTCTTTAGATATTGAATCATAACGTTATACTTCACATTATTCTTCACATGTGCCTTATCCTACAGCTTCCTATCCAAAACAAAATTCTAATTTAGTTAAACTTTGCCCAAATTCTTCTTTAGTGGACTCTATGCAACATCTATTTAAATTAATTGTGCAAAAAGAAAATTTTATATATTGTGATGCTCGTTAATTCAGTCTTACGCCTTCCGCCATCACCAAACCGTCGCTATTTCTGCGCTCGCTCGCACTATCACATGGTTAAGTGCCAAACACAATTGCACCGTTTCGATTCAATTCGATCCGTTACGTGCATGAGCACAATTGTTCCGTTCAAACTTACCATCAGTTTTAAATTTCTCATTGAAATTTTTCCAGACTTTGTCTTTTCTTTTTACATCCATGTAAAATTTGTTGCCTTTGTCATAAAGCTGTTCATATTTTTTAATTTATTCAATAAAAACTTCTTCATCCATCTTGAATTATACACAAACATTGTACCGGTAATTTTTCTAGGTTATGTCATCCGTAAAAGTTGAAATTTGCTCAACTTGTCCGTTTCGATTCGATCCGTTACGATCCATTTCGGCGAATGTGTCCAATTACACGTACGTCTCATATAAGCAAATTTGACATTTGTACGTATCGGATCGAAACGGTGCAATTGTGTTTCCCACTTTATCCTGGATGGGACAATTTTCTACCTTCAATCCTTGCTTTTAACCTTGATTTTCTGCTCATAAATTCCAGCTGGCATATCGCCGGAATGTAATTTCCGATCCGTAACTATACACAGAACGTAGTCCAGATTGTCCCTAGCCTGCCTTCCTTTTTCTCCCCGTTCTATTTCGAATTAATTAGTTGCTTTTTCTTGGCTAATCAACACCGACGTTTAGTTTTTAAAAAAAATCTTTTCTAACTAAAATTTCTTTTTCTTTTTCACTCAAATTTGTTCCTTCTCAAAAAAACTCTCCTTTTTTCTTTTCTTGACCTTTTCTGTAACACCTCGTCCACCTGGCACTTGTCCTCTCTGGCAGCACGCATGTCATTTTTTGTCACGTTCGGTGACAATAGACAATAGTCCATACATCAGCAGTCCGCGCTTACACGACGCAACTAGCATCAGCGTAGCACTACAGACTAATTTATTCGTAAGAGATTTCTCTTTATTTACATGGCAGTTCTCTTCCCATTTCTTGCAAATATTAATGTGATAGCACGGGTTAGTAACTAATACTAAAAAAAAAATTGAAAGAGTAACGAAAACGTGAGAATTCGAATACGACGTGGTAATGGATAATTTTATTTAAAGAGTAAACCTTAACAAGAACTATTACAGCAAAATGATTTAAATGTTAAATTATACAAAATATTTATTATATTTCTACTAACACTGGCGCGCGATGACCGATGAAAATGGTGATCGAACTAAAGGTGAGCGAACGACTGTCCCTGGAAGTGAACTTCGCTAAGCCGCTCGCGAAGGCCATTCCCCTTTCTTCCATTGTGATCGGTGAAAAAATGCGAGTTGTTTTTCTAATTTTTACGTCTACAGATTGACATTTAATAAGATACATTAATGCACCTCGAGGAAGAGCAATATATCCTTGCTGCTTATCGCGAATTCAGCTGGATGATGAGTTGCTAGAGCTAGTTGAGTTTTTAGAGCCTCTCTTTCCAACTCACATTTTTTCATAAGGATATTGGAATATAATCCTTCAACTTGCGTTTGTACGTGTCTTTCAGAATACAAAAATTTTAAATTGACGTATGTAAAAAGTTAAACGTTTCGAACGTCAATTGCTTTTTTAGTAAACCAGTATTCGGTAGCTGCCTTTGGAACGATTGCGAGATGTGTATACTCTGTTTGATATCCATCAAATCTGCACACAGACATTGGCTTCTTTGTTTCTAATGCGAATAGAACGTCTCCAGTGGTTACCGTGTACTTTCACAAAATCACAAACAATAAAATCAACTGTTTATATTTATCGCTAGTATATTTTACTTCTAATTATCACAATCCAAATAGTTTACTTCGTTCACTTCACTGTCTCAAATAAGACTCCGCCTTCTCGATGTGAGAAACACCGTATTTACGCTCTAGGAATTATCCTAGAACCTTCTTGAATATTTCATTCTCCGAACCCCAAGTTTCCTAAGATATCACTAACCTAAAAAGTTGTTTCCATTTCCAACAGATCTGGCTTGTGTCACTTTGTAGCTCGTAACAATATTTCAACTGTTCACATGAACTATCGGGTATCGGATTCCAGAAGCTCATTCCATAGTCTGGATCGGTGCATACTCCAGTTAAATAAGGACAAAGGATATTATTCCGTAATACGACCATGTTGACTTCAAATCTGAATGAGCTTTGATAATTAACAATGGTGAACTCTATTGCTTGTATTATAACTACTTTATCCCATTAGTTAACCCCGGATGTGTAAGATACTCCATTACAGTTTCCACTTTCGTCGTCTACTGTTCCTGCAATGGTTTCCGTATGCGTCGTTGCAGCATTTGCCTTGATATTTGCTATAATACGACCATTTTGTAATTTATATATTTGATGGTGATGGATTTTCATACAGTCTTCACGACTAATATCTAATAGAAAAGTGCTCAGTCCACGAGGTACCAGGGATAGATGACTGAACATTCCCCAGTGATAAACAGATTGAAGTACATTAATTTTACACTGTGAAATATGAATTGTAGCCACTTCATTAATTTGAAGGAGCTGTAAGTCTTCATCCTTATTCACAATGTTATCCTTAGAAGCTTCACATGGTCCAACCGATAATAATGAGATTGAGGTGAAGTTGATCCGTTCATGTTCCCAGTCAAAGGCTATTATGGCAGTTTATATATATATATATAGGTCTGAAATGTAATTAAAATAAAACGAATCATCTTTACTTATAATGAAGATACATGACTAATGATTTTTACCCTTAATACTGTACGCCTATAGTTAAAAATAATTTATCACAATTGGTAAGTTCTGTGTACTGTTGGTTATAGGTCCTCATTATCAATAATAGATAGTAAGCACATATTTGCGATTGGACGTTCCAAAGTAGTAAACTGAGCCTTTCGTGTGACAACGCTGATTAAGCCATCTTTTCCAGGATGAACATCGATTACTCGTGCGAGTAGCGGAGGTAAACGTTCATCCAATTCTTACCAATTCTTATGTTAGGTGTGGATTGGGCCCACTTTGGACGGTGGTGGAGTCGTGGGAGATATTCTGCTAGCCAACGTTTCCACAAATTTTGGACTATTCTTTGTATCAGTTGCCAACGTGTGAGAAGGTTAATCTTACACTCAAGCATATTTGGTTCTGGCGGCGAAGGTAAGGCATCGGGATCATTAGTTAAATGACAGAGAGGTCGAGTTTTCAAGCAAACCTCAATTTGCGTTAGAAGCTTCGTCATTTCTTCAAAGGTCAACAAACAGTCACCTATTATTCGTTTAGGGTGATATTTCACCGATTTCACTCCCGCTTCCCATAACCCACCAAAATGTGGGAGGCTGGAGGAATAAAATGCCAATGTGTGCCGTATTGCGTAAGTGATCCAAAGGCTTCTGATGACAACACGTATTCATTTTCTAATTTTTTCTTGATTAGTTGCTGATTAGCCCCTACAAAATTGGTCCCGCAATCACTATAAATATCACTACAAAGCCCTCGATGACTTGTAAATCGCCGGAATGTAGCTAGAAATGCGTCACAAACTCCAAATGTATTGCTTTTGTTGCCAAACATACAAACACACTAACATACCTTTGCTTGTCCTAGGACGTCCTCTGTTTTTAGATTTGATGGGAATATATCCACTAAAGTCGATACCTGTGTATAAAAATGGACAACTTTGGTTGACGCGTGAGGTGGGAAGACTACCCATTAAGTGCTGTTGAGCGATAGTCTTGTAGCGGAAGCATTTCGAACATTTATGAATTTGGTGTCGCACGACGTTACGGGCACTAATTATCCAATATCGTTTTATTATGAGATTCAGTGTGCCACCATGAAGACTTCGAATATGGCAAATATTTATGACTAGGCGAGTCAACTGGTGTTTTTCTGGCAGAATTATAGGATTACTTTTGATTAAATGATACAATTGAATTTTCAATTCGGCCACCTACTCTAAGCAGACCATCTTCATCAATAAATGGATTGAGGTTATATAATTTGCTTGTTTTTGCAATTGGTTGCCTATGTGTTAACATTCATATTTCCAGCTATATTAGTGTTCCAATTGCAAGATATGGGGCGCAAGATGTGCCACAGGTGACGGTTAAAAGTTTTTATTCTTCAATTGGCTTACTGGAATTATTTCGCCATAATATTTTTTAATATGGCCAATGGGAAGGTTCTATCAAAATTTGGCGATACATTTTTTCAATGCCCGCTGTAATAGCAATTGGGTATTTTCGCCACCTCATTAGTATGTTATATAGGTCTTGTTGGAGAGGTGGTCCGGGCAGAAGCACATCATTTAAGGAACTATTATTAGTAGTTTTGCTTGATGCATCAAAAACTACTCGTAATTTTGTGGTGCTACTAGATTCTTTAATACAGCGTGGTGTGGTAAGAAATATTCTTCACAGTCATTAGTATTGTTGTTAATGCAGAATGTACCAATTTTCTCCATATGTCCTAATGAGATAAATTCTTCCATAAATAGTTTATATTTTTCGAACAAACTTGGATTCTGTTCAAACCCTTTTCGATTTGAAGAAATCTGCGTCTAGCCATAATTCGAGAATTACCTAATTGTGGTGACGTTTTAGTCTTAAAGGTTAAAGGCACTACGTAACGGCCATCAGGTCGTCTATAATGAGTTTGTTCATACAACTTTTCACACAGTTCTTCTTCAGGTTGTAATATTTCTTTTAATGGCAGTTCTACTACTTACCAGAATTTTCGTAGTAAGATTTCTATTTCCATTAGCTCATTTGTGTTACAAATCAATTTTGTTTTATTTTTTATTATACTTATATATATATTGCCAACAGGAATTCTTCCGCTAATAATCCATCCAAGTGATGTATTTTGTGGTATAAGGTATTCATGGGGCCCTTTAATCACACCTTGAAATAATATATCGGCGAATACGTCTGCACCGAGTTGTGTGTATTGAGGACCTGCCAGTTGCATGCCATTGACGTAAGTTAAAGTTTTACGCTCTATATATTGATTAGGAAATCTTCCCGGTATTTTTGGTCAGACATATGCTTCAACTATTCTTGTCAAAGCTGGTTTGTAACATGACAGGAATACACAGGACACAACGCTGCGAGAAATTCTTCCTAGAGAATCGCACATTCCAGTTGCATGTGAGGAGCACTTGGGTAACTTTAGCCTTTGTGCAGCATCCTCAGTAATGAAGGATGCTTGTGACCCTTTATCAAGTAAAACTCTTATTCCTTGAACTCCATTTTTGGGTGTTTCGTTGTTAATAAAGGCAGTTGCTAGTAGAAAAGTTGCGTATTGGCTTTGTCTAGCGAAGTAACTTTGATTAGCGCAGTGAATAGAGTTTCGGTGTTGGTGCGCGGTGACCGATGAAAATGGTGATCGAACTAAAGGTGAGCGAACAACTGTCCCTGGTAGTGAACTTCGCCAAGCCACTCGCAAAGGCCATTCGCCATTCTTCCATTCTGATCGGTAAAAATATGCTACTCGAGCAATAGGTGAAATCGATGATGGCTTATTTTCCTGCGCTGACGATGTAATGTTGCAATCATGGTGTAATGGGGTAATTGCTGATTAAAGTTCAGGTGTTGACCCCATCGTCAAATTGTTGACACACCAGATTGTAAAAATTAATATTTTGTATTGGAAATTTAAATAAACTGACATGTTGTTGTCTAGTATTGCTACAGTTTGGAACACAACAACGTTTGACAATATTAAATCCCCTTGAATAACTAGTTGACATTTTTTATAATAAAGATCCAATGAAATTCCTAAATCCAACGCAAGGCAAATGGAATTAAATTTCAAAATCAACGCAAAGTCACAAAATCGAAAACACTTTCTATTACATGGCCGGTTTTCACAGTAATGGGATATATCATAAAATAAAATTCTACTCAGCACCGACTGTTAAAAAACGAAGAAGAAAAAAGGTAACAGCGACAACTATTCCAACGTGTTGTCAAAGATAACCTAATAACAAGATAGGACACGGGCGAGATTTCCGAGTGTTTTACATTTAAATGTACACGACAAGACAAAAAAGAAAGAACAAAAAAATAAAAAAAAATAAAACTCTTCAAAACTTTTATGAATAAATATAAAAAATGTGAAAGCGCTGATTACATGCAACGAAACAGAATGTCAAATGATTCATCTTCGTAAATCAACGAGAAGGGGCGGAGTTTTCGGATCTTACTCTCATATAATGTTCCCGCGCTTTTGTGAAAACCGGTTTTTGTTGAAATTTTGAGAGAATTGGCCAAGATTTTGTATAGCAATGCCAATGTTTGTAGTGTTATTCGTATGATAATTGAACAGCACGTGCTTTTGTTTACATTCGTTTTGTTCTGAAGAGATTAAGTGGGAGAAACTCATGCTGGATTCTCTGATATTTTCCGAAAAAATGAGAATTTAATTCGAGAGAAATTTTATATCTCCTTTCAGCACCTTGGCCAAAGATAAATTTATCTTTTTCTTAAAGAATTGAGGTAGTGTGACCTGATGTATATTATTATGAATAGTTTGAAAGGATTTGAAGGTACTCAAGAAGATTTTGTCATTCGGGTAATCCTACGTTCTCTCGATTTTGTTCGGCCGTGTCCTATCTTCTTATTAGGTTATCTTTGGTATTGTCATCCCATAACGCATAGCGCCCTCCCAAAGCTTATACTGTGTGGTGGCGGGTCATATTTCGGCGATTTGCTTTGCTTTCTACTTATAGTGGAAAGCAGTATCTGAAGTGATACATATTTGGGACGGGACTTAAAAAATTTAATTTAATCTGCTCATATGAATAGTCTGATAAGTTATAGAGTCTGTGCTTCAATTTAATTTTATAAGAATTCCGTTTAGCGACAAATTCTTCTTTTAAGGCCGATTCATACCGCCGCGATAGCGATTGCGATAACGATAGCGATAATCAAAGCGATAAACTACCGACACAATTTCTTTCACACCAACGTGATAGATCACAGCGATAGTTACATGAATATGCTTGAACCAAATACAGAGATTTGGGAAAAATCTGAAAATGGGACACATTAGAGTTTCCTAATTGTATTGGGTTAGTATCGACGGTGAACATGCTACGATTATATGCCAACTCAATGTGTACTAGCTCGACTTATGCTGGCTTGATTTATTTTTTCAATTTAAAACAGTTTGTCTTACTGATCATCGTTGATATCGAATATAAATTTTTATATATCGACGTTGAAAGATATGGAAAATGTAGTCACGCAGATGTTTTAAATGTGTCGGCTATTGCGGTGAAATTTGAATACGATTTGTTCGAAGAATACTACCAAATGTTTACCTGATCAATATCAAAGAACACCTCATACCTCAATTGTCGATTAAGGATTCCCTTTAAAATTTTACTTGATGCGTCCTTTCGCAGTACGGTACGCTAGACAAGAACCTCAGAAAGATCAGTACAATACTTAAATTTACACAGCCTTACAAAGAAAACGCGTTTGGAATTTTTGTTGCAAAATGGAGAATTTTTGTCAATCCTACTGCAACACAGCCTGAAACAATTATTAAAATTGTTCAAGCCCCATACGCTCTTCATATTTTTTTACAAACCACGAATGAGAACAATAATTATTACACTCAACATTTAGAGCCCTATTAATCATAAATTTTAAAGTTAATGGACGAAGACCATCTATACTTGCACTATAACCTCATTTCGTTTAACACTTTCCATTTGTATTCTAGGCTAGATTAGACTATAAGTACACAATAAATGAACTTTGGTCGCAGTGTTTGCAGGGTCACAGTGGCCAAATCACCAATACTTTTGAACTAACCCAACCTATATTCAACTCCTCGGCAATATCAACCCCCACTTTGTCTGTTTTTCTACTATTTTTATAATGTTTTCAATTCAGATCATATAAAATTGGGTATTCCTTTATACCATTTTACTTAATTTTTTAACACCCACTTTTTTTTAATACAGAGCTATCCTCCTTCCACCACTCACTCCATCTCTCTAGTCAGATTAAACTTTTCTTTTAATCCTTCTTTGGGCATCTCCACAGACAGCCACTATCCATTTTGATCTCATAGCTCGTGATAGATGACTAAAATTGTGCATACTGCGATAGACTTTTGAATCGCTGGTCAAATGCTGCAGAAATTATTTGTATCGCTGTGATCTATCGTGTTGGTGTGAGCGTTGACATTAAAAACTATGTGTATCGATCTATCGATGTCACTTCGTTATCACTGTCGCTTCGTTATCGCAATCGCTATCGCGGCGATGTGAATCGGCCTTTAAATTATTAAAGCTTTAACTATCACACTACATCTGACAGATCGTACAGATGGTCGCAGGCCAATAAAAAATGTAAATTTTTCTTTAATTTAAATTCGTTAAAATGACGATTAATGGAAGATTGTCGATGCAACGTTCCGCGGTGTTCATAACACCTTGTAGCTTGGCGATGACGGAACCACTGTATATGAATATTAAACAAAATATTTCACGAAACTTCACATAGATTGAATATAATACTTAATAATAATGTAAGGGATATATTTGTGTAGGCGCTCCTATTTATTGTTTCCAGTGCTCCTCTGAACGGAGTGCATATCGTAAGTGCATAAAGATTTCACGAGCTACTTACAATAATCTCACAAAAAAAAGATCTAAAGTCCATGTGCTCACGAGACAGTGCTTAGATGCGCTCTATTGGAACACCATTCATTTCGATCATCATCCCATCCTTGATTTTCCTTGCATTGTCCCATGTAATTTTTCTTACCTTTTTGCACTCAGTATTTTGATGTTTTCATTTTTATTAAATTTTCTACTTTGATATTGATTTGAATTGATAAACACTTCCACCACTTTTTTTTGTTGGCCTCTTTCTTTTCACTTCTCGTCAAGAACCCTCCACTTTCAAAACCACACAAAGAATGGCTACCTTGATTCCTTTCCGGCATCTTGCTTTCTAGCCCATTTTCATCGTTTCTTCATCAAATGTTTTCCTGCTACTACTTTGGAGACAGATGTCAAAAAGATGTATAAAAATTGGAAAAATTGAATATTTGTTGTGCTTTCATAGTTATTATTAATTAAATACAAGCTGAAAGCATTTGTGGGATAATAGAAAATTGCAAAATACAAGAGGAAAATGCACCTATTTCGTTAGCACTATGGTAAGAGCAGATGTCGGAAAGCCGAAGGTTTTAGCTTCAAAAACTGGACGAAGCGGTTGCTTTTCATACCCCAGAAATCATAAGGTAGGTATACTAAATTTTTCATTCCATTTGTAATGCACAGAAATGTTACTAGTAAAGCAAAAGGACACCCATACATAATATAGAAAGTTATTTAAATTTTTGCATGCCCATCTGTCTCCGTCCGCCTGTCCACACGATACAGGAGAACGAGTGCACTTAAAGTGCTGGCTTTAAAAAAACATTAAATTTACATTCGAAAATGGGACCAACTGGGCAACTACTTACGTAGGATTGCCATACAAAAAGTTTGTTTTTCACTATATATTTAGCCACTGCCTGAGAGCGCGTCCACATAGAGAGCTGAAAGTTGGCACATAGTGTTTTCATGGCAATTGTCAATAAAATTTCAAAATGGACTAAATCAGGCAACCCTTTCTTGGTGGTGTCAAAACTTCTTGTTTCACTATATTGTTACGTTTTTAGGTGGTAAAAATAATTAAAAGGGTTTATTTTCAATTTATTGATTGCCCCGGCCGAGCGGAGGTGATGGAGCAATCAAAATTCCACACAAAGCTTTGGGACTCGAACCTATACCGTCCCAAAGCTGCTGAAGTGTCTGGGCGATATATTGGATAGATCAAAGAATTTTTGACACAAGAAAAAAGGGAGAGCTTTGTAATTTAATTGTAAGCGGCATACAGTCGACCAAGTGTCCACTGCTATGTTCAACTGGAAAGCTCCTCTTCTTAAGTCTACACGGAAATAAATCGCCTGTGGCCCTGAGTTGGAGATCAGCTAAAAGTTCCGCTGCCAGTTTGTCGTCGAAATTCGAAACCCGTATTCGTATCACTAGGGGCCAGCTGTTACATGTCAAGATTCGCAAATCTGACAATAGTCAAAACGCGTGCGAGTTTATTAGTGCTGCATTGCATAAACAATTTTCTAATGTTCAGAAAAATAAGAATTTCGCGGCTTTGGGAAAAGAAACGGGTGTTCGATGGGACTATGAAGCGAATAGGAAAATAAATCGAAATGTGAGGAGTACCTAGTTGATTCGATCACAGTGTCTTTCACTGAAAGCTTTCGCGCAAAGCTCCCCAGATAAAGTGTAAATTCGTGGGTGGAGTGCTTTACTTTGTTTTGTTTTTGCAAATTTAATTTATTCCTTTTATTTTATTTTAAATTAATTAATTTCTTTTTGTGAAGAAAAATGTAAATGTAGAAAGTTACTTATCTGTGACTGCCCTTGCCCTGAAAGAGAGTTGAGCTCGGTGGTCCCTCGCTGGATAACTTGGAAACTTATACGCTGAGTTGTTCGCAGGGGGCTCCCAGGAGCACCTCCTGATACTTCAGTTTGGCACAGTTGTCCCTTACTTGAGCCTCAACTTGACCTGGCTCTTGAGACGTTACACAAAGGGAATTTTTATACACAACGATCGCGAATAATGCAAAGTCTTAAGCCTTCTTACTGTGTCTTTACAACTTTTCTTACTTATTTTTGCTTTTTTTTTAGATACACTTCAATTTAATTCAAATAATGAAAATCAAAAGAAAACAACAAGAAAAAGAAAAAAAATGAAAATTATTCTACTACTCGACAAGTCGATTTTATTCCGCAGCCATTCCTGAAGTTCACTCTCGACTGGACTCTTCGGCCGTTGACCGTTTTCATTTTTTTTCAGGGTCGTTGACCTTTCATGGGAGAGCCAAATTATCCGTGCGGGTTGCCAGGGCCTGTAATTGGAAATTCGCCGCGCTACAATATATTTGAAAACTACCTTAGAACGCGTCGATATGGGGAGCTCAAATTTTGTCTACGGCGTTTTCATAACAAATGCAAATAGGTACCAGTTAAAAAATTGGTAGGTACCAGTTAAAAAATTATCCAAATCGGGCATGCCCCAATGTTGCCATATAAAACTTTCTTTTTCGCTATATATTTTGACAGTGCCTCGTCGACGTAGGGAGCTGAAATTTTATTCACAGAGTTTTCTTAAAAATAGTAAATAACATTTCAAAATGGAACTTCTTGGTGTTGCCATACAAAACTTTGGGCTTTGCTTTCATTCTGTTTAACTTTTATTTTCATCTATAATATTATTGGTCTTAGACCAATTATAACTTTTTCTCTTGTTTCTCATGTAAAAAATAAATCTCAAAAAATTCTTCTATTCCATAATTGGTTTAATTGAGGATTGCGTTCATCGAATTAATTCTGATTCGTTAAATATAGCGCGTTGAGCTACAAGGAATCAGGTATTACTTAATCTATCCAAAACCAGTGGGCTCAGGTTGTGGCTTGTTGCAAAGTTTATGTTACTTCTAGTAGTATACCCATAGTGCGATGCGGATCAAATTGCATTTTTCTAGCCTTCCCAATTAATACGATGATTTTATTTGCTTTCTTTCTAAAGATTTTGGTAGTACCATAAATAAAAACTGAGCCAGCGTTGGAAACAAAAAATGTTTGTTACTTTGTTCCCATTTTTTAACAATTACTTAAAATTATATTCGAAGTGAAAGCCTCCCGAGTCTTAAGTTAAAAATGTTCTGGCTTAATTTCCTTTTAAGATTCTTAGTTTATGACTTGGCAGCATGCCATTGCAATGGTGGAAAATTATTGGCTCGTTCAAGACGAACAGACAAATCTTAAATTTTATTAATATACCATTGGAAATCGATGGAAATGGAAAATTTTGTTTTTTTGTAAATTAATTTTCTCAAAGTTGTTGAGTTTTCCAAATAAACTGTTAAGCACCTTCAAATAAGCGGCGCGTGGCATTTCACTATAGTTTATTGGAAAATTTTGCCAGTTCAAGTGCTTTTCATAAATATTTACCGAAAATACATCGACATATGCCCCATAATAATAATGTTATGGGAATCATAAATGTAAAATCGATTTAACTTTAAATTCCAGAACATTTTAGCGCACCGTGTGAGAAATTTTTACGATAGGTGCTTTCGTACGCTTCGTGAGCCTTTTTAAAATGTTCATAATAAATTAAGGGTAATGAATATATAATGAACAAAAATTGAAAATGATGATACTCCATGTTCGGTTATTGGATAATAAAAGTATAAACTGAAATTTTCATAATAGTGATGTAAAGTGCTACAAGCCTTAATGAAAACTGTAAGGATCTTTGGGTATCACTTCACGTAAAGTTATACAAAGTCAGAAGGGAGTTCACAAACGCTAGTGCATACTATGCTAACAGAAGTAAAATAAAGTAGCAAAGGATATGCGATCACTACACAATAAAAATAATTGTGAGAAGTGAGGGAATCACTGGAAAATTTTCAAATATATGTAAATAGATTATACTAGCGAAAAATTTGATAATCTCTTGAATCGGATCGAACTTGATCAACTGTACCATGTTGATGGCATCAATGATCTTCCAATATAGTTCCACGAAAATTCTGACAGCTGTTGTTTGCATTAGTACGAAAGTTGGTTGAACAGGACATCGTTTGCCGCTGTACTCAAATAAATTATTCAATAGGAAGCATGAAAAAACCCCAGCTTATTAGAAAAGATAAACTGGCACATTTAGAAACAGATTGAAATCAAATCTGAACACTTGGTGTATCATGCCGAAAAGACTAGTTATCATAGAAAGCAAAAGTAGCGGCTTTTGTCAGTTGTGATATTCGGACAGGAGAAATACGCGGTACAGTCCAAATGGCCATTAATTTTAACTACTAGGTACTTTGTTAGCCAGGTTCTTAAGATGATATTTGCAATGAAAAATTTAATTGAGATATATTTAAAAAGTGCAACAAAAGGAAAGATGGCAATGGATTAAGCTGTGATATAATCTATAATTCCTTAGAAATAATGGGTATTATTTCAATGGAAATTGTGCATTTTCCAATACATAGGAGAGACGACCTTGGGAGCCAATTTCCATAGAAAAGCTGTCAAAGACAAAGCAATTGTGAAAACTTTCAATCCACTTGTGAACATTTGTTTACTTTAGCATTTTAGAATAATTGCTTGACTCCTCCACTTTAATTTTTGTCTTTTCACCTCTATGATTATGTTTCGCATCAATTATGTGATAGAGTTTGAGCATAATACAAGTGGTTGTATTTGGCAATTAGTTGATATCTTGTGCCTTGGATTTAATGCAATGACGGATGCCTTTTCGGCCCATGGGGCCATGAGGAATGTTAATATGGATTATCATAGATAATAGTGATTCGTGCAATGTGCGAGTTGTTCTGAACATTATGTGTAGACATTCTAATGGTCTGAATATTTGCGTATTAGAGGCTAGGAGTATCCGAAATAAAGTTGGTGAATTGCTCTTTGGTAGCTCTGATATACATGTACTATTACTTAGTGAAAGTTGGCTACACGATTTAATTCCTTCACCTATCGTGCTAATTCCGACTTACAGATTGTTCAGAAATTGTGATGACAGTGTGGATGTCGGTATTGCTATATTCGTCAAAACTGTATTGGTTCCAAGTTATTGTACTATACTACCACCGGAGATTTATTAAATTTTTATGTTTCGAGCTAAATAAACGTGTATTATAGGTACTATATGTATTATATGTATTATAGGTATATTATATTCTACTTATTGTCCTCTTCATGTATTCAACTTTAGTGATGTTGATGAATTTGCAAATATTCTCACCGAACTTTCACATTGGTATTCCAATGTAATTGTTGGTAAAGATATTAATATAAACATATTACCCCGAAGTACTCGGGCGGTCCCGTTCATTCCCTCCCCCTCCCCGTCGATGCTCCTGTTGAACTAATGTTCTTGTCATTGAAACACAACAAATGCACAACTATATAAGGGCAATATTGTGAAATAATGTGTCAATTCTAGTATTGAAATTAAAGTGAATAGATAGAAAAATATTCTGGGAACGTTGTTTGTGTAAAATGAATAAAAATTATATAAATGATCGAAATGTCACCATTTCGTTACGTTACAGGTTACAAGTTAGCTTTTGTTAAAAAATAACTTTTTTTCAGATGGCTCTGGAGGTAAATACAAAATTAGAATGACTTGGTTAAAATAAGTCATATGAAGAAAGAGTACACTCTTCAGGTAGACGCAGAATGGCACTTTTTTGCAACCTGCCATTGGAAAGAACCCTGCAATCCTTTAGGTGGAGTTCTAATAAATGCAGCAAAAGCTAGCTTGCAAAATAGTGAAATTCAAACATTAAAACATCTGTACGATTGGACTGTTTCACAAAAAGGTTAAAAGTAAATTATTTTCACGTTTCAACAAATGATTATACCCAATTTTATGGGATTCCGTACTCTGAAGAAGTTTTTGGTACAATAAAAATGTCTAGGACTTATCGTTTTGATCGATTTTAGCATTTTAGAATAATTTCTTGACTCCTCCACTTTAATTTTTTTCTTTTCACCTCTATGATTATGTTTCGCATCAACTATGTAATAGAGTTTGAGCATAATACAAGTGGTTGTATTTCGCAATTAGTTGATATCTTGTGCCTTAGATTCAATGCAATGACGCATGCCATGTCGGCCCATGAGGCCATGAGGAATGTTAATATGGATTATCATAGATAATAGTGATCCGTGCAATGTGTGAGTTGCTCTGAACATTATGTGTAGACGTTCTAATGGTCTTAATATTTGCGTATTAAAGGCTAGGGGTATCCGAAATAAAGTTGCTGAATTGCTCTTTGGTAGCTCTGATATACATGTACTATTACTTAGTGAAACTTGGCTACACGATTTAATTCCTTCACCTATCGTGCCAATTCCGACTTACAGATTGTTCAGAAATCGTGATGACAGTGTGGATCGCCGTATTGCTATATTCGTCAAAACTGTATTGGTTCCAAGTTATTGTACTATACTACCACCGGAGATCTATTGAATTTTTATGTTTCGGGCTAAATACAGGTGTAGATAAATGCATTAGGTATATTATGTTCTACTTATTGTCCTCTTCATGTATTCAACTTTAGTTCACTCTTCAGGTAGACGCAGAATGGCACTTTTTTGCAACCTGCCATTGGAAAGAACCCTGCAATCCTTTAGGTGGAGTTCTAATAAATGCAGCAAAAGCTAGCTTGCAAAATAGTGAAATTCCAACATTCAAACATCTGTACGATTGGACTGTTTCAACAGTGATGACAGTGTGGATCGCCGTATTGCTATATTCGTCAAAACTGTATTGGTTCCAAGTTATTGTACTATACTACCACCGGAGATCTATTGAATTTTTATGTTTCGGGCTAAATACAGGTGTAGATAAATGCATTAGGTATATTATGTTCTACTTATTGTCCTCTTCATGTATTCAACTTTAGTTCACTCTTCAGGTAGACGCAGAATGGCACTTTTTTGCAACCTGCCATTGGAAAGAACCCTGCAATCCTTTAGGTGGAGTTCTAATAAATGCAGCAAAAGCTAGCTTGCAAAATAGTGAAATTCCAACATTCAAACATCTGTACGATTGGACTGTTTCAACAGATGATTATACCCAATTTTATGGGATTCCGTAATCTGAAGAAGTTTTCGGTACAATAAAAATGTCTAGGACTGATCGATTTCAGAGTACATGTAAAAAAACTAAATTTGTATATGGCAACACCAGGAATCGGTTGCCCGATTTAGTCTATTTTTGAAATTTTATTAGCTATTACTACGAAAAGACCATGTACCAAATTTGAGATCTCTATGTCGACGCGTTCTCAGGAAGTTTCCAAATATACGAAGAAGTTGCCCGATTTATATCTTTTTCGAACTTAGATTTACTTTTTTTAAAGCCCGAGTACAAAATTTCAGCTTTCTAAGTGCGTTTTCGAATTATCGTGCGAACAGACAGACAGGCAGACAGACGGATGGAATGCAAAAATCAAAATAACTTTTAATATTATGTGTGGGTGTCCAATTCATTTTGCTCTACCATCATTATTTCTGTGCGTTACAAACGGAATGGCAAACTTAGTATACATTTAGATTTCATCTAGGGTATAAAAATGGGACAAATCGGGTAACTGCTCGTAGGATTGCCATACAAAAATTTCATTTTATACTACATATCAGCGAATTAGAAAGCACGCCCACAGTGAAAACATTAAAATTTGAGTCACCCTGTATCCAAGCCTTGATTTTTAAATATTACTGAGGTTGACAGTCCAAACGAAAAAATACGGGTCCAATATTTTTTAATTCTTAACTAATTCTGAAAGTGTTATCGAAATCGGAGGGATCGGGTTCAATTGTGATCGTTTTGGTATGGAATTGCTGAATTACCAGATTTTTTAACGGAAATACAAAAAAGCGACGCCTACAGGGAAAGTTTTGCATATTTTTCGTTTCATGTATAAATAGACTTATCCCGAATTGCCAATTTATTAAGAATAAGAAAGAGGCAACTATAAGCATTACTTAACTTTTTAGGTAGGGATAGTTAATTTAATTTTAACAGTTTTGTGAGAATCAATAGTTAAGTGAACAGTGGTGAGTATATGGCGACACGTTTGTGCCGAGTCTAACATTTCCAAATCCTCCAGCAACTATGCTATTTAGCAACTTTAAATTCGAAATTCTAGTTCAGGAATATTTTGCTGAACGCAGAAAGGCTTTACCTAGGCAGGGTTGTTGTTATGGTCGTAACTTACGCGGTGCACTATGCTGACAAGTTTCACCTGACTGTGTGACAGACATCGGGCTCACAGTTTTACCGTACCTGATGGTACGACCGACAATGAACCTAAAATTTAGTGCCCCAAGCAACAAGCGATTCGTCCCCATCAGCTATTTCAAAGGTAAAATTTCCACATGCTTACATATTTTTAAAAATTATTTGGAGAAAAACACCGCTATACTAGGTACTATGTAACGGAAACGATAGTAGACCAAGCATAAGGTCCCGGTTGCTCATGCTAGTATAATCGTACTATCACCGGCGCAGAAAGAGAGTTATTAGTGCGAAATTCAGAATTTCAAACAAGAATAGGGAGAGACATACGAGTCCCATTCACATCGGGACAGGAATTCCAGCACCTTACTCCATAACTCCGTAGATTTACCACAACGACGTCACCGTTGTGTCCGGTCTATCTAATTAACAAAGTTAGGAGCTCATCCGGACAACAGAACAAGATCCCTAGGGCGCCCCAACATGAGGAAACGCGAGAGAGTATGACAAGGGGTGCGCAGATTTGAATTAAATTCTTCATATTAATTAGGTTGATGCCACGGCAAGGCCCTCTGTCAGGGATTATGAGGAATATTCTAAGAAGTACAATGATTAGTCAGAGCCGCAGTTACTGGAAACCGTTTTTATGACTTATTCCAGGTTGCGATCTCCAGATAGCTGTTTTAGATCAAGGGATAGAAAGAATTAAGCTCCTAACGAACCTTTAAGCCGTGTAATGGATGACTAGGATTTATCGTTCAGATAAATTTCATTTACACAGAGAACTTTCAGACAGACTCTAGGAGGCCTCCACGGGATTACGAAAGGTTATTGAAATTGGTGATTACCTACACACTTTCTACATCCATAAGTCGTAGTTTAGTTTGACGAATGCCGTGTAGAATTATCGAATGGGCCATATAGGGGCTCGTCACGCTGTCAAAGGTTTAGGTTTTTATTTGTACCTTTGCTACTTACACGCATAAACACAGTCCCCCGTGCGGAGCGGATATTATAGATCATAGCAGAAAAAAAATTAGATTATTAGCAGATTCCAACCTAACATTTCCAAATGAAGCATAAGAAATTACAGACCTAGATATTATATGTGCCGCAGGCAGCTTATAGAATAGAATAGAATTGTTTATTTATGGTTATGTACTACAAGAATACAAATATCATTTTTTAGTAAGAAAAGAAGGCGGAATTAAAAATAAATCGGTCATTGCAAGCTTCTAATAGGTAATATAAATTTGAAAAATAAACAAGTTAAAAATTAAAAATTTAATTTGAAAATTTGTACTACTAAGCAACGTAAATAAGATGAGCGAAAAATATTTAAAATAAATAAATAAATAAAATAAAAGAAATTAAAAATACGAATATATAACAACTAAGAACTAGAAATCACAGAGCCAAAACCACCTAAAACAAAATCAAATGTCTATTCCAAAATGGTGCTACAGCGCCCTATCTGGTCCATAAACCCACGAGTCGACCTCGTACGCTGAATATCGGATGGATGGTAAGTTATTCCAAATTCGAACAGCACGAACAAAGGAAGACTTTTCCATTACTGAATAATGAAATTTTGGTATCAACAAACCCAAACGCCTTGTGGAACCCAAAAATTCTGATTTATTAAATAAATAGCTAGGTTTTTTAGTATATATGAGGTTATGTAGAGATGCCAGAAGCCTAGGTAAACGGTATTGCTTTAAGGAGCAACCAAGTAGATGGTTACGATGTTGCGAAACATGATGGAATCTTCTAAGGTAGAAGACGAATCTTGTGCAGTCATTGAGGCCACATTTAGTTGGGTGGAACAGGAGGAACACAAGTGAGGAAAAAGGAGACGGCCATAGGAAAACTACGGCAGAACCAAAGATTTATCCAGCATCGAACGCATGTTCGTAGACAAAGCTCCCGAAGACACCCACAGCCGACGAAGCCCACCATACATCCTACCTGTCATATCGTTAACATGGCACAAACTGCATTCTACAATTGAGGTAGATACCAAGATTTTTTACATGATTTGAAAATTGCAGCACCGTGTTATTTCAAACTACAGGTGGAAGGTCAGATTCCTCAAATGCTCTGCAATAGAAAACTATGCACTCACACTTTCCGGCATTAGGCAATAAAAGATTATAATTGTTATTATCAGCCCAGCGTGCAATATTGTGCAAGTCGGAATCAGCCTGTCGATACAATCCTCCACAAGTCCTATTGGTTGACGGAGACTCCTGCATATCATCGGCATAAAAATGAACTTTGCAGTCTTCAAAAACATTAGGAAGGTCAATAATATATAGGCTGAAGAGCAAGGGGAAAGAATAGGCCCTTAATGGACACCATAATTTACAGGCAAAGCACCGGAAACACGATCCTTCACCTTAATCCGCTGGAATGTATTAGACAGAAAGCTGCGAATTAAGGACAAAGCAGAAGAGTGAAATTGGGAGTCTGAGGCCAACTTTCTACACAAATTGGAATGATTAAAAATGTCGAATGCTTTGGAGAAATCAAGTAGGGCAAGAACACACAGATGGTCCCATCAAGCGAGCTGCGAATATCACTCGTGACATTCAGAAGGACTGTCTCGCAACTACGAGATTTCCGAAAAGCGGACTGGAAAGGACTTAATAAGTTAAGTGATCAGATATTTGTTGTACCATCAACTTTTCCAGGACCTTAGCAAGAAATCCTAAAAGCTAATCAGTCCGAAATAACCGGGAACCTCAGGTGTATTGGTTTTAGACAGTAGTATAACTGTAGCAACTTTCCAATTAGACGGAAATATCGACATGGTAGGGCAAGTATTAAAAATATGGAGAATTGGCTGTATTATTAGAAGCAGAAAAAGCCTCATAAACCTAGGTGGGATACCATCTGGCCCCACTGCATCAGATTTGACGGCATCATTGCCACGACAATCTCCCTGGCAGCGACACATCTGAAAGAAAAACAAGGCTGATAATTTTTGAGGGAATCATGCAACGATTTAAACCCAGCTGTCCAGAAGTACGTGAGGAAAGAGTATGGATGAAGTGAAATGGGAGTTAAGTAAGTCAGAGTCTAGGTTACACGGGCATTTATCTCTGCCATACACGGAGGACTTATGTAAGCAACTCCACAAGATTTTGGATGATAATAGATGTCCAATTTTTGCTGAAAGTATCGCCCCTTGGCCGCTTGTACCATGGAGCTTACCAAATTTCTAATCAATTTGTAATGGTCTTCAGTTTAAGATATCTGTAATATAAAAAATCCCGTTCAGCAATAGTGACTGAATCATTGCAGAAAACCAAGGACAACCATTTTCCCTGATACTGCGAGAGTGAGTTGGAGCAAATTTATTAATGTTCTTATCCACTGAGGTACACAGGCTGATGTTATTCCAGGGCAGCGAGATCCACTCGTCTCCCAACTAGTATAGATCAATATCATCATATTTCCTATATAATATATCCTTGTACTTTCTGCAGTGTCATAAAAAGGAAATCATGATCCAAGACGGAGGGCGCACCAATCTGGTTTTGAAACCTAACAGAATCATTATCAGCAGTAAAGGATGGGCTATCCGTATTGAGATAAGTTGGGAGATCGTTAATGACACAAAGGTGAAGAGACTGTAGAAAGAATAAAAAAGAGTTCCTCGCACCATTATTATGTCATTTACATTAACCCCCCCAGATAACATTAGGATATCTTTGTGTTAGATCAGAGAAAGCTGCACTGAATTCTGCAGCGTTTTCAATGGAAAAACTATTTGGCGGACAATACACGGAGGATAGCAAACATTTATGAGCACCTATGATAACTTCCACACACAAAAATTCTAAGGGAGTACTTCCGGAAGAGTAAACGATTCGGGAGCTAGAAATATCTGTGACATAAATAGCCACATCACCACCAATTCGACCAAACCTGTCGTTTCTAAAAAATTATAACCAGGAAGTCTAACATGAGTAGAAGGTATATGGGAATGTAGCCACGTCTCCCTTACTAAAATCACATGAACATCAGAACCCACAATAATATCACATAATTCATCAAACTTTGGTCTAATGCTTCTGACATTCAAGCTCACTACATTTCGACTGCGGACAAAACATATTGATTAGAGTTCTTCCTCTGTTCGGCGTAAATATGTTTTCATTCATAATGATAAACACAAGAGTTGCGACTCACCAAAGTGAAGGGAACAAACACACGATCAGCACCAACGAAAAAAGACATTATCACCATAAAAACTGAGTGGACTATAAAATATACCTAATATAAGTGGTCTAAAACTCTGTGTTAACAACATGACAAAAATAAAATATAACAAGACTTGAATAAATAAACAATATAAGCACTTAACGAAATATAAAAATAAAAATAAATAAAATCTTAATATTCAACGAAATAGATAAACTTAAATAAAAAGGATTATTAACTAAAATAAATCAGAAAGACATATTTAATATATTAATATAAAAGCAATTATAAGAGAGAAAAATCATGTACAATACATCACATGGCTCCCTCTTCGGTATCGCAAAGAGATAGTAGCATATCCAAGTTTATAATTCTGTAGGGTTTTCCATCCTTCACCAGCCTAATATACAAGTGGCCGTCATGAGTGTTAGCAGAGCTGAGTTTCCCCTACTGACGTCGTCGTAAAGCCTTCCGTAATAGCTTGCTTGTAGCAGGGATAATGCTCTCATGTATAAGCACTGGACTCTGAGCAGCAAAACCATCGACAAAGATAACCTAATATTAAGATGTGTGTCCCATAGCCGAACAAAATTGGAAATTTTTCGTGGTTTTTAGACCGAAACAGGTAATGTCATATAGTTTCGTCTTTTGCATGAATGGGGGAAAAGAACTTGGCTATCTATGCACTATTGTAGTGCAACTGAGACAACGAGTTAAAAACAAAATCGAGAGAACGTAAGTAGTCACGCTATGCGGGTACCAGACCACCCTTTTTAGCTTCCAGGATTTCGTCACAGATGGCGCCACCGTCGCTAGGTGGTTTGAGTCCGTACTAAATGAGGGTTGTGTCTTGACTGCATTATTTTATTTTATGTCTTAAACGCACCATTGAGTCTTGACTGGCTTATGTCTTGGATACACCACTGAGCCTTGACTGGCTTATGTCTTGGATGTGTCATTTGGTCTTGATTGCGCCCTAGCGGCATTATTCGATACTACCAGCATGCTCCGGTAGTACGGGTTTCTTGGATGTGTGATACGGTTGTCTTGGATGTGTAAAGTTTTTTGCTTCACTTTTGTCCCACACGTAGCAGCATGCTACAGTTTTCTTGAAAGTCGGATGTTTTTTGCTCCACCTTTGCTCACACGTGGCAGCGTGCTCCGGTAGTACGGGTTTCTTGGATGTGTGATACGGTTGTCTTGGATGTGTAAAGTTTTTTGCTTCACTTTTGTCCCACACGTAGCAGCATGCTACAGTTTTCTTGGAAGTCGGATGTTTTTTGCTCCACCTTTGCTCACACGTGGCAGCGTGCTACGGTTGCTGTGCCAACACGTAGCAGCATGCTACGGTTTTCTTGGATGTGTGAAGATTTTTGCTTCAGTTGTGTCCACACGTAGCAGCAAAATGCTACGGTTTTCTTGGATGTGTTGTGCGCCTAAATGTAGGCTTTTGTTGTTTTCAAGTGTTGCGCCTGGCTTTGCATTAATATTAGTAATAATTTAAGTTAACAGTAGGACATTTTTGTTCATGCCAATGGATTCTAGATAGTGGGTAGGTGGGGGAGGGGGGTCATGAAATTTTCATCAGAAATCCTCTACGGGCTTTGGGTTTCGAGATATTAGCGTATTAATAATTCAAGTTATTTTTGTTCAAGCCAATGGATTCTAGGCAGTGTGTTGTGGGGGGGGGGGACGAAATTTTCATCAGAAAACCTCGACGGGCTCACCATTTCTTGAGTAAGTTTACCTAGCGGCATTAGCCGGAACTACCAGCATACCTTGGTTTTATTGTTTTCTTTTATTAGCAGGGAAGTTCCAGATTTCAGCATGACGCCATCTTGGTTTTGCTGTTTTCAAGTGCTGCACCTAAATAAGTTTCCTTAACAGGGAAGTTGAAGATATCAGCAACATTCGAATTTCACAACATGATATCGTCATGAGCAGATTCTAGAAGATGTCAGTGGAGGTTCTGGGTGTCACCCATTAAATATTGCGCCTAGGCTTTTACAGGATTCGAGTGCAAACGCCATTCCTTGAGTAATGTTACCTAGTGGCATAAGCCGGAACTACCAGCATGCCTTGCTTTTGTTGTTTTCTTTTATTAGCAGGGAAGTTGTTGAAAAACAAAACAAATGACAAAATGAAAAAAAGAAGAAAGAAATGAAAAGTTTGAGAAAAATAGAAAAAACAATTTTTTTATTTATTAAAAAAATGTAAGCAAATTTTTAAAGAAGCAGATTCATTCGAAGCGAATCGAACCTGTATACGCCACGCAGTGGGCTGAAAAATAAATTGTTTTTTCTATTTTTCTCAAACTTTTCATTTCTTTCTTCTTTTTTTCATTTTGTCATTTGTTTTTCAAATCACCCAATTTCGCTATTTGGGACCTGTTGATGAGTCAAACCAAGACTTGAAACTTGTCACCAAAAATGAATGAGTTGTGTGATGAAATAACAAATTAGAACATTTTTTAGCTTTTGCTATATACCGGAGAATCCCAAAAAATTCTTTCTTGAACAAAATTAAGTTTAACCCGGTACGGTAAAAAGTCCAAAAGAGTAATCTTTTTATTTATTTTTCCTCCTGGGCTCGTATAGGAGTGTTTTTTCCTCATATAATTTACACCCAGAATTTATTCTGAGTTTATATGAGAAGAGATCAGTTTGATCTATTTTCAAGCGTCTGCAGCAGGCAGAAAACGAAACGCTTCTGCTTCTTCCTTTTTCTTCTTTATTTTTCAGCCCACTGCGTGGCGTATACAGGTTCGATTCGCTTCAAATGAATCTGCTTCTTTAAAAAAATTTTTACATTTTTTTAATAAATAAAAAAAAGTTTTTTCTATTTTTCTCAAACTTTTCATTTTTTTCTTTTTTTCATTTTTTCATTTGTTTTTCAAATCACCCAATTTCGCTATTTGGGACCTGTTGATGATTCAAATCAAGACTTGAAACTTGTCACCAAAAATTAATGAGTTGTGTGATAAAATAACAAATTAGAACATTTTTAGCTTTTGCTATATACCGGAGAATCCCAAAAAATTCTTTCTTGAACAAAATTAACTGAATAACGGCTTTTCAAATAGCACTGATAACATGTAAACAGCTTTCCAAACAGCTCTGATAACAGCTTAACAGCTTTCCAGACAGCTCTGATAACAGCTTAACAGCTTTTCAAACAGTTCTGATAACAGCTTTCCAAGCAGCTCTGATAACAGATTAACAGCTTTTTAACAGCTCTGATAACAGGTTAACAGCTTTTAAACAGCTCTGATAACAGCTTAACAGCTTTCCAAACAGCTCTGATTACAGCTTTCCAAGCAGCTCTGATAACAGATTAACAGCTTTTTAACAGCTCTGATAACAGGTTAACAGCTTTTAAACAGCTCTGATAACAGTTTAACAGCTTTCCAAACAGCTCTAATAACAGCTTAACAGCTTTCCAAACAGCTCTAATAACAGCTTAACAGCTTTTCAAACAGCTCTGATAACAGCTTAACAGCTTTCTAACAGCTTAACAGCTTTCTAACAGCTCTGATAACAGCTTCATAGCTTTTAAAACAGCTCTGATAACAGCTTAACAGCTTTTCAAACAGGTCTCATAACAGGTGAACAGCTTTTCAAACAGGTCTGATAACAGGTGAACAGCTATAATCTATTCAGCAGGTCCACAGGATTCGGTGTGCTTTCGGCTGGGTTACAATTTCCACTTATGAAGATTTCGCAGGTTTCATCCTTTTATAGTACAATGAAGGTATCAAATCCTTTACGGTAGCGCCCATTGTTTGAGTGAACGTGCCAACGCTTGGCTTATAACAAACGCAATGTAGGCTAAAATTAAGCTAGGTATGAGTCTTAGGGTTAAAAATAAACGCCAACCCACATTCCGAAAAGCAGTACAAAATGCACGTAAGATTTTAAAAGTCAAAAAACCAAAAGACTTGATGGAAGCTACAAAAATAGCTCTTAGTGCAGCTAAAAATATTGTGTAAAGAAAGAAGAAATCAATTAAAACTCCACGAGTGATACCTGTACCAAAGGTTGGTGGGGCACTTCCGCTCCTCATCAGGTTGTTTGCTGGGCTTTCAGCATTGGGAGCACTATCGGGAGTTGCAGCAGGCATAGCTAAAGCAGTAAATGATACCAGTGCGGCAAAGCCAAAATTGGAAGAAAGCAAACGTCATAACCAAGAAATGGAAACTATAGCAGTTGGTAAAGATGGAAACGGGCTGTTCCTGAAGCCATACAGAAAAGGACTTGGGCTCTATTTACAACCTCAACCAAAAAACTATTAAAGACGCTACCCAAAGACCGCTAAACGAGTTGGATCTTCACAAGTATACCACACACTTGCCGCACTTCAGAGGAGTATTTATGCGTGATAGTTTACCTAAAAAGCCATGGAAGCGAGAAAGCGGTATTGTTAACTTGCACATCTCAACTGGAGCAGGTATACACTGGGTAGCTACTACAATAAAGGTGATAACATCGAATATTTTGATAGCTTTGGCAATCTCCAAACACCAAGGGAGCTCATAAACTACTTGGGTAGTAATATTACGTACAACTACAGTTCTTATCAGAACTATGATGCATTAATTTGCGGTCACTTATGTTTAGAGTTTTTATATAATTGTTATAGCCATTAATTATTATCTATAAATAAATGTATCTATATTGAAATTGTGACAGTTCATTATCAACCACAATGTCATTAACACTTACTCTCACGGGAAATTCATCTCTACTCACTGCTGAGTACTTTCCTCCGCTGGAGCTAGCAACGGATTATGTTTGTGGATTTATTGATTTTCAAACATACAACTCTATACCAAATATTGATGTGAGCAATAATCTGGTTCATGTAGGGAATGAGGTTGTTGAGTCTCCTGTAGGTTCTTTTGAGATTGATGATATAGCAAAATATGTACAAGGATACTTGGATAAAGAAGGGAAAAGGATAAAGGTTGCGATAAAGGCTAACAATAATACATTGAAGAGCGAAGTTAAGGCAACTGAAGAAATACATTTTGAAAAACAGAGATCCATAGCTCCTCTGCTTGGATTCTTATCTGCTAATATAGTGCATACATCAGAGTTGCCAGTCAACATCATTAAAGTAATTGCTATACGTATCGAAAGTAATATTATATCAGGATCACTCTTCAACAACACACAAGTACGCACTCTCCACGAGTTTTCACCGAACGTGGGGCCTGGGTATAAAATAGTGGAGGTACCCAAAAATGTAATCTATTTGCATGTGAACACTAAACGTATAAGTTCTCTAACATTGAAGCTCCTTGACCATGACGGTGACTTAGTCAACTTCAGAGGAGAGACTATGTTATATCCATAGTAGTTTATTGGGACTAAAAAAGTAATACTCCGATTATAAGATATTTAAAAAGATATAACTTTATTATTAATTTAATTCTTGTTTTACAAAAACTTGTTGCTCGTGCGACTAACCATTTAAGAGAATCAGACAGAACAGCATAGAATGGCGGATGTCACTTGTGTCTCTATCTAACAGCTGTACATCTAAGCAATTATTGCTAACTTAATATCGTACTAAACTTATGTGGTACTGCCCTATAAAAGTTATAGTACTATTTGATTTTTATTATAAACATATAAAATAATTCATACTATTAATTCAACGATACAATAATTATCATGATATTGATTCTTAATATAAAATTCTATAATTCCTAATTTCGTAAATTGTATGTGATCGGTACGTCACAGACTATAACCATCAGGTTAAATTTGAAGCCACAGCATGTTGATATACAATATTGATAAATACGAGTTCGGAGCAAACAAGATCATTAGTCAGCGGACAACCTTGATCGGTACATCACATCACTCCCCCTTTTGAAAAAAAATATATATATTTCTATTATTATTAATATTAATATTCTCATTATTCATAGGTGGGATCTTACTCCCTCTATTTGGTGATCTCGTTTGGTTTGAGATTTGAAAGATATCTGTATTTAGTATATATGCCGGTTTTAGTCTGTCAATTGAAATTACAGACTCTCTTCCTTCCATTACAATTGTGAAGAACTTAGGGGCTTTCTTAAAAATTTTGTATGGTCCTTTGTACGGGTCGGATAAAGATTTTCTTTGCGTTTCTTCGCGGACGAAGATGTGAGTGCATGTTTTGAGAGCCTGAGGAACGAATATACCTTTCTGCGTTCTTATGTTGGTGGGATTTGGTTTGATTCGTTGTAGGGTTTCGTAAATATCTTTAGCTACATTGGATGTGATCGCAGTTGATGGTTGTTCGTTGGCTATCATTTCGCTCGGTAGACGTAAAGCTTCTCCGTATAGGAGCTGTGCGGGTGAAAACCCAATATCTTCTTATATTGCTGATCGGATACCTAGTAAGACCCATGGTAAATTTTTGTACCAATTTTTCGGTTGCTCACAGGTGCGTAATGATGTTTTTAAATGCCTGTGAAACTTTTCAACTAGACCATTAGATTGGGGATGGTAAGTAGTGGTACGAATAGTATTAGAACCTAAGATTTTTGAAAGTTCTTGAAATAATTTTGATTGAAATTGGGTGCCTTGATCTGTCGTGATTGTTCTAGGGATGCCTTACCTGGATACCCAGTGGTGAATAAAAGCTTGTGCTACGGTTGATGCTTCTATATTTCGAAAGGGAATGGCTTCTGGCCAAAAGGAAAAGCGGTCTTTTATTGTAAAAATGTAAGTGTAGCCATTTGATTGCGGTAATGGGCCTACAATATCCATGTGTATATGTTCAAAACGACTAGTTGGCGTTTCGAAAATTCCATGTGGAGACTTTGTGTGCCTGGTTACCTTGGCTTTTTGGCAAGCTATACAACATTTAGACCAATTAGTTATTTCTCGATTCATTTTAGGCCAGAAATACTTGGCTGTAATTAGTTTTTTTGTAGTTCTTGCACTTGGATGCGATAGACCATGCATCGTGTTGAAAATGGTACATCTGAATATCGATGGTACGTAAGGACGGTTTACCGATGTTGTAGTTTCACACCAAATTTCCGTATCCTCAACTGGTATGTAGATTCTTTTTAAATTGAAGGAAAACTTGTTCTGATTCTTTTGCAAATTCTCTAGCTCTTCATCTTTATTTTGTTCTGAGCTGAGAGGTTTAATATCAAGTTTTTCTATGTCAACTAATTCGACGTGTGCTCTAGATAAACTGTCGGCCACAACGTTTTTGGAATCATTTATGTAGCGTGTATCGGTGGTGAATTGAGCTACAAAGTCTAAGTGCCTAGCTTGTCTAGGTGATTTTTCGGTCGTTGAGCAAATGGCGCTTGTCAGAGGCTTGTTGTCAGTGAAAACTGTCAAATCCCGGCCATCCAGAGCATATCGAAAGTGTTTGATTGCTTGGTATATTGCAAGCAGTTCTCTGTCAAATGTAGAGTATTTTACTTCAGAGGGAGAAAGTTTTTTTGGGTAAAAGCTTAGGGGCTCCCATTTGTTATTACTATATTGCTGAAGGACAGCTCCTATGGCAGAGTTGGAAGCATCAACCATGAGGCTCAACTTTGCGTCTGGATTTGGATGAATTTGGAGTGTACACTTTTGTAAATCCGTTTTCAGTTTCTTGAATGCTTCATCACATTCTGCTGACCACGTAAAAGTTTTCTTTTTTATCGCTTGGGGAAGATTCTTGAGTAGCTGATAAAGAGGAATTGACGTATGACCGATATTAGGAATAAACCGATGGTAAAAGTTTACCATTCCTAGAAAACGCTGCAATTGTTTAATTGACTTAGGTGTAGGGTATTCTGTAATAGCCTTAACTCTTGTGGTCGAAGGGGAAATCCCTTCTCTAGTTATCTTATAACCAAGAAAATCTAATTCCGAAACGCCTAAAACATATTTGGTTGGATTGATGTTCATCCCAAATTCATTTAATTTGTTAAATAATGTCTTGAGATGTACCTTGTGTTCATCTGCTGATTTGCTTCCAACTAGAATGTCATCAACGTAGATGAAAATGAAATCTAAAGTCGATAGTATCTCGTTTATGAAGCGCTGGAAACTTTGAGCACCGTTCTTGATGCCGAAAGGCATGCGAATGAATTCGTATAACCCAAAAGGTGTTGTCACCGCTGTCTTGAAAATGTCCTCAGGAGCAATCGGGATCTGATGATAAGCTCGGACTACATCCGTGTAACTTTATAGAACAATCCTACATGTTGGCCAGTGGATACTTGTCAAACTGTGTGACTGCGTTTAATTGTCTATAGTCTCCACACGGTCGCCAATCAGGTGAGTCCTTTTTTGGGGCGATGTGAAGTGGAGAGGCCACAGAGGAAGAAGATGGTCGTATTATACCTAATTTAAGCATTTGCTGGAATTCGTCCCGGGCTATTTGAAATTTTTTAGGATGTAGTCTTCGAGGTCGGCAAAAAGGCAATTGTCCGTGGGTTACAATATTATGGACAACGTTGTGTTTAATAGACATATTGAAATTGGGCGGAGACTTTAAGTCTGGAAATTGAGCTAGTATTAATCCGAATTCACCTTTGATAGACAACAGTTTCGGTGAACATGAGTCCACGTGTCGTATATGAGCTTGTGCCGAAAGATTTGTTTCTTGATCTCTAATTTTTCTACTTCGAATATCGACAGACAGATTGTGCTTATATAAGAAGTCTGCTCTGATGATTGCATGTTCGATTGCAAAATAATAAAGGTATGTTGGTAATCGCGTCTCAGATTGAGATTGATGGTGAGAGTTTTGTAACCGTAGGTACTTATTCTAGAGTCGTTTCCTGCAGCTAAAAGAAATTCGGATTTGTTGTGATGTTTTGGGAACATTTTCTTTGGAAGAATGGAGATATCCGCTCCAGTATCAATTAGAAAATTGATTTTTGTACGTTTATCAAAAATAAATAACCGGCAAGGAAGTTTACTAGGCCTCGGTGCCGTTGACGAGGCCGTGCTAATTAGTTTTTTGTGACCGGGGTATTTTTAGGAGTGAAATCACAAGGAGGCATACATTTTTGTGCTCTCGATTTGAAGCGTCGATGATAATAGCAAAATTTAGGAACTGATTTGTCGCGATTATATCTAAATTTGGTCTGAGACGTTGATCGACTTCTATTATTATTGAAGGATTTACCACTATTTTGTTTTAATTCCAAATTGTGTATTCGTTGAGATAGGTTTTCGATGGCAGTGGTGATTGGATCAGATCTAGCATGATGTTCGCTGTGAGATACTGCGTTTACGCTGGCTCTCGACATTGAATCATAAATTTTATCTACGATCGTGAGTATTTGATCTTTTGAATGTGTGCCTTCGATTGCAATTAGGCAAGCTTGCAGGGACTGTGGTAATTTATTTAACCAAAGTTTATCGAGCAACGATCTATTTACTAAGCTATTGGTACCAGCTAATGATTCCATCTGACGAAACGACTCCGATGGTCTCGCGTCACCTAATTCTACTATGTGCAGAAGTGTATCTAATCTTCGTTCCTCAGAATCTTGACTACGAGTTAGCAACCTAGATTTTAAAGTGTCATATTTATTTTCTGTAGGCGGTGTCAAAAGTACGTCTGCAACTAGTTCTAGTGTCTCCGGAGTTAGAGACGAGACTAGGTAATCATACTTGGTGTTAGACGCAGTGATATTTTTGAGCCTGAATTGTGTTTCTACTTGTAGGAACCACAGTTCAGATCTATTGCTCCAGAAGGGAGGAATTTTTAGAGAAACGAAAGAGGTCTCTGCACTAATGTTGTTATTATCTCGCTCGTTCTGTGGTGTTATGCGTTCATTTTCGGAAATCTGACCGTTATTTTCAGGTTCTTTATTCATTTTTTTTTTTTTTAACAAATAATAGTAATGAAAATGAAGAGAAATGTATAAGCACTTCAAAATTAAATGAAGAAGTGAAGTGTTGTATTTCTGAATGTAAAGGAGCTATGATGTTATGTAATTACTTTCATAATTAGGTTAAAACAATGCTACTCCGATACGGAATCTGTTTGTTCGATGTACTTACTGGAATTTTTATTATTATGTTGCATTTAAGCTTTTAAATTTTTGAAGTCGACAATATTGAAAGAGAAATGCAACGTTTTTGTAGTTACAGTTCAATCCGTTAATTAATTAATTATGCGTACACTGAGATATAAGTAATATATTGAACACAGATATCTTTTTTTCTACAAAACCACATAAAATCGTTTATTATGTATAGAAGAAAGAAAATGTTTTACTTCGCTTATATTTGTGCGTTTTATAAATCTTTTTAGTCGAGAAGTATTGAGAATTTTTTTTTTTTTTTTTATAATTTAATTAATTATTCGTAATCACCAGACGAAGTCGCACACAAAAGAAATTTTCATAAATTTAAAGAATTTCACTTATGAATGTTATGAATGTTTAAATCTATAATATATATATATTTTTTAAATTGTATATATGTATGTAAATGCTGAAAGGGACTTAGTACTCACGAGACTGCCGTTTCTTTTGTTTGTTAATTTGTTACATTTTAATATAGTTGCGATCTTTGTTGTAATCTTTGTGCCCAATAATAACTGTTAATGATGATTGGCATGCTCGAATGTACAATGTGTGATGTGACGTTTACATTATTTCTTTGTCTTCATACATTATGCTCTTTGTTAAGTCCAATTTTTATTATCTTGTTTTCTTCCTACGGTGAATATGCGTTAAAAAAATCTAATTGACCTATTTATTTGAAATTAATTTGTTACAATACTTTCCTAATGATATTAGTTGATTGTTGATTGATGCGAATATGCAAGGTTCCTGACCACTTTTTGCATTGTTGTTTGAACTGTTTTATTGCCGTTCGGTGATTTTGGAGACGAATATAATCTGCCTTCAGATTGATGCAACGCAATTTGGATGGCTAAATTTTGTTGATAATTGCACAAACTGTCCCTTTTCGAATAAATTTCTTGATGGATTAAAGTTGGCTCCTTGGTTTATGCATATTAATACAATTTTTTGCTGCGTATGTTTATAATTTCTACTCGAATATAGACGCTCTAAATTGCTACTAGCGCTTGAGCAAATATTTTCCGATGGTTTATAATTCTAGAGATGATTATGGCTGCAATTCCTGGTTGGCGATGGAGAAGAATCTTTGCCTCTGATGTGGTTGTAATGGCGTCGCACGCAAGTCTTGCTGATAGCCGGAAAAAATGTGCTTTCAGTGAATTAATTGCACGTCGACGGCGTTTCGATATCAGGGTCACCAATTGTTATATCCTTAGTAGTTTATTGGGAATAAAAAGTAATACTCCGATTATAAGATATTTAAAAAGATATAACTTTATTATTAATTTAATTCTTGTTTTACAAAAACTTGTTGCTCGTGCGACTAACCATTTAAGAGAATCAGACAGAACAGCATAGAATGGCGGATGTCACTTGTGTCTCTATCTAACAGCTGTACATCTAAGCAATTATTGCTAACTTAATATCGTACGAAACTTATGTGGTACTGCCCTATAAAAGTTATAGTACTATTTGATTTTTATTATAAACATATAAAATAATTCATACTATTAATTCAACGATATAATAATTATCATAATATTGATTCTTAATATAAAATTCTATAATTCCTAATTTCGTAAATTGTATGTGATCGGTACGTCACAGACTATAACCATCAGGTTAAATTTGAAGCCACAGCATGTTGATATACAATAATGATAAATACGAGTTCGGAGCAAACAAGATCATTAGTCAGCGGACAACCTTGAAGCGGACAACCTTGAAGCGGTCAAGACCTACATTAACACCTGCAAATACAGCATATTTACGATCGATAGGCTTAATGCTGAAACAATGAATAAAGGAATACTATAGATATTGCACCAGACGCTCGCTTTGATAACAGTATTACTAAATTTGAACATCACTCCTATTCACCATTTCTAACATCATTTAAAAACAGGGATGAAATCCGTATCTCTGTACAACATCAGGACTTGAATCTTCTACCCAGCAGAAGTTTTCTTTACATTGAGGGGTCGCTAACAAAGCTGGATGGAACCGTTACAGCAACCGCAAAATTAGCTAACAACGCTCCACCATTTCTTTTTGAGGAAATACGCTATGAACTGAATGCAGTGGAAATCGACCGCACAAGAAATCTTGGGATTGCGACAACATTAAAAAACTACGTATCGCTAAATGCAAATGTAAGCAGCACACTACTCAACGGCAGTTGGTCACCAGATTCGTCCGTTATACCAGCCAATGGACTGTTTAACTATTGTGTACCTCTGAAATATTTATTGGGATTCGCTGAAGATTACAAGAAAATTCTTATAAATTCCAAACATGAACTCATATTGATCCGGAGCAGAACAGATGCTAATGGCATTATATCACACACAGATGAGGAAAAATTGAAATTACCAAACTTCAGTGGAGCATTCCACATGTTACTGTATCCGATGATGAAAAGCTGCAACTATTTAAAATTATCCGGAGAGGTCGCCCGATACAAATACCATTCCGCAGCTGGGACATATATGAGTATCCAGTACTACCGGAAACCACGCATCAAACCTGGTCAGTTAAGACTTCCACTCAACTGGAGAAACCTCGATTTATCATCTTAGCATTAAACACGAATCGAAGGAACGATAAAACCAAAGATTCAAGCAAGTTTGATCACTGGCAACTTACCGATGTTACTGTTCATTTGAAGTCAGAATCATATTCCTATGATGATTTGGATTTGAAATTTAATCTGAATAGATACGCATTGCTGTATGACATGTATATAAAGATTACACAATCATACTATGGCCATCTGTATCAGCCGTTCCACACATGCGAGAAGCTCAAAACCGATGTGCCAATTGCTCACATCAAAATGAGACAATAACAAGTGAAAAAACTAGAATTGGTCTAACATAAGACCAATTCTTATGATACCCTAGATGAATGCCCGTATAAAATTTGGTATGGTCACCCATTTGAGAAATTTTGAGTTTTTGCATTGGTTTCTCGCATATATTTCTAGAACGGCTCGTCGGACAGAAAAAATGATTATAACCAATTTTATATCATTTATTATTCTGAAGAAGTTTTTGGTACAATAAAAATGTCTAGGACTGATCGTTTTCAAATTATATGTAAAAAATCAAAATTTTTTAAGGCAACATCAAGAAGGGGTTGCCCGATTTAGTCCATTTTTGAAATTTTATTTGCTATTACTATGAGAGCACAATATACCAAATTTTAGCTTTCTATGTCGACGTGTTCTCAGGTAATGTCCAAATATATAGTGGAAAATGAAATTTTTGTATGGCAACCCCACGAAGGAGTTGCCCGATTTATCTCATTTTCGAACTTAATTTTACCTTTTTTTTTTAAAGTCCGTGTCAAAATTTCAGCTCTCTAAGTATGCGCGTTCTCAAGTTATCGTGCGCACAGACAGACAGACGGACGGACATGCAAAAATCAAAATAACTGTTAATATTATGCGTGGGTGTCCAATTCATTTTGCTCTACCATCATTATTTCGAGGTGTTACAAACGGAATGACAAGCTTAGTATACCCCTATAGATTTCATCTAGGGTATAAAAACTGGACCTGTTGACATAAGGCTAGAATTCAAGTCATCTGAAAATATTCCGGCTAATACAACAGCATATTGTCTGCTTCTACACGATCGAATATGTTGTGACTCAGGTACCTAAATCACAACCATAAAGGTCCATGCACCAATATATTGCCCTACGCAATATATCGATGCATTGCAAAGTAGACCCTGAAAATTAATTTAAATTCATGCATTCAAAATTTCATTTAAAATTTAAAATGCATTTCCATTCTGCAACAAAATGCAATTTAGCATAAATTGCATTTTGTTATAAGACACACATTCCACTCACACGGTATGCACACTTACCTACATACAGTGTCTTCTTACTTTTTTCCGTATGTACGCTGTACATACGTACATTACCTACTTAATCCAATCTAATTGTATGTACATACATACATACAATTATCACCATTAGTCGCGCCCTCTTAAAATTAATATCTCAAGACGGGCGCACAAGTGCATATCGGATTACAGTTTTGCTTAGATGCATATAGCTTGCATCAAAACTTTTGTGCATTTTCTCACGTACGATTTTTCACCGTGTCGTGAGAAAGCAAAATATAAGGAAAAAGCTTTTAAAATATCATGGGTACCTGGGTGCAATTTGCCCAAACCTCGAGGAATTGGATTTTTGAAAACCGCCGAGTAAAGTCGCTCTGGAGAAAAGAGCATTTTTATATATATATTAATTGAGATCCCTTTTTATAAAATATATTAAAGTGAAGTTCTTCGACGGATGTATTAAATAAACATATTCAAATATTAAGGTGAAGTTCTTTGACGGATGTATTAAATAAATATATTCAAATAGTGAAGTAAAGTTCTTTGATGGATGTAATAAATAATTAATAAATATTAAAATATTAAAGCGAAGTTCTTTTGATGGAGGTATTAAATAAACATATTAAAAACCTGAGCATATTAATTGAAACTCATCGAATCGGCCGTTTCTCCACGTTATACCTAGGAGCACGAACGGACGAAATATAACAACTGGTGGCAGCGGTGTAGCTACCCGAATATCATAATCGCTAATCAGTGTCTTAAATATCAGATTAAATTAAATAAAATCAAAACAGAAAAAAATAAACCAACAAAATAAACCTGCGAAGTGTAAGCACTAATAAAAATAACAACAAAAAAGAGTGCTAATAATAAAAATAATAAGCCCGAGTACCCGAAAAAGGGTACTTAGAGGAAAAGTTTAGAGTGCCATAGTGCTCCAACGAGGGAATTTAACGAGGCTTCATCCCTGCCTCAACAAGACGATTCCCAGAAGGAAGACTCCAAGAAATCGTCGACCAGGACGCGCGACGAATCAGCACCATCACCTTGATCATCCTTCAGTTGTGTCAACACCCAGCATCAGCAATACCATCAACTCCCAGTATTCTAAACAGCAACATCATCCCTAACTTTAGCACTTCGGGAGAAATAACAATAATAAAACAATTATCAACAGGCTTTCCTAAACCACTCCAAATCCGCAAGTCTACTATTAGGAAGAAAAGTGGAAACCCCAACAAGTTCGCATTACTTTTGGATAAAAAGAAAGGTAGCGTGAAAGTCCGTTTTTTTTTAAATATATTTTCTCATTGATCAAAAATTAATATTTACTCTTTATATATATATATACACGCCATTTTTGTTATAAACTTATTTACCTCATAAAAACCCGTTGGGCCAACAGCCCTTTACACCTATAAAGAAATTTTTTTTTAAATAATATAAAATACATAATTTTATCATTTTGCAATCCTAGAGAAATTCATATCGCATTTCTGATTTTTCTTTTCCTTCTTTCTTTCTCTTTGCTTATTTTGATTGTACCTACATACAAAAGTTGAAATCTATTTTTTCCACGAAGCGACCTCTGCGGTAAGACCTTGTGAGCTTTCTGGCCAGAGGACTTCAGAAAAATCAATAATCGATCCCCTGTGATTGAGCTCCATAAGCCTATTGATCAGAGGAAAGATATTGGTTGGAAAAAGCGAATTTAAATTGCATCCTTTATTTATCAAATAAACTTCGCATTTTTCCAAAATACTTTCTGCATAGAAATATTTTAGTTGTAAATTAACATCTTTTCCGTTTATCGACTTCAAACTCATTATCTGGTTTCATTAACAAAGAATTTGCGAGACGACTTGAAATTGCTTACGATTTTGTTACAATCACGCTCTAGGTTCAGAAATTTTAAATTTTTATGACGGCAAGTTCTCATTTATAATTTTCCAATGATCAGAGAAAATTCGTTCACAATATAATTTCCGCAATTTAATTTCTTTTATAATTTCTATTATAATTTTCTGCCAGTATAATAAAAGAGTCATAAAGGCTCCCTCCCGATAAACCACAGTTTCCTCCCATTACATTCGATCTGCAGTTATACAAAATTAAAATTTTAGTTAACTGGCCCCTTATTCGTATTGGCCAAAGACTCATATCATCGCCAAAAATTTTTACTCTCTTAAACAATCGAACCAACCCTTATCCTTTTTACTATTTTACTTTAAACAAACATGACTGACGAAAACAAATCTTTCGACGAGCTTTGCTTGTCACAATTCCCAAAAATGGCAGAAATTAGACAAATTCTGGCCGATTATCACAGACCGAATAAAAGTAAAAGGACTTCAGACTTTACTTCTGAAAGACTCCAAAATTTGGAAGACGTATGGGCTTCATTTGAAAAAACGGAAACCCTGATTCAAGATCATGAAAATTTTATTGAAATCATGATTATTTTAAGCAGTCATGCTATGACAAAACGGAGGACTGGTACAATCTTACAAAGGCAACTCTGTCTGATAGGTTGAAATCCATATCAGTCCACACAGAGCGCAAAAATAACCCGTTTTACATTCCACTTCCAAAAACTTCGCAAAAAACAACTGCAGCTGATAACCAAGACAGCACAGACAAAGATCAATCAAATATAGTACGGTTTCGATTGCAAGAAGATAGACGAAAAACGTTATCCCATATTATTCAATCTATAGATAATAATTCACTTGTAACTGCAACCCAGGCATATCTAAACCAAAAATTAAACTCATTGGACAAATATTGGGACGAATTCGAAGAAACACATAACGAAATAATCTTGAATGTTGGCCCAAACGACAAAGATAGCGAATACTTTGTGAATGATGTTTATATAAATATGGAAACATCATTCTCAGACACTGTAATTGCGCTGCAAGAACAGTTGGACTCGAGATTCCAAAACATAACAAATACTACAAATAATTCCACAGAGCATCACCACAATGTCTCTTTCAGAGACCAGTCAAATTTTTCCCTATCTGACGCGAGGTCATTAATTCCCAACTTTAATGGAAATCCCTAAGATCTTCACAAATTCCTTTCCAGCTGTGATGATATATATGCGACGGCAACGACGGCGAACGAAAAACACTCCCTCCTTAGCTTAATAAGGAGTAAATTATCTGCAGAGGCATACGATATCTTCAGGTACAATCAAGTCGAAGATTGGCCTACTCTAAAATCGATTTTGAAATAAACATTCGAAGAAAAAATTTCCAGATCCGCCCTACAATCGCAATTAAATAATTGCAAGCAGAAAATAGGGGAAAGCGTAATGGATTTTCTCCAAAGACTTAACACAAGTCTATCCAGATTAAATGAGGTAAACCACTCTTACACAACAGATAAGGTACTCCTAAAATCTTTATTAAAAGATAATGAGAGCCAGGCCGTAAGAGCAATAGAAGACGGATTATGCAATCAACAACTCCAAACTTTAGCCAAAGTGCATTACGAAAAATCCTTTTCTGTATTAAAATCACACATCTTGGAGCATGCATCACGCTTAGAGCAGAAACAACTTGTTTCCCAAGCACAAAACAAGATACATCAAACTCCATTTGCGCAAGCAATAAATTCAAGTTTTCGCTGCTTCAAATGCAATAGACTGGGGCATGCTTCATCAAGCTGTCCAGTGATACAACGCTCCACCCAAAATTTCAACGCAGTTCCGAAGCTAAACTCGCAATTACAACGCCCGCCAGATTTCAATAAGGTCACATCTCTGTCGCAGGGCCCATCTTGTCGATATTGTCATCGAATTGGGCACACCATAGAAGAATGCAGGACAAGAGCTGCAAATAATTCCCGATTTAACGACAATCAAGGAAATCGGAATAATTTCCAAAAAGTAAACACAGCTCCGCAAACAAGCACGGCTAATAGACAGCCACAAAACAGGAACTGACAGCGCCAGGAATCCGAGAAAGTCGAACTTCACCGCCGAGATATAATAATGCCAATATCTCTGCAAGATCACCTTCTCCAAATAGGAAGAATAATCGAACTTCATCGGCATTCAGGCAGGGAAACTGTATGCAGCGGGGGGTCGTTTGCGGCAACCCCTCGCAGATAGAAACAACGGCGCAAGTTCATCGCAATCCCGAGACAATATCGACGAAAAACTAAACAGCAAAAAATTAATTCGTATCCCCGTCCAAATTAATAAAAATTCACTAACTCCTTCTTTGCCTGTTGATATATGCTCTGCTCCAAAACTTACCTTTTTAATTGATACTGGAGCAGAGATCAGCTTAATTAAACTCCATCCATTAAAGCCAGATAGCATCTGCTACAGAGATGCTGTCTGCAATAAAAACACATTATTCACAGAGTCCATTTCTACGGAAGGGCTCATCTTTGCTAAATGGAATTTAGAATCTTCGAATAATAATAACTCCATCCTAGAACACCCATTTCAAATAGTGGGAAATAACTCCATCCTCTCATACGATGGCCTGCTTGGTCATGATTTTTTATCTCGATACAATGCGAGTATCGACCATAAAAATATATTCATTTCTCTGGAAGTTAATGAATCTGATTCATCTTATCCATATGAACAATACTATTCAAATTACCCTTATGTTTATTTGAAAAGCGAAAGCCCAGAAAAGGTGTCTCGAACTAAAAGTTTATTATATACGGAGATAACATTCTCCAATAAAAATATTAATACAATCCTATCTCCATCAATTGCTTTACAAAGCAATAACAATGGATCTCTATCCAATACTTCATCAGAAGTGAATACCAAAAATAATGAAAATATATCTCCATCAATAGCCGCACGAAAGGCTAAACTAAATAAAATTCAATCTCCTTCAACAATAGATTCACAAAAGGTGAGGTCTATGAGTAAATATAAAAAAAGAACAAAGAATTTCAATGAATTTTTAGCTCCTTCTAATTCTATCGAGTCGGAATCATCGAATAATTCCTTCAAAATTCCACAAAAGTTGGAATCATATCTCCTTCCTACTAATCATCCGAAAGAAACGGATCACTTAAAAAAAGTCAAAATTCCGGCTCGATCAGAATTCATCATTGAAATTCCAACTCCTTCTATTCAAAATCAGTCGGTCTGTTTCAAGAAGGAAATAAGACCAGGGTTTTTTCTTGGAAATTCGATAGTCGAACCAGTCAACGACATTACAATTGGCGATGCCCACGGCCTAATATCACTGATATATTAGACCAGTTGGTGAAGTCGAAATATTTACCACACTCGACTTAGCCAGTGGATTCCACCAGATAAAAATGGACTCGAAGGACAGGGAGAAAACTGCCTTTAGCACACCCTATGGCCACTATGAATACAATCGTATGCCATTTGGTTTAAAAGGAGCCCCTGCTACTTTTCAACGAGCCATGAATAATGTCTTATCTGGCCTTCAAGGCATCTATTGCTTCGTATACATGGACGATATTGTAGTCCATGGATACAATCTCAAAGACCACAATTCCAGACTCACAGCAGTATTTAGCCGCCTTCGTGATTTCAACCTCAAACTTCAACCCGACAACTGCCATTTCCTAAGAAAGGAAATTATGTATTTAGGGCACATAATTACAGAAAATGGAGTCAAACCAGACCCAGCAAAAATCAAGTCAGTTCAGTCCTATCCCAGACCCAAGAAGGAGCAAGATATTAAAGCCTTCGTTGGTTTCGCATTTTGCGACTTACGCAATAAACTTATTACAGCACCAATTCTATCATATCCCGATTTTGACAAAGAATTTTTTGTCACCTCCGATGCCAGTGACTACGCCATCGGAGCTGTTCTTTCACAAGTTGATGTTCATGGAGATCATCCAATCGCCTATATGAGCCGAGTTCTCAATGGTGCAGAGACTCGTTACTCAACAATAGAAAAGGAGCTCTTAACTATCGTTTTCGCAGTTGAGCAATTCAGACCATACGTTTATGGCAGACAGTTATAATTATAACTGACCATAAACCATTAGTATGGCTCATGAATCTGAAAGACCACTCCTCAAGACTGATGAGGTGGAGGATACGTCTTGAGGAATATGACTACAAAATAGTCCATAAATCAGGTAAGCTCAACACAAATGCAGACGCTCTCAGTAGAGCTATCCCAGAATATAACAAACTTTTTGCAGAACCTGCAACCTGCGTGAATATTGTAACTAGGAATCAAGCCAGAGCTCAGGCCAATTCGGATACTCCCAATGCAAGCATTACTCCAAACTCAACTCCATCGTCATCAAACAATTCCTCAGTCATAATAACTGAGACTAATTTTCCTCTTTTACTGACTATAAATGCGAATCCTAAAGTTTTCATCTTGCCAATGCAAGATACAGAACTTGAAAGTGTGTTGGCTTCGAAACTAAAACTTTCAGATAAATCTCCACTTCTAGCAAATGAACTGAACTTCTTCACAAAAAAGGACTCAAAAATAATCATATCAAAAATTAATTTACCTTGTAGATCGCAAAGAGATAGATCAGACCTCGAAAAGATTTTAACTGAAATCTGCTCATACACAGAAGCAAATCAGTTAAAACAAATAAATATCTCCTTCCCTATATTAGATCCACAGAATCTAATGATTATTAAAAACGCTTTTATCCAGATCTTCGCTACTAAACAAATAAACATAAAGCTCCATCAAGATTCTATTAAATATTTATCCGACATTAATGACATCGAACAAGTTTTGAAGGATTTTCATTCATTACCGACGGGAGGCCATCAAGGCGTTTCCCGTACAATTAAAATGAATCAAAAACCAATTCTACTGGCCTGGCCTGTCGTGGTCAAATATCTAAGGAAACGTAAACTTTGTCAGATGAACAAAGTATCCAGAAACCCTAAAATTACAATGAAAATCTCGAGCATTAGCTCCAAACCTTTCGAAAGAGTGTACCTAGATGTTGTAGGACCTCTCCCAATATCACATTCTGGAAATAAATATCTCCTCACATTTCAAGACGACCTTGCAAAATTTTCTGAGGCTATTCCCATAGTGGACACCGAGTCTAAGATATTAGAGGAAGCCTTCACGACAACAATAGTTTGACGACATGGTATTCCAGAAAGTATCCTCACAGATCAAGGTTCTAACCTCATAAGTGGGATGTTCGCCGAGGTATCTAAATTACTAAGAATAAAACGACTTAAAACTACTCCATATCACCCTCAAACGAATGGTGCATTGGAGAGAAGCCACAGAACCTTAGCGGAATATCTCCGATCTTATGTAACAAAAGATCCACAAGACTGGGATACATGGATTCCTTATGCCATGTTTGTCTACAATACCACTCCTCATTCGAGTACTAATTATACTCCACGCGAACTCCTTTACGGATTCCCAGCCGAAATTCCAAACAATCTGAAATCATCTCCAGCCGTTCTCTATAATTATGACAATTATGCAAACGAGTTAAAAGCGCGTCTACAACATAGCTTCAAAATAGCTAAGGACATAGCCATGGCAAACAAAGACAAATCCAAACTTCAATACGACAAAAACTCCGTCCAAAAATCATTTAATACTGGTGACAAAGTCTTACCAAAAAGCAGAGTACGAGATAACAAGTTCTCACCACTATGGTCAGGTCCGTATGAGATCATGGAGATAAATTCCCCTGAAAATTCCACCATAAAAATTAATAATAAAAACAAAAGAGTCCATAATAATGACCTAAAACTTTTTTCGGACTAATACAGAAAGCTTCATCCTCTTCAAACAGATTTCATTCTAAGTGAATAACGCAATATCATCTTCCAGGTTTTCAAAATGATACAAATGGCAGTCTTCTTAACCTTCATCACTTTAGCCTATGGCGCAGGAGTAAAAATAAAGCAGCTAAACGCTAGTGCAGGTATTTACTTCGAAGAGATTGGCAGAGCCAATCTCTACACAAACGAGTGGAAGATAGTGACATTCTACGACCTGGCGAATTTTAAATCAGAATTCAACAACATCCAGTTCATAGCCCAACAAATTACAGCGACCTGCCAGAAACTGGACAAACACTCAGCCTTGAGCCACACTTGTAACGGTACGTTGTTACAAATTAATCTTATATTAGCAAATATAGAATATAAAACCTGTTACTTGTGACCTAGAATAGGAAACAAAGAGCACTATTCAATGCAGTAGGCTCAATTTCCAAAGCACTTTTCGGCACATTGGACGAGGATGATGCCAAATTGTATGATGAACAGATTCGTAATCTCACCCTTAACCAAAACTCCATCCTATCACTTATGAAAAGCCAAACTGTAATAGTAGAAGAAACAGCTCACATATATAATAAGACAAAAGCCGCAATTGAGAAGGAATTCCTGTATATGCATAAAAAACTAACAGCAGGACAAATAGCTACATCATTAATGGAAAACAGAACATTGGACAATAAAATATCCATTGAACTAGAATCACTCATTTCACTAGTCTCATTAATGGCGTTCAGATACCAAAATACCCAGTCGGAATTAATAGATCTCTTAACAGATTCAAGGCATGGAAAATTTCAACGTGCACTCATTTCCCCAAGACAAATTGAAGAACTTTTATTGAACATCAGGCAAGAATTCCCAAATTCAATGATGCTTTCCATAAATTCCAGAGAAAATATAATTACACAAATTTACAAATTAAGCACAATATCTGCAAATATTTTCAACAATAAGATAATTATTGAGCTCCGAATTCCACTTCCTTTCAAGAAACCATACCAAATACTCAAGGCAATGCCGTTACCGACACTCCTTAACGAATCGTTCGTTCGAACCATCGAAGGAATACATATTAATAGATTACAACCGCGAACATTTGGTTGAATTAACGCTTCAGGATATTCATAATTGCGCAACGTTGGACCATGTGCATTTCTACTGCAAAATTTCATCCCCATCCTAAACACAAATACAAGAACAAACCGATGTGAAGTGAATCTACTAAAGAAGGAACCTATTACACAAAAGTGTAAAATTCTGATCTTGCGACAGGATTACTATTGGACGCAATTATCACAGCAGAACGCCTGGCTTTTCTCTCTGAAAGGATCCCTCTACATAGACATTATTTGGGAAGATTCCATTAATTCACAAACCCTGCATGGAATAGGAACAATGCACATCAATCCCGGTTGTTATGTTCGCAGCAAGGATTTCATTCTGCACGGACATAACGTAAAAATGTCCAAATTCAATTCCATTTTTATCCCAACGATAAACATTTCCAATATAATATGGAATATGACGTCTTCTCCCATGGAAACGTTTATAGAAACAAATCCCTTAAATATTACAACAAACACGGATCTAGAAAAACTTCTCGGATCCGTTCGTTTCCAAAAATATCAAGAATTAATTCCTCTTAATCCAATAAGTATCATCATATTCACCACTATACAATAGTGACAATTGTTTTAATCATCTCTATTACCTGCGTCTATATGTACATTAAATATAAACCAAAAGAACGAAAATGCAAAAACATAACCCTCGAACATGAAATGGAAGGTATGCCTAGAGCTGCACCACGAAAACTTAGGTTCAAGATAACCTCAGCACCACAAAAAAAGAACCACCGGAAACGTTTAACTTACGGACAATAGTAACCTTTTCTCCTCAAATTTTTATCATTTTCAACAATCCCTATCCTCATTCCAACAATCAAATGCACTCTATAATGAACAAAAATTAAAATATTAGTAAAAAAAAAAGGAAGTAAACCTAGACGAAGAAAAAAGAAAAAAATTAACTTGTTATACCATATGTTTAGGTAATATGTACGTACATGTATATATTTATATAAAAATTTTTAAAAAAAAAAAAAAACAAGAACAAAAAAATCACATTCTTGGTGACTAGGTAGAATAGAGTAATGGTTTTTATAAAGAACACATTATTTATTTAAATATCCTAATCAAAATTAATAAATAAATAAATAAGATAATAAAATTATAGGCATTTACATAAAATAAAAGCATAAAAACTATAAAAATGGCAGTAAAAATCATAACATTTAAATAATAATAATAACGCAATAATTTCTCTATGTAAATGCAAATTTTAGTATATATTAGTTAATATTAAATCGTTTGTTTAAAATTATAATAATAAATAATTAAATATAGCAAATATAGTATAGTATGGTAATAACTTTGAATACCAAGGAGAAAATATAAAAAAAAATTTGAATTTTATCACAACTTCTTCTTTATTGAAAAGGAAATCAAAAAAAAAACAAGAGTACAAGTTTGCCAGAAACTTTTTTATTTTATACATAAGAAAAAAAAACAATTTCTCTTAGAATATTTTAATTAAATTTTACTATAGTCTTACAATTTTGTAATTAGTTATAGTTATCTACATAACAGTTGTTTTAATATATATATTTTAACTTTGTTATTTGGAAAGCAAGTTTCCTTCATAAATGAATAAAACTTTCTTTTCGCCAGGGGGGAGGGATGTTGTGACTCAGGTGCCTAAATCACAGCCATAAAGGTCCAGGCACCAATATATTGCCCTACGCAATATATTGATGCATTGCACAGTTGACCCTGAAAATTAATTTAAATTCATGCATTCAAAATTTCATTTAAAATTTAAAATGCATTTCCATTCTGCAACAAAATGCAATTTAGCATAAATTGCATTTTATTATCAGACACACATTCCACTCACACGGTATGCACACTTACCTACATACAGTGTCTTCTTACTTTTTTTCCGTATGTACGCTGTACATACGTACATTACCTACTTAATCCAATCTAATTGTATGTACATACATACATACAATTATCACCATTAGTCGCACCATCTTAAAATTAATATCTCAAGACGGGCGCACAAGTGCATATCGGATTACAGTTTTGCATAGATGCATATATGTAGCTTGCATCAAAACTTTTGTGCATTTTCTCACGTACGATTTTTCAACGTCGTGAGAAAGCAAAAGATAAGGAAAAAGCTTTTAAAATATCATGGGTACCTGGATGCAATTTGCCCAAACCTCGAGGAATTGGATTTTTGAAAACCGCCGAGTAAAGTCGCTCTGGAGAAAAGAGCATTTTTATATATATATATTAATTGAGATCCCTTTTTTTAAAATATATTAAAGTGAAGTTCTTTGACGGATCTATTAAATAAATATATTCAAATATTAAGGTGAAGTTCTTTGACGGATGTATTAAATAAGTATATTCAAAGAGTGAAGTAAAGTTCTTTGATGGATGTAATAAATAATTAATAAATATTAAAATATTAAAACGAAGTTATTTTGATGGAGGTATTAAATAAACATATTAAAACCTGAGCATATTAATTGAAACTCATCGAATCGGCCGTTTCTCCACGTTATACCTAGGAGCACGAACGGGACGAAATATAACAAATAGTGGAATACAGTTCGCTAACAAATGAAGTTAGAAAGTTAAATTAAGAAGATGGCTGTCATCGTAGACGTCCAAGGATTCAAAACAAACCTCAATGAATTTATCACTAAAGAACTGGCAATTTTAACCAATGAAAACCAGATGCAGCACTTTATATTTCAACCACCATTCAGATACAAAGATTTGACTTCAGCTAAAAAGAGACAAGTAAAATGGCATCAACGCAATTTTCATGGATTCCGCTGGGATGATGGCTACATACCGTATCAAAAGCTGTATACTATAGTTGAACCACTGCTTCGAAACAAAACCATATATGTAAAGGGAGCTGAAAAAGTTCATTGGATGCAGAAGATAGTTGGAGAGGGTGAAATCATTATCAACGTCGAAGATGAATACAACTTTGGAAAACTAATTGGGATTAACACAAATGCGCCATCTTGCCAAGTTCATATTGGATAATGTGCGATAATAAATACTTTTGTAATAAGAAATTTTATTGGAAATAAAAACAAATGTTTATAAAACATAAGACTTTTCAATATACATACCCTACACTCAATAATAAAAATTTGCTACATCAAGCCAATGTGTTGTGAAATTCGATCCATGCTTATATCTACAATTTCCCCGCAAAGAAAACTTATTTAGGTTCAGCAAAACCAAGATGACGTCATGCTGATATCTAGAACTTCCCCGCTAATAAAAGAAAATAGCAAAACCAAGGCATGCTGATAGTACCAGCTAATGCCGCTAGGTAACCTTACTCAAGAAATGGCATGCCCGTAGAGGATCTCTGATGCAAAATCATAATAAAAAGCCCACATTTAGGCGCACCACACATCCAAGAAAACCGTAGTACCGGAGCATGCTGGTAGTACCGGCTAATGCCGTAAGGGCGCAGTCAAAACCAATTGACAGTATCGGCTAATGCCGCTAGGGCGCAGTCAAGACCAAATGACACATCCACACACGCGCGCACACACACACACACCACATATCCAAGAAAACCGTAGTACCAGAGCATGCTGGTAGTCCCGGCTAATCCGCTAGGACGCAGTCAAAACCAAATGACACATCCAAGACATTAGCTAGTCAAGGCTCAATGATGTATCCAAGACATAAGCCAGTCACGACTCAATGGTGCATCCAAGACATAAACCATCCAAGACCAATGGTGCACCCAAGACACAAACCAATACAGTCGAGACACAAACCCGCATTTAGTATAGCTCGGCCCTCCTAGCGACGGTGGCGCCATCTGTGACGAAATCCTGGAAGCTAAAAAGGGTGGTCTGGTACCAGCGTAGGATTACCCGAACGGCAGAATCTTATTGAATATCTTCAAAATCCTTTCAAATTATTCAGAATAATATACATCAGGTCACTCTATATTTTACGAAAGAGATAAATTTCGCTTTGGCCGAGATGCTGAAAGGAGATATAAAATTCCCCTCAAATGAAATTCTCATTTTTCCCCCCGAAAATATCAGAGAATCTAGCATGAGTTTCTCCCACTTTATCTCTTCTGAGCAAAATATGTAAACAAAAGCACGTGCTGTTCAAATATCATAGAATTACAGCAGCAAGATGTGTCCATTACAGCAAGAGCATGTGACTTAACTCTGTCAATATTTCATGAAAATCGGTTTTCACAAAAGCGCGGGAACATATTATGACAGTAGGTGTGTTCCATTGGGCTGTGTGAAGTACTCGCGAGCACTTTCCGAATGGAACGCAAGTTTGTGTTGTCAAGAGTAAAACATAACCTCCAATTTCAAACATTTCTGTTATGTTTCTGTTATATCAAGTTTCTTATGAAAATAGTTAGGATAATTAACTATATTACTCAAATTAATTTCATTAAAGGCAACTAAAAATAAAATTATGAAAAACTGGACCTATATTCGAGCTACTTTCCTCGAGCAGTACCTACTATCTAGAAAATTTAAGGATAAAAATTCGTCTCTGTTCGATATTTATTATATTAAAAATTATTACCGTATTTATTTTCATAACGATTATATATAGATTTGAATCATTCTCCTGTTATCGATGAGTTAATTGTGTCTTTATAAACATTTTTTCTCAAATTTCATCTATCTGACATTTCAATAACCACTTAGCATCCAAATCCACCTAGCGGAAAATTCTTGCGTAACTACTCAGCACATCTACTCGCGGATAAGAGCATGAGTAGTTGCGAGTAGGTAGAAGTACTTGGGAGTACTTTACACAGCCCAATGGAACACAGTTAGTATAACGTGAAAACTCTGCACTTTCTCATTTATTTACGAAAATGAAACATTTGCCATTCTGTTTCGATGCATGCAATTTGCGCTTTCACATTTTTATCTTTATTCATAAAAGTTTTAAAGAGAGTTTGATTTCTTTTAATTTGTATTTTTCTTCTTTCTGCCTTTTCTTGCCGTGTGCATTTTAAATGTAAAACAATCGGAAAACTCTTCTGTGTCCTAACTTGTCATTAAGTTGACTTTATTATCGATGTCAGCTAGCTTAAATTTGCCGAACGTTTTGAGGGCAGCAAAAAAGCACGCCTCTCGGACGTACACGAAAATCTTGCAACAATTGGCGAGGCAGAAGATCGCGCAGAATCCAGGTCATTTGGAGTTAGCCTGGGTCTAACACGAAAGGCAGATGTATAAGGAGAAGGTGCGTGATTGGTGCGAAGACAAACTTTGCGAAAAAATTCATTTGCCTTAGGGTAGCGACATACGATTTGGCAGCGACATACGATCAGGTTAAAACCGGACCCGTTTCAAAACCTGAACGAAACCGTAGCTGGCCACGGTTTGATGACGGCTGATACACGGTTTGCTGCCGAATGAAATTCTAAACTCTTGTGACGCGTTATACGTCTCGGTTTTCCCGGAAGGTTTGTTGAAATTTATTGTAGTGCAGTATAGCAAAGTAAATGACAAACTTAATGACAAGTTAGGACACAGAAGATTTTTCCGATTGTTATTCATTTAAAATCCACACGGCAAGAAAAGGAAGAAAGAAAGAAGAAAAATGAAAAAAAAATCAAACTCTCTTTAAAATCTTTATATATAAAAATAAAAAATGTGAAAGCGCAAATTGCATGCAACGAAACAGAATGGTAAATGATTCATTTTTGTAAATAAATGAGAAGGGGCAGAGTTTTCACGTTTTACTCATAAAATGTTCCCGCGCTTTTGTGAAAACCGGTTTTTGCTGAAAAATTGAGAGAATCGGCCAATGTTTTTTATAGCATGGCCAATGTTTATTAATGTCATTTCTATGCTAATTGAGTTTCAATGCATTGCAGAAAATTCAGTTTAAAAGAGGGATGCTTGATTTAATTGGGAATATAAAATTTGGTTCGACATCCACTAATCAATTCCCACAGGTTACTCAGATTTCTAACCCTCAACGTTAGTAGAACGTACACGCAAATTTGATTAAGTGACTGAAATGAATGCACTGGTTACTGGTAAATTTGGATCAAGATCAGTGGTCTATTTCCTAACAACAAATCAACACTATTCACTTTCTTCTACTTTCAAGAAACTACTGCACTTATTTTGTTGATAATAGATATATAAATAGGTATTCAATATATTGGGTTAATATAGAGCAAAAGTTAGAATAACTTAACTTCAAAGCTTACTTAGCTTCAATATTTCGAATAATCGTATTAATACAGAATTATATAAACTGTTCGGTCAGACATCAACACACACTTATTAATACCGATTTATGATGTATGATTTTCAGAAATAGATATGTTGAGACAAAACTCAGTATATAAGTTTAGGTCAGAGATTTTTGTATTACACTGAAAACACATATGGGCAACAAGGTGTAATGTAAGATCGTCAAAAATGTGATATAAATATATATGTAAAAAATAGATATGCACACGAAATGTATAATATATACATATATAAGTCAAAATATAGTCAAATAGATATATGAATAATATTAAAATGTTACAAGTGGCTGGTACTCACCGATCTAAAACTTGGCGCTTGAGGAATTGGCTGCAAGCTAATGTTAAGCCCTTTGTTCTTGGTTAGAACAATTCTTTATTTCCATCGAAACCAGAAATAAAATGTTAATGTTAAAGTCAGTCGAGACCCGACTTAAAGAGTTATCTTAACTTCAGTCGAGACCCGAAGTAAGATTCTTTATTTCCGTCGAGACCAAAAATAAACTCTTTGTTAATAAAATATTATGTCAGTCGAGACCCGAGACAATGTTCATTAAGTCAGTCGAGACCCGGCTTAAAGAGTTATCTTAAGTTCAGTCGAGACCCGAAGTAAGATAATTTAATTTCCGTCGAGACCAGAAATTAATGATTATTAGTAATTAATATACCAGTCGATACCCGATATAAATGTTAGTCCCTAACAACCCAAAAGCCAACTTACCCCAAACAATGCCAAGTGCCAAAAGAGATCGAGATCAGTCAGCTTGTCACTGATAGAGTAGCAGCGGCGCATGATTACAAGAATTGGCAGTGCAGCTGTGATCTTACGGTACTAGCGATAAAATTTGCCTAGCAACGAACAAAAATGCATAGCAACAAGAAATTTAATGCAAATTCTGCTGTGTTAAATTGAATTATATTTGCAACAAATATTCTCTCTATCACGTAGCGAAGAAATTCCCGTTGGATGGTTCTTGTAATGATTATAATGATAGAATTTCAAATAGATCGGTTTGATCTGATTGTATTTGTGCCATGCATTGTATGCTACATGACAACACATGCTTTTGATAGATGGTGTACCTATTTTTGGGAAAATTGTAATTAGATTGAATTTGTTTTCATTTCAGAACTCAATTTCAGCATGGTATTATTGTAATATGTTCCCTTTTCAGGAATTGTTTAAAGTACGAATTTAAACATATGATAATAATTTTAATTTAATCTGCTGGAAGAGGCTATACTTTTGTATTGGATTTGTGCAATATGTTATATAGATGACAAATACATGGCTATGTTGAGTTGTGTACATATTTTTTGCTTAAGAGAAATCAAATTAGATTTAATTTTACTAAAAATATTGATGCTTGTTTTCAGGATATTTTCTTTTCAGAAGTTATCTGCTAAAAAATATATATTCGAAGCAATTTGGTTCGAACAGCATTTCAACAACCATAGTCACAATTTCACTATTCTTCTAATTATTATATTCTTATATAAATTCTACTACTAATGTTTTATTTTAATTTTTATAAATAAATTTTACTCACCGCAAAGTAACCGTTAGTCTTTCTTCTGCACTAATTGGAGCCCCTTAGAAAGTATTTGATTTTGAAATTTTTTCCTTAACTAAATCAAGTAATATATCAAAAGAGCGAGAAGACATTCTATAAAAACTAAAAAACTTGTCTTCATCATTCCTTAAACTTGCATAAATGCAATGAAATTGTCCTCGCGATGGTCTCATTTGATTTAACGGATGCACTGAAAATCTACGTTGCAAATGTGTTTTCCTTTCTTCGTCATCCTCAATTAAAAGTAAAATAATTACAAGTCAATATCACTAATGCTTTCCATATTTTATAACACCTCTAAAAATAAATTACTGAACTGACTTCACTGACTTGTATCCACAAAATAATCGAGAATAACCGTCTCATATGTCGTATAATCACGCCGACGCACGGTAAAAACTGTAGACGGCCAGTCGGACGGGAAAAACCTAATCGTATGTCGCTGCCCTTATAAGATACACCTCGTATAGCCACATCAGTTGATCGTTGCAGTCGACAAAGCTCCTCACCATTATTAGCAAGAACTGAGTACCCAGAGTTTATGCTTTTAAGAGAATCTTCTGCTCTTTGTATTCCATCAGCGAGAACTCTCAATCTGACGGAATCGATTTTTGAAATTGCTGATCGCTTTCTCAATTTTGGCGGACATACGCTTCTCCGAGTCAAGCAGGAGCTGATTTATTTTAGCCAACAGAATAGCCTCAAAATTATGCAATGTTAAAACTGAGTCACTATCACATCCAGTAGGGGAATTTGCAGCAGACGGTGCCAGATTTATTGTAGCTCTGGTTGAGGGAGACGTAGGTGCAAGCGCACTTAAATTAATGCTCCTTTTGCTTTCTCTTAGACCTCCAGAGAGTTCTTTTGTTAGCCGATCTTGCTCCCATAGCGAAGATAATATAAGAAGATTAACGAAATGATAGATTAATTTTGATAATTTACTACTTATGCTGACGAGTTTAAAAAAACACAGAACACCAGAACAGTGAAAAAATTATTGGAAAAAACAGATTTAAACTACTTAAGAACGGAGAAAGACGGGAGCACAAATAAATACCTCTAGACCTTGTTATTGCACATACTATTAGCCTAGAACTTACTTTGAAATACCTAGTTTAACTAATTGTAAATTGTAGTTTACGTTAATTGTAAATTACATGTGCAACCGAAAAAAAAAGAAAACAAAAAAAAACCAAAAAGGAAACAAAATATAAAAATAAAATGAATTATGGTTACTTAGCCGAATTCCCATCTGACCCCTATTCACAGTGTACTTATCAATATAAATTTTAGTTCGACGTTTTCTTGTTAAATTCGATTCGCTTTTTCAAATGTTATAGTATATTTCTCTTACGGAAAGAATGACTAGTTGTATTGTTCGGAAATAAAATATAAAGTGTTGTCTAAAATGGATTCTGTTCATGAAGTCCGCTCGTAAGAGGGGAGTCCGCGCTCGCGGTAATTGACTTGGATTCCTTAGACCCGGGCAGACTTGTTCTGGACATTCATCCTGACTACTCGTCATCTTGATACCAGTTTACTCTACCTGGAGAACATAGTTTACGTTCTAAAATTGAAACTACTAATATAATGTGTGTATTTTGTTGCTGAGTTGTCTCTCCTCTCTCATGGAGCCATCTTAGGATGAAGATCGTATAGATTCATTGCCTCACTCTCTACACGCTCACTACCCAGCAGGAAATATGTCAAGCGCTTGTTAGGGAAGCGCTTCCACACAATAATTAGAAAATATCTTTTTCGAAGCATTCTCTTACCATAGCCAAAGGGATATTTGAGTTTAAGCTTATCCATAACCTATCTATTTTTGTTGTTAAAAGATGACTTATATGCATCTGAAAGCGCAGCAGAACTTTTATTTTTTAGTAGTCAATTGAAGTGTGAGGTTAATTGAAATTTAATTTAATTTAAAATTAAACGAACCGCATTCAGAATAAAACTGAAATTTTTAATAAAGCCATTATCTTGATTCCCTCTGTATTCCCTACAAGTGCTCAAAGACTGCTACCCTACACGCGCCTCAAGAGCGCTAACCCTGCAGCGCTCAAAGAATGCCACCCTACTAGCGCTCCAAGAGTGCTACCCTATAAGCTCTCCAAGAGTGCTACCCTATAAGCGCTCCAAGAACGATTCCCAAGAATCTGCAATTGAGCGCTTCCCTCTGCTCTCGTTAAAACGATATGACGGTGGGGAAGCGCTGCAAACGTCCAAAGGAGCGCTCCTGCTGGGTAGGCACATTGTACACAATGATGCACAAAATGTCAAAGGGTGGCTGGGGAAATTGGAATCTAAGGATATTACATCAAGTCCTCTCATTACTTACAGGTAAGTGGTGTAAAAGGTCCCTTCAGGAACATATGTGTGCTTCGTTTCATAGTAGGCACAAATTTTTAGTATATTCTGAATTAAATTAGAACAAACATTGGTTAAATTTTGTACCATACAATCTTCCCAGAAGAAATTTTTTCATAGGCGCCGCAGATAATTTCACTTTTCAGATTTCTATATTTTGTTTGGCCACGTATTTAAAAATATTATAATATATTTGTTCAAGAAGGCAGTTTTTTTTCGTTTTGTTTCTTCCTCCTTGGTGGAATATCGGAGTTTTTGCCTCATATAATTCACAACCAGAATTTATTCTGAGTTTATATGAGATGAGAACTATTTGATCTGTTTCAAGCGCACGCAGAAAACCAAGCCGTACCGATGAGTGTAAGGTTTTCTGCTAACACAAAACGCTTCTTCTTCCTTTTTGTTCTTTGTTTTTTTCAGCCCACTGCGGGCGTACACAGGTTCGATTCGTTTCGAATGAATCTGGTTTTTAAAATGTTGTTAAAATTTTTTTAATCAATTTTTTTCTATTTTTCTCAATTTTTTGCTTTTTTTCATTTTTTTATTTGTTTTCTTTGTTCTATTTTTCATTTGTTTTTCAAGTCACTAAATTTCGCTATTTGGGACCTGTTGATGAGTCAAAACCATGACTTGAAACTTGTCACCCAAAATAAAATGGGTTGAGTGATGAAATAACAAATAAATTTTTTTTAGCTTTTCTACATACCGTAGAATCCAAAAAAATGTCTTCTTGAACAAATATAAGTTTGACCCAGTAAAAAATCTTAAAGAGTAATCTCTATTAGGGCGGTATCCGTGCAGCCAAACGTTGCCCAAGGTAGCCATTTGTTACGATGGTAACCAAATTGACAAGACTGGTCACCCCTGAGAAAAGAGTGTCCAGTAAGAATTGACACGAGTGTTCTCAGAGTTGCCTTGTTAAGTCCTAGTAGCTATTATGTTGAGTTTGGCTTAGGTTTCTCCAAAAGTTATTACGTAGTTCTACTCGACGGGTCATTTAACCAGACTCAGGCCAAACTATTAGTAGTGAGGTATTTTGGTGGAATCTCAATTTGGAGGGAAAAGCCCCCAGAACGCTCCAAGGCGAGAAAGGTTTCCCATCTTTTCATTTCTACTTATATTGCTGTGACCTGGCACCCATAAGATGAGTAGGTAACTCATTACACCGAGAAAGCAAATTCAGAATATTTTACATTCTTGTCCGAGCAGATGGCAATCTCCTTGTTCTCACTATCTGAGTTGACAAGATACTGCGCACTTTCAGGACGGTCTTGAATTCCGCCTAGAAATTCCTGACGTGGTTTTCGAGACGAATTTACATTTCCACATGGGGGTCCTCACAATAACACGCTTTTTCCAGTGTTTTTCCCCGATTTGGAACCATATGTGTAAAGAACAGGGTGTGTCAATGGTTGAAGTACAAATTGTTATTTTCGTTCTGCTCTAGATAGGTTTTTCATTTTAAAGTTGGCTTTTAGCATGGTCTCAAGGATGTGATAGGTGTCCCTGTTGATGTCAGGCACACTCGACTGCACAAAGCTAGCTCTGATTGAGATGCAATCTTCGCGCTGTAATTGACGCCTCCTTCTTGATGTAAATTTGTAGAGGTGGATTTTAAGGATAAGCTCAAGGGCCCGAGTTTTTCAAATCAATTTACTACTTTAAGTTAATTATTAATTTTGATTTAAAACTTTAAGAACAATTCTAATTCTGCAGCTTATTTTAATAGTTTCTGTTGATTTTAATTTCGGAACTTCAATCGATTATGCAGAATTATAAATTGTTGCTTGCTTCCGACTTCAGCTCGTAACCGTTTTGAAGGGAATTCTGAACTTTTCCCAAGGTTTAGATCTCGCTCTCTGTAATCTTAAACATTTAAGTAACGATCTATATTTTTGCAAATAATATGCCTCTCTTGCAGGTTCGGAAATTACAACTGTTCCATACATAATATAATTTTCAATTTTTTTGAGAATTCTCTTAAATTAATAAAAAAGACAACAGAAAAAACCAGCTAATTGAGAGTCCGACTCGCACACCAAGCGTTCCGTACCATCGTAAGTATTCATACTCAAAATAGTATATGCACAAAGGTCAGATCAAGTTTGAAGCCCCTATATGACGCAAGAACATTTGTTATTTCTAGTTTCACTTAGTATATTGACTATATCTATAGTCTGAAGTATGGGTATATTTTGTTAGTTGATATTTGTATGTATTGCCATTATTAAAACCAAGCGAAAAACGCAAAAAAACACGTTTCTTGTATGGCGACCAATTTAATTTTTGAGGCCAGCCCGTCCCTTTAACTCGTACACGAATTTGTCTGTCTGTATATTATTTATATATTTCTTTTTTACTATTTTCGACACTCTCGTAAACCCACTTTTCGTTATTACAGCCAGCTGAAATTTGGCGCACAGGTTCATGTCGCGTGACAATTGAATATATCAAAATTTTAACCGGAAATTTCCATGGAAAACCCGAAAAATCGGGAAAAATAATTTGAAAATTTGGTACAAATTTGATTGGTGATAAATCCGTTTCAGGAAAAGTGCAGTTTTTCGATTTTTCCGAACAAATTTTGCGGAATTTTCCGACTTTTCCGGTAATAAAGTTTTAAATTATGCAAGATCAAGTTCCCTATCAACTGGCATCATTACTTTCTCTCCGACAATGGTGAAAACTTGCAGAAAAAATCGAGTAAAATTCATGTAAAACGCTTTTCCGGAGTTTTTCCGACCAAGGAAGCGTTTGAGCGTTTTTCAACCTAAGATGAAGTGGTAGAGCGAAATGAGTTGCATAAAGTTGCTTTTGTGGAAAACTCTATGGAAAACCCGGAAAAGCGGGAAAATCATTGGAAAAATTTTCATCGATATAATAAAATAAGTACAAAACGAGTTTTCAAAGAAAAGTGAGGCCAAGCCTCATGAAAAAGTAGAAAATAAAGTTTGCTTCACACACAGAGGTGGACTCAGATTTTATTCGCTGACAATCACCGATATATTTCAGTATGATTTGATTCATGAAGAGAAAGAACATTCAAGAGAAATGTCCCAATCAAAAAATCTGAGTCCACTTCTGTGTGTGAAAATGTCAAGTATCTACCTATTACGGTTCATGAGATACAGCCTGCTGACAGACAGACGGACGGACGGATAGCGGAGGCTTAGTAATAGGGTCCCGTTGGCACCCTTTGGGTACGAAACGAACACTTAAAAAGATAAAATATAAAACACAACTTTTTAAAAAGACTGCTTCAAAATCCGCACTAAAAAATAGAAAATTATTTGTCCCTTCTCTTAATGAGTACACATCACAAAAGTTCTCTACAATTCACTTCATTTTGCATTTAATTAAATTTTGAAATTTTCAAGGTACACAAAGAAAACAAAGCAAGAGAAAGTTTCTTAGCGCTACAGTAAATAACAATTTCCCGAAATTGAAATATGAACTCCTAATGCTCATCAAAATAACAAATTAAATTATAGCTTAATGCCGTACTTTGCTTCTTTGTGTGCCCTAAACATTCCAAATTTAATAAAATGCAAAATGTAGGGAAACTCTAGAGAACTTATGCGATGAACTCATTAAGTGAAGGTAAAAAATGTTCTCAATTTTTTGTGCGGATTTTAAAGCAAAGTCTTTTCTAAAAACATTTATTTTTACCTAGAGTGATATATTTTGATGCAAGAAAGCTGAAATATGAACCGTTGTGGTCAAAGAAATAGGGTTTACCGTTCTTCTCCGATACAATATCCAGAAATTATGGACCATCTGCGATTTAATGTAAAAAACACCAAAAGTAAACGCTTGCTGACAGCTTCGATATCTGGCTTGTGGAATCGTTTTGTTGAAAATGATATTTTTCCATCAAAAGTTAGATGCTGTTACACGTAATATATTACAATAAGATTTGATATGTTCGACATGAAGTTGTCACCCAGAACTGAATGTCATATCAAAATATCTTTTGAGCGCTTTTGCTTTTATTTAATAAAAAAAAAAAAAATTTGCATCCACCAGCACAAAGGTTAGAGACGAAGAAATTTTGCGGCAATTCGAGCCATGTTCTAATAGACGAATAACAGTTACTACGAATATTATCTTCACTTCTTTACGGTTAGAAAAGTCTTGCATCATAATAATACTACAACTTTCGGTACATAAATCAAATCAGAAGAGATGTACCGGGCAGCGCAAAGAACCGTAGTGATTTATATTCCACAATGTTTACGAGATAACGGGACTTAAAGGGTATGTTTTTTTTAGATCACCCTATAACTTCTGAATGTTACACCCTCAATGATTTGTTAGATAGATAATCGTTAAACCTTTCCAATCGTTTATATAATTTTCCCCTGCTCCTCCCCGTTTAGCATTTATGGCTCAACAAATTTAAAATTTAACTAGTTTTTATACCCTAGAATCTAGATGAAATCTATAGGGTATATTAAGTTTGTCATTCCGTTTGTAACGCACAGAAATAATGATGGTAGAGCAAAAGTTATTGGACACCCAAGCATAATATTAAAAAATATTCTGATTTTTGCATGCCCGTATGTCCGTCCGTCCGTTCGTGCGCACGATAACTCGAGAACGCGTGTACTTTTAAAATTAAGTTCGAAAATGAGACAAATAGGACAACCTCTTTCGTGGGGTTGCCATACAAAAATTTCGTTTTCCACTATACATTTGGATAATGCCTGAGAACGCGTTGACATAGAGAACTGAAATTTAGTACATGGTGTTTTCATAGTAATAGCAAAAAATTTTCAAAAATGGAATAAATCGGGGAGCACTTTCTTGGTGTTGCCCTATAGAAGTTTAGGCTTTTAACGTATACTGTGAAAACGATCAGTCCTAGACATTTTTATTGTACTAAAAAATTCTTGAGAATATGAAATCCTATAAAATAGATTATAATTATTTTTTCTTATTTCATACGGGCATTCATCTAGGATATTGTTACGTGCAACAGAAAGAGACAACTGGTGACATCTATTGGAAATGGAGAGTAAACAACTTCAGGTACGGAGAATCGATGATGGAATCTTCGGGAAGTTTGAGACATAGAATAGTCAAGACGATTCTGGAATATAACACTCAAGAAGAAAGTCTCCAGGGTATAAATATAACATTTGCCGCCGCCAAGAAAAGAGTCGTGTCTTAGACATTGCAGTGTTAACGAGTGAAAGAAGCGAAAGTGTTTGGATTAGGATAATTGAACGTACAGTATATTAGCGATAATTAAAGTTGAGCTGATAAATTGAAGGTTTATGAATTGTATAAGATCAGAAGTGAAATAAAGAACTTGTATATTAAAAATGTATATTGTGTTTTAAATAACGAACCAAAGGCCACGCTCGCAACAGTACCATAAGAATTGGCTTTAGGCCAATTTTAGCTTCGCTTTAAAATGTGTACCCAAAATGTAGCCTTCCGACGTTTTTTGAACTTTTTTTTAACATATCCAGCGAAAACGGTGTTAAATGTTCATTCCAAAATATAATTGCCTACTTTCAGGCATTTAATGAACTTTTTCGCTGGATATGCTTTAAAAAAAAAGCTCACGATTTCTGCTCTCAAAAGCTCAGTGGAACACAAACGCATAAAAGTATGCAACTTGAAAATTGAAAGTAACCACATATGTGCATGCAAAGCTATGATGCTGTTATATTCGTGTGCGTTCTATTCTAAAGCATTTCGACGATACGGGCATTTGCAGAGTAGTAGGATTGCATAGGCATATAGCGAGATTCCAGATTTGTCAAATTTTAAAACTAATTTTTCTGTGTAAACTTAACTGTGAGATTTTTAGCTACATCCAATCAGAAAATTAGAAAAATATGTTATATTTATGAATATTTGGCAGTGTAGCGTGGTTTTATTTGATGTATTAAAAAAAATAAAGAAATAAACACACGGGTGGTGTTTAACAAAATTAATTTTATTTATTCTAAGAAAACAAAACGAACAATTTTAATGCTACTCTATACTGTTATCTTTATTATATTACACAAGATAGACCATCGGACCCAGTTGGGTGCTCTTGGTGCAAATGTTGCGGATATAATTAGATGAATGAATCTATCCGTCAAGTCAAGTCAAGTGTTCTTCACACGCGATTAACGAAATAAAACGAATTATGGCGAATTTATTACCGAACCGATATCCCGGGATATTTGAAAATGTTTACGTACAGGCTTTAATTTTGGCCTAGAATTCACTTTTGTCTTTGATTCACTTTGCACTTTAATTGTTCGAATTTATATTAACTTAAGGTTACACGATGTCGAAATTATTACAGCCTGTTGCGCGACGGCAAGCTGTGTTCTTGTCTGTTATTTGATAATTTTGGAATTTAGAGGAATAGGGAAGTTGGATGGTAGTGGGAAGTTGTGGAATGTTAGAGATTTCTCTAACTTGTTGTAAGTTGGAGACCGGCGTTTCTTCCAGCATGGTGAGAAATATCCCGAAAGTCCAGAATGGTCCAGCGTTGATAAATCCCACGATGATCGAGATGCCTGGATGTTGTCCTATCCACGATGGTGGCTTCCTGCACTAGTGAAGAAAGTAAATCTTTCGCCCAGGTAATAAATGTTTCTCGTTTCCGAGTTGATTAGGTGGAGAGGTGATAAGTAGTGGTGATTTTCAACTTGAAGTTGCGTTGAAAGCTGGCTAATGAGGGGGTTAGGATGTTGAGAGATCTTCTCAAGTTGTTTGACCGCGAGAGAAAGGAGGTAGTCCTCGATTGGAGTGATGTGTGCACATACAAAAAGGTGTTGGGAAAGTAGTGTCCGTCAGGTTTTCTATACACTCCTGTACAGGCCCTTAGGATCTTTCTTTCGAGGGCGCTAATTTGCTTCATATAGGATGGTGAAATGGTGTGCCAGATGGGGAAGCAATAGCATATGATTGGGCGGATGAGCTGTTTATATATAAGCAGCTTTGTATCTTTCGGGAGACCGTTTCTCCTTCTGATAATAGGGTTGAGTAGGGAGTAAGCGTAGTTTGCTTTCCTCATGGTTAGCTTGGCGTGGTTGTTGAATTTCAACAGATTATTGAAAGAGACACCAAGATATTTGGCGTTCTTTGAAGGCTGGAGCTTTTCGTTGTTGACTTCAATTTCTATGTTGTTGGCTCGTGTGGCGAGATTGGGTCTTCCCCTTGTGGAAGGGTTTCGGATGCAAATCATTTCAGATTTATTAAGATTGATTTTGATGCCCCATTTTCTGTAGTATTCGTCAAGTTTGAGGACATGACGCTCCACTTTCGTAGCAGCGAAATTGGATGACATGGAGTGAGCGTACGTAAGGGAGTCATCAGCATAAAGTAGTGTGGTGGAATTTGAGTCGTTGATAGGCTGGTCATAGGTGAAAAGATTGAAGAGAGTTGGTCCGAGGACCGAACCTTGGGGGACACCAGCACTGACTGATATTTCCTGAGATTTGACATTCTCAATTTCTATGAAGAAATTCCGAGATGACAGAAAGCTATGTATAACCCGGGTGAGATAAGGCGGGAACTCGAGGTTTATAATTTTGAATATTAGCCCGTTTGTCCAGACTGAGTCAAACGCTTTCTCTACATCAAGGAAGCAGCCTACTGTCTGCTCCCTTTTGTTGAGGGCGTTTGTAGAATCAGAGAGGAATTTGAGCAAAGCGTGAAAAGTGGAGTGCTGGGGCTTGAAGCCGAATTGGGTATCTTGCCTGATATTTAGGTCGAGGCAGGTATTTTCTATGTGTTGGCGGACTATTTTCTCAGATTTAATACTATATTGGCATCTTCGATAAAATCTACTCCCAGAAGTGTTCGGTTCTCAACTGAATTTGTAAAAACAATCAACTGAGTTGGTATAACCTTCCTTCCCAGTCTAATGTTTAGGTTGGTCTACAATACCTCTTGTGGTCGTCACCACAGAACAATATACGCATAATGCTTCCTGAACGGATATCCATTATCCATAAGTTGTGTAGGTATAGAGCTGGTAACTGGCAACACTCATCCTAGCACCAGTGTCAAGAAATCCAACACCAATGTTTCCGTCAATTTGAATTTTGATGGAAGGTCTTTGTCGCACTGGGATTAAAGTACTTTGTTGATTAACGTCAAATGTACAGAAATTTACGCTGTCTGCCTCCTTGGGTATGTTACATTTTGGGCACTTGCTTCTGACATAACCTGGATTTCCACATCCATAGCAAGTGAGTTTATACTTAGTTGAGCTATCTTCACTTTTAACAATTGTTGCATAGCTCTGCTGGTTCACTTTCACATCTTTTGCTTGCTTCTTCCTACACACATGGATACTGTGTCCGTAGTTTTTACAGAATTCGCATCTTACTCGTTTTTTACAAGTGTCTTCTTGAAATGCCCTTTTCTTTTCCGTAACATATTGAGCAGATTTTTCTATTGCTGTTTCTTCTATTGCTCGTGCTTGCGTCAATAATTCGTGAAATGTAGATATCTTATCTCTGTTTATCCGTGAACGAATGTTGATATGCAGCAGTCCAAATAACAAGTCTATTTGCTGCGCTTCGGTGTGAGTTTTGTCCGGGAGTTCCGCTAAAAGAGCTCGTTTTTCACATAGGAAAATATCAGTGTGAACACTAGCATCTTGTTTGGTGTTAAATAGCTCACCATAAATTATATGTGCCGGTTTTGTAGGAGCAAAAGCATTCCTTATCAACGTCACAGTTTCGTCCCATGTTTTAACTTGTGACTTTACACCTTGCCACCAAGTAGCAGCAAGTCTTGCAAAAGTAGTGGCAAACTAAGAAGGGCCTCCTTGTCACTAATGTTGATCACACTTTTAAAAACTGTTGTTGCAGTTATAAATTCATCAACTTTATTCCTGGATCTAGTGCCGTCAAAACGTGCTGTACAATTCACAAACCTTCCCACTGTTGGCCGACCAAGCGATGCGATGAGTTCCTGGAACTGTTCTTTCGTTAGTTGCACAGGATCAGACATGATGACTGATGTTGGATTCAGACGAGGACTGCAGCGAATGGGCTTGCTAGACAATAGCAAGCGTTTCCTCTTTGCCACGGTGTCGTGGTGATGGCTTCAAGTTGGGCGTCAAATGTATCGTGGTTTTATTTTATATATTAAAAAAAATAAAGAAAGAAACACACGGGTGGTGTTTAACAAAATTAACTTTATTTATTCTAAGAAAACAAAACGAACAATTTTAATGTACTCTATACTGTTATCTTTATTATATTTCACAAGATAGACCATCGGACCCAGTTGGGTGCTCTTGGTGCAAATGTTGTGGATATAATTAGATGAATGAATCTATCCGTCGATGGTGCTGGCTTTTTATAGGGATGTGGTGAGCTTCCATGTAGTGTGGTGAAAGCTTCCTTGCAGTGTGGTGAATTTGGGCGATATTCTATAAGTTGATGGTGAATATATTGTGGGTGTGCTGCCAATTGCGATGAAATATATATATATGGGGGCTGCCAATAATGATATAATAAAGTAATGTTACAGCAGGGATTTTTTCCTAATTCCATATTCCGTGAGTAGAGTGTCAAAAATTAATTCAGAGCCTGCGGCAAATGCGTCGAATGCGTCTACCAAAATCATTTCTCTGTGAAGCAAGAGGGAGAGTATAAATTGGCCCTGTTATAAAGACTGTGGATGAATTAACTGTCTATTTCTGTACTAACAGAAGAACTGATCTTTCTTTAAATGAATTTAGGCAGTATGATGATTGAAGAACGAGTTAATCGCAAGTTATAATCTCACAATTTTATTGACATTATCCATAACTACAGCTATTTATTTGGATCCAAGCTTGCTATGTATATAAAGAGGACGATTAATCCGATCAAGAGGGCATTCCAAGTACCTGAGAGCGTTCCAGATAATCCATCATTAAAATTAGTCAACGGATGCGTCTTTCATAGAAGACGAAGAGTAAACTCAAGTTCGTGAGGTTACTGAATATAATATAGCTTAGATCCAAAGGCTCCAAAAGGTACACTTGATTCTTGACATAAAAATCTGAACAAATATGTCAATGACTTCTGATCTACGAATGTTTATATTGCGACCAAATTCCTTTACTTGACCGCTGGTTCTTCCGTAGAATGTGTAAAGGTATTTAACCTTTGCACTAAAGTTGCCTGCAGGTACTAAACCAACAAACTAATTATTAAGACCCGATAATTTCTGTGATCAAGGTACTTTACCTGTATCACGAGCTTGTATGTAGGTACTTAACCAACAAACTAATTATTGTCGATGATGATATGATAATAATTAATAAAATTCAAAGACTACACCATTTATTTTAAAGCTCAAAATAATTTATACAAAAAAATGTGCTGCAACTTACTTACTAAATTCACAGTAACAAAAATTGCATGCGCGTTATGAAATTTGTATTTTACAGACCAAAACTTTTCTTATGTACGATAATTTCAGTTCTCATAGAATGCTTTCATTCTTGCGTCACTTAAGCGGTGTATATGTCGTCTAAAGAAGTAATCTGAGTATACACATTCTGTAAGAACGGCAATTATTGTCGCTATTTGTTGACTGAAGAATTTGTCCAATTATAGAGTAATTGTTTTCTTCGATAAATTATAAATTACGAAAGTTAGATCAATGCGTGATTTAACAACGAGTATGTTCAATATTTGTATATATCACACTGCAAAACCGGTTCACTTGTAGCATATACTATGTTAGTTATCGTTATAAAGAATGAAGGGTTCTCTTTGGAACCAGTGCTCAAGTTTAATCTGATATCCGTTTAAGTAACTAACTGCACTTCCTTCGAAAAACGGAAAATGGTATTTGAGAGGAAAGCAGTGATTTTAGGGCCATGAGTCTCAAGGAAAGTGTTATCAGGACATCCCAAGGAATATATTGCCATACTTTATCCTACTTATTTACCGAACACACTGCATACAATCTGTCAATTACCATACCTCATCAATTTTCGTTCAGTTTTCTGAATTATATACAGAAGAAACTCGTTTGGAGGAACAGAAGACTTTCCTGAAAAACTCATTAGACGAACAAAATTTGAAAATTGAAGGAATCGAGCAGGAAGTGGCGGAAGCTCAACAAAAAGTCACCGAGCAGCTTGACAGTTTCAAATCAGATCTGGAAAGAATAAAGCGTCGTCAGCCACTAAACGTAGCAACTGGAATATCCGAAGCAGGTAGAATGAAACCTCCCATATTTGATGGACAAAATTCGTGGCATATCTTCAAGAGACAATTCGACGCAGCTTCAGAGGTAAATGGATGGAATGATGAAGACAAATCTATAGGTCTGGTGTTAGCACTTGGAGGTCCTGCGTCAGAACTCTTACAATCTGTACCGAGTGAAAATCAACGGAATTACTCTTCATTAGTACAGGCGATTGAATTACGTTACGGAGATGAGCACATGCAGCAAGTATATCGCCTACAGTTGCGCAACAGGATTCAAAAGCATGGCGAATCACTACAACAACTGCAGGCAGATGTGGAAAGATTAGCGCATCTTTCATACTCCAGTGTAAATGCGGATGTTCTCAACGAAGTGGCGACGGAGGCATTTGTTAACGCTATTGCAGATCAAAATATACAACAAGCGTTAAGGCTAGCAGGAAGGAAATCAACAGCAGAAGTCCTAGCCTATGCATTAGTGTATGAATCCGCCAGACAAGCTTCGCGGAGTGCAGTACGAATGAGAGACTTTTCGGCGGACGAATGTACTTGTAATAGAATGCATTCATCCCAGAGCTCACCTTTGCGTGGTATCCTTCAATGCTGGAATTGTAATAGACCAGGACACCTACAAAGAGACTGCAGAAAACGCCGACGAGTGGAATCTCTAGATGAAGAGAGGAAAGTGGAATTGCAAAGATATCCATCTGAGCAGCAGACTTGCAATAGATTAATAGATTGCAGTTATCACTGAGCACCCCTTCACGTAGTGTTCTTCGATGTTGGGATTGTAATAAATTGGGACACCTTCAAAGCGACTAAAGCAAACGCCGTCGAAAGGAATCAACTGAACAGAAAGGGAGAGAAGAATGTCCAAGTTGGCGAGCTAGAGAGCAAACTATTCATAGGGAGACTAGAATCCAAACTTATGGCTTTGAGAGCCAACACAGGAAAGGACGTATCCATGGAAATGCAGAAGCCTTGGTACAACGTCAATGGGAACCTCAATGTAAGCATTACGGCTGGGAGAAAGGAAATGACAAAAGAGCTACTATACAGTTGGTAACTGTGGAGCCATCAACAGGTTGGGACATCGAGAGTTTGCGAACAGCGCAACGAGAAGATCCGGACATTTCGCCTATTCTTGCTTGGAAAACAGACATAGCTATGACTTACGTGCGAATTCAGCAGGATTCAATGAAGGTGATCTTGTTTGGCTTTACAACCCGAACCGACGTAAGGGATGCTCTCCAAAATCACAACAATAGTGGGAGGGACCGTATTCAGTAGTAACTAGAATAAATGACGTAGTATACAGGATTCAGCGTGGTACAGGAGGCAAACGAAAAATCGACCATCTGGATCGCGTGTGTCAATACTACAAGCATCAAGACCGTGGACCACCTGCAGTGTTACGTGCAATAGAAAGAGACAACTGGTGACATCTACTGGCAATGGAGAGTAAACGACTTCAGGTTCGGAGAATCGATTATAAGGTTCAGGAATAAGAATGAATAGAACAGTCAAGAAGCTTATGGAATAGAACACTCCAGAATAATCCGGAGAGTTTCTAGGGTATAAATATAATAGTTGTCACCGCCAGAAGAAGAGTCTTGTCTTAGACGTTGCAGTGTTAACAAGCGAAATGAATAAAGGAGCGAAAGTGTGTAATTAGATTGCGATAATTGAAGGTACAGTGTTAGCGATAATTAGAGTTGAGTTGATTAATTGAGGAATTTTATATGATTAGAGTGAAATAAAGAACTTATATATTAATTATTTAATATTGTGTTTTAAACAATGAACCAAAGGCCAAGTCCGCAACAATATATTTAAAAAATAACTCCATCCAAATTTTAAGAAGTTCTATTTTCTACGTTATAAAACTTCACCAAAACCCATTGGCGATTAAAATACAAAAGAAAAAAAAAAGAGCGGGACTGCGCACTTTGAGATATTCATGTATAGCGGAAATATCCATTATTTTCCAAATGCAAATTTTCAGAAAAAGTTCCTTGATTAGTTTTTCTCGGAAGCTGCAAAGCTTACCAAAATGAATAATGCTTATTTCGTGGAGATGCGATGATATCAATTTTTTAAGTTACATCTGCTAAGAAAAATTTGCCACTTTTCTCAAATTTCAAAAGATCTATGCTCTCGGTAATATATCAATCGCAACAAAATGTTTTCAGAAAAATTCTACTTATAATATAGCCAACCATCCTGTGAAATTTCATCTAAATCCAAGGTAGTATATTCACAAATTTACACAAATTTAATCGACCTTCTGTGTAACGACCTTATAGGATTATTTATTTTTCATACATATATACAAAGGGGAGTGCCCATTTCAAGTCAAATACCTCCAGAAATGAGAGATATCTTGAACGATGCATTATGATACTCTGAAAATATTTTAATAACAATGCTTATTTCAATTAAGAGGGGGAAGCCTTGGGGGCATGTCAAAGTTGGATCTAGTACATTTTGAAAAATCTAGTACAGAATCGAATTCCTTACGTCCTGAGAAGAAGTTTGAGTACCCACACTCCTATATTTGGAGGCTTAAATAGCTTTTTATAGCTGTTACGAGACTCAAGAGTTTTTTGGGTCGAATTTGAATTGAAACAATCGAAAATTAATTATTACAATAAATATTTATTGATATACCGATTACAATGTTATCGCCGCGTGTGTACCGATTAGAGTGACTTCTTACTTACAACTCAACTAATGATATAATTTACTCTAGTACGAATATACAAAAATTTACTACAAAAAGAATTCAATTGGTATAATCATGTTCTAGAACTAAGTACTTCAAAATTTAGACATAACCAGAATTCTCATCCATGGAAATTTGGACATTACCAGGCTTCTCGTCCATACCGGCCACCTTGAAAGCATCCGCTTTCAAAGAGGAATATAATGAAACGTATGACTCGCTGCCGTATTCGATCGGGAGTGGCGATACCTTTGTTATTGCTCTGGAACATATACCATTTGCTGTTCGTACGCTTACTACTCTTACGAGTTCATCGGGACCTCTATGAACTTCTACCACTCGACCGAGCTTCCACTTCATGGATGGAATGTTGTCATCCTTTAATAAAACCACTGTGCCGATCTTGATATTTTGAGATATCTGCTTCCATTTAACTCTCTGCTGCAGAAGCTGCAAGTACTCCTTACTCCACCGGGACCAAAAATGCTGTTGGATATACTTGAGACGCTCCCAGCGATTGAGCGTACTCAGATTCTTCTCCCTATAATCAGGCTCAACTATGTCTGTAAGAGAAGAGAAGATTAAGAAATGAGCAGGAGTGAGAGCGGATAAGTCATTTGGATCAGGAGTGAGGGGTGTTATTGGACGTGAATTTATTATGGCCTCTATTTGGCAGGCGACTGTAGTCAGTTCCTCGTATGACAAAGCTGTGCATCCCATAATTCTCCGCAAATGATGCTTTGCTAGCTATATGGAGCTCTCCCACAATCCGCCGAAGTGTGGGGAACGGGGCGGTATGAACTTCCAATCGATGTCTTGATTTCTACAGGCTTCGCTTATTTGATGTTTGTGATCTTCAGAGTTAAAGAACTTACGAAGATCGATCATTTCATTCCGAGCTCCAACGAAGTTTGTCGCATTATCCGAGTAGATCGTCGTACACTTTCCTCTTCGAGAAATAAATCTTTTCAATGTCATCAGGAATGATTGAGTGGTGAGATCTGAGATAACCTCAAGGTGAACTGCCTTAACTGCGAGGCACACAAACAAACAAATATAGGCCTAACTTCGCTGCCTTCCTCTAACGCCGCATCGAATCGTAAATGGCCCACAGAAATCTACTCCGGTGTTAGTAAATGGACGCTCCAGTTGAACACGATGACTAGGAAGGATGCCCATGATCTGGTGAATGGACTTTGGTTTCGCGTAGCAGCAAACAATGCATTTATCCAATACAGACCTTCCATTTATTATCCAGTACTTGTTTCTAATGATTGCTAGTAGCGTTTGTTGTCCAGCGTGAAGATAGGGGTAGTGATAGTCTCTTATAACTGCTGTAGTAAAACAATGTTTAGACAGTAGCAGAATTGGATGTTGTGCATCAAAGGAGATATTTGCGTGCTGCAATCTTCCTCTTGAGTAGCTATTGGCGTATCTTGATACTGCGATTAGGTCTTCTGGAGCTTGATTGCTGATAAGTGAGAATTTGATCGACCGCCTTTCTGGAACTATCAGTTCCTTTTCTAATGATGTTGGTGGCCATTCCATTTCTTTGTCGTACAAGAAGTTTAGGCCTTCAAACCAGTTATTAGAGCTGCATAATTCTAATGGACTCGCACCTCGACTAACTATATCGGCTGGGTTAAGCACTGTAGGGACGTGCCGCCAATTATTATTGTCAGACGATCTTTGAATCTTGGCAACGCGGTTTGCTACAAGCGTAGACCATCTTGAAGGATCATTTTGCAACCACGTTAATACTACAGATCAGTAAGTCTAACAGAACGTTGTGGCATTATAGAATGTTGAGGATGCCTTTACTCGAACCAAAAGCTGTGCTAATAATAAAGCTGCACATAGCTCCAAACGAGTGACTGTCTTTAAGGGTGCTATTTTAGATTTAGCACATAACAGTCGCACTATAATTTTTCCACATGACGTTTCCGAGTGAATGTAGATGCAGGCACGGTACGTCGCTGAGCTGGCATCGCAGAAGCCATGGACCTGAATTTTGCTGTTGGGGAGTGCTATATATCTTGAAGTAGTTATCTGTGATAGCGCACTAAAATCCCTTCTGAACTTGCGCTATAGCTCGTGCAAATGTGTCGGTATCCCATGATAATTTGATTTTCCATAAGCCTTGCATAAATATCTTGGCCTTCGCAATCACTGGACTTATCAATCCTATGGGATCGTACATTCGGGCAATATCCGAAAGAACCGTTCGAATTATTGAGGGAAGCCTTTGAGGGGATTCTTTGTACGAAAATCGAAATTCGTCTAACTGCGGCTACGAGATAAGACCCAATGTCTTAATTACATCATCATCGTCAATGCGGAGGCATTGCTCCTTATCAACTTCAGCGATTCCTTCCAATGCTCGTACGTCGTTTGCGCACCATTTTCGAAGGAAAAATCCACCTCTTCTTAATAGATGGTTAACCTCATCTCGAATCTTCAGTAAACCCTCGATGCTATCAGATCCAACAAGTAAATCGTCCATATATAGATTCTTCCTCACTACTTGAGCACCTATGGGGAACTTTTTCTCTTCTTGGTCTGCTAATTGGTGCAAGCTGCGAATTGCTAAGTAAGATGCCGGGGCGGTACCATAAGTGACGGTAGTTAGACGGAATAATTGAAGCTAAGATTGTGGCGATTCGCGCCAAATGATACATTGGAAATAGCTATCTTTGTCGTCAACCATGACCTGGCGGAACATCTTTGAGATATCTGCTGTGACTACAAACCGAAATGTGTGACAACGAAGTAATAACTCAAATAAGTCATCTTGCAACTTGAGTCCAAACATTAGCACATTATTTAATTAAAGACCGCTCGAAGTTCGTGCCGACGCGAAGTTTTGTGGTGGAACTGTGTGGCTTCATTACATAGTGATGGGGGAGGAAGGTTAATTTCGAGCCACAATGTTGAAAATCAATTCGAATCATATGTCCCGAGGATAAATATTCCTTGAGAAATTCAGAATATTCTGTTCTTACTTCAGGGAGCTTTGATAATTTCTTTTCTAAACTTAAAAATCTTCTTTTTGCCATTTCAAAGGAAGACCCTAGTAAATCAGAGTTGTCTCGAAAAGGTAGGCGTACTACAAGTCTACCCGAAGCCAGGCGTTTAGTATTTTTGCAGAAGTGTTCTTCACAATTTATCTCTTCATGGGTCATATTAACTACTGGAGTATCATGACGCTCAACGTCCCAGAACCTTTGTACCAACGTTTCAAGCGAATGCGCCTCATCTTCCTATGATAGCACTGCGGGGACTTAGTTATGCCACCTGCAATGATCCAACCTAACAATGTCTTTTGTAGTGTGGGTATTCCTTGCCCTAGTTTAATTTGCCCTATGCACAGTAAATCAAAGAATAGCTCAACACCTATGAGCAAGTCTATGCGTTGTGGTTGATTGAACCTGATATCTGCGAGCGGAAGATTGGGTGGGATTTTCCAAGAATTGACATCGATAAATTGTTGAGGTTGATATTCGGTTATTTTGGGCAATACCAAAGCGTCTATTGTAGCGGCGAAATCATTTATTCGAGATTTAACTGTGATGTGGGCTATATGTGTAACTGGAGTATTTATTGAGCCGATGCCACCGACAGATCCGTTTAATTTGATGACATCTAGCTGAAGTCTTTTAACAACACGTTCAGTTATAAAATGACTCTGAGAGGCTGAGTCAAGAACTGCACGACAATTTATATAATTTTCAAATTTATCACGTACCTGTATAATAGCAGTTCCAAGCAAGGCATTATCGCCATTATTGGACCTTTGAACTTCACCTGTGGAGCTTGTTAAACAAGAATTTCCTGCTGGGCTAGATGCAGTTGCGACTGGTAAGCTAGTTCCTCTGTTTGCAGAGGTTTGCGTGCATTGACTGTCTAGGTTTGACCTTGACATATGTAGTAGAGTATGGTGACTGGCTTGACATTGTCGAAATCTGGGCGCCTTACATTGCTTGACTGGGTGTCCAGGCTTTAAGCATATTACGCAAAGCTTCATGCGTTTTACTTCAAAATACCGCTTGTATGGGTCCAAGCTTATGAACTGTGAACAGTTTGAAATGTTGTGATTACACTTACATAATAGACATGATTGTTCTGCTGAATTCGCAGTTAGACATGTATTTTTAACCTTTGAATTGAAAGTGTTACCTGGTCGTTGCTTAGACTTAGCCTGCATAGCATTTTCTAGATTTTCCAGAGCCTGGCATCTGTTTGAGAGGAATGTTGACATTCCATCCCATGTAGGTAAACCATCATCTGGCACTTCCTCCTCCCATTTAGCAATCGATGCACTGTCCAATCGTTGACAAATTAGATGAATTAACAGGCCATGAGCAATCTGTACATCTGATGCAATGGATTTTAGTACACGAAGATGAGCGTTGAATTCATCATTGAGTTTCCTTAGTTCTTCAGCTGATGATTTGTGCAATGTACTAGCTTTGAAAATGTTCGTAATGTGCGCCTCAGAGATTAAACGTTTATTTTCGAATCGCTTCTTTAAAAGTTCCAATGCGACTGGATAGTTTTTTGCAGTAACTTCTAGCGATTGTATTGCCTGACGCGCGGAGCCCGACAAGCACGTTTTCAAATGTTGAAACTTTTCAACAGCACTTAGTTCATCATCCTTGTGCACTAGAGTTTCGAACATATTGTAAAATTCAGTCCAATCAGTGACTCTACCTGAAAATTTTGGTAAATCAAAGTGAGGTAAAGAAGATTTCTTACGAAATGTCAAGTTGGACTCGGGTACTTCACTCTGTTTTGCTGCTAATAATTTAGCTTTGATGTAGCAAAATGTCTCAGTAAATGTATCACGCTTATCATTCAACAATTCGGACTCGTCTAGTATTTCTATTGACCATTGTACCTTGTCAAAATCATTGAAATAAGTTCCATTCAACTGTAACCGCGTTTCGATTTCGAACATACTTGCAGAATCTAATTTAGTATCCACATAGGTTTTTAGTTTCGTCTGTTGCATTAGCACTACACCACGAGTGATTCTAATTTGCGATAATTTATTGCTCCTTTCAGCTAATTTTTCCTTTTCAGTTTCTGACGGCATTGCTAAAATTTAGATTTTGTAAAATATCAATCAACACAATGATTACAATGCCACCCAGCCACGAATATGAATATAATACGCTCCTTGTGCAATACACGGCTGTAATGTGTTTACAAATTGCGTGTGCTTGAAATCGGCGAATGACAGCACGAAAGATGAAGTAGTATTATAACTGAGTACGTCGACAATGAGCTTACTCCACAGCTTGAAAGTAATTGACAGTACGAAATGAAATGATACAGTGCGTCGACTGATGGCTGTCAACGCGTTTGCTCCACAGTTTGAAAGTACTGACAGTGCGGAACAAATAACGAAGTATGTCGACTGATGGCTGGCAAGTAGTTGATTTCCTCCACAGTTTGAAGTTAACTGGCATCTCACACGGTGTAACAGAGTACGATGTCTAATGACTGTGGTGAATTTAAGTAAATTGGTGAATTACTCTTCCACTGATGAATTCAATACAAAAGCGAGATGAATATATTGCAGTTCAGCGGCAACAAAAGTATTTCAGCGACAACTACGGTTAATAATATCCCGTAATGTTCTAGATGTGTGCGAATGATTCTTCGAGGTTGATTATGATGTACCGTTCACGGTTAGCAACTATCGAATAAATCCTTAATTTGCACTATAATTTCCTTCGAGAATGGAATTTTCGTGATGAGTTACAATTTTTGATGCACTCTTTGACGTATTTCAATATTTTATCGGCACGGCGCGAGACACAGTTTGCAATATTAATTTACGACCTTTAACAGAAATATCACGTCGGGGTCACCAATGTTACGAGACTCAAGAGTTTTTGGGTCGAATTTGAATTGAAACAATCGAAAATTAATTATTACAATAATTATTTGTTGATATACCGATTACAATGTTATCGCCGCGTATGTACCGATTAGAGTGACTTCTTACTTACAACTCAACTAATGATATAATTTACTCTAGTACGAATATGCAAAAATTTACTACAAAAAGAATTCAATTGGTATAATCATGATCTAGAACTAAGTACTTCAAAATTTATACATAACCAGAATTCTCATCCATGGAAATTTGGACATTACCAGGCTTCTCGTCCAATAGCCATCCCCACTCTCACTTTTTTAGTATATCCCTTTTTTATTAGAACTGAGGTACTAGATTTTTCGCACTTTAAAGGGGTTTTAACTCAGTCACAATTAAAAGCTTTCCAAAAGCACTTCATTCCACCTGACCCAAACGCCAAATTGAGTTTTTCAAAATAGAAAAAGGTTCGATCTTTATTACAAATTAAACTTTCTTTGAATAATATCTCAATTTAGGTAGTTATTTCTCTTTGAAAATAGTAACTTTTTAATGAAAATATATTATTAACCAAAGCTTTTTGATTAGTTTTGTTTTCGTCACTTCCTCTTCCAACTTAAAATCTTCCGTTCTAAAGTACAAATTTATATACTTGATGTACTATCATTACGTAATTCAAAGTCTGCAAATTTTATGAATTGTAGAGTTTTCTAAAGCTAATTACATACATACAAAACGCCGATAACTTTGTTTTTTACACGTCAGATTATCCCTTTCCTCTATAATTATGTGCCACAAAGTATATAGTGATAGTCCTTCTACTTTCGTTGGTGCTTCAAAGGAGCTTAACAATTCATTTTTTTAATGTAAATTTGAGTTACCCATCTACTGATGTCACATGGAACAGAATGTCACTTTATCCCTCCAATTGCCCCGAATTTCGGTGGATTATGGGAGTGAAGGCGGTAAAACACTAACTTCAGCATGATTTTGAAGACCTCATATCTGGACATTTTTTAATGAGTGCTGCTCTATTAACAGTTCCAGAACCTTCAATGGAGTCATCAATCCCAAACGATTATCGAGATTGAAACTTCTTCAATCATTTATCATTTATGGAGGCGATGGTCTACAGATTATTTAAACAACCTGCAAGAACGGACTAACTGGGTGAAAAAAAGGACAGCATAAAACCACGACGACTGGTGCTACTTCGAGAAGATCACCTTCCGCAGGCAGACAATGTGGGCCCTTGTCGGAATTGTCGAGCGCATCCCGGTCCTGACGGTCTTATGTCGGTCATTACCATCAAAGCAAAAGGACAATTGCTCAAATTAAAAAAGTTGTGTGCTCTTCCATTTTCAGACGCCTTTGATATAACGACTCATCATTCAGATGCAAGGGTTCTTTGCCTATTGCTCCCATACTCGGATGTCTTACATGACGCGCCGGTTTTCCAAACCAAAAAATTAAGGATGTTTTTGACTTGTTTCTTCGGATGGACGAGGTGGGCAGTAATGTTACAGATTTTCATATGTACATGCATACATAGATGTAGATAATTTTAAGATAACAATCAATTTATAATCGAACTTCAATTCAATACGAGTGCACTGAATTATTAAACAGTAAAAAAACAAAAGAAAAAATTTTGTTTGTGCATACATAGAATACTGTAGAAACAATTTTAATTTGAGTAAATGTAATCAGTTACGCTATAATTTCATCGGAATAGCATCGCTGCATTGTACTTAGTTTTTTGTGCTTCTCCATTGCTACTTAATATTTGTATTCTCGTATTCGCTTAAATAAACTATAATTTTTATAACTGAAAGTGAGATGCTGAAATGAGAGGTTGAACTTCCAGAATTTGAACGTTATGCCTTCCAGCTAGGTGGCCATGCATTTGGGTGTACAAACTTTCTTTCAGGTTTTATTTCTCTTTCATCCTTTTCCTAAAGTTAATATACTGCATCTATTAACTATAATTATTATTTTGACCATTTAAATATAATGATCTTACCAAGAAATGCAAACAATAAGACCTTTAATTAAACCGAAACACTATTGAAATCGACTACTAAATGCTTCAACATAGTGATTCCACCACGTAATGCCAACGTCAACCAGAAAACAGTTTTGAGTAAGATCGAGGTTTGAGTTGGTCTAGTTGATGCATATAAAAGAATTTACTAATAACACACACCGTTGGATAGAATTTTACTCTGAAGTCCCGAATTTTTCACTTTATTCTTCCAACAGAAAATGTGAATTCCCGCAGTGAGGAAATCAAAATCATTCATGAAGCTAAAAGACTTCAGTTTTACTGTGTGCAGTCGTGACATTCGGACGTTAACGTGAGAAGTAAGCGATGGCGGATAAGTGTGATCTATGTAAAGAAGTTTTTCATGATCCAAAAGATGTGATTTTGTGTACTAGTTGCAAAAATTATTATCACGCAAAGTGCAGCAATATAAAAACTGTAGAAAACTTACGAAAACTTGGTCAAAAACGTGAAAGTTGGAAATGCGATTCATGTAAATCTGCAAAACAAACAAGAGATCAGACGGACTTGGATGATCTTTTCAACAAATTCTATTCCAAGATCCAAAACCAATTTGATAGCTCTGTTAAGATAACTAAAGATGACATCGGGGAATTAAGAAAATCCATCCAATTTATGTCCGACAAATTTGATGACTTTAATTCAAAATTAACAGAAGTACTGAAGGAAGTAAGTGCATTAAAAAATGAAAACGATTACCGAAAAAAAAGAAATAAATTTGTTAACCGATAAAAATAAACAACTGGAATATGAACTGAGACGAAACAATATATCCATTAATGGTGTCAAAGAAACAAATAATGAGAATCCAGCTGCTATAGTTAAAGCAATAGCAAAGGCCAGTAACCTAGAGCTCCACGAAAATGAATTGGACTATGCATACCGACAGCGAAAGTCACCAGCATCTAATGCACCAGGCACAATTATCGTACGGTTCATCAAGAGGTCAACGAGAGATGCAATGATAAATGCGTATAAGTCAACTGTAAAGGCAAAAAATGATGGAGCTGGAATTTCTGCAAAAGATGTTCATGTTAATCTGGGTGAAGGTCGTGTATTTATGGGGGAGCATATAACCAAAACTACAGCTGATTTATTGAGACAGACAAAAATCGCGCTGAGGGGTAAGGGTTTTAGGTACATCTGGATTAAGAATGACAAGGTATATGTTAAGAAAGATACAGCTTCAAATTTTTATTTAGTAAAAAATCAACTCGATTTGCAAAATTTACTTATTAATAATTAAAAGAATTTTAATCCACTTTTTAGTCTAGATCTGATTAGATAATAATGTGTGAAATTTTAGAGACTCTGAGTAATTATATAAATGTTAAAACGAGTGTTTTGTGCGATAAGACTGATTGCCGCAGTTTTTTTGAAGAAAATTTGAATTCCATTAGGGTCATTCATATGAATATTAGAAGCTTGCCAAAACACTTTGATGAATTCATTATACTCATGAATGATTTAAATCTGGACTTCGACATAATTGTTCTGACGGAGTCTTGGTTAAATGAAACTGATTGTTATAATATAAAAGGCTACCAAATGTTTAACAAACCGAATTTTTTAAACAAATGTGATGGCATAGTTGTTTACATTAAATCTAAATTTTTTGCAAGTAGGATTAACTGTCAAATTGACGAAAGTAATTCTGTCCATTTGCAAATACTCCTACCTGATAATCAAATAATAAATATCACAAGTATTTATAGGTCCCCAAGCTATAATCCTATCAAATTTATAGATTCGTTGGAAGAATTTTTGAAGGCAAACATAAATTTGGATAATCATCTGATTTTGGGTGATATTAATATAAATATTTTAGCAAACAGATTATCTCCCAATGCAAATGAATATCTTGATACTCTAGAAGAATATGGATTTAATGAATATTTAGAAGGAATAACAAGACAGGGATCAGGAAATTCGTCTTGCATTGACCATATGTTTTTAAAATCAGCCGGTTGTAGTCTTCGTTCGGCTATACATCAAACGAGTATTACTGACCATTATTGTACTATGGCGAATATAATATGTAGCTCAGAACGTCCGCTGAATATAAGATCTACAGAAAGTCTCAACTCAAATTCTAATTACAAGACATTGAACTACCAACGACTAATAGAAAACATCGCGATCGTAGATTGGGCTCCCGTCTATAATTCCCAAGAAACAGAAGAAGCCACGGACAATCTATTTGGTATTATTGATAACGTCGTCCTGCGCTCATATAACGATAAAGTTAAAAAACATAATTCGAAATTCCAATGTATCAAAAGCTGGACAACTATTGGAATAATTACCTCCATTCGGAACAGAGATAAAATTGCTAGGAAACTTAAAAAGGAACCTTTTAATGAAACACTACATGTTAAATATAAATCCTATCGAAACAAATTAAGTAATATAATTCGAGCTGCAAAGTCTTCATTCTACAAACAAGAGCTGCAGAAGTGCTGTGATAATCCCAAAAAGATATGGGAAAAAATAAATGATATAACATTTAAAAATAAGCCGGACAAATCTATAAAGAAAATCCTTAGCAAAAATAATACAATACTTACGGAACCGTTTGAAATTGCAACTGAACTAAATGAACACTTTGTTAGTATAGGTGAAACGATCTCTAATTCTGTAGTATTTCCCCCATTTGATGGACACACTAGTAATGAAAGGCTTGAAAGCACCTTCAATATGGCATGTATTACACCTGATGAAGTTCTTCAGCAAATACTAATGTTAAAAAGTAATAAAGCCCCTGGTGTGGATGGATACTCGGCTAAATTACTCAAAACAGTTGCTTATTATATCGCGAGCCCAATTGCATACATTTTGAATTTAGCAATCGAACAAGGTATTTTTCCTAATAAGCTTAAATGTGCTATTGTCATTCCTGTCTATAAAAGTAACGATAAAACGATCCCTAGCAATTATAGACCAATCTCGCTACTACCTAACATAGCTAAGATATTTGAAAAATGTATTAAAAATAGGCTAATTAAATATCTTCAAGTTAATAATATTATTTCAAAAAATCAGTATGGATTCCAAAGTGGATATAGCACTTCAGATGCCCTTTTTAAAGTGACTGAGTATATAAATTCTGCAATTGATACTAATAAAAAAGTTATAGCTGTATTTTTGGACCTAAAAAAAGCATTTGATACTGTTGACCACAAACTGCTTCTTGATAAGCTGGATAACATTGGTATTAAGAATAATGTTCTATCACTCTTTCGGTCCTATCTCTCCGATAGGTTACAGACTGTAAAAATTGATGATACATTGAGCACTAAACTGACCGTAAGATGTGGAGTCCCTCAAGGAACTGTGTTAGGTCCTATCCTTTTTCTTATTTACATAAATGATCTCTGCACTTTTAGTGAATTTAGCTTAAGGGGAGAAGTGGTAGCCTTTGCCGATGATACAGTTCTGCTATTTAAAGGTAATGCCTGGTCAACCGTATCTGTAAATGCTAACAGGGGATTAAATTTAATTTACACTTGGTTATGTAGACATAAGTTAGCACTAAATCTTGATAAGACAAACTACATGATTTTTGGGGCCAGCACTAATATGAATGAGAACGTGTCCTTACTTGTCGATAAATTTGTGCTTAAAAAAGTAAACGAACTAAAGTACTTGGGAGTAATAATAGACTGCCAGCTAAAATGGGACAAGCACATACTTTTCGTCACTAAGAGACTGAGGAAAACTATCTACAAAATCTTAATGCTCCGTGATGTTCTCGACTTTAGCTTTATGAGGATAGTTTACTTTGCTATAGTTCAGTCTATTTTACAATATGGTATTGTAGCTTGGGGAGCGACTTTCACAGCAACAATTATGCCACTTCATAATTTGCAAACTAAAATCATAAAATTATGTTTAAGAAAATCAAAGTACTTTTCAACCACGCAAGCTTTCAGAGATTTCGATGTAATGACTCTTCGACAGATCTACTGCTTTACATTACTAAAATTTATTTTTTTGAATCTATCAAATTTCCCAGTACATCACACAAATTACTCCACACGTAGACAAGCAACATTACCTTTGGCAATTAAGAGATGTTCAAAAGCCTTAACACAAAGACATGCCAGTATAATAGGACCAAAACTTTATAATAACTTACCACCTGAAGTCAAAGAAAATTTGAATGTAGCTAGCTATAAAAAATTAACTAAAACCCATGTTAAAAATCATTTAAATATCTTTCAGATAAATACTTACTTCATGTAAACATAGATTCATATTTATACAAGCATGCTTTTTAGTATTTACAAGCTCTAAAATTTACTTCTCAATTTTTGTAAATAGTATCTAGTTCAAGGCCGCACCGTGCTCACACACAAACCTAGCTTATGTGAGTCATTAGCTTAAATTCTTCTCACTGTAATTTGAATTTTTGTTGTACAATAATTAAGCTTCAATAAACTTAAACTTAAACTACGGTTAACCAGCATCCCGAAGGAGGCAACAATTCTTCGATGTGAATCAGGTAGCGGAGCATAGTTTAACTTGAACAGGATGGGACTGTAATAGAAACATTGCGATCATTTTAACCGACTGAAATAGTTGACCTTGACATTACATACAAAATCGTTACGGGAAACCAACTAAGACTGTATGTAAATTAATACTCCAAATATAATCTTACAAATAATTGATGAAATACTACATTAAACAACAACCCAAAAAAAAAGCTTTATCGTGTTTTATTCAGTTCAGCAAACCTTGCATTACATAGAATGACCTAAAAATGATACTTCACATTACAAATTGAAAATATTATTTCGAAATTAAGCACTTGTATCACTATAATTAGCTGTAGGATATCCATTTTTCATAGTATAACATTTTTGCCACAACTTCGGAGGCAGTTGACTAATTTATCGTCCTTTTAGGCGTGTATTCTGACATTAATTCAAGCAAATTCATTTTAGTTTATTTTGTGGTTGATGAAAAGGATAAATCAAAATGAATAAGGTGAATATAAATGTACGACAAATTTGAGGTGAAATGTCAAATATGTGACTAAAATATACGCCTAAGCTACGAAAAAGAGATCAGAATCATCCCCCTGGAGGGTGATTCTGATCTTTTGTCGCACTTTTTTTTCAACACAGTTCATTTTGTATCTTCACTGTTATCTACCACAAAATGAACTTAAATGAATTTTCGGTGAACAAACGTCAAAAAACACAACAAATTAATTAACTACTCAAGAAGTTGTGACAAAAATTTTATGCTGTGGTAAATGGATATTCTACACCTAATTAGAGCAATAAAAGTGCTTAAATTTAATAATATTTTTGAATTTATAATAATGAGCAAAAATGAGAGACCGTAAATAACTGTAATTTTTGGCAATCAGTTAAAAAAGTGCCATAAAGTGTGAATTTAATAGAAAATAGCACAATGTCTTTGCTTAATAAGGAAAAGAATTTAATTGAGAGACTAATTATAGCTCTAATTATGTTGGAAAACATTGATATAAATAATAGTCCAGTCAAAGAAAATAATCTCGTTTCTACTGACTACTCTGTATTGACTAGATTACTGACCAGTCAGTACAGACTAGTCAATAAACTGTCAAATATAAAATTAAGAGGGCGGAAATTGAAAATAAAAGTTAGATGCTAGTGGAAATTTGTGTTTATATTTCTAATTTTCTCTCTTTCGAGTATGAAATGACTGAAAAGAGTTTTCTATACATTTCAATCTTTACTTTGTTGAGAAAAATGACATATTAAGGAAGAAATCGTTAGATATGCATATAGCAGAGGAATGTCTGCACCGCTTGCCGATATTTTATTATGAACTGACTGTCAATTGATCGAACGCAAATCGTTTTTGTCAGTAAAATTGACAGACCAAATCGGACTGTCCGTCAGCTTTATTAGCTGCATTTAGGCATTTGTTGTCATGGCGAATTCATGAAGAGAAATTTTCTTCCGCCATCTCGGCTTCTTCTTCCTTGTCAGACCATTTCTTCACGAGTCGCCCCCGTCAGATGTTTATTGCACAGCCGTGGAAAATGGCAGCACGATCGCAGTGTGAGCAGAGCATAGGAATCTTCACTAGCTGTCGGGTATGCAAGTTCAGCATTTTACTTCCTGCAGCACGCTGCGACCATAACAGTATTGATGCCTCAGGGCCCACCAGAGCTAGAGACTTGAGTTCTTAGTTCCTTGTTCTCACTAGCCGTCTTGATGTAGTGTTTTAATTGAATGTGGCTCGGAGCTATAGTTTAAATACCCTGGAGGTCTTGAGGCATGAGTCTCTATTTGCTTGATGCTCTTGACATAATAGAAGTAATAGTAATTTGGATGAACTGGATCGTTAGCACAAAAGCGTCCTTGGTGTATCTGTAGTGCATGTGGTCAATGCCTGTCATGCTCGTAATAACGTTTGATAATTCTGTAAAGAATTTAGATAAAATAAAGAAAGAGATGCAGTGCGATTTGTCGGACGAATTCTTCTTGGGATAAATCAATACTCCTACTTTTGGTGGCGGTATCACTACGGTGGTTGACACGTTCTTCTCGACACTGCTGTGTCCCTATAACACCTGTAGGAAGTGTAAGAGAAACAACAAGTTGACCCTATATCGGGCGGCGGAAAAGAAGACTGTGAAGAGCAGAGCTGCCAAGGTGAAAATTATATAAAAGGAAAGCATGCATACTTTATGGAAGAAATTTTTTGAATCGGAGTAATGGAGTTTTGAAGTATTAATGATTGCTTTGCCATCTCCCACGAAGGTACATAAGTATATCTTGAATTGAGTTATAACTCTGTCTAACGTCTCTGTACTTCTGAAGATGACGTTAGTTAGGTTTGTGCCCTTGATAGTTAGTTAAGGTGAATCCTTACTGGGTGTTGGTTGAATGATGTTCACACTGACATCTTCCCTTTTTTGTTTTTGTTTTATTTATTTATTTATAAGTCAAGCCTTAACTTCTCGGCCTGCTCTGGTGGTGTATGCTGTTGATTGGTGTGCTGATACTGTTTTTGGTTTCTGTCGTACCTTCCATAGACGGCGGCTGATCTAATTGAATTTCTTCATAGTTGTGGGTATTCTTGAGGATTACAGTTGAGTCTTCTAAATTGATTGCGGTAACATTGCGATAAACGTTTCCTCTCATCCCTTGTCAGTTCCAGTAAGAACTTTATCTCCCATGTTAAATTCTTTTGGTTGATTGTCGGTAATTTTTATGTTGGCTCTTAGCCGTTGTTCTTTACGTATATTGCTGAGAAATTCTGGAACGTTTTCTTGAACTTTAGGCTTGAGCGAGTCTTCGATGAATGGTAATAGAGTGCCTAGCTTTCGGGAGTATATTCACTGTACTGGTGAGCCAATGTTGGCTCAGGATGCATTCAGATAGTTCAGGATTGCAAGCATCACTTCAGTTTTATCGTATGAACATTTCTTTAGTATGTTTTTTTATTAATTGTACTCCTCGCTCGACTAGGCCGTTCCTTTGCGGGTGACGGGGGCTTGATGTGCTGTGATTAAATTTCCAGTCTTTAATGAATTCTTTAAATTTTGCGCTCGTATTTAAGCATTGTTGTCTAATTCCAATGTTTTCGGGATTTATTTGATGTTGTTCCCGACAAGCTCTGGTAGTTTATATATCCTGAGTAACTATCGATGGGTATTATATATTCTTTACTTGGAATTGAAATAGGTCGGTTGCTACTATCTCATATTGGTACTTTTTCTCACTGATTGGTATTTTATTGTTGCTTCTCTTTAGTACTTGGCATACGTTGCATTGGTCGATATATTTGCGTATGCACAATTCATGTGTGGCCAGAACACATAGTCTTTTGTGCGATGTATGCACTTTGCGTAACTGAAATGTCCTGCATGAATATACTTGAGGGTGCTTGGTCTCATCTTTGCGGGTATGAGGGCTTTACGTGAGCGAGGGGTGAGTTTTCGCAATCCCTCCTCAGTGGATCTGCTAGGTACATTGGTTCTCCTTTCCTATACATTACTTCTGGGTTGTTTGTATTAATTTGAGGCGGATTTTTTGTAGTCTGGCTGGCGATGAATATAGAGGTTTCTTAAAAATGCTTTCTAGTGTTTTGTGATCGGTCAGCACCACTAGCTCTTTTCCTCACACGAATTGATTTTCTCACATGAATTGCTGAAACCTTTCGCATCCGCATTGAATTGCGAGTGCTTCTTTTTCAATTTGTGAGTACTTTTTCAGGCATTCCGTTAGAGATTTCGATGCGTATGCTACTGGTTGGCTGTTCTGTAGCAGAGTTGCTCCCATTGCCGTAGAACTCGCATCCACTTCCAGTGTTACATTTTGATTAACGTCGTATATTTTTAGAACTGGTGGATTAGATATTATCCTTTAATTTCTGGAATGTTTCTTGTTTTTCCCACTGCCAGGACGTACTTTTTTCTAAAAGAATTCGCAAAGCACTTGTTTGTTTGGAAATTTTTTTTAAATACTTGCTTAGGTAAGTGAATTTTCCCAGGATTCGTTAAAGCTCCTTTTTAGGAATAGGAGATTTCAAGCGACTGATGGCTTCCGTTTTGTCAGGATCAGCTGTGACCTTGTTTTGGCTTATAATGGGGCCTAGAAATTTAATTGCAGTTTGGTTAAATTGACATTTTTCTTTATTTAGTTTGAGCCCGTTCTGTTTAATAATTTCTATGACTTTTGTTCTGGTCTGATTTAGCTCGTCTTCAGATTTCCAATGGATTAGTATGTCGTCCATATATACCTCTACGTTGGGAATCTTTTGGAATAGTGTCTGCATAACTTCTTGGAATGTCTGGGGAGCTGAACTGATTCCAAAAGGCATACTTTTGCACGAGTACCTACCCCAAGGTGTTGCAAAGGTGCGAATTTTTTGTATACGATCTGAAAGTCGTATTAGCCAAAATCCAGCAATGTGAATTGTTTGGAGTTTACTAGTCGAGTAGTTATTTTGTCAACCGTTCTCATAGGATGATGTCTCAGCATTATATTTTTATTTTTACAGTTGTAGGCTTTCGACCATTTTGTCCAATTCGGATTTTACTTCGAATTCACTTTCCGAGTAATCGGAGTCTGAATCACGATCTACATCAAATGATTGATGTTTTTCTATTACCTTTGTTGTTTACTATTTGTGGGTGCTCTTGTATCTTTACAATATTGTTTGAAGTGGTTATGTTGTGGCCCAGTCTGCTGGTACACGGAAGCAACAGGCTGGCAGGTGTACCGGTAGTAAAGTAGCTAGCAATAGCGGAACACTTTACTTCGCACAGTAAAGTGCCCGCTTATTGCTAAATAATGTGATGATTGTTTACATTACGACAGCAGTGACTAAACATGCTACTTCGCATAGAGCACGGTCATTGCCCGTTTTGTTTACAACAGCACAGCTGCTTGCTATCGGTGACATTGGCCAGCAGTCTCGTCATCGGTTGTAGAATATTACCGCATCATAATAATTACATATGTTGAGGGTCAGATTCTACTTCCGAGTTCCGTGTGCAAGTTTTCGTGGTGCACAACTAAATTGGTGTGGTCAGTTCGGGTTTCAATTAGAAAGCGGTCGGAACAATAGTGAACAGTAATTTGAAATAAAAAGTGTAATTAAAAGAAGTTTGTGTTTTTAACTGCTTAGGGACACGACATTTGGCGCAACCGGGAAAAAGAGAAAAGAAAACGATAAGGTATAATAAGTAAGGCATTGGAAAAATATTTTTTTTTTATTTATATTATACATATATACATATATATATATATATATATTTTTCTGATTAAATTTTTTTTTAGAAAATAACAAAATATATTTGAATAGAGTAAGAGTGAAAAGTGATATATGTACATATGTAGGTTATAAGAAGATTTTTGAAAAAGTGTAATTGGTTCTGGGGATTACCAAAATTGATAGGGAAAGAAGCGTTTTAAATATCTTTAGTTGTTTTTTTTTTTGTGCGTGTAATATTAGTCTTGTTGTTTTTTGTTTGTTAAGTAAGTGGGTTAATTTCTTTTTTCAGGTACCTATCAACGAAATATTTTGTTTTATTATATTTTTATTTAAGTGATGTATGCGAATTTAAGTGAGGCATAAGAATGCGAAATTTTTAAGTGATTATGATATGATAACAAATTAATAGCCTTAAGGCGCTCTTTTCCTTTAAATAGTTTTCAACGTCACATTTATGTAGAAACGTTGATCGTAGAGTGAATATTATAAAAAAAAAAAAGAATATATATAAGTTGGATAAGTGGGTGGTTTCATTCACCGTTAAGAGTCCAATGTTATATGATTATTGAATACTCCGCGCGCTCTTTGTAATCGGCTTTTTAAATAGAGTTCATGAGTTTCGGGATTGAGCTTTGTTGAAGTGTCGCTTCCAGTTTGAACGAGTCAAATGTTTCGGTTATCTTAAGTAAAAGTTACAGTGAAAAATGGTGTATTAGTGTAAAATATTTAGTGTAAATGTCAGTAGGGAGAAGTACCGTGCTCACAAGAGAAGAACTACTTCAATTCCAGGCCCAAGAGAAAGAGCTAGAAAGCAATAGGCAGGAGTTGAAGGAAGTCCAGACTCGGTTACTGGGGTACGAACAAGACTGGCAATACATTGGGGAATGACTCACAGGAGAACTGCGAAGACGTCTAAACAGTGAAGAAGCAAGGAGTTTGTTAGAAGAATTTTATTCGAACACTGACGAAAGTACAAAGGGCGAACTATTGGACTCATTGGTGGCCATAACGTTGGAAGTTATTCAAAAGCAGGAAGATTTGAGAGAGGGAGTGTTGCAAGAAAAGCAGGCAGAAAATACAGGGCTTACGGGAAGAATAGACTCGCTGAGCTTACAATTACAGGAAGCAGAAGAAACGGCAGCGAATTTAGAGCAGGAGTTGGGATTTGCGCGATTATCATCTGAAAGAGTGCAACACGAGGTGAGCAAATCAGGAAAGAATAAGGGATACAACCCAAGGAAACTGATATTTTGGGAACAGAAGAAAGAGACAAAGGTAAGCACAGGGTCTAGAGGTGTGGAATTGGTTACGAAACAAAAGCATATAGCAGAAACAAACGAAATAGCAAAAAGTGTGCGAGACGAAGGTAAGAGCCACCGAAAGCGACAATTGCAACGTTAACAAACAAGGAAGCAAACAAGTCAATATGGCAGATTCTTATGAGAAAATCATGGACATGGTGTCCAAATACGTTCCATGTTTTCCGGAGACAGGTCACCGAAACTAGCAAAAGAGGTACACCGCTTCCTAAACTGCTGAAAAGATCTCTACGATCGTCTCAAGAAATGTGTAAGATATCGACTAATGGATGATGCATACTATTTAGTAAGTTCCGAGGAGCCAAAGCATTGCAGCTAACTATCAAAACTGCCTATATGCCTAGGAAATCATACAGCGAATTGAGAACAGAAATGATAGCATGTCGACAAAGACCAGGAGAAGACATCAGAGAGTTTGCAGACAGAATGAAGGGACTGTTAGAACAGATTAAATCATCGGTGTCGGCTAAATATCCGGGTAAAGATGAAGGGTTGCTAGCTGAGCTAGAGGCGGATGCAGTAGCAACATTCAAAGCGGGTATCAATGGTAACTCTACCCGAGTTTATTTAACTCGACGGAAATTTGAGTCACTGGAAGAGGTAAGAGAAGAAACCATATATTTTGAAAGAGACGCCCGAAGATTGCTAGTTAGAGAGCCGGGAGTATGGTATGGGGATCAGCAAAGAACTAGAGCAAATGTGCAGGAAGGACGGAACACGAATAATATCAATGGAGATGCGCAGAGATGGCCACAAAGAAATTTTCCACAGAGCCAGGAGCCAACTCAATCAAGAAATTATGGAGAGCGAGAGCCTTGCAGCCGAGACCAATTCAGTGCTTCAAGTGTGGGAAACAGGGGCATATAGCTAAAGAGTGTAGGCTAGGGAGACAACCTTCTTATTGTACTAAGTGCGGTAAATATGGATATGAGGGGTCGGTATGTAAGAAGCAACAGGTCCGGTTCGCGGAGGCCTCAGCAACCAATCGAAGTGAGTCTAGCAGCACGGTTCCGAATGTCCTTTATTGCCAATTCTGCCGTACCTGTGACCATTACACAGATATTTGGGTCAAGAAATATTTGGCAGAGCAAGCAAGCCAGCAGGGAAACGGGGATTGGCAGCTGGGAAATTTCCCCCAGCTGCCTTCAATTAGCCAATCCGGTAAGTATAAGCGCTACTGAGAAAAATATACATGAAGTAGGATTAAGTTTAGTAAGTAATTGTAGCATCACATTAGAATCAGATATAGCGCTTGAAGGTAAATTAACCCTTTTAGTGGATACAGGATCTACTTGTAATTTAATTAAGGCTAATCGAATAAAGAGAAACACTGTTATACAACCCCAGCTGTCAATTACAATAGGTGGATAATTTGGAGCTCAAGGAAATTCACTAGGGTCTTACAGGGCCAAGTTACGAATGGGTGCTGACGAACAAGGCTGCGAATTTAATGTTATATGTGACACGGACTCCATACCGGTTGATGGGATATTGGGGATGGAATTCCTCAAAGATAAGGCTGTAATAGACTGTATTAGTGGAAAATTGTCCATAAGAAGCATAAAAGAAGCGCAAGAAATACCAAGACCTCTATTCGGCAGTGTTACGGGGATAGAGAAAGTTGCGACCATAGTTTTGAAGCGATACAATTCAGAAGATACATGCCAGTCACCCATCAGCGAAGAAAATCGAGAAGATTTTCCAGAAAAGGTTAAGCAGGGTATAACAGATCGGATCAGGGCATTGCGGGACATTGTGTGCAGAGCTGGGTCAGCCGCAGAAAGCATCGACCGATATTTAAAGGATAACTACGAAAATGAAAGAGCGAAAAAAGGAAAAGTAGAAAATGCTCAGCGGGCACCCACATTGAAGGACGAATTGGAAGAAACTCAAGACACAGAGCAGCCAAAACTACAGCAAGAACAGGGAAACACTTTGATTGCAACCCTTTCTGCACCAGAGTCATTTGTAAATTGGCCTACAGAGCTTTGGGGTGGCGAACAAGTACAGCTAGCGAGAAGTAAAAAAGGGGAAAAACATCTTCAAATGGAAGCTGGGAATACCAATGTAGAAAGCGAAGCTTATACCAAAGCTCAAGCTCACAAGCGGGTGGCAACACCGCATCCAATCAGAGTCGAGTACAGAGAGGGATCTGAACTACGATTGGAGCCGAGATCAGAACAACTGGTGAGAATTGACGTTGCTAATAAGCATGAGATGGTATGTATGGCGCAAGAAATCAGCCCGGGTGTGTATTGCGGAAATGCCTTAATCAGACCGAACAACGGACACGCATTTGTGGGCATTGTCAATGCCTGAAGTGAGCCGGTCGAGATAAGGAATTTCAGGCCAAAATTGGAAAAATTGAGTAAGTACACCATACAACCACTAGAAAGACAGAGAGGGAAAATTCATTTTAGTCAAGAACGACTGAAGCTAATGAAGCAGGCTGTCATGCTAGGGGATGAGCTGAATTCCGATGAAAAGGAAGCTGTAGTTTAAATTTGTTATGATTACAGTGATATTTTTTACTTACCAGGAGATCAATTGACATACACTACTGCGAAAACGTTTAAATTGCCTTTAATGCCTAACGTTGGACCCATAAATAGGAAGCAGTATCGTATGCCAGAAACTCATAGGGAGGTGTGTCAAGAGCAAGTTAAAAACTGTTAGAGGATGACATCATTGAGCCAAGCGATAGTCCATTTAACTTTCCAGTGCGGGCGATTCCTAAGAAGGGAACGGATGACGCAGGAAAACGAAAGTACGGGTTATGTGTTGACTTCCGCGAGTTGAACAAAGTATTGTTGCAAAATCTTTACATTTCCCTCGCAATGAAGAGCAAAGCTGCATGTCCCCGATTTAATGAGGAAAGCGTCTGCAGCGCGTCTGAGCGAGGGCCAAAAATCTCAGAGATGGCGACACTTCCATCCAGATGCGGCGAAACCGGCCCCAGCATATGTGACAGGCCGGGGAGATTTGCCCGAACCGAAGAGGCCCAAAAAAACCGAGAACGTTGACGAGAAGGAGTCTTTTGTCAAAACTGATGGAGATATCATCACGAAAAGTTTTCTTTTGAATAAGTTGAATAATCACATAAAAAAAAATTGTTTTAATTGAAGTTTTTGCCTTGTAAAATTAACGAAGATAGCGCCTGTGGAATAAAGAAAATATAGAAATCGAATTAGCGAGATACCGGCCTTGTACTTTTCATCCATAATTGGAGGTTGACCCAACATTACAGCGTCCGGAGACTTCCGTTAGTGAACGGACAGGTTACCAAACGGTTTTGTTTCAAGTCCAGCTTTATAAAAGAAACAAAGAAAAGAACAAAGAGGAACACGAAGATAAGTAATTTTTGGTTTTATTCTTACAATAGAGGTTTTATTTCCGTAGCCTATAAAGCCTATGAACTAAAAATTATAGTTCTATGATTTGGTTTATTGTTAATTTTCACGAAGAAAAAGGAGAAGAAATTTTGCGAAAAAGTTTATCTTCTATCGTGCAATTTTATTTCCATAGCCTATAAGAGACCATAAGTGAAAGTTTTAGTTTTATTTCCAAGATTTCATTTGTAGTTAATCTCCATCCAGAAAAGAGGAAAGAAAGTTCGCGAAAATTCTACTTTTGATGGTGCAATTTTATTTCCATAGCCTATAAGGGACTATAAGTGAAAATTTATTCCAATTGGATATAAGTAAGAGGATTCGCAGAAAAGTTTAGTTGCTATAACTCGAATTTCAGTCATAGCCTACGCGAAGTAATTTCCATTGTAACTCTGTGGTTCCAGCTTTATTTTCCTAACCTATAAGTAGGAAATTTATTTCAGCGATTTGACTTCAGGCTAATTTTTGTGTTCAAACGAGGATAAGTAAATAATTTCTGGTGCCAATGTTAGTTCAATAACTTGCCTCCCTGCTAATTTCCACCCAGATAAAGGAAAATAAAATCCGCGAAAAGTTTTATTTTCGTTCGTGCAAACTTTATTTCCATAGTGCTACGGTACCCGTTCTATCCTCATAACCGATAAGTGGGAAGTTCATTTCAACAATTTTGGTTCACACAGATTTTAATAACGCGAAATGCCGACGGCAAAACGACACTAGTCTCTAGTGTACCACTATTGTGCTATTCGCTTCGTTTTGATTAGATTACAGATTGCAGTCGTCAGGAAGTGTCCCTGGGTAGCCTCCACTGACAGCCCGAACTAATTTCACAGTCTGGTCTAAACAGAGGACCCCCGAGTCCAGCTTCCTCCTAGGAAGGCTTACGGGGATTAAGCTCGACAATCAAAATAAGAAACACTATCACCTGTTTCCACACCTTTCACAATTTCTGCGATTTTCAGGTTACCGGCACTACCTTTCGAACAAGTAAACACGGACCGTAGAATTGCAACTTAAAGTGTATCACTTATATGTGCTAATTGCTTCGATTAGACTGTACACCACTAAAACCACGGAAGTCACGGGTCCGCAAATTAATTACTTGCTTTTTGGGATAACAATTCTATCGAGGCATTGTTATCGTGTCACTTTTCGCGAACGCCATTCGATTCCAATTTCATAACAAACAAACATCAACAAGAGTTCAAGTGCCAACAGTTGGCTATACGGCGAAAGTGGCCTAATTGATCATCGTTCAGTACGATTCACTAGTTCAGTGCTTTTCGTTCATTATTGGAAAAGAACCTTCTTACTAATAGCTTATATGCCACTCTGTATTGAGAATAATTAGGGGAATTGAGGTTTTTACTATAGAAGAGGAAGTAGAAACCTCCTGTGGCAACTTGAAGGATTATCGGGTCGACTTCTTATACGAAGCAGTATACCCAGAGAACGAGCCGGTAGCTTTCTCATAAGAGGGAAAAGCTCGAGTACGAAGCAGGACACCCAGAAGACGAACCGGGAGCTTTCTCATAAGAGGGAAAAGCTCAAGTTGGTCCAAACTGACCGAATTGGAGTACACCAGTACGTTTTGACTCCAAATATTGGAGTAAAATTGCCCCCTCACTACCGCTCGGCCGGAGCAATTTCATTTGAAGATAAAATTACGTTACAATTGGTGTCAAGTGTGGGGTGATACGAAAAATATCCCAAACGATAATTTCCCCATGTCATATTTTGGACTGTTAATTTTAACTTTAGTACGAAAGGAAAGCATTCTACGAAATAAAGCTTTGGTACGAATTGAAAATTTTTCTATATTTTTATACATCGAACAATCGAATTTCTTTAGAATAAGCTGTTGGAATCATTTTTTTTTTTATACAAATATTATTACATGAACACAATGCCTCAAATGTATTAAATAAGCCTTATGACGAATAAGTTGGATTCATTTTAGTCGCTTGCACTCGGCTGAACTTTATATAAGTTTTATTAACTGTACAAATTAACTTGGCGTACGTACACACAACATCACCAATTTATTTACGCCAAGGGTGCATTACATTTTTACAGGTTGAATTAAATTTCTCTAATTTTTCAGATTAATCATTTATTTATTTTTTATTTTTTTTTTATATTAGTAGGTAAGATTTTTTTTCCTTTCATTTACGTTTGGAAGTATAGAAGTTAAGATATCGGATACGGATTAGTTCGAATATCCGAAAACTCAAGTCTATTGCTTTTATTTTGATTGTCATTCAGCCGGCGTTCTGCTTGGACCGTGCGTCGATCATGGTAAAATTACGCAAAGCCAGTTGAAGAACATTAAATATTCCAATTTAAGTTGTATTTGTGGGAATTTTATAAGTTCCCGCTCAGAATTTTACTATTTGGATAGTCCGCATTTACAATCGCTTTCCAAATCTGAGCAATTCAGATTATTCTCAATTTACCATAAAACAAAAAGAAAAAATGTCTCTGAATTTTAGTCCGTCTGAACAATTTTTGATATCTAATTCAATGATTTTTGTTTAATTTTTAAGTTGGATTTCTATTTATCTATCGAAGTGGACCTTTTTGAAGTTTTGGGATTCCTTTTGTGATCCTCACGTTTACTATTAACTTGGTGAATTGATGATACTCATAAGGAATTACTATTTTTTTTAATTTTTTTTTTTTTGCAAAACATAGAAAATTGATTCAAGTTTTAAATCGATTTTTTTTATTTATGATATTTGTTTTTCTGATTGGAACTTACCTGAGGATTAACTAAACGCGGAATCAGATTAATTTTTCGTCTTTAGAAAAATTTCAAGTAAACTTATCTCTGTGTGCTTATTTAGGCCAATATTTACCTACCTGAGATCTATTCTGTTCTGTATTGGAAAGTCAGTACTGAGCCACTTAGAGTGGAAAGTGTTCTGACTTTGAGTTTACAAGTACAGATTCTCTACTCGTTTCTAAAAGGAACTTTTGTTAAGCTTGGTCAGGCAGAATGGACGCTGACCAGTTGAAGCTATTTAGAGAACAGATCGAGTCTTTGATTTCTACTGCGGTGAAGACAGCTGTCGGCGAGCTTAAAGAAGAGCTAAAAATGGAACAGAAAGATTCATCTGCTGCAATACGCACTGAAATCTCAGAGACAATGGTTGAAATGTCTCGGAAAGTTTCAGAGCTAGAAAAAACGCTTAGTGGAACGCTATTCGTGGAAAAAGTCTTCGAAACTACTCTCCCATGTAATAACTTGGCTACGAAAACGGACGCGGCCTCTACTCAGGTGTCAGTGGTGAACACAGCGGCCTCAATTCCTATTGAAATGAATGTCTCTGCCTCTACCACCACCTCTGCACAACCCGCATTTGCTCATAAATCGGGCCACGGTTCACAATCTGGAAATCCAGCTTTATCAAATCAGCTGGTAAACATCCATCCCGAACCCATTGATTTATTGCACAAACTGGGACCTTCAGTTGGTGTCAGCTCCACGGTTCCAAGTACTGCTCACAATCCCCGTGCTTCTAGCACTCCTCATCAGAACGGCGGAGATGGTCACCCCTTTCCAAATGCCAATTATACTGCATACGTGCATCCCCATGGTGGGAATCTTACCTGCCACCTGGTGCCGTTTGACGGAACCGTCTCTTGGTCAGACTATCGAATCCAATTTGAGAGATTGTCGCGCAAAGCAATGGATGGTCAGAACAAGAAAGAACCGACGCAATAGTAACACAGTTGCGTGGCAACGCGTTGTCCGTGCTCAGCGTTTTTCCCCAAGGCCATCGGATTACTTATCACGACCTCATATCTCCGTTAGAACAGCGTTTCGGGGTGGATTCGTATTCCTGTCAGGTGCAGTTTTTTTTTCGCGCTAGAGCTACAACGACTGGCTACTGCTGCATTTCCCTCGTGTCCTACGGAAGTGGTAGATAGAATGGTGGCATTACGATTCATAGAGGGACTTAAGGATGATGATCTCAGGCTTTGATTAAAGTCCGGGGTCCGAAGACCATCTATGAAGCGTTGAGCGCCACACAGGAGCTATCCATTGGACTGAGTACAGGGAGAGGAGCCCGGATTTTCATGGCTCAAACCACATCGAGCTCAAGAAACAGACATCGTAGAGGGAGGCCACGCAATGCACGACGTTCGCCCCAAACTGAGGCTCAGACCATCTATACTACCACAACGAGAACTCCTACCACTTCAACAGTAACACCATCACTTTGCTCCTCTTTTGTCCCTCCAGCTACTTCTCCAAACTCCGTTGACCCAACACCAATGAACTCGGGAAACCCGAGACCATCGTCTCAGTGGGGCACGAGTCGATGAATTCTTGCTTATGCCCCATCACCTCCACTGCAATGCAGCCTTCAGTGCCATGTGTTGATATGACATTGAATTCAGCCGCTTCTAAATTGGAAAAATTCACCAACAATAGACCATCCTCCCCATCACAGATGACAGGAGACTCAGAAATATTGGTTCTACAATCCATTGACACATCCGAAAACAGCCTCACTGTTGAAGGACTTCTGGACAACAAACCCTGCGAATTTATTATAGACACCGGAGCTACTCGCTCGATAATCCACCCCCAATACTTAGACCGTTCCTCGTTGAGAGCAAGATTACGTCCCACAACAGTCCGCCTCCGAAGTGTAACGGGGGAAAGCATAGAGGTTTTAGGAACTCTCGTTGTCGATATCCAGTTCAGAGACTGTAGATTACAACACGAAGTATTAATAGCGAAGATGGAACCTGTGTGCCTTCTAGGAGTTGACTTTTTAGATGCCAACCATTGCAAGTTAGACTTCGAGCTTAATGTTCTCCGGATTGGGAGTACCACCATTACTTTAAAGAAGCCACGCTATGGCCTGTCACCTGTTTTCTTGGTAGAAGCTGTTCTACTAGCAGCCAATAGTGAAACAATTATCACGCTGCCTTGGAATAGCAAGGCTGGAATAGATGCGGACCTTGTATTCGAACCAGTACCGCTTCACGATTTACCTTATGGAGTGAGAGCGGCCCGAGTTCTAGTGGACACCCAAACAATCCAAGTTTCTATACGTCCACTAAATATGACAGACAGTGATGTATTTTTAGCTCAGGATACTCTTGTGGGCCAGCTAGAATCAGCTACTTTCGTTAAAAATTCCTCTAGTTTGGTTGAAGAGAGTTTATCTGAGGATACCACAAGACATCGTGCCCCAGATTTGACAGTGGATGAAAGTTCGCAATTGACAGCCCTACTGGAAGAATGAAAAGACATCTTTTCTACTGGGTGAAACGACGTTAGCCGCACAAATATCACGCGGCATAAGATCGATGTAGGGGATGCTGGCACTGTAAGATTGCCTCCTCGAAGAATACCAATGGCTAAGAAGGCAGAAGTCGAACAACTGACTCTAGAAATGGAGACGAATGGCATCATATGATCCTCTAAGAGCCCCTGGTCATCAGTAGTAGTCCTCGTTAAGAAAAAGGATGGTCCACACGTTTTTGCGTAGACTATCGGAGACTCAATGACATCACGAAGATGGACTCCTACCCACTTCCCCGAATTGATGACACTCGTACCTCATTTGCTGGATCTACTTGATTTTCCACTCTAGATTTACAGAGTGGATACTGGCAAGTCGAAATGTGTGAGAAAGACAGAGAAAAAACAGCCTTCTCGACTGGTAATGGATTGTGGGAGTTCAACGTGATGCCGTTCGGTCTCTGTAATGCTCCTGCCACATTTGAACGGTTAAACGGATGGTGTTCTGAGGAATGCGGGAGTCGAGACTGCCTTAGTCTACCTTGATGACATAATAGTCCACGGTCGCAGCTTCCAAGAACACCTAGCTAATTTACGAAAAGTGTTCGATCGCTTACGTGAAGTCCATCTCAAACTGAGCCCAAATAAATGTCATCTCTGTAGGCGGGAGGTGAAATATCTAGGTCATGTTGTCGCAGCGAACGGTCTACAGACAGATCCAGTTAAAACTGAGGCTATTAAATCATGGCCGATACCTAAGTATAAAAAAGACGTTCGCAGCTTCCTTGGTCTAGCATTATATTACCGTAGGTTTGTGCGTGATTTTGCTACGATCGCCAAACCCTTGACAGAACTTACTGAGGAAAAACGGACGTTTGTGTGGGAGCCCGGACAAAATATAGCCTTTACTGAGCTAAAGAGCCACCTAACCTCCCGTCCGATTCTAGCATTCCCTCAGACCGAAGGAGAATTCATTCTGGACACGGACGCCAGCCAAACTGAGTTGGGGGCAGTGCTAAGCCAAATCCAGGATGGTAGTGAAAAGGTCCTAGAATTTTATAGCAAAACTCTCAGTAGGACCGAAAGAAATTACTGCGTGACCAGGAAGGAACTGTTGGCCGTGCTTCGAGCAACTAAGCACTTCCATCAGTACTTGTTTGGACGACAGTTCCGGATCCGTACAGACCACGCCTCTCTGCGCTGGCTTATAAATTTTAAAGATCCGGATGGACAGCTAGCAAGGTGGCTAGAGAGGCTACAACAATATGACTTTGTTATCGAATACCGGCCTGGACGGAGACACCTGAATGGAGATGCCCTTTCTCGTCGCCCCTGTGGAGATTGTTCACACTGTAATCAAAAAGATTTAAAGGAACTAGAACAGATGGTGAATCTAGTATCCTTAGGCCCAACCATTGATCTGGCGACTGAACAAGAGAAGGACCCCTTGCTCAGCAAGATCAAAGAGTGGCTACGAAACGGAGAAAGACCTTCGCGAGAAGAAATCGTTTCAGAAAGCCCTTAACTGAAGACTTTCAGGGCGAAGTGGAATTCATTGCGAGTCTCAGATGAAATTCTATACTTAGTACAGTATGGTGAAGAAGAAACCCTATTAAAATTAGCTCCTTCGAGTTTAATCACTCATATACTGCAAACTTCCCATGACAACGCAGCAGGCGGATATTTCGGTATAAGAAAAATGGCTGACAAGATAAAGGAGCGATGGTTTTGGCCCACGCTACAATTTGATGTCGAAAGCTGGTGCGCCAGGTGTCCACTCCACCCATAGTTAAACGCCGACGAGTCGTTTCATGGAGAGATCTGTTGAATCGACAAAGTGTTGCTCCCCTGGAATTCTTCCTTGAACTGACGTTACGGCAGCTTCAAGTCTGCCAGTACAAATCGTTTTTTTTTCCTTCTTCCTCCGTCTTAGACGCGCGCAGGTCTAACCAGTTGGTTGAGCAGAACCACAATTCTGAGGCCAACCTGCTAAAACCTCAGCTAAAAATTTTCTTAGACGCTGGTCTAAACAGCAAACTGGTTAAACGGAACCCCAATTCTGAGGCCAATTTGCTAAAGCCATAGCTAAAAATTTTCTTAGACGCTGGTCTAAACAGCAAACTGGTTAAACAGAACCACAATTCTGAGGCCAATTTGCCTAAACCCTAGCTTATAAATCTTCTACAGACGCATGTCTAGTCGCCAAACTGGTCGAACAGAACCACAATTCTGTCACCAACGTGATGAAACCTCAGTTAAATTTTTTTTTCTTCCTCTTTCCTTTTGAAAAAAAAGAGCATGACCTAGGAGGAATGCAGCATTTATTGTTTTTGACGAAGCCTCTGTGGAGTACAATATTCAAATAGAGCCCTGCACGCTATGAGAGGTAGAATTTCTACCACCAACTCAAGACCTTTCAAAAGAATCCTAGTGTGTATTCAAACTTCAACCTAATGTCCTACTATAGCTCTCAGCGGAATCGTGGGCTCGCGGATGGCTGTCGGGTGGGGACATCTCCACCAGAGCGAATCCTAACTGATGTCCAAGGTCACCAGTTTTTGAACCTAAGAGTATGAAGGCCCACCGGTGACATAGAGCTGTTGACAGACTCTATACCTCCCGGGAGAGTAGAAGGGCTCCCACAAATAAATTTCTGCGTTTTGTTTGCAGCTAATCAACAATTTTTTAGCTGTTGTATAAAAATAGAACATGGAACCTTCTCTTTGGCAGGTATCATTGTACTGAATGAGAGACGCCACCCCCACCCCCACCCCCACAGACGAGGACAACACTAAACATTGAGCAGCACTATCCGGAAAGACTAATTAGCACGATTATTTTCAATTTCAAAATTTATCTACTGTGGCAGACCATTTTTTTTATTGTTGTTCATTACAGGCACTCGGTCTGCAGAAGGGGGCAGTGTTGCAAAATCTTTACATTTCCCTCGCAATGAAGAGCAAAGCTGCATGTCCCCGATTTAATGAGGAAAGCGTCTGCAGCGCGTCTGAGCGAGGGCCACAAATCTCAGAGATGGCGACACTTCCATCCAGATGCGGCGAAACCGGCCCCAGCATATGTGACAGGCCGGGAAGATTTGCCCGAACCGAAGAGACCCAAAAAAACCGAGAACGTTGACGAGAAGGAGTCTTTTGTCTAAACTGATGGAGATATCATCACGAAAAGTTTTCTTTTGAATAAGTTGAATAATCACATAAAAAAAATTGTTTTAATTGAAGTTTTTGCCTTGTAAAATTAACGAAGAGCCTGTGGAATAAAGAAAATATAGAAATCGAATTAGCGAGATACCGGCCTTGTACTTTTCATCCATAATTGGAGGTTGACCCAACATTACAGCGTCCGGAGACTTCCGTTAGTGAACGGACAGGTTACCAAACGGTTTTTCTTCCAGTCCAGCTTTATAAAAGAAACAAAGGAAAGAACAAAGAGGAACACGAAGATAAGTAATTTTTGGTTTTATTCTTACAATAGAGGTTTTATTTCCGTAGCCTATAAAGCCTATGAACTAAAAATTATAGTTCTATGATTTGGTTTATTGTTAATTTTCACGAAGAAAAAGGAGAAGAAATTTTGCGAAAAAGTTTATCTTCTATCGTGCAATTTTATTTCCATAGCCTATAAGAGACCATAAGTGAAAGTTTTAGTTTTATTTCCAAGATTTCATTTGTAGTTAATCTCCATCCAGAAAAGAGGAAAAAAATGTTCGCGAAAATTCTACTTTTGATGGTGCAATTTTATTTCCATAGTCTATAAGGGACTATAAGTGAAAATTTATTCCAATTGGATTTAAGTAAGAGGATTCGCAGAAAAGTTTAGTTGCTATAACTCGAATTTCAGTCATAGCCTACGCGAAGTAATTTCCATTGTATCTCTGTGGTTCCAGCTTTATTTTCCTAACCTATAAGTAGGAAATTTATTTCAGCGATTTGACTTCAGGCTAATTTTTGTGTTCAAACGAGGATAAGTAAATAATTTCTGGTGCCAATGTTAGTTCAATAACTTGCCTCCCTGCTAATTTCCACCCAGATAAAGGAAAATAAAATCCGCGAAAAGTTTTATTTTCGTTCGTGCAAACTTTATTTCCATAGTGCTACAGTACCCGTTCTATCCTCATAACCGATAAGTGGGAAGTTCATTTCAACAATTTTGGTTCACACAGATTTTAATAACGCGAAATGCCGACGGCAAAACGACACTAGTCTCTAGTGTACCACTATTGTGCTATTCGCTTCGTTTTGATTAGATTACAGATTGCAGTCGTCAGGAAGTGTCCCTGGGTAGCCTCCACTGACAGCCCGAACTAATTTCACAGGCTGGTCTAAGCAGAGGACCCCCGAGTCCAGCTTCCTCCTAGGAAGGCTTACGGGGAGTAAGCTCGACAATCAAAATAAGAAACACTATCACCTGTTTCCACACCTTTCACAATTTCTGCGATTTTCAGGTTACCGGCACTAGCTTTCGAACAAGTAAACACGGACCGTAGAATTGCATCACTTATATGTGCTAATTGCTTCGATTAGACTGTACACCACTAAAACCACGGAAGTCACGGGTCCGCAAATTAATTACTTGCTTTTTGGGATAACAATTCTATCGAGGCATTGTTATCGTGTCACTTTTCGCATTCGATTCCAATTTCATAACAAACAAACATCAACAAGAGTTCAAGTGCCAACAGTTGGCTATACGGCGAATGTGGCCTAATTGATCATCGTTCAGTACGATTCACTAGTTCAGTGCTTTTCGTTCATTATTGGAAAAGAACCTTCTTACTAATAGCTTATATGCCACTCTGTATTGAGAATAATTAGGGGAATTGAGGTTTTTACTATAGAAGAGGAAGTAGGAACCTCCTGAACTTGAACTTGAAAGATTATCGGGACTACTTATTATACGAAGCAGTATACCCACAGAACGAGCCGGTAGCTTTCTCATAAGAGGGAAAAGCTCGAGTACGAAGCAGCACACCCAGAAGACGAACTGGGAGTTTTCTCATAAGAGGGAAAGGCTCAAGTTGGTCCAAACTGACCGAATTGAAGTACACCAGTACGTTTTGACTCCAAATATTGGAGTAAAATTGACCCCTCACTACCGCTCGCCCGGAGCAATTTTATTTGAAGATAAAATTACGTTACAGTATGTATGCCATTTTCGTATCCTCTGCCTAGGATTGAGGACATTTTGGATAGGCTGGGTCACTCTCGGTACTTTTCCACATTAGATTTAGCTAATGGGTATCATCAAGTGCTAATAGACCCAGCTGACCGCGAGAAGACGGCATTCAGCACGAATTTCAATCCTTTTCAATATAAAAGATTGCCATTCGGGCTTAAACTGCTCCCCCATTCTTCCAATCTTTATTGAATGGAATTTTAACGGGTCTGCAGGGGATAAAGCGCTTCGTTTACTTAGATGACGTAGTAATATTCGCGAAAAACTTGGACGAGCACACGTTTTCGAGAGTATAACTTAAAGCTTCAGCCTTCTAAATGTCAGTTTTTGAAGAAGGAGGTGGTATACCATGGACATGTTTGTTCAGAGCAAAGAGTCAACCCAGACCCACGTTTAGTGGAAGTTGCACAAAAGTTTCCTCGTCCAAAGACGACCAAGCAAGTACAGTCATTTTTGGGGTTAGCAAAATATTATCGGAAATTTGTGCCTAACTTCTCAAAACTCTTAGCACACATTAACAAATTATTGAGAAAAAATATCCGATTCAACTGGGGAACGGAATGAGAACAACCGTTAAGCATCTCCTCACTTCCCCACCGGTGTTAGGTTATCCAGATTTTAAGAAGGAGTTTACCGTTATCACTGATGCAAGTGGAGAATCTTTAGGGGCGGTTTTAGAGCAAGAGGGTAGACCAATTAGCTATGCCAGTCGGACTCTAAATCCAGCCGAGAGGAACTATGCGACAACGGAACGGGAGAGGTTAGCTATTATTTGGGCCATACGCAACTACAAGTGTTACCTCTTAGGAAGTCCCTTTAAAGTTGTAACGGACCATCAGCCACTTCGGGGTATGTTTAAGGTAAGGGACACCCCCTCACGGATGGTGAGGTTTCATCAAAAGTTAGCGGAATATGATTTCGAGATCATATATAAGAAGGGGAAGGATAATGGCAATGCAGACGCCCTGAGTAGGATTCCGAGAGAAAATACACTAGCAGAAAGTTCAGGCAAGCAAATATCAACTCATGAATCCGAAAGAGACTGGATAGACATGGATGAAAATGAGATAAGCGAAGTTGATGTACTGGATAAGCGCCAGCCCCAAGTGATTGCTAAAATAGAAGAAATTCAAATAGTATTAAAGGATTTCCATAATTCCCGATTTGGGGGACACTTCGGGAGAAACAAAACTCTGGAAAGAGTGAAGCGGTTTTATCGATGGAAAGGTATGAAGGGCAATATCGCGAACTATATAAAACCATGTACAGTTTATCAAAAAAATAAGCACACTAAAGCAATCAAAATGCCATTGGTCGTAACGGAGGTGTAAGAGAGACCCTTCGATAAAGTGTATGTTGACTTGGTGGGACCGTTGCCTGTCAGTCACAGTGGGAACAGGTATATCCTATCTATGATGGATGACCTGACCCGATTTGTAGATTTTGTAGCTATACCAAATCAAGAAGCCAATACCGTAGCCAGAGCGCTGTTCGAGCAAATTCTCAGTGGATATATGCTACCAAAGCAATTGGTCACAGATCAAGGAGCTTATTTTACAGGGGAAGTTTTGAAGGCCCTATGTAAGATGCTAAAGATCAAGAAGCTACAAACTAGTACTTACCATCCTCAGGCGAACGCAGTAGAGCGACAGCATTCGACTTTAGCAAATTATTTGAGAAGCTTTGTAGATCAGGAACCACAAAACTGGGACGACTTTTTGAGAACAGCGGCTCATGCATATAACAACTCGGTGCACTCCGGTACGAAACTGACATCTATGGAAACCCTATTCGGATTTGTGTCAGAAATCCCAAGTAGTTTACAGCGAAAGCCCGAACAAATGTATAACGCGGACAAGTATCATACAGCTTTGCGGTTCAAATTACAGAAAGCGTTTGAGCTAGCAAGAGTGAATCTAATACGAAATAAAATATCCGCCAAAAAATATATATATATATATATAGAAGGAGAGAAAAATCTCAAAATAAAGTAAGAAAAGGGAAGTAATAAAAAACAATAAGAAGTTCAAGTAAAGGTAAATAAGAACAAGAAAAAAATATTTAGATAATACATAATATTAGAAAAATATATTTAGATAATATTGAATTAATTAAGTCGTTGCTTAGATATTATACTTACATGAAAAAATAAAGGTAAATTAATTAAGTAATTGAAGTCATTGTTTTGTTTTTTCTAATAAAAATAGTAGTAGGTTAGGAAGGTTGCCATTTAGCGAAGTTAAGTAGGGTTAAGACGATGAGAGCTGTCGCCATAATATTTTTGGCAGTGGTAGCTGTGCAGTGTGCAGAAAAGTCAGGCTACAGTATACGACCCATCGAGCAGTCCGGAGTTCTTTTTGAACGCCTTGGCCAGGTCAACTTTTACACAAAGCACTGGACTTTATTGTCCAAATTTGAGATGCCTGATTTATCAGAGGAACTGAGATTCGCTGATAACTGTAGCTGTTTGGTCAAACAACTTTGCGCAGAGGTAAAGCAGGCCGAGTTCGGGACCACATGTGCAGTGGCCATGAGGGAAGTAGGAAGCTGGATTACTAAAATTAAACGACAAGATGAGGAACTCAACCACCACACCCATGCGGATGCTTTGAGGCGGGGAAAAAGGTCATTCCTTGATGGAGTAGGCGCGCTATCCAAGACTCTTTTTGGACCTATGGACCATGCGGACTCCGAAAAGATATATGCAGAGCTAGAAGATCTTAACGGAAGAGAGAATCGCACCTTCAACTTGTTAGAGCACCAGACTACCGTAATAAAATCAACGTTCGATCTGTTCAACACGTCACGACTTCAAGCTACGGCAGAGCGAAAGGAATTAAAGAGTAAGTTGTCCGTTATCATCGCAGCACACCAAAGTCAAGCCGGAGAAATATCAACGTTGCAACGGAGGGTAGAGTTGAACGAAATTATTACACTAATGACTCTACAATTGAGAGAAATAAGCGATATGCAGCAAACCTATATGAACATTTTGGTCTCATTGAGTGTGGGAAAGCTCCATCCTATGATACTCCATGCTCCGGAGCTCACCGATATTATGAGAAACGCCACGAGACAACTAGATTTGGCCGAGCATTTCTTGGATTTTCAGCTACTAACGCAGATTGCTAAGGTGAAGGCAATCCATAGTCAGCAGCATATTTTTATCCGAGTTGATATCCCCCAGCCTCAAAGAGTGGTTTTCGACATCTACAAGATTTACACCATTCCTGCCGCAGTGGACAAAGAGGGATACCATATATACGATCTAGCCGCCGAATTCCTAGCAGCCAACAACCACGAGCGTCAGTATGTCTTGATGGATGGTCAGCAGTATAAAGAATGCCAGCAGCTGATAACACTGGCCGACCATCCGCAATTCCTATGTCAGCAGTTAGCACCAATTATTACAACTATTGGTAATAACTGTGTGTTAAATCTTTTCCGCAGTTTCAACGTCAACACTAACTCATGTTCGAGGAAAGTTATTCCGAAGTGGAACAGTCTGGTTCACATGGTAAGCCGAAATCACTAATTATTCGTGGTGGCCGCAAGTACGAAGTTGGAGGTCAACTGCCAGAATTTACCCACCGCCATTGGAGAGCTATCCGCCGCGGGAATTTTAACGCTAGAGGAACATTGTCATCTGCAGATAGGAGACCTTCTTATAGCATCGGAAGACGACGCCAGACGGAATATAACCCTTTGGCAGCCCACACATTCGGAGTTACCATCTTGGGACAACTTTGCGATGAAGCCAGTAGTGAAAAGGGTAGAGGAGGGCCACGAGAAGAAGCAGCAAGTACAACTTCTAGCTGCAGATTCTATTAATAGAGCATGGAGAGATCAGGAAGCCGCAATAAAAAGTATGCAGAGTGCCATCAAAAGTGAGGAAAACAGCAGGCAGCAGACTCATCACCACATTTACTTAGCAGCCACATCGGTGACAGGACTCTTAAGCCTTAGCAGCCTATTACTAGTAGCAGGAATTGTGATCTACCTGATACGTTGGAAGCAAAACCAAGCCCCACTGAGCAATCGAAATACATCGACGTTGCCAATCGTACTGAGGTCAACTAGAAACACCCAAGCAGTGAAATTAGAGCCGCAACTGGAGATCAAAGGACCCGACACTAGCATTGAAGTAATAGTCCCCACAACAGCTAATCTGCCTACACCTAACTTACCTACTGTCGTTGGAAAGCAGCTCGTACAGCTGGAGTAGCACAGCAGCAGTGTTAGGGAAATAGCACGTAAGATAGTATTGTAAATAAGTAGGTTATGGCGACCAGTAGTTACGAAAAATAAATAAAACAAATTAGTGATATTAAATAGAAATAATAATTGTAAAGCTGGTAATCACAATGAAAAAAAATGTATGCTAAAGATTTAAAAAAGAAAAAGGATCAATGTTTTGCTTTGAAAAGAAAAAAAATGTAATAATAATGTAATGGACTAATTAAAAAAAAACTAAAGTCAGCAATTGAAATGTAGCAAATCATTATGAAAATGTATTAAGAGGAAGAAAATTTATATTTTGAACCTAAAGATTGTTAAAAGATGTATTATATAAAGACAATTATTAAAGAAATAGAAAATGTATGTAAAGATAGAAAGAAAAAATATGCATGATGTAAAGATATAGTTAATAGGAATGTCAAGAATATTATAATTTTATTTATGTTTAGATAGGAATTAAATTAAAAGAAATGTAAATCCTACAGCTTTTGAATTGAATGCCCTAAGTGAACACACCGGACCTAGTTCCTCTGGGAACTAGTTTTTTCCAGGGGGGAGGGATGCTGTGGCCCAGTCTGCTGGTACACGGAAGCAACAGGCTGGCAGGTGTACCGGTAGTAAAGTAGCTAGCAATAGCGGAACACTTTACTTCGCACAGTAAAGTGCCCGCTTATTGCTAAATAATGTGATGATTGTTTACATTACGGCAGCAGTGACTAAACATGCTACTTCGCATAGAGCACGGTCATTGCCCGTTTTGTTTACAACAGCACAGCTGCTTGCTATCGGTGACATTGGCCAGCAGTCTCGCCATCGGTTGTAGAATATTACCGCTCATAATAATTACATATGTTGAGGGTCAGATTCTACTTCCGAGTTCCGTGTTCAAGTTTTCGTGGTGCACAACTAAATTGGTGTGGTCAGTTCGGGTTTCAATTAGAAAGCGGTCGGAACAATAGTGAACAGTAATTTGAAATAAAAAGTGTAATTAAAAGAAGTTTGTGTTTATAACTGCTTAGGGGACACGACAGTTAGATCCGTCACATTTGTAGCAGCGCATTCCGTAAGCGGGACAGCTACGTACTTTGTGTACTGTACCACATTTGATGCACTTAGGCATCTTTGGTAGATTCGCTTGGTAGCCATTTCGTTTGACTTGCTGATTTGAATTGCCTTAGTTAGCAACACATCTTCCGCGAGGAGTTTATTACGAACTTCTTCGTTTTTGAATCCAATTGTTAATTGGTCTCTTAAGAACCTGTCCTCCAGATGTTCATAACTACACTTTTTTACCTACTTTCTTGGTCTTCCCATTACCTCATCAACTGATTCGCCGTCGTTTTGTGTAATCTTGTGATATTTATATCGTTCGTACGTTATATTTAATTTTGGACTACATGTTCGAACGCGTTTTTTATGTCGTCAATAGTGATGTCTGCAGTAATGGTCGGCATCACATTAAAAATTTCGATTGCTTCTTGTCCGATTATGGACATGAATGTGGCAATCTGAAGGTTTTTTATCGATTTGCGATCCAACCTCGAAATATCCATTTGCGATCCAACCTCGAAATATCCATTTTTGTTTCCATATTTTCCACTCTCGAGCAATGTCGAAGAAAATTATTTCCATTATTTTCAGCCATCTCCTTGAGGTTCTGTAAAATTTCTTATTACACTCTATTAACTGATTAATTCTATCAATTAAAGCCAGTTCTGACACCATATAAATAAAGGATTATTTATTATATTTATTATAAACGATTAACTTTATTTATCTTAAATTGAGCTGTAAGTCTGTCTGACGTCTCTGTACTTCAGACAATGACGTTAGTTAGACTAGTGCCCTTGCTAGTTATTTAAGGCATTGATTGTATAAAATCAATGGTTAAGGTGAATCCTCACTGGATGTTGGTTGAATGATGTGATTGCGGCTTGTGCAAACTGTCAATAAGTAAAGTAGTATGACTGAAAGAAATCATATGCACGAATTGGTACCTCTCACGGCGAGATAACTATACCTTAGTGACATATAAATTGAGATTTTTGACTCTGTGGGTATTTTAGTAGGGTATAAATGGAGAGGAAGTCATCATACAAAGAAGTTAAGTGCTCATGATAGTCACAATAACAAAATCTCAGACATAATCCCAATGACACGTGGCGAAAAATGAAGAAACGAAGTTAAGAACGTTGATGAATGTTGGAAATCGAGTATGTGTGTTAGTAGCGCTTATATACCTAGTATGCATGGTATGCTATAAGATTACTGGTGTTAATCTCTAGCCTCTCCAGTCTTGAATCGGGCATATCTTAACCTTCGCATGGCCTTACGGTCATGTTATACAAAGCCATACCAATCGGGAGCATCTTAGTTGTGGTGGCCCATATGCGGGCAGAGATCGGTCGTTTATTAATGTATGCTTAGAGGATTAGCTTTTGGCGTGAAGTTGCGCTAAATCAACCGGGTTCAGTGACCCAAAGATCGGGAGGGATTTGAGATACGTCTCGCTTCGACCAGTAAGTCCTATGTCAAGCGTGCACCAAGACTGCCGTGAGATTAGGGCTCACGTAAAACCCGGACAGCTTACTGACCCTATGTTGAACTGATCGAGGCAGCTTTGCTGGTTCTGTCGTCGGGCTGGATGTCCACCTTCACGAATATTCTCTAGAGTCCGCTAATTAGCGGGATGGCCGTTGTAACACAACTCACGAAGGGCCGTCCTGAGGGAAGTACCTAATAAAACACAGACAAAAGGACCGCGAGCATAAACATAATCCTCTTGTAACATTCGACAAATTAAAAGTCGTTGGTCGTTGAAATTGTTTTTCCTGCTTCCTTTACTATTAATCATCTTTTTCAGCAAGAGTTTAAAAAACCTTATAAATCTTCTTGTATACAACTTCATTTCACAAACTCTGACAACAGAACAAACTTCTTATGTTTACAAAAAACGTTCGTTGCAAATCAACGCCTACCCAGCTATAGCCTTCTACACTCAGCAAGGTATTACTAGCTGAGAATTTCGGCAAATAAATTGCGATTTACATGTTGGCTGATCACACATTCAGAAACGTGGTGACAGGATGCAGAAGCAATACCAACAAAGTTTGAAGAAAGTACCCAAATGACATCGGCAATAATGGACAATAAGAACTGCATCACATAAAAACATAAAAACATAAATATTAGGTAGGTATAACACAAATAATAATGTTGCATAGTCTATATAAATAACAAGTAAAAAAGCTAGAATTCGTCTAAGACCAATTCTTACGATACCCTAGAATCTAGGGTCTAGATGAATCAAATTTCAAGTGTGATTTTTGAAGCATTTTTTCGCATATATTTCTAGAATGGTTTGTCGGACAGAAAAAATGATTAGAACCAATTTTATAGGATTTCGTATGCTGAAGAAGTTTTTAGTCCAATAAAAATGTCTGGAACTGATTGTTTTCACAGCATACGTAAAAAACATAAATTTTTATATGGCAACTCCAAAAAAGAGTTGCCCGATTTAGTGCATTTTTGAAATTTTATTTGCTAGTACAATTAAAACTCCATGTACCAAATTTCAGCGCTCTACATGGACGCGTTCTCAGGCAGTGTCCAAATATATAGTGGAAAACAAAATTTTTGTATGGCAACCCCACGAAGGAGTTGCAGGATTTGTCTCATTTACGAACTTAATTTTACTTTCTTTTTTTAGTCCGCGTACAAAAATTCACCTCTCTAAGTATACGTGTTCTTGAGTTATCGTGCGCTCAGACAGACGGACGGATGGAGAGACGGACAGACGGACGGACATGCAAAAATCAAAATAACTTTTAATATTATGCGTGGGTGTCCAATCTATTTTGCCCTCCCATCATTATTTCGAGGTGTTACAAATGAAATGACAAACTTAGTATACACTATAGTCCCCTAGTCCGAGTAAGGATTTTATGGAAAGAAAAATTGGGTTCGGCAATCCCCTTTTGGTCGTGCCATAAAAATTTTTTATTTTTCACTGCATATTCGGACACTGCCTGGGAGCGCGAGTTATGATTTTTAATTTGTTCACAAATAAAAAAAGGATTGAATGAAGAAAACAACACAACAATTTAAATTGAATTTTAATTTATTGGAGAGAAGCAAAATAAAAGATTAACACAACCAAACTTTTGTACATGATATTATAACTTCCGACCTGGTTGACTGAAAAATATAAACTGTACTTTAAGTTTAATTATCTATCTGCATTCATTCCCGTAAACATAAAAGCTTTTTAATTTTTTATCTATTAAGCAGGAATGCATGGGAACGGTTGCATTTCCTGAGTTCTGTTGATTAAGCAAAATTGTCTGGGAACATTTATATTTTATATAAGTGAAAATTTTGCGAAGGTTGTTCTGAGGTGTCATGTTCTGTGATGTCGGTTAAATTTGCCGACGTAACTCGCGTGCATGTGGAGAGCTCAGGCTATCCCTTCATGATGTTGCCATACATAACTTTGATTTTTCACTATATGCGTAATTTTTGTTTTGTTTTGTTCGTTATGGTTGTGGAAAAGTTTGCAGGATGAAAATTGGCAGTAATTCCACGGTCAACGCCAGCCGTCCAGACGCTCAAATTAAGTATCAACTTGTGTGTCCTGTTGCAGAGCAACCAATCTGGAGAAGTATATTCAAAACAATTTCTGGACATTGGAATCCCTGTTGGCATTTAAATTGGTTGCATTACATTCTCCGTCGATTTTTGTCAATTCACACAATCAAAGAGCGAACTCATCCGAAAGGTGTTCTCAAACATTGCTACACGGCTACGAAAACCATTGATGTCGACGAATTGAATTTCAAGATTCAAAGTGAAATTGCTGGCGCATTGACTACACCAAATCGGTGGATTCTGCTACAAGCCAAGTGGACGTGGTTAGCTTGAGCATAGAAGAAGCGGAACTCCTTCGATCTCCAGCCAAAAAAGGAGGGTAGCGTAGCCGGGCACAAGAAGCCTCAGAAGAAGAAAATCCCGGGAGTTCAGAGGAAGAAACGCTGCGAGAGAGTGATGTTTCTTCTCAAGAAATTAGAAAGTCGAGACGAAGAGTCCTGGACAAAGAGGAACAGGGATACGGTGGAATGGGGGAGAAATGTCGTGGATCAAGACCCACTTAATGTTCTTTTTGATCGGACAATGGCTTCCGATCGACATATGGAAAAAGCGAGGAACGCTAGGGTAGTCTTTGCCGCAAGCAGAACGGTAAAATCAAGGGACGAGAAACTGAAGGAGGAAAAAAAAGTGAGGCCTGCCGACGTTCGTGGATCTGCTGTAATGTCTCCTATGAAACCTGCAGTGGCTTCTACTAGCCTGGCAGTGGTTTCAAAGAACTCCATTGGAGCTCGCTTGGAGAATGCAGTTGTAGAGACGAGTTGTCGCAAAGGGCAGAAGAAAGCCACTTTCAGCCAAACCTCTCTTCCGGGACCTAGCAGATCGGAAGATCCTGCTAAACGTCCACCGGTGAGTGATATGGTTCGGGGGATTCTGAGTGTTGCAGTGATGGACATGGGCAACAGGAATTGGAAGATCTTCATGGACCGCTGTATGTTGGTCGAAAAAAGGTACATGACCATTTTGGTGGAGCACCTATCGTCCAACCCAACAGACCCAATACCACAGTATGACGCCTCGGGATGGTTCAGAGGAGTAAAGGTCATCAATTTTACGGACCAATACTCGCTGGACTTCGTGAAGGCGAATGTAGTGGCAAGTGAGGGAAGTGTGGAGTAATTCACGACTTTACGTCATCCCACGGTCGCAGATAACAGAAAGTCCCAGGGCTAGGGTGTGGATGCCGGGACTGGTTCTTCCAACGCAGCCACTGTTCCAGGTGCTTGCTACATAGAATCCGAAGATAGCGTGCAGGGTTTGGAAGGTTCTCAAAATGGAGGAGCTGAAACCAACCGGTAGGAGCGTTATTCTCCAGCTTACGGAGGAATCCCTACAACCGCTAGAGGAGGCCAACTTCAGTCTTCACAGTGATTTTAACGCGATTGTAGGCAATGTGTACCGCGGACTTCCAAAGAAGCACCAACGCAACGAAGAGCTGATGGAGGTAAAGGGGTCTTACGTGAAGGAGCAATCTAGGAGCAATCCTCAAAAACTGTGGACTCGTTCTATATAGTCGGCCAACAGGCAGCGGAAGCTGCTATGGGGGAGGAACAAGGGAGAGAGCGGTTCCACCGAACCGCGATGTCAGGAATTGGGGGGCCTCTGATGCGAGTGGTCCAAATCTCTCAACTATAGCAGACTGGCGTCGGATACCCTCTTACTTACGTTGCCTTAATCCAGGAACCTGAGACGAAGAAGCTCGATCTTCTCATAGGATGCGACGCCAACGCCTACCACACGATTTGGGGTAGCACCGACATCAATGTGCGAGGTCAGTCCTCATTTGATTTCATTTCTCGGACCACTGCTGAATTATTTTTGAATTAAACCACTCACCCGAACCTCCTAAACCGTTCAGAAACCCAGCTAAAATAGATTGGAATAAATTTACTAGTATGAGATATTACTTTGTTCGTCATCAATAGAAAACGCGGTCAAGAATATAAATGACGCCTTAAATACCGCCTTCGTTTGCCCCCTGCGTAAAACTTCAAAGAAGTCTTACACACCATGTCCAAAGGAAGAGCGCACGGAAAATTTTCAAGAAAGCGTAAGAGAGCAGATGTCAGGAAGACTGGGCCCAGTATAAGGCAGATCTCAGAGACTACAAATGCTCTATAAAAAAACCTGTTCATGGAGGAGCTACTGTAAATCCATATAGAAAACAAGTGAATCCGCCAGACTTAGGAAGGTCTTAAGAAAGGACCCTAGTGTTCCGTCCGTCCTGAAGAGGGAGGACGGCACCTGGACCGAGACTGGTGAAGAAATTTTAGAGCAGCTTATAACTACCCACTTTCCTGGGAACTTTGAAGCCGACCACACTTATAATAATAACAAGTACGCTGGTACTTCAAACTTAGCGGCAATGCGGGACATTGTCACCACGGAGAAAATGAAGTGGACAATTCAATCTTTTGCTCCCTATAAATCACTAGGAATCGATGGCATCATTCCTATCATGCTGCAGAAAGTGCAAGAAACTGTAATTCCGGTGCTGATCGTGATGTATAAAAGCTGCCTACCCTAGTCCAATGTCCCATGCATCTGGAAGAAAACCGAAGTAATTTTAATTAATTTTTAATTAAGGCAGGTCGTAGAGGGCACGTTACTGCTAAGGACTTTAGTTCCATCAGCCTTACATCGTTTCAACTGAAAACTATTGACAGGTTGGTGGAAGGGTCCATGGACAGCCTTTTTAGGGGAAGTGAGATATCTAGATCACAACACTCATACTTAAAAGGTAAATCGGCTGAAACTACGTTACATGACGTAGTAGGAACCATTGAAATATCAATTGAAAAAAATACACATTTCTTGATATCGAAGCAACCTTTGAATCTTATATATGTAGGTGGATTAACTCAATGCTCAGTCACCGCCTAATAAACACAGAACTTGGTAACAATAAGGTTAGCAGGAGGGTGTCTAGACGTACTCCACAAGGAGGAGTACTTTCACCTCGCTTGTGGTTATTGGTGGTTAATGGTATTGTCATCTCTTTACAAAAGGAGGGTATAAAAGCGGTAGCATATGCTGACAACTTAGTTATCCTAGCCTCGGAGAAATTTCTACCGGCGAACAGTGAGCTAATTCAAGGCGCATTGCAAAAGCTGGGCTATAACCTGCGGTCTAGGGCTTAACCCCGCAAGGACAGAACTAGTCCTTTTTACACGGAGGAGAGTTATTCCGACTTTCACACCCCCAAAACTGGGTAACATTACTCTTGATTTTAAAACTGAAGCCAAATACCTCGGAGTGATATTAGACTCCAAGTTAAATGGGAGTATAAATGTGAATGAGCGCGTCAAGAAGGCGGCCATTGCGCTGTAAAAGAAAACTTTTGGCAAGAGATGGGGATTATACCCTCGCATCGTGCACTGGATGTACACCGCTATAGTAAGAGCTATCCTTCCATATGGGGTTCTGGTATGTTGGAATGCTCTTGAGAAAGCGACGCACCTGAAAAGTCTTATTAAAATACAGAGAGCTGCCTATTTAGGCATTATAGGGCCTCTTCGAACAGCACCAATGAAGATTATGCTCCGGCTCCTGTCCCTCGACATCCATGGGAACTGTATAGCTGCAAAGAGTTCACTAAGGCTTAAAGATTCGGGCTGCTGGGTAAAAGCAGACATTGGTCATAGCAGAATACTGAGGATCTGTCCTGAAGACTGTATACAGGGAGCTACGGATTACATTATTCCAAGACTAGACTTTGAGAAAGCGTTCTCAACTAGCATTCCTAGTAGAGAGGAATGGAAGGGGTAATGGCGTGATAATTTACTCTGATATATGCGTCTTTACGGACGGTTCCAAAATGGATGTGGGAGTGGGTGCCTCAAATACAGGAATCGTACCGCCTGCCGGACCACTGTAGTGTGTTCCAGTCGGAGGTCCTGGCCATCTGCGAAGCAGCAAGGTTACTGCGTACAACTTGTGACGTACCTAGTGATAGAGTTATCAGGAATTGCATTGACAACGAAGCGAAAATCAAAGCTTTGTATTCGAGCACAATTAGATCGCGCTTAGTGCACTGGTGTCGCTGTCAGCTCGGAAAACTGGGGGTTAAGCACAGAGTTATTCGCTGATGGGTGCCTGGTCACAGTGACATTCCTGGAAACGAGGCAGCGGATGCCCTAGCCAGGAAGGGTTCCGCTATGAATGTATATCTAGCAGAGGAACCCGTAGGTCGGCCCCTAAAATCAGCGAAGAGGGCTCTAGATGTACTGGCCTGCAAGCTGACAAATCGCAGATGTGGAAAACTCCTAATGCGTGATTTCAAGACAGCTCTGGCCCGAGATTTGTCCTGTGAAGACTGAATTTCTGCTGAAGAAGAACCGTAATGATGTGCGTAATCTTACCGCAGTTATTACGGGACACTGCCTCTTTGAAAAACATGCAGAGCGCATGCAAGCTCTATACAATGATTTCTACAGAAACTGTATGGACGAGGAAGAGGTTGAGAGCGTTATGCACCTGCTGTGTGAATGCCCTAACCTTGCTAAGCGTAGGAGAAATACGCTTGGTAGTTACCTTTTCTGCGAACTGGGGGAATTATCACACAAAGTTTTTGGACCTGGTAAGTTTCATTAACTCTTGTGGCTGCTTTCATCACATCCCCAACTTTTAATATGATAACTTTCCGGGCAGAATTCCAATATGGCCCAGATGATGTCATCAACTATCCAACCTAATTTTTAAACTCACAGGTATTGCCCGGATTGTCGCCTAATAATCTCCAATTGCAAGTGGGATCGGTAATCATAATATTGCGAAATATCAATCAACCACCCGGCTGGCGGTGTAGAAACAGACTTCATCGAAACAACAATTTTTAAAGGAAATTACAATGATTCCGCCTGACTTTTATGCCATCCAACTTTAAACGCTTGCAGTTTCCAGTGCGACTTGCATTCGCAATGATAAACAAATCACAAGGGCAGTCATTGAGTGTTTGTGGCATTATCTTTGAAAATCCATGCTCCTCGCTGATATGCTATGTCGCCTGTTCCCGTGTCGGGAAACCATCAGTTTTGTTTATTTACGCGCCACACAACAAAACAAAATATGTCGTATATCAAAAAGCATTGCAATGAATATCCTCCTCATATTAACCATCCATGACCAGAATCGTTAATAACGGTCACTCAGAAATAGGTTTTTTTCTAATTTTTACTTTGTTTACAAATTCTTAATAGCTTAGATAGAAAAATAGTCAAATAAATAATATTTTCTTTACATATCTGTGGATAAAGGTTTACTACCCTCTATCAATCCGGAACGGTTTATAGTATTCAATTCATTCCCACTAATATTTGTTAATGACATATTTTAATGCTACTGAAAAACACAAAAATATTAAAATTACCGTAGCGTGTAGGCTCAAGCTTGATGGAGCATTTCGTTTTTTTTTATTTAATTTTTATTTTCATATTTCCTTGCCACGATTACTTTTTTACTTTCGGGGAAGTGGTATTAAATTAGCCCTAATTGAGCTCTAAAATATTATGCAGTGAACACCATTGCTCATGTTTCAGTAGTGGTTGGCCTAACTTTTACTAAAGCTGGATTATTCATGGATTTTTCTTAACAATGTTAGAGAAGAAAATTCGGGGAGGTAGTAATTGAGTCTAGAATTTTGACGTATTCAAAACTTTACTACCATAAAATGGCGGTCCCAATTTAATAGACGTGCATGAATACAATGGGTGCAGGATTAATGAAATAATGAATCATAAAAGAACGGTTGCACGCATGTGGATACATCCTTAGGATCAAATCAGAGGTACATTATCGGGTTTCCAAATCCTGTAAAAATCTAAAAAAAAATAGAATTTTTCCCCCATTCTTTTTACTTTGACGTCCTATAACTAGCGACATGACGGGGGTAGAGTAATGGTTGACGTGGAATCATATAGGAATCTACAGCAGATTGATTGAAGGAGGTACCTCAGGGAACTAGATTTCACACTCGCTTCTCCGGCTGGAAGAATCAGAATTATTGCTGCTTTGGAGGAGAGAGTAGAAAAGCTTCCCGTCCCATTATTATGGACATGTGCTTTCTAAATCGGCGCTATTATGGAACGAACCAATAGACCGAAACTCGAAAAAATTTAGATTAGAGTACGTTTTCTAGTTCCAGTTTTCTCGTTGCATTTATTGCAGCGCTAATTTAGCACGCGCATAACCAAGGCCTTTGTAAACTCCGGAAGGCTTTCAGAAGGCTTTTCAATAAAGCCAAGGGGCAGCTTCGGAGGAGGACTGGAGGATCTACCACGAGACTCAGAGTAACTACAAAAGGCTTGTTTGGAAATCAAAAAGACAGGCTTTTGTAGATTTCTGCGAGGAGCTTGACGGCTTTCGCGAGCCGATACGGCTACTTAGGGTTCTTAAGACTGACCCGTTGGCCAGACTGAGTGTTCTGAGAAGGCCAGATGCAAGAAGCCTGTAGATTTCTGCTCTCGACGCATTTACCAGACTGTAGACTTTAAGAAGACCTGTAGTTGTATGGCGAACATCCCCTGTCTCCCTGCACTGGTGTTGATTGATCCACTGCTGTAAAGATAGTTGATATAGAGAAGGTAAAATAGTTAATTTCAATCTTATCAGCTTTCAAAGACCCCGGTCCAGACGAAATATTCCAGGTCTTTCTCAGGGCAGAGACGCAGGGCTGGATTCTTACATCGTTCCAATTTTCAGGGCATGTTTCGCATTTGGATATATCCCTGGGATATGGGAGAAGGTGAGGGTTGTCTTCGTTCTGAATCCTAGTAGGACATCATATATGAATCCGAAGAGATTCTGAACCATTAGCCTCTCCTCATTTGTTTTAATATGACTGAAGAGGCTCGTGGATGATTTGGATTGCATTGTGAGTTCGATTCCCAGAGGGGAAAAATAAATAAAGTTGAACAATTTTCAATTTACTTGTGCGCTTTCATCGTTACTGCTTAATGCCAGCTGAAAGCTACAAAGGCTCAATAGGCCAGATAAAATCAAGAAATACAAGTGGAAAAAGCATCTGTCTCGTTAGCACAGATATAAGAGCAGTAATGCAGGAGAACGTTTTCCTGCACATGGGGCATGAAATCGAGTATACTGGATGTGCACTCGATTGTAAGACCCATGCTCACATATGCTTTATGTGTATGGTGGCCGAGGACGCAAGTAGCGACTGCGACCCGGAAGCTAACGAACCTGCAAAGGCTTGCTTTCTTGGGATTACATGTTCCATGCGGCTGACGGCTCTTTCACAAATAAGGGAGCCGGTGCGTGTTTACTTTCTTGAACCCTAACATTGGGTTAGAGTATTCATTTGGAAGGTGCACCACTGTCTTCTAGGTTGAAGTCTTCACCATCGGAATGGCAGTAAAGATGGTCATTGATATGGAAATCAAGAGAAAGGTCATTGTTATCCTCTTGGGTTAGTCAGGCAGCCTTGATGTCTCTAAGTGGCCCTTGGATAATATCTGCAGGAGTGCAGGACGTCGTGGATAAAAAGTGTATTTTCAATATTCCTTCGGTGGATTTCTGGGCACTTCGGGATCATGGGGAATAAAAGAGCCGACCTTCTACCCAGATCTGGCTCTGGAATGTACACTTCAAGATCGATAGAGTTAAAATGCCTATAATAATATGTAATGTATATATATATTCAATAATGAACTCACCCAAAACCCTAGAAAAATACTTTCCATGTCATGAAATATAAATCCAGAGGTGTGCGTGCTCGACTGCTTCTCTAAAAATGTTCTACTTTGATACTTATAGAAAAGTGACTGACTAGACATTGATTTTATATAATGCTATAGAGCCTGAACTGCTATCCATAGAGAAAATTAGTCTTCCTGAAATTTTAAGCTTGGCTACACCTACTATATACCTTACTTAACAAAATAATAAAATAGTTTTTATTATAATGTATACTTACCATTTTACGCTCAACAACTATCAGCTGGGTAAAAGTTGCATGTATGTATGTCCAGTATAATAATCTGCACTACAGGCATATTCATTTGAATTCATCGAACTATGGCACATTTACAAATGAAATTATTACTCAGCTGATCGTATAAAAATTTGATTACGGTTGGTAAGATAAGAAAGGAAGCTTAAGATCATTTTTCTGTGTGAATAGTATTTTTCGGCGCCGGATGTATTCTAATGAAACTTTTATCTGTTTTACTTGAGAACACTGCAAATATTTTAAAGTATTAGGATCAAGTTAGAGCTCTTACGTATTATTGAAAGAATCTGTTTCATGGTTTGGGCAGTATTTCTCGAGGGTTTTGACTCACCTCTTTTCCATGCACTGCTTCTTTATTATATATCTTTCGCATCCAATGCTACGTGTACTTATCTGATGTAATTTCAAATTCATCCACCAATTATAATCTTCGTCACTATAAACACATACATATAAAAACATGACACAAAATTTCCAGGTAGAAATAAAACAATTCTATGAATTTTGAGGCTTTACTTGATCTAATTTTTACAACAATTTGACACTTAGTTACATTAGTAAACGTTTACTTTATAAAAATTACAATTAGTTAGAGGTAACTATTATTTTTAAAATCGATTCACAAAACCCTCGAAGGACTATCGATATAATTGCAGTTACATCAATAACTACTACGAGAATGGCTTCATCAGTGCGTCATGTCCTCATAAATATCATCTTACATATTAAGATCTCACAATCCTTTCGCTACTACATATATAAACTATATAGAAATTACAAATATTTTACGAGTCGATATATTATTATATAATAATAATTACAATAAAAATGTTAATCACAGAATAATTTCACTTAAAACAATATCCTGTCGCTGCTGTTGTCAGGGTTAATGCAATGCCTACACATCGAAATTCAACTAAAATAGCCAAGATAGTGCGTTTTAAGCTACTTCGTTAATTTAATTATTATAATCTAGTTGTGTAATATAATTATAGATTAGATTAGTTTAGCTAATTCATACAGCCTAAAGCTAGTTTAGGCGCAGAAGAGCAAGCAGTGGCTAATATGTATGCATACCTATAAATATATTTATGTACATGTGCATGTTCTACTTTCTATTTAGCATTAAAATTATCATTATTACTGGCATGCCAATAATTATTGTTTGAAGATGTTTTGATTCCATATTTATTTATATATGTAACAAGGCTCTTTTGTTTGATGATGTGGTCTAAACTGAGTTTGATTATTAGTTTAAATTAATTTTTTTCTTTATTTAACTTGAAAAGTAATGAAAAATGTTCTTTTATGCGCCCATTTACTTATTTTGATTGTTGTCAATTGCATCTCGTACCTCAATTTTTTTGTTTTTCTCAAAAATGATGTAATCGTTGAAATCTTTCTAATTCATCACTTATTCAAGATAAAAAATCTGCCACAAAATTGAAAACTAAATTAGCAACTTGTAATTTTGGTCAGCTTAAATTTGGTAATTCTGCATTCACATCGTGAAATAATCCAAGAGGTATTGGACGTTATGAAATACTTACTATTAAATTAAGTAGTTAGCTAGTAAAATCCCCTCGATTTCAGTTTTAATTGAAGAAATTTAATAATTAAGTGTAAGGGCTTGTTCACGAGCGCGAGCTCTGATTGGATGCATGGTTGTCGTCAAACCTGCTTATGCTTTCTACGTTTCGAGCGATAAAGAAATTTATCGCACAGATGCTCTTCACTTAACATCAACATTTGTTTTTTTTTTTTATTACTAAGTCAAGCTCAGGAGATACCCTATGATATAAAGCACAATATGACTGGAAGGAGATAGGGAAAGGATTAGGGAACATGAGGAAAGTGACGGAGGTGCTGACGTATGCCCCTCTTGAACTATCGCAGATTGTAAGCCGGAGAAAAAATTCAAAATGGTAGACCATTCCGTTTTCGTACAGGTGAGGATAAGAAAGCATCACAGAATTTTACTGTATGGCCGGAAGTATTTGGAAGGATGAAAGGATGTGCGCGCCTTGCAGGGCGAGTATTGCGTGCAGAAATTAATCTACAAGGGATCAGACTACTTAGATATTTCATCGGAACAGTGGTCATGCATGTAGCGCCGCCTGGTGCTCGAGTGAGTCGATATGACAAGTAGTTTTCAAATCGCCACTGAGATTGAAGGCTCTCTTTTGGACAATATTCAATGAAGCTAAGGCTGTACGATCAGCACCGGCCCAACTGTGATAATTGTATTCCATTTTAGATCTAATATAGGACTTGCAAAGGTACGCTAGATTTGATGGCCGGAAATATTTCTTACCTTTTCAGAAATCCAAGACATTTCAATGCTTCTTTGGCGACAGAGAATGGGGTCTGTCCAGCTTAACTTACGGGAAATATTAATACCAATAATGGTTACTGACGGTGAATCTGAAATTAATGCTCCATCAGATGAAATGAAAGTTGTTAAGTGGTGATCGTGTTTTAAAGAGATGAAATATCTTTGAATCTTAGATGAATTCAATTTGATGCGATTAGCTTTAATCCAAGGTAGGATATTGTCAAGATCGTTATTCAATGATCTAATAATACAATCTCGTTTGATAGATGTGACATTCCCTCTGGGGTCCGCAGAGTTTCAAGGAGTAAGCGAAATCAAGGGTATCTTCATCGGCAAAATTATGGATGAGATTGAAAGTAAGGGAAAGCAGATCATTTATGAAAATTAAAAAAAGAGATGGAGAGATAACAGACCGCTAGGGCATACCGGCGTGTATAGAGTGAATTAGGCGATCAGATAGAAAACTTTCAATCCATAATAGAAGAGGAAAGGAGATTAGAACACTCTAGTCAAACAGAAAATTTTCTCTTCGGATAATGGGTTTTCAGGAGTTCCGTGCAATCTTGTATACTTGTTTCAGCTCTGGATATTGATTGACATAAATTTGATAGGCGCGAAAAGCAGTTATGTTTTGTTTACATTTGTAATTGGATGCTAAAGCTCCGCAGTGATGTCGAAATTTACTATAATATATAAATATATCAATACAAAAATATAAATATATGTAAATTTTTCAATATTATCTTCGTGCCACCACAAAACCAAAACAAATTAAGTTGTAGCCACTGTCAACCTTGTGAACGTATCGGACAATAAAAACCAATCGCAAATGGAGATAGATCTATAGGAAGAACAGGACGTCACCCAAATATCGCTCTCCTGAACAGGGGTTAAGTGATTTTTCCGATCATATTTCCCTTACTACATGCAAGTCAGACAAATATATGTAAAGAAAAAAAAAACTGTACAAATTTTTCAATTTTCCAAACATCTTACAAGACCATTAAACAGAGAAGAAACTGCGTAATTGATATTAAATGGTAAATATTAATTATTATTATTAGATATTATTATTGACAGCCAGTTTATAATTAATGTGAACAAAATACAAATAAAAAAGTTCAAAATGATCAAAATGCAAAAAGCTCTTTCTTTTCTAACACATTTACAATAATTTTTAAAATTTTTCTTTATTAAATTACATTACTTTTTTCTTATGGACTATGTAAAAAATTTTAATTTTCATATTTTACTTATATGTATTTACATTTGAGAATAAAATGTTTAATTCTTCTTTATTATTTTTAATGTAACTTCCAACGGATCAATTTTACTTAGTATCTACAACTTTTTAATGTATTCTGTTTAGGTTTAAAGTTTTGGGGAATGGCTTATCGTTGTTGCACAATTTTAACTATAAAAATTTTCAATTATTGACAAATTCAATTTTGATATAACACACTCTTCAACTCAACGCTATAAATTACTATGTTTGCTATTGGACTTTGCAGGAGTCCTTGGTTTTAATGAAACACCTTTAAGGCTTGTAGTACTACAATAACTAACACGAACACACCTGGTGATTACTGGTGGACTGCATGTCGTCCGTAGATAAGTTGTGCATCCAGAACATATGTGGATCATGGGAATGAAAGGCCTGACCTTCTAGCTAGGCGTTTCCAGCTCGGGCATAGGGTCTCTCATCAAAGCGGATGTTGGTAGGAAGCATTCGCGTAGATGGGCGAACCTGAGTACTTGCAGGTGCACAAAACTTTTTCTTGATGGGCCCAATAGGAGTTTCTCTGATTTTACCTTGGGGCTCGGAAGGAAACAATGGAGAACTGTGGTCGGCATAATCACCGACCATAGTTCGCTTCGCCCTTATCTAAAAAGGATGGGAGTTGTTGACAGCCCTGAGAGTCTGTCCTGCCTGGAACAACAGCCTGAGACAATCGAACATTTTTTGTGTGTTTGTCCGGCTGGCCTTCATCCGGAGCAGGTTGGATACTCTAGGGTCTGCCCTCCAATCTGTAGATGAGCTGAAAAATCTTTCTCACCAAGACCTGATGCGCTTCATTAAGAGGACAGCACAGTTTTTGTGATAAGGTTTCTAGCAGGATATCACAATGGACCACTCTGGCCTCCGTGCTTGATATCTCTCGTCCCTCTGCTTTTAAATAATAATATCGCAGCTTATTGCAATGAAATGTCGAACCAATAGTGTAAAGTGCTATGATTTAGTGTGGAAATGATAAGAAAAAAATTAGAAAGAGTGCTATTTCGCGAAACCATTATTGACGGAAATTAATGATATTATAAAATTGTAGATAATAAAGTTGGGCGAGGGATATAAATCATTTTGATCGACTCTGTTGTGGTACGTTTAATTATATTTACTCTTACTTGCACTTTTACACATACTGCACTGCCCGGGTGTATGTACCTCTAATTAAAGCTCCTGGTTCATGTAAAGATATTAATTAGTATAAGAGGGTTGCAAACCACGAAAGGTGGTTTTGCTCGGATGATCAGCTCATCCAATGGAGGAGGGACTAAATCCACACGTTAAATAAATGGAAAATTGAGTTTTTTAAGTTATACGAAATCATGATGCTAAAATAAATTATTTCTTTTTAAATAATCTCCGGTGTGTCTAGCAACGAAATGGCAATTTGTTTTTTGCGTTATGCTCTGAATATAATAAATGCATAGTTAACAAATGGGATTTCCTCTCTCACCATATGGGATACATTTTGTACCCCAAAAAACACGGTTATTGTTGTAGTCATAAAACAATTAATAATTATGAAACGAAACTTCCTTTCTTGGAAAACTTAAAATATTTTAAGCAATTCACCTATTTGAGAATATAACGCAGGATGAGTCTGATACCTGGAATAACTTTGGAACTTTCCTGCATTTTTTTGTTTCTTGTTTGTTTAGTCACTATTTTCACCGATTCAAGACAGCCAATTAGTAATAAAGCAGTTTGCCAATCAACGGATCTTGCCAAGAAAGCTGCAGAGAAGTGCCGCCTCAAGGATACCGCCGCAATAAAGTAATAAAATATAATTTAGGAAACAGCCCTCAAGAAAAACTCACCGGAGTAAATAATCTATATTGACAACGATATCTTTACGCATAAGCCCAGGGCCATGTGATCCATGGTGCCCCTAGTCCCTCAAATAGTAGACCAACCGATGATCAGTTCTTCAACCAGTAAGACAACCTATTGCAAGTTAGTTTAGCTGTTAGAGTTGGGATAGTGATAGTAGACCGTGGAATTTATTCGAACTTCTTTACATGACAACAAATTTTCATATACAAAGTAACGTATAGTGATTGTGTTTGTAGCCTCGTATATTTTATAAATTTTCGGCATACTTTCAGTAGCCAAACTCAATGTATTTAATAATCAGCCAAAATCTGATATTGTATTTCATATTGAGCCTAACGCCCGTTGGAGACATTTAGTAGTTTAGTACGCACACAGTTAGTAGGTTGCTGTCACCCTAAAAATGCATATAAATTTCGAGGAGTTTGCTGAGATCTATTGTGTATTTGTCATAAGGATGTAGAAAATATCAACGAAAAAAACAGGGATGTAAAGAACTCACATTTTGACTCAACTCATCGCTCAACTCAAGCAGTGAGTCCGCTCAATCACTGAGTCCGCACAACAGTTGAGCGGTGGCTCACCGCTCGAAATTTGAGCGGACTCACTGGTTGAGCGGACTCACTGGTTGAGCGGACTCAATCGTGAGCGGACTCAGTCTTGAGCGAACTCATTGCTTGAATGGACTTGAGCGGACTCAAGTCTTGAGCGGACTCAAGTCTTGAGCGGACTCACTGCCTGAGCGGACTCATCATTTGAGTTGAGCGGACTCAAATCATATTTTAAATAAGGAAGGAAGGAGGAAGAAGAAATGTTGGCTAAGAAAATTAGCAAAAACTAAATTAATAAAATATAATATAATGAATGACTTTTTTATAAGCTTTTCGTATTTTAAAGAAATTTCAGTTTCAATTTTAATTAAATCAGATTCTCTTTATGTTATTTAAAATATGATTTGAGTCCGCTCGACTCAAATGATGAGTCCGCTCAAGACTTGAGTCCGCTCAAGTTCATTCAAGCAATGAGTCTGCTCAAGACTGAGTCCGCTCACGATTGAGTCCGCTCAACCAGTGAGTCCACTCAAATTTCGAGCGATGAACCACCGCTCAACTGTTGAGCGGACTCAAATCCTGAGTTGAGCGATGAGTTGATATGATAAATGAGTCCGCTCATTTACAACCCTGGAAAAAAACACCATTGGGTCCTTCCAATTTGCAGTGAAAGGCTGATTAAAGGAAAATTTAACTTAATATTAGATGAACTACGATCCTATCCTGAAAAATTTCTTTGATTTTTCCGTATTGAAAGTATTGATTTGACTACAACAGATTTTGAGACCTGGGCCCTATTGCACTAACTTATCGGTTATCACTTAGCAACTAATCAAAATTTCTGATTAATTTCTGTTGCCCCAAAGAGAAATTTGAAAAGAACTCATTTGAGTGTTGAAAAGTCAGAAGTTTTCAGATTTGCACAAAAGAGAAAATGAGGAGTGATAAGTGTTCTATTAAAAATTGATAACATTAGCAAATTATATGCTTTTCTCAATTTCCGTTGCACGAAATTATATCGTTTTTCAATAGAGACTTTGATAATTTAAAGAACATAACGCTAACAAAAAATTCTCTTTTCAAATAGACATTCAATGTGATCGGTAGTGTCTTTCTTCAATAATAAAATAAAAATAATAAAGTTAATATAGTGAAATAAGGAAATGTTTCATTTCGAAAGATTATTTGGGGAAGAATCTGAGTCTAGAGATCGTGCAGTGAAAGTCAGCATAAATTACACGCTGGACTTGGACACATTGGAAAATTTTCATTTAACACGTATGCAAATAGAATATATTCTACTAAAGATTGGAGGAAATTTGCAGTGTAGCAGTAGACGGAAGAATTCTTTAAGCTCTTTGCAACAACTATGACAACTCTACATTGGTTGGGAAATGGAGCCCAGTACCATAGAATTGTCAATATGCATGGTATCAATAAATCAAATGTATGTAGGGTTGTTCATCGGGTAACAAATAAAATAATCAATGTGATAATGGGTAAAAAAATTCGTTGCCCAGCAAACAGTCAAGAATTGTCGCTAGTTTCTTGATATTGTAAGCTCTCCTCAAATAGCTGAATGCATCGATGATTTATAAAGATGCCTCTACAATGAATGAAAAACACTATTAGGTAAACCGACACGGAAAACACGCAATTAACGCAATAATGGTCCTGCTTTTAAGCTGTAAATTCTAATTAGCCAGGTAGTGTACATGATTCCAGAGTACCTTAAAATTCCCAATTGTTTGGAAATTTTGAGCTGGTTTTCGTTCGCTCGCGGGTGCAGTAATTTTGTGGGACAGTGCTTACCCACTAAGAGAATGACACATCCCATCACTGCGATGCGAATAAATCATGATAATCTTAGCAGAGCAAAGACTAACAAAAAACACAAGAAGTATTGTGGAAAACAGCTTTGGTGTTCATGAATGTACTACCTTTGATTAATTGGGTAAAAACTTCTAAGAAAAAGGCCAAATGAAATAATTTAGAGGATTACAAAAAAAATATAACCCACCTTTTTTCCTTCACCAATTGGAAAACATCTAATTCTTAGCTTGTTTTCAGCTCTAGCCATAATAAACTGCTCACTATCATCAAATCGTAAAAATAATAATGAACAATAATTATTGAATTTTTAGCAATCGGCTTGTTCTTGTTATTTCCATTGTTCAACATATATGTACTGTACATATACCGTATACTTATCAATTCATTAAAATTGTTATAATTAATTTTAAATTATAGTGCAACACTTATCATCTTTACTTAGCAAAAAATGATTAGTTTTCTCGATTGATAAGTGAGTGAAATTTTAAATGTTTTTCGTACAACTCTTAATACTTACACTTATCAAAAGACAAATAAACTGATAATTTGCTAACTAGTAAGTGATAAATGGTTGGTGTAATAGGGCCCTGGTATAACTTATCAAAGTTCCAATATGCGATCATCAATTGAACCCGAAGATAGACTAGAAACACTATTTCTCCCCACATTTTTTATCTTCATATTTCTATCAGAGACGTCCTTAACATTTTTGTAGTATATTTTCCTCTCACACTATAGTTGTAACAGTCATTTTCTAAAAAGATGCGAAAGTCTCTTGCTTGCGTCTCCCAAAACAATGGCAGTCAAGCGGTGACAAAAATGTTACCAATGCATGACATTCATATGAACGTGAAGGTGTGATTGTTTCGTCATCCAAAAGCTGCTAGCCAAAAGAACCGAAAAGTCGCCTTGCTGTCCCGTCAGTTCATGCGCGATTTGGGAGTTCTCATACGAGTTGTTTGATTGAAAGAAAAAAGGAATGGTGGAATTGACGGTGCTAATTGAAAGTCTCCTGTTAGGTGGGCCCCATTTCCTAAAGTGACCAGGATCTCCACTTGCCTAAAGACGGGCATGTATATTGACCTGAACTCGGCTCGCTTTTTTGAGGATGAGGGAGCAGATTAAAATTCTGATTTTGTCATTCTAGTTTTGGGCGAACTGGTGAGAAAGTATGCTTTTCTGTTATGTCGAAAAGCAAAGACGCAATTGATCTTGTGAGTCTTAGAGGGAAAATTATTTAGAGTGGTTAGATGATAATACCGATGAAATTATTGAAGACTTATTCTTATGTAATTGCTCAGAAGAAAAATACTTTTTGAGAGCTGATGAGGTTAAATGCGAACACGGGGTGATATTAATTCATATGTGTATATTACTTCTTTATAATAGTTTACAAAATATCTTTATCTACAACTGATGAAACCGATAGCGGAGAAGAAGATGAATTACCAGAAGATCCAGTATTTGTTTCAAAGAACCGATAAATGTGCAAAGAAATTCCCTCAATAATAGCTTGCTGACAGACTCCAAATATAATAATCATCAAACCTGGTCTTATTTCTGAATCAGCAAATCTATTAGATATTATTGAGTGGTTTAAAGAGTTTATAGATGATAAAATAGTGGACATTATGTATTGTGAAATTTACCAATCTGAAAAATGTCACGTAGAATTCAATAGAAATAATTTAATAAATAAAAAATATGGATTCCAACAAATACAATAAAAATGTATGCTGTGTTAGTCCTTTTAATTACAATGGGTGCTCTCAAAGCAAATCGAGAACTAGTCGAATTTTTATGGTGTAAAAATAAACTGTACTGCAGATCTATTTTTTGTACCGCTATGCCCCGAGAGAGGTTTGTTCAACTTCTCTCAGGTACGCGATTTGACGATCTTACGCCTTGAGTAGAGCGTAGAAATACTGACAAAATGGTAGCAATCGGGAAATTATTTGAAATATTTGTTGGAAACTGTGTTATTAACTATAACCCTGAGTCAGACCTTACAATCGATGAACAACTCGTATCCTTCAGAGGAGGTGTCCAATTAGAGGGTACATGAATTAAAATTTTGTATGATCCTGGTCTAACACCTTGTGGCACTCTTTGAAAAAATAAACAAGATATCCTAAAGGCGCTGTTATCCACCAAAAATAAACTAGGATAAACTTCAATTTTTGCATTCAGTGAAAACATAACGATGGTTTCGTATGTACTAAAAGCCAAGTTGTAAGTATAAGAATATCATCATAATGCTGTGAGCGATGAAAAAAACAAATTCAAATCGGAGATGATTCTACATTATAATCACACTAAGGGATCTATTGATACAATGAATAGGAATGTTAATGAGTATACCTACAATAAAAAGGAGCAGCAATAGATGGCCATTTGCAACTATTTGGATATTGCTTCAATGAAAAACTTCGTTCTAATGACTACAAAAAATTCACTATTAAAAAAAAATGTTTATCGAAGGAAGTTCTTATTGAATCTCGAAAAATAACTTATAAAATCTGCCATTGAAAAAAGACTGACAAATCGACCGATAAACTTGCCTAAACGTATTTTTGAAGCTATGTCTGAAATAGTTCCAGAAGTAGGAGGAGAAACGTCAAATCAGGAAGAACGGCGGAAACCATTTGGGAGGTGCAGGTACTATTTGCCCCGAACGAAGGACAAAAAATGCTGAAAAACATGCCAACGTTGTTTAAAATTAATATGTCCTCATCAAAGCATTACAAAAAAAAGTTTGTACTTTATGTGAGAATAAAGACTAAGAAATTTCTTTTATATTCCTGTATAGCTTTAATTTAAAATATAATTATAATTTGTTAAGTGCCTGCTATATTATATAAAAAATATGTATTTTTAAATTTTTACTGTGTATTATTTGACAATGTGTTAATGTACAAAATGTAAGTGTTAAAAGAACAATAATATATTTATATAGGTTCATTTATTAATATTAACTGTGGCATACCTTTTGTACCCCTAACGGTGGAGGTGAAAGCTTCAAACATATCGTGCGAGAAAGCTGACAAAGTTAAAACAGTAACCAGAATGGCATTCGTTTTTAGTTTGCTTTTATTTTTTGTCAGAATTTACTTTTAGAATTATTATATGTAATTTCAAAACTGAGTTTATAGGAGCCGCCTCTCAAGAGTTGATTTACTGAAACCAGGAAAAATTGATTTAGAGAACATTGCGACCAAACGATACCAAAGGCGCTTTCGGCGAGCACATTCTCAGTGAGACAAGTGAGATATTCTCAGTTGGCTCACTGAGACTGCACTTTCGGTGAACTGTCTTAGTTCCATATTGAGTTACAAGAATCGAACGCAACCACTTAGCAACTGAGACAAATGAAACTGAATTTTCTTGTCTCAGTTGACTCAGTTGCGTTATTTTGCGATTTAAATTACTAATTAAAGTTTACTATCCATTTTCTGTGGTTAAAATTATTTAAATGTCAAAATTGGCAAATCAGCTGATTGGTTTGAACTGACACGGTTGCTCAAAGTTTTGGCTCGTCTCACTGAGACAGTGCTTTCCGAAAGACCCTCAAGTTGTGGTGTGTTTGTGTTCACCTTCGGTGTCGTTTATTAGCGCTGAATCACAGAAAAGAATGTACTAATTTTTTGTTTATATTTCACTCTAAACCTGGATATGGGTCAAAAGTTCGAAGTACCTCGAGGACATTCGCATCTGTCTAAACAAATTATCAACTGTTTAGAAGAGTGTGTTACTTTAAAATATATTTTCTTTATTTGTTTACTAAAATGAATAAATTGGAAGATTTTGCTATTTTTATTTTGCTAAGCGAATGATCACATGCAGCGAATGGCTGATTTGTAAAGTCATTTGCTGCAAGTGGTCACTCGCTTATCTGTTCGGTTCGCTTTTTGCAATTGTAAATTTGAGTATTTAACCCTTAAAACCCTTCTAAACTTAGTACTTCACATTTGCCTGAATTCGCAAACGCCAAATTTCCAATGTGTCTTTCTTTGAAATCAATTAATATACACATTTTTAGTACTTTGAAAAGTTTCTATAAAAAGTATCCCATTTTACATACAAATTATTTCATATTTTCTTGTTTGGGAGTTTTCTTTTGCTTACAATTATTGTTTTGAGATATCTTCACATTTTATTCCTGTACCTCAGCGCAGTGTTGTATGCAAATCGATTGACGTTGGCCAAGAGATTTGTCGTATTTTTGTGCTCCCTTTTATTGAAGTCTATATGGGATTTAAAACCCATAAAATCGTAAAAAGAAAAAGACAAGCTCATATGTGTACCAATATTTATAATATATACTTCTTCTAGAAAATAAGAACAATGGAAGTCGGCCTAAAATACGGCAAAATAATTACATATTCTGTAAGATCACATCAATCTCTGAAGTATATATATATATATATAAATACGTACAATGGTATTCTCCACAGTCCACAGTTAGAGGAAATTAATACTGAGTTGATGAGAGCTAGGGTACTGAGAATACAGTAGAGGGAGAATATGTATTTACAAGGAAAATTTTTGAGCAATATGTTATTAATTTTTTCGATTGTTGTTTACATACCGTGGTCTTCAGAGGTATTTTCTGTCTAAAACAAAATTGGAAAACAAGTGAATAAGTCAAAACCAGAATTGCTCTGAGGGAGCTATAGTCCTCGGAGGATATGTAAACCAGTATCCCCAGACTATCTTAGATGATTTCTCAATACATACGATGTCCTTGGTGGTCTGACTTCATAAACCAGTGTGTTCCATATAAGAATTATAATGTCACACTTTTGATCGAAATGTGTGCGTTGCTTTTGAATTTTTTTAAAGTATTTAAATCTATATCTGTGGGTATAGATAAAAAAATGCAATACCCAGGATGACAAATTCAACGAAAGTCTTCCACCTTTACAAGATTTCCTTAGAAATTCTACACTCTATTAATTCACCATTCGAAATGAACATTAACAACAAGAGAGTCTGGTAATTACTTGTCATTCTCGAATACTTTACTTTAAAATAAATATAAAAAATTCTTGTTTCCTCCTTCCGAACTTAGTGCTCCTCGAAGCTCATAGCGAAGGTAGAAATATATCCTTAACCTGATGATTAAATTTAATTCTCTACTTAATAAAAATAGGAGTGAATAAAATACCAAGCAGTGGTCTAAGTTCGTTGGAATTTTCTCGATGTTATGACAAAACATCCGTATATATTGCTATAATCAGCCAAAGGCTATTTTGTGTTTTTAGGAAGATATTTTAATTTCAGGAATCCAATCCCCCTAAAAAGTTCTAGTTTTCTAACAAAAGATCAATTTCAGGTCTAATTCACGACTATTATTGCAATTGATAACATTAGAAATCAGATAATTAATTGTGTTGACTTGTTAAACGAATGAGTTGGCTGCAGCAAAAAAGAGCTTGCAAATAAATTGACCTGATTGGAGAAATTTTCGTAAAACATTTACCTACATATTGCAAGTGATGTCTGTTAAGAAACAACTTAACTTTTATCAAAATAATTGTAACATTGCTAAAATTTGTGCAATATTATTGTCCTTTCGAGAATAGTTCTTTTATCTATTGCGATAGTGAAACATAGTTGCATGCGTGTTGATATTAATTTCAATCACAATTCAATACTGTGATATTATTAAATAAACACGATAAATCTGCCGACAGGACTTTGTTTGATATTTGAGTAATTATAAATTTGAAGAGTTTCCGTTATCCAAAATTTCAATAATCTAATGGAATCATAGTTAGTTTTTATAAAAATACAAAAGGAGTTTTAAGCGTAGGGATTCAAATTTGATTTTTAGAAAAGCCACGCCCCTTGAGTCCTTAGAAAGAATGTATTATATACAAATTATAACAGCTTCCTAATAAAACATTAAGTTACATCGAACATATGCATATAATAAAAAGCGACTGTACAAATAAACTTCTAAAAATTTTATACACGATATGAATCAGCGAATAAAGAATTAATGACGATGATAGGTTTGGGTAAGCTAAAACACTTAAGAATAACGTTGTACTTTGTTACAATACAATACAAAAAGTAAACAAGCATTTGATAACTTAAGGCCTTAAATCTACGAGAACTTTCTCCTGATTTTTTTTTTACTATTTACAAATTGCAAGAGGATATCAAAGCCTCTGGTGACAGGTTTTCTGATGAATTGATAGTTTCGTCCTTTTGAAACACAGGGCATCAGATTAGAAGATAAGAAACGTGTTATTACGAAAGGAAAATTTTCTATAGGTAGGCTGGTTTTTGGGTTTATCTTATGTGTTTCCATTGTTTGGCGCCTAGCACCTTATAGACTTCTTGTGCGGAGATTTCTTTGTAGAGATTTTCTGTAGGGCTGCGAGAGTTTTCTCGATAACCACTCGTAGATAAAGACGGTGAGCTTCGTGATCGATTATCTGAATTCAGGTCGACTGGCGCCCTCGACCAGAATCTGAGCAATAGGGGCCTGTCACCATTTTGATCAACTTCCCAACCACTAGGTAGCCACCAGTACGGTTTCACAGTTTTCTGAGTATCAGTTGGTGATGTTGGAGTTATTATTATAGGCTGCTGTATTCGTTCAGAGAATTTATTGTGAATCGGAGAATGTTCTGATCTGAATCCATATGGTGGTGATGGTGGAGATGGGACGTACGATGTTACTGAATCAGGAAACCTTATGAAATCTCTGAAATTTCCTTGTCGCTCTTGTTCTTCGGATTCAGATGGAAATCTTATCCTGGCGTGATGTTGCTCTCTTCGTTTATTCTCTTCGACGATTCGATTTATTATACGCAGCTGCTCCTGAATGTTTGGGGTTGTTGACTCAATATTATCTGGACGTCGACGAAAGGTTGAGCCTAAGTGATGGTATACAAATCTATTATTGCTCTCTATACTGTCAAGTATAGGTTCGCTTTCGTCTTGCAATCTGATAGCTTGCTGCATTTTCTTATTATCATCTGGCTTGAAGTCGATAGCAGATCCCCGCTTCTTATCAGACATTTTTAGACCTGAGTTCGTTCTGTTTTCATCTTTGTCAATTGTGTCATTTTGCTTAGGCGGCAAGGATTGTTCTTCCAACTTTTTAGTACTTGATCTTAAGTCCTTTATGGTTTCAGTTTGGCTGGTGTTGTCTTCTTTATTGGCTTGTGTCATAGTTGTTGTTATTAAATTAATTTCAGTCGATTCTTCAGGCTCTGTGAAATTTTCAGTCTGAAATTTGTCAAAGACCAAGGACTCATCGATCAATTCGTCTTTCAAATTAGTTTGTGTTTCATCAATTTCTGTAACAATATCCATTTCGTCTCCATCTAGATTTGTCGTTCTCATCGTTGTTTGTTCAGCAAAACTGTAATCAAAGTCGCTATCAGTATCGTTTATGTTTGATGGTTTGATTGAGGAAATTTCAGATTCTGAGGGACTTAGAATAAGTATAGGAACCGTTGTATCATTGGGTGAAACAGTTGTAGTATATATTGCAGAAATATGACTAGATTTTGAAATGCCCAGATCAGGAACGGTTGCTTGACCTCGTTTTTCTGGTTGCTTAGTTGTGTCAGAGGTGGTGGTAGAGGATTGTGTTGTTGTGTTTGTAGATTGTTGTGTTGTGCTTTTCTTTGTGGAAGATGTTGGTCTGTAAGTTGTGGTCGACGTCTTTTCTTGGCCACGAAAGGGCTGAACTTTTAAATCGTCGTATGTTTCATCAACACCTCCCATACTCCCAAAATTTCCAATATCTTTGCTATCGTCTCTATTAGCTGGAAATTTTCCTAATGATAAATTAATCTTCAAAGGTTCACCATTGTAATCAGGTGGAACATTTCCAGTTTGCGGCAAGGATTCAGTATTATCGGGATCATACCCATCTCCATAATCATAATCATAGTCATAACTGTAGCTACTTTCGTTGTTATTTCCATCTTTTTGGTTGTCTTTATCAGTCGAGTGTAATAAATTTGTCAGCTGATCAATCAAAATCTGATCCCGGTCAATGTTTACTGTTGGAATACAGCGAAGGTTATCAACTCGATGTCCTGGAGGACATTGAATGTGTTGTGTGTTTGATGCACCACTATACGCGCCCCCATTTGTCTTATTTGGTAAAATGAAAATCGACTTTGGTGTTATCTTTCGGGTTTTTTCCTCGGTTGGCGGAACCATTATCCAGGCCTCCCAAGCCAGATGCTCAGGAGTATTCTCGATTGGCTTCGACGTAATTGGCAGGCATGTTAGGGTGGATATACTTAAACTCAATACGTGTAATGCAAGTAGTACCTGGAATGGTGACATGCTTACTCTGTTGCCAGTTCTCCTCACACCATAAAATTAATTCTTTAGTTCCGTGTTTTCTGGAAAGACGAGAGACAAGTTTTGATTAGCTGTAACATATATGGATACATTTATTTATTTATTATTATTATTATTATTTGAATTATTTATAAGACATAAATTCTAAGTATTATTATGTATGCGGCAACAAAAGCAAAAAGGTAAGTTAAGAAATCTGAAACTAACCCAATAGCAGAAGGAAACTACTATAAACAGATTTGTTTCTTTTTTGCCTTTCTGGGAAATATGCATGCATAAACGGGTCTTTTATGAGGCTTTAGAAAGGCTACCCTACTTTTCTAAGTAAATTAGAAAGGATATTTATAACCTTCAGAGCACACCGACAAAAAAGTATAAGGTAAAAATTCGTTGCACCTTCCGAGGCTCAACCCTCGATTAGTGTCTGATTTTTGATTAGTTTGAGTACAACCATCGATTTTAAAGTGTCTTTGAAAGTTTTTAAATTAGTTATATACCACAGCGCGGCGGTATAGCTGTGACTGTTGGGGGTAAAGACGAAATTGTAAAAGCGGGAAGTACATTTCAAACTGAGAACTAATAGTATTTGAAATTTAGCTGTCCAACGTCCAGTTGTTGTCGTTATACGGTAGAGGGTCGAGGATGGCTACCGATACTGAAAAGATCATATTCATGCTGAGGAATTACGGTGACTTGGTAAACCAGTAAATCGTTTGTTACTGATATATTAATACTCAACTGTATATAATGATCGTGCCAGTATAGACTATCAATAATTTGTTTTGAATCTAAAGCTACATTTACACGGCGAAAGTAGCTTCCGTAAGTAGTTTCATTTTGACGTCTCCATACAAATTGTCTATACTTACGAAAGTAACTTTCCACTTTCTGGGCCCACGGAAGTAAATTTCATGAAAGTTGAAAATAATGAAAGTGATTCGTGTCAAACAATAAAGAAAAAAGCTGAAATTGGAAGATATTATTGATAAGGTGGGTACAGTGTGAGCTAATATAGCTTTTTAATCGTAGAGTGAAGTGATAAATAATTAATAAAGTGAATAAAATTGTTTTTAGATATGGATAAGTGGTCTACCAAGCAACCCAGAAAGTTCCTGGAAAAATATGGGGAACAAATTTGTTTGTGGGACTATAATCATAAAGATTATAGAAACCGCAACAAAATGCTTGCTGCGTTATAGGAGCTGGCGGAATGTATTTAACGAAGGAAGCTCAGAAAAAAATTTATTCGCTCAGGAATACATACATATTTGGAAGTGGAAAGAAAAGTCACCAAACGCAAGAAGTTGGGAAGTGGAGTAGACGTTATAGTATACGTTATTGCGGATACTTTTTTTTAAAAAAGTAGTTCAAACTGGAAAAAGCGAAACAAATTTGGTAAGAGAACGTTTATTCTGTTTGTTAAAACATACATTTTTAAATCATTTTGTCCTGTCATAGAACAGCACCTTTTCCTAGAAAATACTCTGCATCATTTTCTCTTAAATCTGCTGCTATTTGTGCATACCGTCTGGGAGTTGAAGGTCTTCTTATTTCGGTCAAACCGGACGAAGCATGCTCTCTCTATGATCCATGTATAACTTTTCCCGCTTCAGTGTCAGCAACATCAATTAGTGAAGTCGGCACATACTGCCGTGAAGAAGTTTTTCGAAGGCAGTTATGCATGGCGCAAGCTATGTAGAAGTAGTAGGCGGCGAATAAATGTATATATTTACAAATATTTGAATTTTAATTATGTACCTTTATAAATTCTTTCAAAACTAAATATACTGAATCGCACACGTGTGGCAAAAACTATGATATAATTAGTTTTGGAACTCTGTGTAGCGATTCTAATGTGCCAAAACTGTCTCCAGTGGCAAGATATCTCAAAGTGATCTCAAGATTTATCGAAGGGGACAATGCTTCTCTCATATTGGTGATTTTTTATGAGCAGGTATACTTTCCGCAATAGGGACTTAAACCGGCACCGATCGACCCTTAAATGTTTCCTGTATGTTTCTGTGTAAACAGAAATTTCATAAAAGTACTCTTCATGAAATTTACTTACGAAAGCAACTTTCGTCGTGTAAATATAGCTTAAGACCAACGAAAATTGTATCTGCCTTCAAACTAAGACTAAAGGACCGTTCATGCAACGAGTTGAAGGTGGAAATCCAAAATGGAAGGTCCTGGGTCTGCTAGACGCGGAGGTCAGCTGAAGGTTCTTATTCCATGATGTTTCGGTATTTAATTCATGTATGTATATGATTACAAAATGGAATGATGGTACTGTACTACCGAATGCAATTTGGGATGAAATTGTTACACAAGTTAACCAATGCAGCACTAAATGGAGTGATGTACGAGGAGATAATTGCCCTTGAAACCTCACTTATAAAAGTAACGAAAACCGTTAGGAATGCTTGCGATTCAAATTAAACTGAAATTTGTATGATTCAATCATCATATTAAGCAATTTTAAACCGGGTCATTCCACATCAAATAGGCAAGAAGTGTGACATGACCATCACCAATTTTGTTGAAATTTTATATACTTGGAGGGTTTGTGAAAACAAAAATACAAATTAAAAATGTTTCCTATACAATAGGATTTCAAGTTATCTAAGAAAAATAGCATCTTAACAATATATGCGGAAAAGGACATCAACAATAAGGATTTTATCCTTTATCTTTGAATATCCTGGAAGAAGAAATAATAGTTCAATAAAAGAAATTCCGAAATTTTAACTTTACTGAGCCATAACTTCACGGAGAGGAGAAGGGAAAACATTTATAGACCATTGGAAAGGTCAAACTATTATCAATCCAACAAAATGTAAATCATCATCATAGGATGTAACGTTTACAAGTTACAGGGTAATCTATAAAAACGTACCCAAATATCTTAAAGCCCCGTTATCTCGAAAATCATTAAGATTTCCCCCACCACTCATACAATTTTTTGACTGTCTAAGCATGACCTATCCATAGCCTTTAGGTGCAAGATGACATACGGGACACCCTGTAAACAAACAATTTTTTTTATTTGTAAGTAGTTATAGATGTAATATGGTGAAGCTTTCTTGATTTTTTACTCCGTGATCCCGTCGAGATCCCAAGTTAAAATTTTAATATGTTTTAGTGGTTTTAAGGTAAAAATTAACAACAAACAAGTAAAAAAGCTAGAATTGGTCTAGGACCAATTCTTGTGATACCCTAGATGACTGCCCTTATGAAATTTCGTATTGTCACCCTTCTGTGCAAGTTTGATTTTTGAAGTGGTTTTTCGCATACATTTTTAGAACGGTTTGTCGGACAGAAAAAATGATTATAACCAATTTTATAGGATTTTGTATTCTGAAGAAGTTTTTAGTGCAATGAAAATATCTTGGATTGATCGTTTTCAAAGTATACGTAAAAAACCTAAATTTTTTTTATGGCAACACCAAGAAGGAGTAGCCCGATTTAGTCAATTTTTGAAATTTTATTTGCTAGTGCAATGAAAACACCATGTACCAAATTTCAGCTCTCTACCGTCAACGCGTTCTCAGGCAGTGTCCAAATATATAGCGGAAAACGAAATTTTTGTATGGCAACCCCACGAAGGAGTTGCCCGATTTGTCTCATTTTCGAACTTAATTTTACTTTTTTTTTAAAGTCCGTGTACAAAACTTCAGCTCTCTAAGTATACGCGTTCTCGAGTTATCGTGCGCACAGACGGACGGATGGACGGACATGCAAAAATCAAGATAACTTTTAATATTATGCGTAGGTGTCCAATCCATTTTGCTCTACCATCATTATTTCGAGGTGTTACAAACGGAATGACAAACTTAGTATACTCTATAGATTTCATCTATGGTATAAAAATGAATAAAATCAAAAGTACGGATATTCAAGTATAAAAGATAAAATCCTTATTCTTGATATCCTTTTATGCATATATTGTTAATATGATATTTTTCTTAGATAACTTGAAATCCTACATTTTTCAAATGAGCCAAATTTCATTGTTCTAGCTTGAATGAAAACATATATATGAGTTTTTAAAGAAGGCCAGGATAAAATTTTTGCTAAATTTGGAAAATGCAATAACTTGCAAAATACGCATTGTATAGGGAAAATTTGTTATGCTCTAAATGAAATCTATAGCGTATACTAATTTTGTCATTTAACGTTGGAGCAAAATGGATTGGACACCCAAGCATAATATTAAAAGCTATTTTGATTTTTTGCATGTCCGGCTGTCTGTCTGTCTGTCTGTCCGCACGATGTCTCTAGAGTCCGTGTATTTAGAGAGCTGTAAGCTTTTAAGTAAAAAGTAAATTTAAGTTCGGCAACTCCTTCGTAGGGTTGCCATGGTCACTGCTTGAGAGCGTGTCGACATAGAGAGCTGAAATTTGATTCATGATGTTTTCACAGCAACAGTAAGTAACAGTAATAAAAATTGGCCAAAACAGGCAGCCTCTTCTTGGTGTTGCCATATAAAAATGTAGGTATTTTACGTATACTGTGGAAAAGATCTGTCCTAGACGTTTTTATTGTACTGAAAAAGTGTTCAGAATACAAAATCCTATGAAATTGGTTATAATAACTTTTTCTGTCCGACGAACCGTTCTAGAAATATACTCGAAAAACCACTTATAAAATTAAGCTTGCACCATACGAAATAACATACGTACATTCATATAGAGCATCATAAGAATTGATCTTAGACCAATTCTAGCTTTCTTACTTGTTAATTTGTATTTTTGTTTTCACAAACCCTCAAATACGTAATATTTCAACAAAATTGGTGATGGTAATGACACACTTTCTGTGATTTTTGGTCGATTTGCTATGGAATGACCCAACCTTTACCATTCTTCTAGTTTATTAATTATCTCCTATCAATTATAAGCCGTATACGAACACATTTAAATATGTATTGACAAGACTACGATGCCTATGCCTATATCCCAGAATAACTGGTCTCCTTGACGATTGTATTGCACGTATCAATTATAGTCCTGACAGGATAAGTTTATGGTACAAAACTATGATATTCTTCATCAATCAGGGAAATCACAATATACAGCTTCTTACGGACTAATTAGATATGAGCTATATTTGACTGATAATATAATAAATAATATCAACTTATTCATTCTATTGTCTAGTTATAACTAGGAATGTAGAGTATTGTGAACAAGTAACCCAATGATGCAGATAATCTTTAGTGGGTTAAGGCAAAAAGGTGAGATTTGTTTCTAACTACTTGATAGTAAATTTGAGGATAGGCTCATTTCAAAAGAATTTAAATGAATTCTGTCCGACCATCACTGATTTATTGCTTACGTAACTATAAGCGTCATCTATGATTTGGGATAAATTGAATGGAATCGGAACCTACAGTCACGCGTTGTTTTTTTCTTGTTTTTTAAATAATTTAATCAATGTATCATGAAGTACCCTCTATTACAATCCACGGCTTTGTCATGAAAGGAAGTAGGACAAAGGAGAAGATTAAATGATAGTGATGCGGGCATAAATGCGTTGACAGTTAAAATATGGCAGCGGATGTCCTGGCCGAAAGGGCTTCAGCTAAGAATATGTCGAGTTGAGTAAACCGTAGGTCCGCCCCTAGAATCAATGAAGAGGATTCTAGACGTACTGGCTTAGAAACTGGCAAATCGCAGACGGGGAAAATTGACCACATGCGCGATTTCAAGACAGTTGTGGCCTAAGGTTTACCCGAGGAGGACTGAATCTCTGCTGAAGAGGAACCGTAATGATGAGCGTAACCTTATCGCAGTTATTATGGGTCACTGCCCCTTCAGTAAACATGCAGAGCATATGCAAGCTGCTGTGTTAATGCCCTAACCTTTCCAAGTTGATTACTTCTTAACTTTTCGCTACAAATGCAGAACTTGTAGTTTTTTTTTTTAATTTTAAAATGAAAGATAGATGGGAAACTAGTTCAAGCGCTGCAATTGTGTTTCTGCCTTAAAATTGGCAAAGAAAGTTAAGAACTCTGCCAAGTTTTATTTCTTCCGGATTGGATTTTAAAAACAATATTTTTTTTTAAATCATTCGTACATTAATAAAGAATTTATAAGCTAAAATAAAAAATTGGCGCCCTTCGCTTCGCTCCGTTTACATACTGAAACGAAAATATACGGAAGCACCTCTTTTCAGATTTATTTAGCGATCAAACGATGGAAATAAAAAAAATAGGTATTGGATTAACAGATGTTAAGATAGAAATTTTCAACTTTCAAATTTGTTGCCATTTTACACATTTTCTGCCTGAACTAACGTAGCAGAAAACATACTTTAAATTAAAATTTCTTAATATTCAGCCACGACAGTTCTCAAAAAGTATCAAAAAACGTTTAACAGAATAAGAGTAGAATCTATGTATTCCCATAACTGATTTCTGCTGATGATCGTGCATTTGTCAGACCTCATCAATTCTGCTGATCGCCGCATTGTGTGCTCCTCCTCATTATATAAGAATACAACCATCTGTGTGAATTGCAACTAGCAAAGATTCAACAAACATTCGGGAAAATCAAAAACCTTTTAAGCTTAGGATTTCAGCTGGCACAGCTGCTCAATGCAATTTCGCCGGCGCATTAACGCTGCAATCAGGAATAAAGAAACTAGTAGAGATAGTTTCCAACAAATGGCGTGACGGAAAAGTTTAAGCTACTCGACCCATTTAACACTAACATGCTAAACTATGATTTTGCGCCACCGGAATCAAATACTGCTGGATCGCAACGGAATTGAATAGAATAGAATAGAATGTTCAACTAAATAATTTTTTCAGAACAGCAAAATTTATCCACCCCCGCACGGCTTATAAGATGGTTATAAAAGCCGATGCACCTATTCGCACATAGATAAGGGCTGTATCAATGAGAAGTCCACTTTTACCAGTCTTACTAATTATTGTAATTATTATGGATGACCTATTGGATAAGAAACCTATTGGACTAGAAAAATCACGACTAAAGTTAAATGAAACAATGAAAAAAACTAGAATTGGTCTAAACTCAATTCTTATGATACCCTAGATGAACGCTCGTATGTAATTTCGTATAGTCACCCCTCTGTGATAGTTGGTCGTTATAGTGCGTTTCCGTATCTATTTCGGCCACTGACATATAATAAGAATGGACTGAGCGTTCTTGCTTCAAAAATGGCACAAATATTGGGCAGGCTGTGAAAACCCTTTATTTCGTACAATTGCACACCGATTTATAATTAATTATTATTTGTCAATTGGAAACACTAAAGATGTTATAAAATAGTATTGCATTAAATTAAAATTATTTAGAAAGTTAAACTTGTTATAATTAACCCAAAAACTCATTTGTAATATTACTTAAAAATGTGCTCCTCTGCAGATTTGTTGTCAAATTTCCTTGAGCTTGTAAGAGATAGACGTATAAAAACAATATATTTCTCTGAATTTTTATGTCAATTCCAATGCATTCCAATTAATACAGCCGTACTGTTTCCAAAATTGGTTACAGTTCAGTGTACATTTTGAGCTTGAAAGAGACAAATAGATTTTGGTAAAAATTTGTGCCATTTTTAACTATAGGAATTAGATAGGATAGCTCAGTCCATTCTTATTATATGTCAGTGATTTCGACGGACAGTAAAAATAATTACAACCAATTTCATAGGATCTTATATTCTGAAGAACTTTTCAGTATACAATAAAAACGTCTAGGACTGATCTTCATCACAGTAAAAACTAAACTTTTGCATAGCAACACCAAGAATAGGTTCCCCGATTTAGCCAATTTTTGAAATTGTATTTACTATTTCTATGAAAACGCCGTGAACAAACATTCAGCTCTCTACGTCGACGCGTTCTCAGACAATATCCAAATATATAGCAAAAGCCGAAATTTTTGTATGGCAAACCTAAGTAAAAAGTCGTGTGCAAAATTTGAGCTCTCTAAGTAAACGCGTTCTCAAGTTATCGAAAGGACAGACGGACGGACTGACGGATAGATGGACAGACATGAAAAAATGAAAAGAACTTTTAATATTAAACGTGGGTGTCCAATCAATTTTGCTCTCCCATTATTATTTTTATGCTTTACAAACGGAATGACAAACTTAATATACCTTATTCTTTCATCATCTACAGTATATATATATATATATATATATATGTATGTAGATTGGTGGATGATGGATTCTAATTCCATGTACCCGTATATTTTCATAAGTCAGACAATATGAGAACAGGATGCATGCCAACGAAAATTTTGAAGATTTTGTTCATGCCCGTGAATGGAGGCGAATGTTTTCAGAGATTTTGAATAAGTACAAATAACCGGCCAAGTGCGACTCGGACTCGCGCACGAAGGGTTCCGTACCATCGTACAAAATTTTACTTTTTATTTATTTTTTCAAATGAGAGTAGGGATCATGTGAAAAAATAATTCTGTCATTTGAAAAAAAGCCTACTTATGATAATAATAATAATAAATGAGAATAAAACGAGGAAAAAAAACGCAAAAAATCACTCTTAAACTCTTAAATTTATTGTATTTTTATTATTTGTTGTTATAGCGGCAATAGAAATACACAGTCTGTGAAAATTTCAACTGTCTACCTATTACGGTTCACGAGATACAACTTGGTGACGGACGGACAGCGAAGTCTTAATACGGTTGCCGTTGTTAACTTTTTGGTACGGAACCCAAAAAAAACTATGACTACAGTAGTCCCCGGATAAAACCACATGAACGAGGGCCCACATTTTTGTGATTTTAACCGGGTGTTGCTTATAATCAATAGCTCGATTATAAACACAAAATGTGCTTCTATATAAAAACCCCCGAATAAAAGAGCAAAAGAATCGAATTATTGCTAATAAGCGATAGCCGATTACAAGCACAAGATATGCTATTATAACAAGTTCGCAATTTTAGATACAACAAACGAATTAGGTATTTATTATATAAGCTGCTTATACCTATTTAAAAAAGTAACATATAGTCCAGTCAATAGGAATCAGAAAAGGCCTTTGGCCTACAAAAGATGGTGTAGAAACGATTTTGATATACGTTATTTAATTCCGAGCGCCAATGAAAAATTCAAGTTTTCTACTGAAGCAGGGGTCGGGAGGGGGGTTCGTGCGGTCTACCATCTTGGATTAAAGGTACAAAAAGTTGTTTTCGTCAAAATAATTCCTCAGCGGTTGTTCCTGCGACAAAAATATAAAAATATAAATTTTAGGAAGCCTAAATTCCCTACATTTTTTGTAAGTCTGATGTGTAACACGTTACAGCGGTAGAAACGTAAACATTCTTCCAAATAATCGTTCATCTCCAGTTTTTCTCATTTTAACCAATAATTACATACTTATGTTAGTTTTGTATTATATACATATACATATATTGTTTGTTTATATTTTTACATTTTTGTCGTAGGATAAACCGTTTATAAAAAAAAAAATGATTGTACCTTTAATCCAAGATGGTTAACCGCGTCAAGGTCGAAAACTTTAATTTTTCATCGGGAACTAAATAACATATATCAAAATCGTTTCTACACCACCTTATGTAGGGCAAAAATCACTATTGAGTGGACTAATAAATTTGTCAAGAAATACTTTTATTCAAGAGCTATGGCGGAGCCAAAATGTTTTCTAGCAAAGCTATTACATAAATACTTATCTTTTGTGCCTTGGACTTTATGGAAAATTCTATAAATTGTTCCTTGAGTAAGTCTGGGTTTTTTAATTCAAGGATCATTTGCACGTAAGTATTTGTCTAGCGCAAGAATCGCATCTTTCCGGCTTGGTACTTTATAGGTAGGAGAAAAACTTTCAAGGACGCCAATTATTTCTTCGTCTCTGCCTGGACGATTTGATTCAAGGATATCCTGGTCTGTTAAATTTGCAAAACATTCCAAGTTGTCGGCACATTTTATCTACTCGTTAACTCGTTAAATTCGCGCGCCACTTTTCCTTACAAAAAAAAAATGGTGTTCCGGGTATATAACTTAGTTTACTTAAATTGTAAATAAAGAATCAAGGAAAAATATTGTCAAATTAAAAGTTATGAAAGAAAATGTTGAAACATTTTTTCTGTCAAAAACAGAAAAAAACACTATTTTCGACTTGATCGACCTCTAAACATTAACCAATTTCACTGAAACTTTGGGCTTGGGAAGTATTTCTCGAGGTTTTTGGCTGAACAGTAAAATTGAAGCTGACTGTGAAAATATGCGGGTAAATTTACATTGAAACTAGAAAAGTTAAGATGATTTCTTAATGGCTCTTAAAAAGGGTATTGTAAACAGGCGGAGTTGCTATTAACAGAGAAGTGTTCGGAATAAATACGAAATGTTGTGGGCTTCGACAATATATGATAATAAAAGAGTTTTGGTAACATGCGAATAGTTTTTATCCTGCGACTACGTACCTCGCCTCGGATTTAAAAGTAGCGATTATAAAGAATGTTTTTAGTAAGCTAAAACAAAACTTTAAAAAGATAAAATCTCAAATCTGGTACTTTTAAACTAGCTGTGTGTTTTATTACACACGTTTGCGAGTCCTGTTATGTTAATACATCTGGAAAGCTTTTGAAAAAATTGGATTTCTTATCACAAATCAAAATAATCAAAAATAAATGGCGGGAAAAGGTTATAACTATTTTTAGTCCACTTTCGGTATTATCCTAGATGGACGCTTATAAATTCACCCGTTTTGAAAATGTGAACATTTCGATTCAAAATAAAACCCAGTGCAGATGTTCAGTCCATGTTGCCCTAGGTAGATACCTACTAATAAAAAATATATATATATATAAAAGTCCTTAAAAATTCTTCTATTCTCCATCACCAATAATGTGTTTGCGTTACAAATGTATGCACAAACTTATTGTAGCCTGTGAGATTTCATCTGCATTCTTGAACCCTGGTAGGTAACGGTCATTAATTTATCTAAAATAAATTTTTAATCAAGTATGATACTGTGAGTATACAGTATGTGGTTGTACGACAAATAACTCTTTTACTGAACTCCTCGATGAGTCTCTTCGCCAATTCATCTATCAGCTTACCAATAAAGTGCTATGGACACAGATTTGTAGGTCTAATCCATCTAATGCACGAGTGAAAGGGAGATAAATGGTATTGAGCGATCATTGAATAGCTTAAGTATAGTTCAGACAAGCGAAGTTACTGTCCCAAGTAGCCTCGTTTTCAGTCCCTCACCTCCTCTTGACATACCCATCAGTTTACTTGCGCCAGTACGAAAACGAGTTCCACTCACTTCAACTTTTTAGCGAAGTGGAACCTGAGAAATAGTCAAATTGAATACATTTTCTGCAACTGGTACATTTTTTGATTTAAGCAGCCTTTAATAATATCAGCTGGTGTGGAACTTGTAAAATGTCAACACATTTATGTTTGCAATTTTATACGGAGGGAGTGCTTTTTATTTTTCAGTAAGAAATTTCGTAAATTTAAAAGATAATTATGTAAGCAAAAATATTATTCCTTAGCAATCACTGTGTCAGGAACGTACTCGCACTTCCTTTTTTCTTAAATTTTTTCTCCGAAATTGCCCTTAATTACATTGCTGCACAATTTATGACCTTTTCAATATGTAATTTTTCACTTGAAACCATTTTCTCTAAAAAATAAATATCTTCACGAAAATGAGTTCTACCAAAGAACTTTTTAGCGAAGTGGAACCTGAGAAATAGTCAAGTTGAGTACATTTTCATGCAACTGGTACTTTTTTTACTTAAGTAGTCTTTAATAATATCAGCTGGTGTGGAACTTGTGAAATATCAACCCATTTGTGTTTTGGATTTTATACAAAGGAGTGCTTTATATTTACGGTAAGAAATTTCGTAAATTTAAAAGAAAATTATGTAATGTTATTCCTTGGCAATCAGGAACATACTCACACTTTCTTTTTTCTTAGAAATTTATTCTCCGAAATTGCTCTTAATTACATTGCTGCACAATTTATGATCTTTTCAATATTTAATTTTTCACTTCAAACCATTTTCTCTAAAATTTTTTTTTTTCACATTTAACAAGTTCCACACCAGATGATATTACACATGACATACATTTGATTATTTCTCAGGTTCCACTTACTAAAAAGTTGAACTGAGTGGAGCTCGTTTTCGAACTGGCGCAAGTAAACTGTTGGGTATGTCAAGAGGAGGTGAGGGACTGAAAACGAGGTTACTTGGGGCAATAACTTCACTTCTGAAAACCATGCTTAAAGCATATATCCACCAGCTTACTTGCGCCAGTACGAAAACGAGTTCCACTCACTTCTTAGCGAAGTGGAGCCTGAGAAATAGTCAAATTGAGTATATTTTCTGCAATTTGTACACGATTTGATATAGATAGTCAGTTATAATATCAACTGGTGTGGAACTTATGAAATGTGAACAGATTTTTTTTTTTAGAGAAAATAGTTTCAAGTGAAAAAATAAATATTGAAAAGGTTATAAATTGTGCAGCAATTAAAATACATGGCAATTCAGAGAAGAAAATTCTAAAAAAAAGGAAAGTGTGAGTAAGTTCCTGGCATATTGATTGCTAAGGAGTTATATTGTTCGCTTATATAATTATCTCTTAAATTTTTAAAATTTCTTACAGAAAAGTAAAAAGCCTCCCCTTGTATACAAAACAAAACACATACGTGCTGACATTTCACAGGCTCTACATCAGCTGACTAGTTAATCAAAAATTGTAGGTACCAGTTGTAGAAAATGTACTCAATTTGACTATTTACGTAAATTATAAATGGGAATTTTTGTAAATTTGTTTCAAAGCAATTGTTGGGAGATAGTTTATTAAATAATTATGTAAAGTCGTAACAAATAACAATTAGTTATAAAAATGAAGACCATCTGACGACATCGGCACAATAAATGCCACAAATTCAATTGAATTATTTTTATTTCAACCACCGAAAGCCCGAATCACAATTATTCGCTTAATTTGTACAGCAGTTCAGTGTCTTGTAACACTGTCTTTATGAGCACATTGTTTTTCACAGAATATTCAGCAACTAGTAATCGCGTAGCGTGATATGATTTCGTAAAATACATTGTCTTCCGGGGATTAGAGGAACTATGTGCACCAAACAGAAGTATGGTTCTTTCACCGTAGCATTAAACTTAGTGCACACTTGGAATATTGTTGTCAATCTTTAACATATATTATGTATTGAACTAAAAAATATAATTATTCCTTTACTATCCAGAATAGGAAACGTTATAAAACCCTTTGTGCAACACAAATCTCGCACGTTTATAGTAATTAGCTATAATATATAGTAATACTATCCTATCCTATCCTCGCATTTGTAAGCAACTCGGTGTATGAATATACTTATAATACGTTCATTAAGAAGAAACCTCACGAAAGAGTCAATAGAATTTATAATAAAAATAAAGGTCATTCAAAACACATACCTAGAATTTTTTAACATGTCAATAAATTGAAAATATTTATTTGCGCGATTGTCATATAGCACTGCACTAAATCGAGAAATTCACATCTCAAAGATCGAATGACCAAGAATGAATAACACAAAATTTTAACTGATGTTACCTACTATTTTTTCATGCAATTTTTGAAGTAGCAAAAGAAAAACTGAAGATTTAATTTTGAAGTTATCTGGAGTAGAAGATTGATTCCTTTACATTAGCTTGTGTGGTTGATAGGCTGTTAAAGTAGAAATATATGCATGTATATGTTTGTAAATATATGCATGCATATGTATGTATATATATGCCAACATCTGGATTTTGATCCCACGGATTTAAATTTAGCACGTTTTAAGGTATACCATACATATGTACTTTTCATTTACCTGATATTAAGATTTTGGGATAGATAAAAGACACTGGTCGAGGGATTAGGTTGATGTAATAAACACCTTTTAATTTACGATTTACTTGCTCTGCGTTTAAGGCAATAGCTTACGAGTCCCACTCTTTGAATGTATTATAAGGATAACAGGCCGTTGTGACACTAATTGCTTGATGCACTAAGAATTTAGAATAAACCTGCTCAGGTAAAATGCATTTCATATGTCGGCATGTACATAGTTCAAATATTGTTTCTTAGAAAAAGTGTTCTTTATGCAAATTTAGAGGGCCGCTGCATAAGTTACAGTTACAGAACCAGCTACCTATACCCAGTGATAGTTTCCTATTCATATAAATTGTACCTACCTACTTATGCGTTAAGATAGGTGATCCGTTGATTGCAACAACAATATATACCTATATTAACATGTGGTGTGGGGTTAAAGATTTTGTCTTCATTTTTTATGAATTACTTTAGATAACTTGTGAATTATACACCATAAAAAGATCATTTATAATTTATTAGACAAATAATCGCTGGAGTTATCAAATAAAATGGATTCTCTTCTTCCCTCCGTTTCGAATTCAAAATAAAATTGTGATTTTTTTTTTTCAAAAAACACTTCGAATTAAGAAAGTTTAAGTTTGAAATGATCTATTTATTTTGCGTTTTTTGGGCATTTTCTTATACAGCCAAAAAAAAACTGCTTTGATAAGTTAGTTCACCTAAGAAAATTGTCCAAGTTAGCCACTTATTAGCGTTTTTAGTTGGATGTACATAAAGGAAAGTTGCAAAAATGTAAAAAGGGTTGCAGTTTGGGACAAAGTAAAATGGGTTAGTCAAGTAGTTAAACTGAAAACTTTCGGGGTAGTAAATTCGATATTAAGGCTGGGTCTACGTCATAATTGGGACAACTCGGTGCACAGTTAGCAAGATGGGCGGGGCGTTAAGATTTTTGAATAAATTGAAAATTGATTAATGGAATATTTATTTAAACACCTAAGGCAACAAATTTACGTTTTCTAATTTTTAAATTTGTCCCCCAATTTTTATTGAAAATGATTTAAAAATGAAAATTAAATGATTTTTTTTTAATTTCTCTGGTTTGCGGAGCGGGGCTGCCACAAATATGAACTAAATTAAATAAATTTTTAACATAAGCTTTTTGCAGTTAGTAAGCAGAAAATAACGATTTCCGATTTTTAAAGTTCCTATGTATACATCTTAGAATATATAGCAAACAGGAATGGTTGAATCGTGTAAAATTCGTGTGCATGAGCGTAATTTGTCAAAAGCAGGAGACTATACATAGGAGTAAGTGAGATGCTGGATAGAGAAATTGTCAAAGCTGTAGATTAATTGTCAAATGTGCTTTTGTTTTGTGAGCAGATTTGGTCAACTTAAAATTCTTTTGTGAAATTTAACAAAAATACCAAATAAATTCTTTTCAAAACTATTTATCTTTGAACTTTATTTAGTGCAAAGTTTTATAGTGCCACTAGTGCCTGTCAAAATCTTCATATCAATTAAAAAAAACAGAAATGAAGTGTTCAGTCAGTGCTAGCAAATATAAATTGGATTATAAACTAGGGAATCCTCTTTGAGGCAACTGCACTACCTAAATTATCTTTTTTGTTAATAGAAGAAAAGATTTATATAAATTAATTATGTGAATTGTTTCAGAATAAAGTAGAAAAAGAACATTTTTTACCACAGATGCTCCGCACAAAACCTTTGTTTACTTTTTGCAAATTGACAAGTTGTTTAGAATAGGGATGGCGTGTAAATATGTACATGTAAAAATGGACTACCAACACAACCAGGAATTCATTACGCAAAATCTGGCTTATCACCATTCCTGTTTGCTCTATATTCTAAGTCTAAGGTATACACGTTCCATAAAACGTTCTTGGAGAAAATTGTTTCCATTACTGCATTAGTCTGCCGTTTGCCGTCACCGTCGCAATTGTGCCTAGGCCTATAGATAGGAACAATTTTCTCTAGGAGGAACGTTTTATGGAGAATTGGAGCATATTGCATAGGGATCTGTTCTATTCGTCGCAATTGTGTTGAAGCCACTGACTTATAACAATGGACTGAGCGTATTGTAATTTTCCTATAGGAAAGCATGGCACAAGTTTTATAGTTCTCTCTCTCTCTTTCGCCCTATGGCAGAGTTGGAGCTACCAACACAAAATATTCCATTCTGGAACGTTTGCTTATGCCATTTGATGTTTTTATGTTGGCTACAGATGCAATCACCGCAGAAGGAATAAGGTAAAGATAGTGTTTATCATGCTCCGTCTCTCTTGCCCATAAGCAGGATTCAGTTAAGAATAACTTTTGAAAATTAAAGTCGGAATGAGTTTAATTTCTTATAAGCAGAGTTCGGAAAAATTCCTTCGCGAATGGAAAAAATACATTCTTTATCATTTACATTCATTCGCGAATGAATAATTGAGTTGAAAGATTCGCGAGAAAATGTTTGCTGCCGAGAATTTTAAGAATACATTCTATTCGCGAGAGAATGAAAATGAGAGAATATTCTTCAATGGCAGCAAAAGAATGAGAAAGAATGAAAACCAAACACTCGGAATGGAAGAGAACATTCTCATATTTCATTCTTTTACTGTCGGTGAATTCGAGTGTGTTGTAACGGATATATTAGGAGGTAGATTATATTTTTTCAGGACAAAAAAGCATGTACATACATTTAAAAAACGTGGAAAATGCACTGAGTGAAAGCATAAAATCGTCATTATATAAATCTGTTTGCGGGATAAAAGAATGAAAAAGAATATTCTTTTCCACTCTTTATCATTCGCGAATGCAAAAGACGTGGGAATGAATAATTTCATTCTCTCGCGAAAGAATGAAACCGACTCAAACATTGTGCGATTCATTCATTCGCGAGAGAATGAAAACCAAAATTCTCTTAAGAATATTCTTTTGAAGAATGAATGAATTTCGATCATTCTTCTCACCCTGCTTATAAGCGAGCGATTAAAATATCACTTGGGCACAAGAAAATATATTTTTTAATTAAATTCGATGTCGGGTGTAAAATTCCATCTAATTGGTTGAGTTTTACATGTTTTTTATGTAATCGTTTTAAAGGGTGCTCTAACGGTGATATACAGAAACACAATATTTTTTGTGCCACATGAAATAGCAAATCGCTCAGTCCATTGTTATAAGTCAGTGGTTGAAGCCTTAAGACTTTCCCAAAAACATGCGCAGTTTTATTTGTGATGCGTTCGCACATATAGCACATTCTCTCCTATCTTTCAATTCGAAGAATCGAAAATAAATTTAGCATAAGTGAAAGGATAAACATAAGCTTACAGAAGTGGCGATATTTAATAGCGAAATCTTACTAACAAGCAATTGCTCATTAGGGAAATTTTTTTTTAGGGAAATTTCTTTAGTGAAATTGTTTTTAGGGAAATTGGTTTTAGGGAAATTGTCCGCAAATTATCGTCAGTTTTTGATCCATTTGTATATCAGACAAGTGAGGTTTTTACTACTCGCGGCTTCTTCTGCGTAATAAGTATATATATATTATAACTGCGGCCATTCTCTTCACTTTATTCTTTTGGAAGATGTAGCTAGAAACCAGACACATGGAACATATCAATGATCATTGGCGGAGCAATATCATTGGATAGTTCGTGTATTATTGCATAATTGGCGCAATGATTATTCGTTTCGTCATTGCACCATACGCCTCCACAAGCTCATTCGTTTGGAATTATGCATTACTTGTAATTCCTCTTGACGATAAGTGCGCGTTCAGTGGTAAAGAACTGCAAGTTATGGGAAAAATCAGCTGATTTTTCAGCAATCACTGTCAGATGTCATTTGTAAAATTTGTTGATATGTTTTTCAATGTAAATTTTGCATATTTTCCATAGCGAATTATTGAAAAAAAATTCTTTCCAATTATATCTATTACATGGCTCGATTCAATTTTTCACAAATTACTCACAATTCACAATTTTTAATTTACAATATTGAGAACTGTCATCTGTCAAATTGATTTACCGTCAAGATATCGTGTGCTTGCCTTACCAAGTAATGATCATTCGATCAATTACGTAATTGGATCAATGATCATTCTAGCGCGTCGTGTGCCTATGCTATTAGCTTTCATTCTTGCTTTAAGTTTTAGTGCATTACTGCTGCTTCCATCATTACTTATAACTGTATTGTGAGCAGACCTAGTATCGCTTTAAGGATCGGCATACAAATTTTTAAAAATTATAGAGTTCTTTTTATTATTGCTTTTATGAACATTCCATTCCTAATACTATGTTCTAGCATAATTTATACGACAGGAATAAATAAGCAATACGATTTTTAAAATAGTTAATTTGTCTAGAGTAATTGTAATACTTTAAACATTACCTTTGTTAATGGCAAATTTGTTTAAGGAATTCGTTTATGTCGCTCAAATTTGAACTAATTAAAGAAATTAAACCTGGTATTATAAATTACTTTTAAATTATGAAACTTTAAATTTTTTCTTTTTAATAAAAGTACTCATTCATATTGAGTTGCGAATGACGCACAACAATTTACAGAGAAAAAGAAGAAGAATATATAATATGATAATTTCAAACTCACGAACCAGAATGACTCCAGAATGATTCATACATTAAATTCGGGACCAGCACATATTTATTTAAGCGCAAATGAGAAATAAACTCTCCACGAATACTTCTAAAATGTTAATATGTATGCATCAGGTCGTTCCTAAACCATAACGACACGACTTGTATTTTGAAAGCAAACTAAAACGTTTTTTTTAAACCAAATCTACATATTATATAAGTGCGTACAGGGCAGAAGTCAATTAAACTGCCCGTGGCAAATGAACGAATGGCTTAAAAAGAATACGTCTCAAGTCACTGTCACTGTAATACGATTGGACCCTTCATGTTATTCTCTATGGTTTTCCGTCTTTTTGGCTTGCTGTACATACATGAATTACGGGCGAGTGCAATTAAATTGTTTATTGGGCCACTTTTACGTCGCCAGAGTGGACTGGCTTATTTATTTCGTTTCAGGAACGAATCTCCAACGAAGGGATAATTATGGATTTATGTATATCATAAAGTAAAAGAGGTTGCTGAAAGTTTCTCATGCCGTTTACATTTTGATCTTTTCAATTAAGATGTCAGAGAGCCTCTCAATTTGGAAAATGAGCCAACCAATTCCTTCCTTAAAGTTAATTTCGGTGTAGGTACGTAATAGCGAAGGCATGTGATCATTTGATTTCTCAGGACTGTTAGTAATTTTTTGCAAGGCAACAAGTCATTTACTAAGTTCAAAATATCCAGAAGTAAATACTTAAACTGAAAATAAACAAATTGAATCGTTCTGGGCAAAACATGCATGTTTGAGTGTGAATATAACTTGGGAATTTCCATAATAAAGGATGCAGGTAGGTAGAAACTCCCACCAAAATTCTTAAAATCTAAATACAATCCTGATCAATTCGTTGCTGTGCCGATCGCTGACTGAGCAAATGTATTTTTTTTTTTTGGTTTGGTAAAGTTATAAACTAAAATTTTACCACCCAGGATAACGTAGTTTAACTTTCTAATTTGACGGCAATTATGTACATATGTATTATGTACATGGTTTCACTTTCCAATTTTATATAAATTTTAGTTTATTCCCTTTCCATAATATAGGTACCTACATAGCTATTATCAAGTATTACAAAAAAATATTGTTTTCGAGAATAATCACTAACTTAAATAGGTAGGATGGAGACATCCTTATCAACGAAAACGTAAATATCGAAAAGGCGCTGGTAACCCAGTTAGTAGGGCACATAAATATGTATACAGGACCAGAGTATCAGTGTCCGAATCTCGATCGCTGGTGACCGGTTTATGTTTTTTTCAATTCCCATAATATGGAAACCCAGCGGCGGAAATTAATATGAAAAAGAGGTAAAGGACGGATATCGGAGAGTAGATTACAATTTAGGACGGCCAAGCAGTGGGATATAGCCTTTTTTATCAATGAAAAATCAGAGAATCAGGATTAGAGTCTCAATCGACAGTGATCAGCTTATTTTTCGAATAATCCTAATATGACCAAAACGAATATTATAACCGGGAGCTCAGCAGATCTAAAAGAGAGATTTTGAATCCCATTCGATATTAATAGTACCAAGATGTGCAAAAATGCATAATCTACGATACACTTAGCCAAATAGAAAACAAATGACATCTACATAAGTACTGGGTGGTAAATTTTGGGGCTGCCTGCACAGCCGCACTTTTCAGGCTGTGTAGAGATCCAAAAAGAAGGGGCCTATACACGGTCACGCATATTGTCCAACCCGAGTAGGACAATGATGTTGTCACACAGATTTTACCATGCGTATCACACCATTCCAAGCAATTGGACAAAAATCAAGTTAGTTTGGGCGGGGTTACGTGTTTCATAACATATTGTACCGTCTAGGCCTCTAGGGCGATGTTTATTACGCATTCGTTATTCTTTAGTGAGCTGTATTAAAGTACGGATAACAGTTAATAGCTCTAGCAGCTCCAGATATACAGATTAGATACAAATACTAACAATCTTCTAATAAATAAAATTAATACAAAAATCAAAAATATTATTATTAGTTTTAATATGTTCCTGTCCTTATGTTGGACAATATGTTTGACAACTGTGTGGGGAAAAAGCTCTTATGTGTGACACACCAAGTTGGACAATATGTTCTCCGTATATGGCAAATTGGAGAGCTGTCGATAAAATATTAAGAGTACCGAATGTGATTAAATGTGTTAAATGTGATAAAATCATTTAAACAATACAAATTTGCGGATAAGGACGGAATCTTCCCGAACACAATCATACTAATTAAAGTATAGAGGAGACTGAAGGTGACGCTTATACCTAAGTCAGCTTGACCAGATTTGTTCTAGTAGCTATTGAAAGAAAAATTGAAAGGCATACATTAAAAGCTGACAGTTTTTTACCAGCAAATCTAAATCAAACAAGTGAAATAGAGAAAGATTCACCTGGATAAGCATATAGGGTGGAACAAACTTGTAATAGATGGATTCCAAAGTACGGCTATTTGATGAAGTTAATAGAAAAGGCGATCCAGATCACAGCAAGCAACATGAAAGTACGAGGCACAGGTATATAATCAACAAGAAATCAAGAACCCTTCAGAGATTGGAATATCTTAATACATATGTATATAAAAAACACGTGTCACTGTATTCGTACACGCTGACCTCCGAGACCGCCCAACCAATTTCAATGAAATTTTGTGAATGTGCATGGTTGGTTCCAGTTTGAAAGATAGTATAGTTTTAGACAGGTGGCGCTGCTGTATATAACACAATATTTGTTTTCTTTAATTCTTATTAAAAATAATTTTCTCCTTTGGATTTCTTGAAATTTGAAACGCAAGAATTAGTAACGTAAGTACTTACTACCTATGTATATCATATAAAACTACCAGCGCAAAATAACAGTAAAGACGCTGTAGAACAGATTAATTAATATCAAAATTCTGAGAACAGTACCGAAAGTACCGAGTACCGATTTCAAAGTAACGAATATATGCTTCCCATGTAACGAATCGTTGCAGGTATTGATTTTTCACATCACTACCCACAATGACAAGAAAAGGAAAACCGGTCTTTTATAATATCTTCGTCTCATTTTCGAAGATTTAATGATGATAAAATGGAGAAAAAAATATTTACTGACAATCTGAAGAAAGAAAATCATTTAAAACGTAAAGAAAAAGTATTATTAGCTCAGCAAAACACAGAAGAATAAGTTATCCAAAGGCAGAAGAAAAAAGAAGAAAAACAAAGAAAACAAATAGAAATAGCAATGTTGAGCCTAAGAGAAAGGGAAGAAAAGCTGGCGGCGAAGGTCAACAAAGGTACTATGAAAAACTTATAATGGGATAGAAAAACATGCTGCAAATGAGAACAGTTAGGACGTCCAACATATACCAGAATTGTGTGAAACCCCCAACACGGAAGCAGAAGAAGAAGATTTACAGGAGACAGTTGACGAAATGGAGAATGTAGAAGCAACACCACCAAAGTTGGAAGAAAGTAACCAAAGGACATCAGCAATAATGGACAATAAGAACCTCATCACATTAAAAAACAAAAAATTACATATTAGGTATAAGAAAAAAAATAATGTTGCATACCTACTCTATATAAATAAAAATGAAATACCGTTCGTTGGTTTACTTGAGAACGGCTGGACCGATTTGGCTAATTAATTTTTTTTTTAATGTTTGTCAGTGACCGAATAAGGATTTTAGGGAAAAAAATTGGAATCGGTAATTCCTTCCCGGTGTTGCCAAACAAAACTTTGGTTTTTCACTATATATTTGGACACTGCCTGAAAACGCATGGACGTGGAAAGCTCAAATTTTGTACACAACGTTTTCGTAAAAATTGCAAATACAAGTTTAAAAATATAATAAAACGAGCGTTTTTGGTGTTGCTATACAAAACTTTTATTTTTCACTATGCGTAATTCTTTTTGTGTTTTGTTCGTTACGGTTCTGGAAGAGTTTGCAGGAAAAAAAAATTGCTAGTGATTCCACGGTCAACGCTAGCCGATAAACTTAATGCATATTTGAAGTCGTCCGTTTTATGGAAGCACGTCAAGACCCTCAAATCAAGTATCAACATGCGTACTGAGTTGCAGAACAACCAATCTGGAGAAGTATTTTCAAAACAATTGCTGGACTTTGACAATGGCAAAATCCCCGTTGATGCTTCGACTGGTTGCATTACATTGCCCGTTGAATTTTTGCTAGTTCACAGAATCAAAGACCGAATTACAAAGGCAGTCATTGAGTGTTTGCGGCATTATCCCTGATAGTCCATGCTACTAGCTGGTATGGTATGTTGCCTGTTCACGTGTCGGAAAACCATCAGCTTTGTTTGTTTACGCGCAATACAACAAAACAAAATATGTCGTATATCATAAATCGTTGCAATGAATATCCTCCTCATATTGGATATCCATGCCCACAATCGTTAATAGAAATACGTTTTTTTTTTCATTTTTACTTTGTTTACAAATTTTTAACAGCTTTTCACAAATTAACAAAACGATACATAGTATAACCAAAGCCAAAGAAAGAATATGTATGAGCAGGAATTTATGATGTAAAACTCTAGATTAAATCTGACAAAGCGTAGGGAAATACACCCCTAGTGTGTATACTATCATACTTGCGTATAGGAAAACTCCTTCGGCCGATACTACAATAAAACAGTATCTAATCTATCCTTAAGGAGAACGATACTCAGAAACATCTCCTCCCTCACCTGTAATTAACACAAAACGAAATTGTGAAGCATTAGTGGATCTTCACATAAGGCTGACTAACACTCAGAACAGAAAACGTAAAAGGACACAATTTGGTTTTATACATGTGAGTTAACCTGTGATTACAAATATTACAGACCAAAAGCAGTACCGTTTCTTAGTCAAAAAAGGTCTGTCCACTATAGAATTTATAGCTCCAGATCTGATAGCAGTGCAACCATAAATACTAACTGCAGAAGGCAAGTAACAGGTAATTATCGATTGCTTTTGAAATTGAGGCCCAAATTTACTGGATATTCTACCCGAAACTCTTAACAACCAGAGCCGACGATGTCACTGCACAAATTAGCAGAACCCAAGACCAGGAAAACTACTCCTTAGTATTAAAGGATATTATTTACACTTCCTGTACACATTTTTAACGATAAGATTAAATAAAAAATTAAATAAGACCAAACAGAGCAATCATTGGGATGAGAAAGAGGACTTAACTCCTACAACAAGTAGTTCAGAAAATTCAAAAGGACATGGACGGAATACAGGCTTGTTAAGAGGCTCCAAAACGCAATTCAAGGTACTACTAAAATAGGATGTGAATTCTAAGGAAGCAAAATAGTTCTTATTATGATATAGCAGAATCCAGTGTCACTGTGTTTGTACACGCTCATCTCCGAAACCGCGATTTCAATGAAATTTTGTGTGTGTTTGGTTGGTTCCAGCTTGAGAGATAGGATAGTATTTCGTTTATATTTGGAGAGCTGAAATTTGGTACGTTGTGTATTCCTAGCAATAGTAAGGAAAATTTTAAAAATAGCAAAAAAATACAAAAATACAAAATTTTGGTCTTTCACGATATATTTGGAAACTGCCTCAGAGCGCGTCGACGTGGTAAGCTCAAAATTTTTACGCAGCATTTTTAAAAAATACAGGGTGTTTCCCCTTAGGAGGTCCATAGAGCGGGAGGTGATAGTACTCACCTAGACGAACCAAAATTGTATGGCAGGGGGGGGGGCAATATCAACCGTTTAGGAGTTACAGGGTGATTCATAAAAAACGCTAGGTTTTCACAAAACACCCTGTATCTTAAAACCTACAGGGTGTACTGTCACACTTGAGGGCTCATTGTATGCAGAACTTCATGGCCTTTCCAAGGACTGCTCAACCACCTCCACACCCCTCTCCCATCAAGAATTATTGCTGTCTAAACTAAAAATTTCGGATTTTCTTTCCTTTTTTTTTTACTTTGACCTCTATTATTTTTGCAAAAAGGTCGTTAACATAACTTTTTTTTATAAAAACTGTAAACTGTAGACTCTCCTCTTTAATATGACCTATTACACCCAATGTGCTATCTGAAGCCCTTTAAGAGTTATTAGCTCTAAACCTATTCTCAAACCTATTTTCAAACCTATTCTCAACGATAATTTGTTCCCTTAGCACGTCATTTTAAAAAATATCGTCTTTTTTCGGTGTGACCTGAATAGGTTATGAGTTAAGAACTGTTTAACGGCTACAGTTGTCACATCGGATGTAATAAGTCAACTTAAAGAGGAGAGTCTGCAGTTTACAGATTTTATAAAAAAAAGTTATGTTAACGACCCTTTTGCAAAAATAATAGAGGTCAAAGTAAAAAAAAAGGAAAGAAAATCCGAAATTTATAGTTTAGACCTTCATAACTTCTGAGCGGAGAGGGCTGGTTGAGCTGTCGTTGGAAAGGCCATGAAGTTCTGCATACAATGAGCTCTCAAATGTGACAGTACACCGTGTAGTTTTTAAGATACAGGGTGTTTTGTGAAAACCTAGCTTTTTTTATGAATCACCCTGTAACTCCAAAACGGTTGATATTGCCCCCCCCTGGCATACAATTTTTAGTTCGTCTAGGTGAATACTATCACCTGCCGCTCTATGGACCTCCTAAGGGGAAACACCCTGTATATAAATTTAAGTTCAATAATGGAACAAATCGGACAACTCCTTCGTAGTGTTGTCATACAAAAATTTCATTTTAACTATACATTTGAGCACTGCCTGAGAATGCGTCGATGTGGAGAGCTGAAATTTGGTACAGGGTCTTTTCATAGCAAATAAAATTACAAGTGGTCTAAGTGTGGCAACTCCTTTTTGATGTTGCCATACAAAACGTTAGTTTTTCATATATTTCGAAACTGTCAAATTTTGCACGCGGCGTTTTCATGAATATTGAAAATACAAGTTCAAAAATGGACCAAATCGGACGACACCTTTTTGGTGTTGCCATACAAAAACTGTAGGTTTTCACTATATATTTGGTCACTGCCTCACGCGTCGACGTAAATAGCTAAAATTTTGTACACTGGCCTTTTTTAAAAAAAATGTAAATTAAGATAAAAATTGGACCAATCGGGCTACTCCTTCGTCGGGTTTTCTTAGCAAAGGTAAATGAAATTCCAAAAGTGGACAAAATCAGGTTAATCCTTCATGGTGGTGCCATACAAAATTTTCGTTTTCACTATATACTTGGTAGCTGACTGAGAAGGCGTCGAGGTGGAGAGCTCATATTCATTCATAGCGTTTTCATAAAAAAAGCAAATACATTTCGAAAATTGGACCAATCGGGAAACTCCTTCGTAAGATTGCCATACAAAAATGTCACGTTTTACTATATATTTGCTCACTGCCTGAGAACGTGTCGGCGTAGAGAGCTACACTCTCCCACACATGTGAATGTATGAACGCACTCATTCACGCGCCCACACCCACTCACACACACACACAGAGTGAAAGCGTGAGTTCGGAATCGCGCGATCGAGTCAAATAGTAGTTTAAATATTATGCTTCTCCAGCCACCCCACCCCCGACTCCACCCATCTAGGTATCTATATTATAGCCGGGCAACGCCGACGGGCTCCCCCTAGTATATAAATAACTCTAATGAAACTATGGATTTTCGAAATAGTAACTATGATGCTTGGAAGACAAACTAAAAGTATGTGAGGGCGTGTCTTAAAATCTGAAAAGATAAGATGGGTAATAGTTGACTTTAAGCCACGCAATGCATCGAGTAAAAGAATATAATGCCGAAGGTGGTTATCAGAATCATGGGTAGATGAGCATGATTGAACAATTCAAGACCCGATGCAAGGATCTCTCGGAATTGTCCCTGATGGCCAGAAAGCGAAAGGCTGATTTTATCAATCTCAATACAACTACTTTGTCTCATTTACTAGGAAAAGAAAATTTAACTTAAAAGGGCTCTTCTTTGCATGGAACGATCATACAAATATTTCATAGTATTAAAATATTACATTTGAAAAGATTTCACCGAAACATTCTGTTTATGGGAGAAAAACCCCATAATAGTTCATTCCTTCTACACTACCATCTCAATAATTCGTTACGCTTCCTTTGATTAACAGGCCAAAACAGAGGTAAAACAGTCTAAATGAAGTTACGAGAACTATAGTGACTTGCGTTTCTTGGAATTAATTACACCTGTTGCAGTTTTGTTCAAAAACACAGTATACGTAAAAAAACTGAACATTTGTATGGCAACACCAAGAAGGGGTTGCTCGATTTAGTCCAATTTGAAATTTATTTAAAATCTTCACGAAAACGCCGTGTAAAAAATATCAAATCTCTACGTCGACGCGTTCTTAGGCAGTGCCAGTGTCAGTAAATAATTTATGACGTGATGTGTTATGATGACTTTATTGGGCGCGTTCACTGCCACCGAAATAGTGACTTTTTGTCGACTACGAGTCACTACCGGGCGTTCACTCCGCCAATTTTGACAGTAAACGACTACGCTTGACTACGACTATCGTTCACTCCGCACTTTGAATGTACCAAATAGTCGACTACTTTCGACTACCCTCAGGAAGATAGTCGATCGTAGTCGGTTTGACAGAACTACACTACGACAACGACTACGCTACCGAAGTGGCAGTGAACGCGCCCATTGATCAGTAAACGTTGAAAAACGATTTGAGAATAAATTGAATTGTGAAAAATAAGAGCCAGGATATATGGAATACAAAAAGAAAAGTTATATTTATAAATTTATGATTCTATGAAGAAGAGCAGCAAAACAAGTTAGTTTTAAATTTGAATTTATAGATTTATACTATAATTTCGGAAGAAAAATTAATGATGACATTAAACATTTGGCAGAGACTCTAAATTAAATTTTCAAAGTTAAGTACTTAAAATTATCTGATATTTGTGCAATGAAATGGAATTCAATAACGTACATAGTAATAAACAATTAAAATAGCTAGAATTGGTATCAATCCAATTCTTATGATACCCTTCAGTGGTTATCAACCTTTTTGGTTTGCGTACCCCTTGGCAGTTCATTATCCTAAATTGTACCCCTTACATTAGAAAAATGTTAATAATTTAAATAGTTGTAGTTGTTATTATTTTAAACTTGTTCTAATACTAAATAAATAGCAATAACGTTTCAAGGAGCATGTCCAGAATGTTTATTGATGAAAACTAAAAGATTTTTTATAGATACATAACTTTGTAATAAAAAACAACATACTTAATAAATATAAACTATTATAAACATAAAGTTAAATATTCGCAATTTTAAATTAATTTTAACTTAACTTATTATAGCCAGTGAGATCCTTGAGCTTGCTTTGAGGCAGATAGTTTTTTGAAATCAGGTTCGATTGATGCAAGGTATAATCTTAAATCTGGAGATGCATTCAGCTTACTACGTACGGTATTTGTTTTTAATAAAGAGTTTATTCTCTGATAGAAAATTATGCAAAGTTTCAAATACCTCCGGTTGACCATTTTCAATACATGTCCTCCAAAATCAATTTTTTTAATCATTGATTCAATTTTATCTGAAACATTGAATATCGTTATGGAGTTATTTTGAAGAGCTAAATTTAGATTGTTTATACGAAGGAAAATATCTGATAAATATGCAAGCGTCTGAAGCCAATTACAGTCGTGTAACATGGAAGCAAGTTGGAAAGGATGTTCTTCGAAGAAAACCTGTACTTCATGTCTAAGTTCGAACAACTGGGTGAGGACCTTGCCTCGAGATATCCATCTTACTTCTGTATGAAAGAGCAGAGTAGAATGAACATTATTCAAATCTTCACAAAGAGCTTTAAAAATTCTCAAGTTGATTGACCTGGACTTTATAAAATTAACCACTTTCGTAGCTTCGTCAAGAACAAGTTTTATTTGCACTGGAAGGTGCTTAGTTGCCAAACTTTGCCTGTGGATGCAACAGTGACTCCAACTTACATTGGGAGCTATCTTCATGACACGACCACGCAGAACAGAATAAATACCTGATATAGACTTGCCACCATCCGTACATAGCCCACAAAAATGAGACCAATTTATGCCGTTTTCTTTGAAATAATAATCGATAGCTTTAAATATATCCTCACCTGTTGTGTGTTCTGACAGAGCATGACAAAGTAAAAGGTTTTCTTCGGATTCATTGTCCTGTAAATACCTCGCAATAACAAGCAAAATTAGCAACATCTGTGCTTTCATCAACTTGTATAGCGAAAATCTTACTATTTTTAATTCGATCAATAACTGTTGCCTCAACATCATCAGACATATCCAAAAATCTTCGAGATATTGTACTGTTTGAAAGAGGATTTTTTTTGCATATGTTCTTCTCCAAGCATACACCGAACAGCATCTATTATACAGGGTTCAATTAGATTCTCAGCAATTGTATGATTTTTACCGCATGTATGTACCAATACGGCAACTAATGCGGTAACTAGCTTCAACCGCATTTTCGTAATCTTTATTAGCTGGCAGGATGTACGAGGTCAAAACTGACATCTTAATATTTTGAGCTGTTAAGCGTTTAAAAAAATCATATTCTTTGTATTTATAATTGGTATGCTTTGTTTGAAGATGACGTAAAAGCAGGGAGGGTTTCATACTGCCATTTGACAGTACTTCCCCACAGACTACACATTTGGGTTTACAGCTGTTTTCACCTCCTGTATATGAAAATCCATATTTCATGTATTCGTCGCAGTATTTTCTCATTTTGCCTATCTGCAGAACTGAAGATGGCGCCTTTCCTGATCCTGTGTTTTGTACCAAAACATTTGATGTATGTTGAAAAGTACTTCCTAATTGGTCACTTTCTGGTGTTTGTTTAATATTTTTTACTTTACCGGTTTTCAACCACTGATCCATATAATTTTAAATTAAAATATTGTTAAAAATTACCGAAAGAAAATAAAATTGATATTAATTAGTAATAAGAATTGTGTAATCGCAAAAAAAGAATATTGAATTTGTCACACTACCATAGACTACCATTGGAATTCTAACGCTAACTTTTGTGATATGATGATGTGAATCCGATAATTGTTACAAACACGACTCCTATGCGCCAATAGAAATCATCCAACGAATGATGTAAGAATTGTATGCACGGCATCTGACTATGACCCTTGTGTTGATATATAGTGATTGCGAAACGAAGTTAGACTTAGTACTTTGTTTTATTGTAGAGGCGCTACTATTGCAGACGTAACCAAAAGTTAAGCCAGCAGTGTCCAGTGTCTCCCTCCAGTATAAAATTAACGATGTCTCGACTAATGTAGGGAAGGCCGACATTTTTTCTTAGAAATATATTGAAAATTTTTTCTTTAGAATTTATATGAATTTTTGGAGGCCGACAACGGCACACATTGTATTTGAAATTAACTCCAGTCGGCCATCAGTCTGAATAAGAATTCTGCCGAAACATTTGCTGTAAATTTCTAAGAAGAAATGAATGCTTATAGCTCATCTACGCGTACGCTTCTATGCTCATAAAAATTGTAAGTGGCCCAACCACCCGTTGTCACCTCCAATAATCCACAGCAATTCTAAGGAAAAATTTTCCAGTAAATTTCTAAGAAAAAATTGCGGCTTTGCCTACATTAGGTCGAGGCATCGTTGATTTTTATTCTAGCGAAGCGTTCCAAAGAGAGATTAGTATATTTTTAACATACGCCATTACTACATTTTTCTCGCTTAAGGCCAAAACACAGTGAGAGCGACACAACAATGTTGGCAACTTAGGTGGCAACAATATCGCATTTAAAACGCAGTGAACGCGACTCGACATGTTTTTGACAGCAGTCACTGTTTTATTTATTGTAAAAGAAATGGAAACAAGGAAAGAACTAAGAAAAATCTTTAGTATAGCTTATGCGGCTTTCTTAAAATTGTAAAAGCATAAAGAAAAAGCTAAAAAAAAGAAGATGAGATTGCCATACAAGGGATGAGGTTTATCGTACAGCATAACTTTTTCCCCATTTTTCTCTATAAATTCCTTCTCAAAACTCATAATTTCTCAAACTAATGAAACAAATTAATTTTATTAAAGTTTTTAATAACTATATTATTTACTACAATCTTTTAATTTGCTATTCTTTATAAAAATAACTAAATCCACATAACATGAATGTCAATTATTCACTGTCCACACAGAAATGTCAATTATGTTGGCGACTAATTTAGAGATTTTCCCAAACTTTTTGTTGGCAACTTGTCTAGTCGCTCTCATTGTGTTAAGTATATGGGACTTCCATATATTCAAATCTTTGACAGCAACCAATTTACGGCGACTTTGTTTTGTCGCTCTCACTGTGTTTTGGCCTTTACCCCTAAGCCATCAAACGCGTACCCCTAGGGGTACGCGTACCACGGGTAGAGAATCGCTGAATACTCGAATGTCATTTCGTTTGGTCACCTATCTGTGCATCGTTTTTTGAAGTGGTTTTTCGCATATACATATTTCTATAGCGGTTCGCCAGACAAAAAAAATGATTATACCAATTTTATAGGATTTCATATTCTGAAGAAACGGACGGACGGACATGCAAAAATCAAAATAACTTTTAATTTTATGCATAAGTGTCCACTCCATTTTGCTCTACCATCATTATTTATAGGTGTTACAAATAAAATGACGTATAGGGTATAAAAAACAAAATTTTGGTATCGTTATGAAGTTACCCGATTGGTCTCATTTTCGAAGCTAAGGGAGACCGCACACTGCCGAATCAATTGACAGTACAGTTAGCGACTGGTCTGTTCACTTGTCACCGACTGATTGATTTTCAATCGTTACTGATTGACTATCGTAGCATATGTGCGCATTTTTCGTTACAATTTCACAGTGTTGTTAAATATTACGGAACTGATTGCAATAAGAAACATAAACCCAGTTAGTAATTTACTTGAGATTCAGAAGAAGGAAAAGAAGAAGAAAAAGTTAAAAAAAAGGATGTGGAAAGATCCACCCATCCTTTCCGAGCATAAAAAGAATTACTTAGATATGAATGTTTTTAAAATAGGTATAATAAAATAAAATGAACTTTACTTAAAAGTTGAAAATTTCATCAAAGCTGTAAGATTCCTAAATTCCTGGCGGCTTCGAGGACAATATTTTTCAATTTTGAGGATGTTCACTTCAGAAAAGCAATAAGATCTCACTAAAGTTGCTGATGCAGACTAAGCACAACGGTGGGTTCGATTCAGTCAGTTGTCAGTTGTCAACTCCGTTCTGATTTTTTAGTTGCTGACTGACATAAAATAGAGCAGTTTGTGGTACCGAACGCTGTTGCGTGTAACGAGCATGTCAACTGACTTTTTAGTCACCGACTACAGTCGGCGATTGTGCAGTGTGCGGCCAACCTAAATCTAAATTTTTTTTTTAAAGACCTTGTGCAAAATTTTAGCTTTCTAAGTGAACGAGTTCTTGAGTCATCTAGAGGATGGATGGACAGACAGACGGACAGACAGATGGACAGATAGGCGGAAAGGCGGACATGCGAAAACCAAAATAACTGTTAATATTATTCGTGTGTGTCCAATCCATTTTGCTCTACCAACATTATTTCTATACGTTACGAACAGAATGACAACCTTAGTATGCCCTATGATTTCATCATCAACGGCAGGTGTAGTCTACCTTTTTATAGCCACCGAGCAATTTTGTACCTTTGTTAGTTGTCAAATTTTCTTACCGCTGACTTATTCTGCAGTAACTTAATTTAGCGCAACTGCAAAGTAATGTACCCGTAATTTTTTAGTGGTGTCATCAACTTTGACTGCTGTTAATTGGGCTGTTGGATAGACAATTTTATTTTGAAATAAATTTCTGTAGCAGCAATCGGTTGGATTGTACCTTAGCAGCTTTATGTCACAGCAGCAGCAGAAATTCTTTTAATGATTAATGAAATAAAAGGAAGAGAAACTGCTTAGATGTATGTATGTACTGTAGAAACCTATATATTATGTACTTAGAATATATATATATATAATCGCCCACTAGTGGGTGGTAGGGATTAGGTTGACAATCCGTGATAGGATATAAAAAGGAACTGCTTTTGAGTCATTCCACAGAAAATCGACAAATATTGTATAAATTTGTGCAGTGACCAACTCCGATTTTGATAAAATTTGATAAGTAGGTTTGTCTTATTGTTAGTAGTACTTTGCTGAAATATTTTTCGTTTTTGTCCATTTTTGACGGCGATATGTTATTTTAAAATTTGGAAAAAGTGGCAAATTTTGCTTGGAAGCTGTAAATTCAAAACTTTATATCTTAGGATGTATGCATCGTAAGCCCATGAAACAAACTCCATTTGTTTAAGGAAGCTTTAAAGCTCCTGAAAAAAATTAGCTGAGGTCCTTTTTCTGAAAATTTGTTTTCAAGGATAATGGATATGTTCGTTATCCTTGAATATCTCAAAATGCGCACTCTCGATTTCTTTTATTTTTTTAAATTTAATCCTTAATGGCTTTTGAGGAAACTGTAGAAAGGAGAAAATGGAACTCCTTGAAGTTTGGATGGAGTTATTTTTGAAATATATGTAGTTCAGAAAACTTTGAACGAAAATTGATGTTGTATGGTGCGTTATCAAATACTTGTATGCAGCTGGTTTTAAAAATTACAGTGATACAGGAAAATAAAAAGAAATACACATACTACAACTTTTAGATTGATGTCATATATATACATATGAATATAGTTATATCAGAAGCCTCAACTAAAGAACTCATTGTTTACTCATGGAATGGATAATGGTGTTTATATTCTAACAGCCAGTAAAATGAAATATATAGCAGAGTTAATTAAATTAAGGAAATCTTAAATATAGAATGTACATAGGCCTCATATTAATTTTAATTTTACTTATAAATATTTCTAAGATTTTATTTTTTTAAAACAGGGGGTACAGGAGATACCCAACCCAAGCACGGAGGCCACAGCGGCTCATTGTGCTCTCCTGAATCCCATTCACCAAAACCTTCCTGTCCTCTTAAAGGTTTTTCAGCTCATCCACAGATAGAGGGGGAGACCCTAGAGTATCCAATCTGCTCCGGGCGAAGGCCGGACACTCACACATAAAGTGTTCGGTTGTCTCAGGCTCTCCCTCCATGCAGGACAGACACTCAGGTCTGTCAACAACTCCCATCCTTGTTAGATGAGCGTGAAGTGAGCTGTAGCCGGTGATGATGCCAACCACGGTTCTACATTGTTTCCTTCCGAGTCCCATGAGAAAATCGGAGATATTCCCATTGGGCCCATCAAGAAACAGTTTTGTACACCTACAAGCACTCAGTTCTCCCATCTCTGCTGATATTTCCTATGAACATCCGCTTTGATGAGAGACCCGATATTCGAGGTGGCAACGCCTACGGCGGGCTCCGGTCCGAAGAACGGAGAATCGGAGCCAGCCCTAGCTAAAAGGTCAGCCCTTTCATTCCCCATGATCCCCATGTGACCAGGAACCCACAGGAGGGACACATTGTTGTGATAACACAACTTATCCACTGACGACCTGCAGTCCCCCAGTAACTTAGACGTTATCCGAGGGCCATTCAGAGCCATCAAGGCTGCCTGACTATCCGAAAGGATAGCGATATCCCTCCCCTTGATTTGCATATCAAGGGCTAACTTCGCTGCCATTGAGATGGCGAAGACTTCAGCCTGGAAGACAGTGATGTGTTTTTCAAGTGAGTACTCCATTCCAAAATCAGCCTCAGGAAAGTAGACACCTGCCCCAGCTCCCTCATTAGTGAGAGAGCCGTCGGTGAAGATTTTTAGAGCAGACCGGGGAAGGCACGATAAGGCACCTCTCTCAGTCCACGATTCCCTTGCAGGAAAGCTTACAGAGAAGCGACGCCCGAAACGAAGCTCTGGTACCATCGCATCCCGTGGCATACCGGCCAGAGGGTTTTTCAAGTCCAGCCGATATGCCATAGAGCAATGAGAAGAGCCAGTCCAGCCGCCCTCCCAACTTCCCCATAAGCGCAATCTGCACACAGCCCTTTTGGCCTCTGCCAGAATGACAAGCTCCAGGGGTACCAGATTGAGTAAGACCTCAAGAGCCGCAGCAGCCGTAGATCGCATGGAGCCCGTAATTCCCAAGCAGGCAAGATTTTGCAGGCCCGCCAGCTTCCGGATCGCAGTCCCCACAAGCGTTCTCGGCCACCATACACAGGAGGCATATGTGAGCATGGGTTTGACGATCGAGGTGTACATCCAATGCACAACCCTCGGTCTCATGCCCCATGTGCAGCCAAGGGTTCTCCTGCATTGAGCGAAGACCCTCATAGCCGCATTAACTTTTTCCTCTACGTGTATTCCCCATGCCCAAAAAGCTTTGGAAGAACACAGTACCCCAGCTTACGTCTTCTGGAGAAGAGCACCAAGTTGCACTTTGTAGGGTTCACTGTCATATCATATCCCAAGGTAAACAGTCCACGATCCAGTCCCCGTTCAATGACAGTTACCATTGAGTGGAGAGCCGTCTCCGTAGATCTGCCCCTCCAGTAAGCGTGCTGTGAGGTGTTTAAGAGAGAAGCCTTTAAGGGTACTTCCTAAATATATTTTTCTACCAGCCTCTCCAGGCATTTCAAAAGAAATGAGGAGAGGTTTATGGTTCGAAAACTCTTCGGGTCCATGTAGGAAGCCTTATCAGGCTTCGGAACGTAGGCAACCCTCACCTTCCTCCACATCTCAGGGACATATCCAAAAGATGTATGGGGCCAGCACCACGCTCCCAGCCTTAAGAAGGACAGGCAAAATACCGTCTGGACCCGGGGCTTTAAAGGCCGAGAAGGTTGAAATTTATCATTTCACCTTCTCGACATCAGCTACCTGGGGAAGATACTTATATACTTATATATATAAAAAAGTTAATTAAACATATTATATTATTACCAATACGTTTCTTTTAATATTTTTACGGTAGTTGACTATTTCAGGATATAATCCTAGCTACATTATGTAGATATATTATATTAAATCTGAGTACTCAGCACACTTCATCAATTTTCGTTCGAAGTTTTCTGAACTACATATATTTAAAAAATAACTCCATCCAAACTTCAAGGAGTTCCATTTTCTCCTTTCTACAGTATCCTCAAAAGCCATTAAGGATTAAATTAAAAAAAAATAAAAGAAATCGAGAGTGCGCATTTTGAGATATTCAAGGATAACGAACATATCCATTATCCTTGAAAACAAATTTTCAGAAAAAGGACCTCAGCTAATTTTTTTCAGGAGCTTTAAAGCTTCCTTAAACAAATGGAGTTTGTTTCATGGGCTTACGATGCATACATCCTAAGATATAAAGTTTTGAATTTACAGCTTCCAAGCAAAATTTGCCACTTTTTCCAAGTTTTAAAATAACATATCGCCGTCAAAAATGGACAAAAACGAAAAATATTTCAGCAAAGTACTATCAACAAGAAGACCAATCCACCTGTAAAATTTTATCAAAATCGGAGATGGTCCATTCAGAACATTTGTCGATTTTCTGTGGAATGACCCTTTAGCGCTAGTTAAATACAAATTTTAAAAAACAACCGTAATGAAGAAGCTGGGAGAACTATGATCGGAAAATCAGAAAAATGTTTTAACTTGCAGTACCCACACAGGGGCTGTGTCTGCATCCCCATCTATACATGAAGTTAACTCTATGTTAAACAAATTGTTGGATAAACTTTTATTATCATCCGATCATTGTTCAGTAATTATTTCAACCCCATTACGATTTAGCGTCGTTTTCTTTGATATAAATTTTTTTTCAAAATTCGAAATCCAAACCAATTTGGGTCATTTGTTGTAGATCATTTATAGATGGTTAAATTGATCATAGATGTGATCTTGGGTTATTTGCATGGAAATAAATATCTTTCGACAAATAAACTGCTTTATGTAAGATATCTAAAAAAAATCTGATAATGGGAAAATGCGATTTATTCTGTCATTTTAAATTCATGGAATTTGATATGGATCCAAAATGCCGCTAAAAAAAGGTTAAAACGAAAAAACCCAAAATTCATAATAATTATACACGAATTACTTCCAAGTCAATCATCAAGACAAAAAGTTCAAAAAACCTTGCGAGTTAGCAAACGGGAATGAATGAAACGTGTATAATTCGTGTACATGAGTGCCATTTTTCATAATATTGTACATATACTATATATATTCCTATAGGAGTAAGTGAGATGTCGGGGAGCTTTATTGTCAAATTTGTTTATGTTTTTAAAGCGGTTTAAGAGGAAGAATAGTGACAGTTTACAAATCTTTTTACTTAAGGGGGGGGGGGGGGGGGGGGACTTTCAATTTGTGAGAACTAAAACTTTTTTTAATTGTTTACAAATTACTTTTTGCCCCTGTGCGGATTTATTAAACCTTTACTGATCTCTAAACCACAAAAACATGGACCACCAACACACCAACAATTTACTACGCGAAATCTGGCTAATCCCCATTCCTATTTGCTATATATACCTACTACTAAGCACATATTACAATTCTTCTCACTACTATGATTTCCAATGTATCAAGTAAAGTCTTCAGAATAACTTTCCCTAAGGTACGTACAAGCATGTACGTAAGTAGACAGAGAGATACCAAAGTCTCTATGTTTATCGAAGGTTAGCTCGTACCGGCTAATCTCGGCGCCAGTATACTGCAATTAAAGATCAAAATGCCAACTTCCACTTGGTGGTCCAAAGAATTCAGATTAGTGTGTCACGTACCAAGAAAATAGTTGGACTGTGAAACATCCCGAAACCTTAAGAAATTTCCGCGGTGTCTTAATCAATTTTCCACTGCCCATTCCTCAGTTTTTTTCTATATTTAACTACACGACCGTAAGTAATTGCAGGTTTAATCAACCATGCTCTGTAAATGTAAAACATCTGAATTATATTGTGATAATGATTGTGATGGTGGGTATTTTTTCTGTTCTTGTTTCATAAGGTAGCCAAAGCACCATGGGATATTACTTTTAAAGCATTGCACAGCCATGTGAGGGTGGTGGATGTGAAAAAGAATAGCCATTCACAGCTGAACAAACTTAAAACTAAATGCTTTTTATTTACAAGATAAACGAAAAATAGCATCAATGTTAGTGCGAATTTAATCTACAAACTTATATTTTAGGTGAACAAAATTCCACCGCCAAAAAAAAAACAAATAGGCTAATGCACAAAGCTCTATTTCTGCCCTTATACGTATATTATTTTTTAATTATTTTCATAACCATATGGGCGAATAGCCTTTGCACTGTAGCCATTCGTTGACTTATTGTGCACCTCATTCTTTAAGTGGGTGTCACACCGGGAGCGGCGCGGCGCGGCATTTTCAGTTGCCGCTGCACGATTGTTCTTGCAAAATTAGATGTATAAGTCACACCGGGAGCGGCGCGGCACGGCACGGCAAAATAGTTGCCGCGCGGCGATTTTGGAGATTACTCAAAAACACAATTTTGCCGCTGCAGCTGGCAGCAAAATTCCTTTTCATTCGAAATAAGTCCGCACAATTCGTTAAATGAGGCTTTTTGCATTCTTAAGTATATTTGTAATCGAACCTCATCACTTTTCCCATTTTTTCTTCAAGCAGAGCTACTAAAAATAGAACTTCTTCCTCGGAATTGGAGTACGGTGTGACCAGGGCTTTATAGTTCATCCAATAATCCCACTCTTCCTAGAAAGAGCAGTAGTTTTTTGTATGAAATTTCCTCTAAGTCGGCAGGTCTTCAGAAGTATGAGCCAAAACCAAAGTGGGTGATACACCTATCCGATGCATGTGTTTAATTAGTTTGCAGTGGCCGGTTAAGACTCCTGTAATGATTCTGAGTTGATTCCTAGATAGCTTTAAAAGATCCAGGCTGTTCTTTGATGAAGGTCTTTTAAGGATTATTTTGTCTTGTCCAAAGCCTATCATTGAAGTCCATTTGGTTTTGGATCGAGTTTTGAAAGGTAAGCTTCACGGTGTTGTAAGAGATACCGCAAAATGGTTCCGATCCTATGAGGGGTATGAATGCTCCTTCTTTAGCCAGAAAGTCTGCGTTATCATTCCCAGGTTTTGGTATGCCCATCTAGTGATGGCATATACTTCTGCTTGGAGTATCGACGCTTTACTATATTCCTTTCTCGGTTTTAGAGCCGTCGGTGTACCATTTTCTAGGCTTATATATATTTCCTCTCTATTTAGGATCTTTATTTTGATAGGTAGACAGAGGTTGTTTTTAACGACCATCCTGTCTGATGTCATGTTTCGTATTGGATATGCTCTTAGATGCATAGATTTTTGGGGTCTCATTCACCAGATGTCTCTGGCTCTGTACACCATTAGTCCAGCCTCTTTTTCTGAGTGCCGGTAAGTTTTATGTTTAGCTTCCTGATGGTTGTCTTTTACATTTGTTCCACCATCCTGCTACAGCATAGGTTATCATGGGTATGAGTACCTATTTGTATAACCAAATTATTATGTTTGGCTTGAGTCCTCATGTTGAGCCAGCTAGTTTTCTACAGTTCCACAGCATTAGTGTACTTTTCTGGACTGTCTTGTCGATATGTTTATTCCAATTGATCTTTTCATAGAGAGTTATCCCAAGATATTTAGCATCTCTGCTTGTTTAGTGGCACTTAAATATCATAAATAATGAACCACAGCAGTGGAGACAGTACTCCCCCTTGGGGGCAACGTTTGGTAGTGTGAACGCCCAGTATCTCACTAAACAGCTGCGTCTTAATTATCTTGTTGGAAAGCATTGCCTGAATCCATCTGTTATGTATTGGATTCACTCCATGTCTGATCAACGTAGGCATTATTGACTTAACAGAGGAGTTATCAAACGAGCCTTCAATATCCAAAAGAACAAAGGGCTATTTCTCTGTTGTCAATGGATTTTTCTGTACCATTTGTCAGGTTTAGTAAAGCTAATTCGTTGATTTTACTTTTTGGTAGGCAAATTGATTTGGGCTTAGTGGATATTCCTTGAGCGGTCAGTCTCTAATATGCTTTTCCACTATTTTCGCAATTACTTTAAAAACAAAAGAAGTCAGGCTTATGGGACGAGACGACCAGGGCTGGGCTTCAGATTTGCTTCCTGCTTTAGGTATATATAACATCTTAACCCTCCTGCATGCTTTAGGGATGTATCCCATGCAAAGCTTGCTCTAAAAGTTTCAAGTGATTGTGGTGTGAAGAGTTTAGCAGCAGCACGCCAGTCCCCTCTCTTGGGACGATAATCGTCTGCCAGGGAAGGACTCTTGTTCTCAGCTTCAGCCCCACTTACTACCGAACGTGGGAAATGTTTCTGTACAAGATGCTCCAGAGTTTCTTTTCCTGTTCTAGTGTAACTGCCATCATCTTTTTCTAATTATCTGAGTGTATTAGGGGATCCTTTTCACAAGACCTAGACCCAGCGCAGACAGATGTTTCATTAATACCTTCTGTGAACTTCCGCCATGATCACCTTTTGGATCTGCTGATTTTTCGGTTATACTCGGTTAGGGATTGTTTGTATTTTTCCCAGTCCGATGTTCTTTTCGCTTTATTTCATAGTTTGTGTACCTTTGCCGTGAGTTTAGTAAGTTGCTTATTCCACCATTTTGAGTAAAAAATAAGAGCACATAATATTGCTAAGAAACATTAATTTTGACATGACTTGCGAGGATTTTAACAATGTCGACTACAAGAACCTGTGATTTTGTGCCGTAATCAAGAGCGCACTCAAAATCAAAGATACTGTAATCTTAAAAACTTATGAATAAGGTTGAATTAAGACAATAATTTATTAATGAGTATCAAGAGCAAATCTGGAGTAAGAATAGAGCCTGAAGAATGCCAGCATTAATTTTTTGGGGAGTGGTTATAATACCGTGTAATACAGCTCGGTTAGATTTAAATTGAAAATAAAGGCTAAGTGGTTCGGTTAAGAGGGCACAGATTCTATCAAGAACCGCCGAGACAAAGTAGGACGACTAGCCATATCTATATACACCAGTCAAAAAGGTCTTTATTCTCAAATTGACTCAGAAGTTTCTCGCTATATTACAAAAGTGGCAGAATTACTGTAATCCGAGCATACGGTATATTTTTAGCATACTTTATTTCTTTGATATTGTGTGTATCCCAAAATATTTTGAGCACATGATTAGCGACCGACTGCATAGTTCTTGGTCGTATAATGTTAAAACATTTCTATGGTGTTTAGTCAAAGGTACATATCTCCAAAAATGGAGGAATGTATATAAAAGTGTTTGGAAAAATTCTGTGTCGATCTGTACGAACTACATAACTACACCTACCTTCAAAATGATTAAAATGATGGGTCCGAAATGCATAACACTAAAAAAACTTAATATTTTTTCGTTTAAAAGCGCTCAACTCAGTAAGTAGTAAATTTTTGGAGATACATATCTATGTAGTAGTTTTGACTAAACACCATAGATTTAAGAATAACATTTCCGACGCTAGAATATTTCAGAAAGAAAGTGTCAAAAAGCATTACATTTTTATCAGGTTCGAATGGGCGCCTTAGAGTCTTTAAATATCACAAAATATTTTGACTAGATCAGAGATGGGTTCTTTTTCTTGTGATCCCCTAATAATAATTTTTTTATTTAAATAACCTCTTTATTTGTTCGCTCTCTGGCTCTTTTCAAAATTTCTTTAAAATAGGTGGCAAAAGGCTCTAGAAAGTGTAAAAAAAGAGACGCTAGCTAAACTAAAACTTATAAATGGTCAATATGGACAATTAAAACAAACAAATGACACAATATGGCAACAAAACAACATAATGTCTGTTTCATTAGAGATACTCATGCGAGACGCTATCAAATAAAAATAATAATAATAGCAATAAAATAATGAATAATCATTTACTTTCATAAGAAGAATAAAATAAATGTAATATATTATCTGTGGTATTGCTCATTTAAGATTTAAAATTAATCTATAACTTTTGGGCCATATATACATAGTTCGCAACAGGACAACTCTAAATAGTTTTTATTGACTAAAAGACAACAACAAAAACGTTATATTATTACGTTTATTATTCCTATACAATCTGAAACTGCAACTGAAATTACTTCAGTAAAGAACAGGGAACGATAATGTATTTGTCGTGCTTTCAATCTAATAAAACGCCATGACATTTGCTGCCGCATTAAAAAAAATGAACGTCAAAATAATTATAACGTGCAACTTTTAAGGTTCTCCGTCGTGGTTTGAGTGTTCTACTTATTTTTAAATAATCCATATAAAATCTTCTACGCGAGAAATGCATAAATAAATAGAAATCATGTATTTGCAATAAGTTTACATTTACACAAATTTCCTACGGAATAATTTCCAGTAGAATTTTCAGCGAGCGGCAGGTGCCAGCGATTTTCTATCTGGGTAATATTAAGTGAGGCGTGCCAAAATGCATAGCATTCCTGAATATGACAAGAACATAAATAAAAAGTGGAAAATGATTAGCCCAGATTCACTTTGAATACTAAGAGCCGTTTCAAATCTGCGATTAACTAAACTACAAAGCGAAACGATTCAGAAAGATGAACGATCTTCGTAATAGACGAATTCTTGCCTAATTGAAAGGCATTTTGTCTACAGTCTGTTAATTATTATGGGAATGTGCTGGGAAAACTCTTACGCAATCTTAATTTAATGTTTACGCTCGAGTTTTCAAGGTTGATTGTCGGGAATTTTGAAATCTGTGCGGACAAACTAAAAAAAAAAAAATATAAAAGATCTTTGGCATTTTGTATATTGATACAAGTTTACAAGTTGAAACTATTCTTGCAACTTGTGGATAAAATATTTATTTAAAGAATTATATTTTAGGTAGATGGATAATGAAAATAAATATCTTTAGGTTAAGTAGTTCCTAATAGCAATTAAACGGAAGTTAATATTTTATTTATTCATCTTTTGCGCTGATCTAGCATTGATATTTTACTCACAGTTATTTTATGAAAGCTATAAGCCACATAAAAATATCTACACGAAAATTTATTTGCAAAATTTATGTTAACTAACCAATGGAAACCACAAATTACCCCAAAGCTTCATAATTTTAGCTAAAAATCGACTTAACATATAACTTTAGTATTTCTAACAACGTATGTAGAACCAAGGTAAAGCAGTTTAAGATGTTTAATATAAGTTCAATTTTTTTTTTGTACAAAGTTATTTTTGATATAAATTGTGGACCTACGTTCGAAAATAACAAAAATCGGGCAACTCCTTCATACGTCTGCGATACAAAATTAAAATTTGTACTACATATTTTACCACTTATTGTAAATACATTAACGTCGGAACATTGAATAAAGAACTAAACAGGAAGCACCTTATTGACTGAAACTATAAGCCCATCGCGAATGTATTACTGCGCTGTGTTCTTATTAATTTTCGTTATGGCAGTAGTGACATTGTGACATTTTGAGAGGGGATTATTTTTATGACACAAATTTCTGTGTAAAATAAACAAAACCCTTGCGCTACTTTTTTTTATATAAAAGTAATATAGGGCTGCCATTGAAACGATTACTTAACAAGAAACCTTTAAGAGTTATCGAGGAAACAAATCGCACATAATCTTAAACTTTCGTAATTTCTCTGTTTCTGTTATACTGGGTGATTTTTTACCTGGAATTTTTAAATATCTGGAGAAAGAAAGATCATCGTACGATTTGTTTTTTCGAAATAAATGGTTAATATTTTCGCTGGGGAAATTAATTAATACTAAAATTAGCGCCACGTCACCCTGTTTGTGTGTGAGGCAGTGGGTAACATTGAAATCTTAAATAGCAACCCCCCTTTTTTTATTGTAGATTCGGATATTACCTCAAAAAATATAAAACTGTGGCGACACTTTCGTTCCAGATTGTACATCCCATAGAAATAGCTGTAATCGCTGCAAACAAATTCTAAAAACGTACTTTGGAATACTCTGCTGAGGACAAGAAAGGAATTAGCTAGATAAGCTTTTGGATTTGTGGAAACGAAAACAAAAATAACAAAATTGTAATTATTCTGTTATCAACTTCAGAAAGGAAATGATAAAAAAGTAAGAACAAATAAAATATAGGAAGCCTTCAAAATCTTAACCTCTAGCTAACTTCAAGAAAGTAATACCGGTTGTCATAGGACAGTCTGTACTCCAGCTGTCGCGTTAAGTTTGGTTTTTATGTTATTGCCGTTGTGCGAACTGATTCGTTAGGTTGTCATTGGGACATACTGAGCTTTAACTAACTTCAAGAAAGCAAAACTGATTGTCATTGAACAGTCTGAGTCCCAACCGTTCCATCAAGCTTGGTTTTCGTCGCGATTGCCGTATGTCAACTAGTTCAGAAGGTTGTCATTATGACAACCTGACCTCTGAATCCTTCTGGACGCTTGATCCCAGAGCGCATCAGTATAGTCACTTTTTTCAGATTAATGTCGTACCGACCCGTCAGGGAGGGCTCCTAAGATGTTCACAAGAAACTCAAACAATTGTGGACACCTCTCCTGTCAAGAATTGGCAAACCGCTAAAAAACCAGTATTCGAAACACTTTTTATTTAAGATAGATGGCGCTGTAATCGACGAAAGTTATTCCTCAAATTTCTTCAATTCTGCTATACTTATATTTGCTATAAAAAATAATTTTTTTGACCATACAAATATATATTTAGGCCTTTCCCTGAAGGGTCGGCACAACATCGGTACGAGCCACTATCCCCACCATGTATTTTAATCAGTACACATACACGGGTCTGCAATGCGCGGTTGAGATGCAACATGTTTTCGGTATGCAGAGTTGAGCCATGCCTTGTCAGTAGCGAAGCGTAGTAGAGAAGTGAATTTTGTCGTGAAATCAACAAAATGTCTACTGATTTAGTCCATAGCATGTAGAACCGTGAGAGAGCTCTATGCGGTACGAACTCGACGGGATAAATGTCGTACCGATACTATGCCGCTACCGTACCGACCCGTCAGGGAAGGGCCTTACTTATATCTAGGGCAGTGGCTCCAAAACTGTGGTTCGCGTATTCTTGGCGGTATAATAGATAATAGCCTGCGGTCAATAGATGAAAATTTTTATTATAAAACAAATTTCTGATTTTCAAATAGCTATTTTTAATGTAATCTCATAGCATTTTCAGAGTGATTGCACTAATGCGGTATGTTTTCACTACTGCATTGTAACCGAACGGTTCGATTGTTTTAAGATTAAAGTTATTAATATAAAATAATTATGGCCAATAATCGTTTTCTTTATATTCCAGTAGTTCTAGAGCTACATATGTACAATTTTTATGATATTCTTTCTTCCTTTTTTCGAAATTTTCCTTGTAATTTAGAGTTACTTAAAATAATTCTTCTATTTATATTAATCCAAGAGATCTCAGGATCCTTAAAAATGTCTTAATTTATCTCTGTACTGCTTAACAGTGCATATAAATGTCAGAGATTACATTGTATCTATCGGCCAGAGCTATCTCTACAATCTCGACATCAGTTACTCGTTTTAAAAAAATCAGAGAGGAAAAAAAGTTTCGTAAAAAATTACCACACTTTTCAACATTAAAAATGACAATCGCTTAATTGTACCCAAATACTTTTAATTTGTAATTTTTCCTTAAAGCTTTTACTCTCGGCTTATTCATAAGAGCCAAAGTCTTTTCAGATTATTATATCTGTCGAGGAAAAAAGTTTCATTAAACCTCAATGAAAAGCACTTCCCCCAAACTTCAATCATGACAGTTTCAAATTTTTTTTATTTCAGGGTCGTGTGAACCCATGATAACCCCACACTGATAAAATAATCGCACACTTTTTGCCAAATTGTAAACAAGCACAAAAAATAATCACCCTGTTCTATTACTAATGGTAATTGGCAAGTCTTGTGACACAGTTCGTTTGACTGCATTAGCGAGGCTAAATCGGGAAAGAAAATCGATCGCGATTTCAATGGTAATGATGTCTTGCTCCAATTTGAGCACTTGACTCAGCACTCTTCGTATTCTATCGGGTGGAGGACAGACGGTAAACATGCTTTGGAGATTTCTAAACAATAGTCTACGGTTTTATGTTATATTATTTGCCAATGTATGTCTGTGTAAGGGGCAGTTGTTGGTATTTTGTATGTAATTTTATCATTCCATCTGATTTCAAAGGTAAACACGATGAAATTTGCATTATGCAAATTAACTTTGTTAGAGAAACTTTGTTTGACTAAGAAAAGTCTTTGCCCCCGGAGAGTAAACAGAGCATCGTCTGCAAGGACACATTTTTGAAATCTATCTTCCATCGATGTTTGACTTTTCATGAAAGTGAATTTTTGCAGTAATTAGCACATTCTGAATTTCATTAATTAATTTGAGACTCAACTTCATGGATGATTTTGTTTTTTGGCTACATTGGAAGTGCTAATGAATCTACATAGTACCTACAGCGTTAAAGAGATTGTTCCGACTTGGTGGGACCAATGCCATTAAAAAGAACGTTAAAGCAAAACTGTCAAAAGATTGGAGCGATTCGACACAATTAATTATGCAATAAACGCGAGAAAAGGAATGTGAATTTCGTGGATTGCGCAACGCTTTTACTATTCACAGATGGCTTCATTGATAGCGTGGTACAAACGTGACTCTTTAGGCGATAAAGCTAAACAACCTTTTTCGGTATAAATTTCATTCTGCCAAGGTTTGTTGCCTTAGAAAAAATTGCAAAAGTCGTAAATAGCTAAAACGAAAGTTGAGGTTAATTTGATTTGTGCAATTCATTGACTGGATGCTGCAGAGAATTTCTAATTTGAACGGATCAGATTTGATTGGGTATTTTAATGGAGTTCTAGTTGAAGTCTTTTTTTCTCTCAGTGTCAAATGCTATTCGTGAGAAATGCAGTTAGAAACCTGATATTCAAGTATTATGAGTGAAAGATTTTGCTTCGAAGTTGAGTTGTTTGTATAGCTGTTTTGTAATGCCATCGTACAAAGAGCACGAAGGCAACCAGAAAAATTACAAGACAACTAATTGTAAGCATACCAAACTTCCAAAATGAATATTCATCAATAAATGGAACAGATATTTACAATCTTATTGGATCTATTGCTGATATTGCTGACACCAAAATTATGAAAAAAAATTTGTTGATGTTGAAGCCTACCTAGCTTAATCTGCCCAGGTATACATTCCTGCATATAAAGGTCAGTTATATTTCATTGAGGTGATGCCACCATACACTTTTGGAGAAGTACGTATAGTTAAAACTATATGAGTATCATTTGTAAATTAAGTAAACACGATTTGAGCAAATGAGATGAGAACAGTAATAATATTATTTTTATCAGTATTGGAGTATACTTCCAAAACTGTTAATCCTGGAGGACTGATCCCGCAAAGTTTAAGATAGTGTGTGTATCAGGGAAGATTGATCAGTTAACTAGCTCATATCTTCGAGCTTCCAACGTGATAAACTTCATCAAAAATGGCAGATTTAAATGGCTTCGACTCCTTCCAAAATTGAAGATCTGATACAGAGTTCTCAATGAACGCCTTGAGGAAAATCTCTAGAAAGAACTCCGCATTAGGTGACAGTGGTTGGATGATGTAGAGAAATAGATGCGACAGATTGTTTGCTGGTACGGATGTGTGCAGAGAAAAGCCATCTCTCGCGTCTGACTTATTTAAACTGAATATTGAGGTTGCAAAAGGAAATTGTGCTAGTTAAATTCCTTGAAGGTACCTACTTGGGGCAGATGAATATGAGTTTCGCTGCAATGGCGCATGGGGAAACGTTATCGACATTATGCTTGACTAAGTTCAAGAAAGACATATGTTTTATTTTAGAATCATGAACCATATTGGATATTTGTAGAAAAGCAAATTATATACAAGACAAGGTATTCCCGTTAAAATTTTGACACATTGCAGCTGATAGCCTGTGACGTAATTCTGTGACTAATGTATATACATTTCTGTAGGAAAGACAGAGAGAGGAGAGAAAGTATTTTGTTCTCTGTACCGTAATTTTCTATACATTTCCACAATATTTCGTCACTATTGGCGGAACGTGGCTCATAATGGGAATACCTTGTATTCTATATACCTTGTAGAAAAGGCATCACACCTACCAGAAAATTTTCCTCTACAGAGATCTGGTATACCTAACGATGATTTCCATAATTCTCATTTGTGGACATACGGACGAAAATCTTTATAAGCACACGAACTCTAATAAATACCGAATAGTAAGGAGGAATACTATCCCATCTAAGTATTTTGCATATATTAGAAGTCGATGCAATTTTTAATTATAATGATAAGTTGTGAAAGTTCCTATCAATGATTATTAAGATAATGGAAAGAGGGTTGTAAGAGCTACTTAATCGGCAATAAGTTGTGGTCTAGGGCTCAACTCATCAACGACAAAATTGGTAATTGGTCCCTTTTATAACATAAAGAGTGATTCCAATTCAAATTAACGAAAAACTGCTCATGCAGAAAGTGCTTTTAGGTATAAATCAACAAACAGGCATTTATCGCTCTTAGTTATGTTTTGGTAGAAATTATCATAATTTCTTGTCGTGCACTCGATGCATATCTCTATGTTAAGACCTGTCCTCACACACGGAGTAGCGGGGCTTTATCAAAAAGAGACTCATGTAGGAAATTGAGAAGAGATGCAATTACTCACAAAAGCATTATACACAACACAGCTCCAGGAAATGAGAACTATGGTTTACCTTCTATCTCTGGACGTTTATGGGAAATATTGATCTGCAGAGCAGCGTTACAGTCAGATCTGGCCAGAGATCTATGTAGTTACTATATATGTAGATATGTGTTGTCAAAAATAAATGTCGAGGTGGGAACTGCAGTATATGCATCTAGACTTAATATTCGGGAGTCCAATGCTTGCCGGACTATTGGAGTGTCATTTTAACGCGGCAACATCAATCCAGATATGCTGTCTGTTGGTTACCTGGTCGTAGTGAACGAAGTGGTATAGGTGAGCCTAGTAAGGAAAAATCAGCTGTGGATTCGGGTGCTGGGCAGCGATCCATAGCAGACCCCTAGAATTAGCTAAAGAGGATTGTGAAGATGGGAGGTCTAAATAATCTGTTATATCAAATTAAAACGTCATGCTTCTGACTAAAAATGTTTTTGTGGCAGCGAGTCTATAACTGTAAATAATTTTAAAGCGTTATTTATTTTTTTATAGTACACGCTGTAAAAATATAAATGTAAAGTCTTTACCCCTTACAATAATTGCCACAAAAACCGAAGTTGTAGAGCGTTAAAGCCGATCCTTTTGGAATTTCTTTCAATTTAACGAAACATATTTTTCGCGATGCTCCCGGATTTCCTATTAATTTGACCAATGACACTCCTCGTCAAAAATGCAGCCCTAAAAGAAATCATAGTATTTACCTGCCGGTTCATCTGCCATACGAAAACTTGAACTTGAACACGCTAATCCAGAGAGCTCCACACGGCTTTCTTATGAAATAAAGATCGAAAATGGCCAAGATCGGTAAAATCCCTCTACGAAGGATTTGTCATTGAAAAATTTCGAATGTTTCAGGTATTATTTAAAGAATAGTTGAGAGTTTGCTGAAGCACAGTGATCTCGCCCAATTATCGGGTGCTGTAGTTGTTTTATAATTCGAGGTGTAGTTTTAGAAATGGTCTAAATTGGGCAGTTATTTTGTACAGTTGCCATACAAATATTCCAAATTTTTAATGTATATACTTGAAATCCGGTCAGTCTCAGATATTTTTAATTTATATAAGAGTTCTTCGCAATGTATAATGTATAAAATTTAACCATTTACCGTTCGATGAATCTTTCTTGAAAGAAATGCGAAAATAATGAACGGAGTTTTTAAGACTCTTTCACTGTATGCCTGAAGTAACACTAAAAGGTTAAGTTGAATGTAAAAATAAAAATAAATTCTGTTGATATTTTTTTTAACCAAGACTAAATTAAGAAGAAAAAAAAACAAAAAAATATGTCTACTTACTTTTTTGAATAAAAGACTATTTAATCCAAATGAGGCTGACATGATTCCTTGATCTGTAAGTAGAAAAAGACGGCGCCTGTAAACAAATCATCCATTTCAACTATGACTGTTATTAGAGCAGCATGCATAGAATGTGGTAAAGAACTGCAATTAAGAAAACTTAAAGACTTTGCAATCCCGATTTAAGTTATGTTATGCAACATTTAAATGTGAAAATCTCCATCCAGAGGGGGAGCAGAAGAAGAGTATTGAAAACGAGTTAAAGCACTTTATCACAATTTATCATCTGCAAAGGTAACACAACACAGCATAGTGATATAGCAAGATTACACAGAAAGGTATTGCGAAATAGTAAAAACACGGGACACCAATTTACTGAATATCCGGAATGCACGAGGCGCCTGTAGACGGCCTCCGCGTAAAACACGGCCTCAAATCACCTCCCCGTCAAATATTACAGCACTTCGCACTCTCGAACGGAAAGTAAATTCCAGCAATGGACACGCACGAGTTAATCCGATTTGAGATGCTGAGCCTCTGGACCTGATGACCAAGCCTTACACCAGGCAATAAGCGATGTATGATTGTTTTTTTCTTGTTATTGTTAGATAAAAGCAATAAATCACTTATTCTACATACGGCAAAATGTATACGTGCGACACACGCGAAATAAGTCCAGTTTCTCTGTTTTGACTGTGTTCCTGTGGGAATGTCCGCCCACGGATAAAATCGAATTAAAAAAAAAAGAGACCGTGCTTCACTTTCACTTTAAAAGATGCAGACTAAGACTGCGGCGACAAGATTTATGCGTCAACTTTTGGGTGCTGCTCAACAAAACATTAGCGCAAAACAAAATACAAAGGAAATCGATAAGAGGGGGTGCGCGCAGGGGTCATGGGATTAGTGTCAAAACCAGTTATCGCTATTATTTTACAAACGGGCAATTTGTTTCTTGAGATAAACAGTAGAGATGTGAGTAATAAAGACCTCTGATAAGGCTCATTTAATGCTATCTCGAAATGGAAAAATTAACGCGTTTTTTTGCGATTCACATGATATCAGCTGGCATTTTTTTTAAAAGTGTTTCTTGTTTTGTTTTTGTATTACGAGCAAAAAAATTGTAAAATGATGGCGTTTTAAATTTTAAATGAGAGAATATCACATTAAAATGGAAGTGGATGGAGAGTCTCACATTTATCTTCATTTGACGTAAGAACTACATATACCTACTAATAAATTTGATATTACGCAATACTAGGTATGGTGTCAAAAGCTTGTAGAGTTTAAGCAATCTTGCAGCAGACTATTAAAAAGATCTGATAATAATTTTTAGACAATCAAACGAGTTGTCGGTTCTGTGAAAGGTTCCGTATTCAGGCATGGCCATAAAAAATTCTTGTGTCGCTTTAAACTTTTGCCCGAAAATAATTTGTTATTGTATAAAATTTGAAAGCTTTTTATGAACTTCCTTTATTGCTAAACAGGTTACTTTTGTTCACCAAATCTTGCCCAATTACATAGAGCTATTGAAAAACTGCATCCACTGATGTTTTCTAAGCAGGATTAAATAATCATCATTTGGGACGACGAATAAATTAAAATGTATGTTTGTTACTATATACATAAAGGTAGGATCTTCCTAGAAATGACGTGCTTTCGAGACTACATGGTGGAGTTTCTATCATTGTATATTAACTATTGAAAAGAGGAAAGTAAATACGAAAAGGGAAGGTGTAAAGCTCTACATTTGTGTGGATAATGCCGCTACAAGAATGCAATGGGGTCTTTGTTATAGAGCTGTTGCCTAGTAGAAGAAATCGCAACACAGCACATCACAATACTTAACATAAATACTCTTCACAAGGTAGAGTGTTCGAAGAACCCTAAAGGAAAATGTGTAGCTATTAAAGAAAACTTCTGGGTAGCTAATAGTATGCCCTGATTGTTGAAAAGATCGATTGTAAGGATTATCTTAAATGAGTTGTAGAGAATTGAGACCATATTGCTGATCCAAAACTCCCAGAGATACTTCCAAAGCCATAAAACTAATACGTGATAGCTTTAACGTAGCTCTAAGAACTGATTCAGAAAAAAAACCGACTTACTTCTTCTTCATTAAATTTTGTACAGAGACAGTATCGAACGTATCGGATGCTCTTTTATACTGCCTCTTAAAAGTGTTTATGTTAGAGGAGTGTTTTTTTTTAAATTTTCTTTTAATATTTGCCCAATATTTTTCGATTGGCCTTAGTTCCGCACAATTTGGACGATTCACTTCCTAGAGTACCTACTACTGGAATGCATTGAGCATCGTAGAAATCGCTCGCTTTTCTGCCATAGCAGAAATTTGTTAAGCCCGCCAAAATAAATAGAAGAATGCGCTTCTGCAGACACTCCTGAACGTACACAGCCGTGCTGATTCTTCTTGCTGCCTGCCACGAAAGGTGAAGATTTCTGGCCACACGTACATATTGCTTGCAAAATATAAAAATATATACCGGGAAATTTGGTGCACCGACGATTCTTAAACTTGGGATTTCCGTCACCGCTCTATTTGTCACATATAATTCGTGCCCAGAAAACTGGTTGGAATCCGCTTTCACCTAAGTTTCATTATCCCTAATGCAGAAGTCGAATTTCATTAGGAAATTTTCATACAAAATCCGGCTCCTGGATTTTGCAACTTGGTTCTTTTCTGGTGTTCTGTTCTGTCTTCTGAACATGGAAAGCTTGTAGTCCTTCTCTTTGTTTTTAATTCGTGCCAGCCTATCAGCCATATATCTAAACGATATGTTGTCCTTTGACCAATATTTGGTTTACCAAATCTGACTTCCTTCCTGACTTTCATTTTCATTGCATAAGAACTTTGCATACTTAATGGCTTGCAATCAAAGTCAAGTCAAAGTCAAAGTCTTTCACACGCGATTTACTAAACGAAACGAATTATGACGATTTTACAGGCTTTTCTATTGGCCTAGATTTCACTATTGCCCTTGATACATTTTACACTTTGATTGTTCGAATAACTATAAACTCTTTATATCTTTTATCGTCATCACTGATGATTATCACAGCTTGTTGCGAGATGGCAAGCTGTATTCTTGTCTGTTGTTTGGCAAATACGGGGTGTGGGGATTTTGTATGTGTGTTGGAGATTGCGAAATATTAGAATTTCTCCAAATTGCTGTGAGTTAATGTCTGTCGTTCCAGCCTGCAAGGCCAGATGGTGAAGTAGCGTCAGTTAGGCTGATGGGTTCCGTCCAGGATGTTGTACTATCCACGATGGTGGTTCCCCGTGCTAGTAAAAAATGTAAATCTTTTTCCAAGGTAATTAATGTTCTTCGTTTCCGAGTTAATGAAGTGAAAATATGATAAATAGTGGAAGTTTTCAACGTGAAGTTGCGTTGAAAGCTGAGTAATGAGGGGGTTTGGATGTTGAGAGATTTGCTCAAGTTGTTTGACCGCGAGAGTTAGTAGGTAGTCCTCGACGGGAATAATGTTTGCAGTATTGTACCAAAGGATGTTGGGAAAATGGCAATTTAAGTGCACAGCTTTTTATAGATGTAATCTTACCACCGTTCCCTAATTTTGTTTACCTAGTGGTGAGTAATGGGATATTATTGGTGGTCGGTTTTTTTCTGAATCATTCCTTATGTTGAATACCGCGATTTTGAGGTATATGCAAGATAGAAGTATTCTTGTGAGAAAGTGACTGGTTAAAAGTAAATTGTCGTAATGTGTTACTATCAGTCATCTTAAAAACAAGTCTAGCTATAATTTTGAGCTACGATCCTTAGTTTCCTCGATGTAGTCATACTTATATACTTTTCTTAATAAAATTATAACATTATAAACTGTTCATCTTCCAGACTTATGAGCAATTGCTCATAAGTCCCAGCTGGACGTTCTTACAAAGTTAAGAATTCTGTTGATCTTATCAAAGATCATATTTTGGGAAAGGTTAGATTTAATCAACTGAAGACAAAAAAAAACATTAATATATAAATAAACGGTAGCATTAATAAGAAGTGAAAGTATTAAAAGAAAAAAATACAATTAATAATATTGGTGATTCATCATTAGGTACTGTATTGGCACAAGCATTACTTAGAAATACTCATCAATCACAAAGGAATACTCGATATGATATCGTGATGTTACGCTATTAGATAACAAAATACGGGTGATGTCATTCGAATATATGTATTGTAGTAAGTTAAAACCAAACAAACCATATATTGGTATAATAGCAACAAACTCCGGCGATAGAAGTAATAAAACGGCGCAACCCGAAGGGAATATTTTGCCGTGGTCATAACCTATGGCGATATGGAATCTTCATGTTGAGATATATAAGAAATGTCCTTGAGCGGCATTCTATAAACGAGTTCAGGGAAATCCCTCCTGATCAACATGTATAGACATGATTGGATTTGTCTACTAGGCTTGAGGATCGGTTGTTGTAGTCTAATGCAGGTACTTGCGTCAAAGCACTGAGCATACAATAAATAGAGAACTCAGATCAAAGAAAAATGTGTCGAAGTTCGCAACGTATTCTGTGGCTCCCACACTCTCAGAAAGAAGAGACAAGAAAGTGGTAGGGATCCTTCTGCTACAGCAGCTCTCTTTGCGTTCTTTCCTTTTTCATATTCGCGACTTTCATGGCTCACGCGCGCGTTATGGGCGAGCTAAACGTAAAATAATCTAGGCAGCACGAGAGCAGGAAATTAAGCAGAATCAGCAATCAGTTGGTATGCCCTTTTCGTATGCACCATCTTGATTCTGACGATTTGTTTATTTTTCTTGAAAGACGAATGCTACCGGAACAAATTAAGCAAAATAACCCTTCTTTTGGGATTCTCTGTAGTCGGGAAAATAATATTACTCTCGTTTTTTGTGTAAGCAGCTCCTTTCAGATATAATATTTTAATTCACGGAATTATTTTCAGAGTAATAAATTTAATAAAAAAACGTCTTTGGAATCACAAAATTAAAATCTACCAAAATTCAAAATAGCGAACCTAAAATGACTACCGAAAAAGCTAAACTTCAAGGGATTTCGGGGTCGATCATTTCGAATCTGCTATCATATTACCAAATTTATAAATAAAAAAAATTCTTTCTTAGAGTATGAATTAATGAAAATTCATGTCTTGAATTAAAATCCTCATAACCATTTCTTAATCCTGAAATAATAAAATCGTCAATAAATTTAAATAGAAATAAAATCAACTGTTTCTAAGACCTAAGAAGTTTCACTTTTGAATTAATATGTTCCTCAAAGATTTAATTAAGTGAGGGGCCATCATATATCGCATACGTTTTTCCCCGCGTAATTCAAAATACGGATATTCTGGAGTTATCCCATATTTCGTGGAATTTTTTGTTCTTTTTTTTATTTGTTCATTTTCTGCCTTTTGCTTTGATTCTCATTTCTATGTTATTGTGGCTCACCGCCGCAGCCAACAAGAAATATCTATATGCCTGCCGGTGTGATTCCAGAGTGGAACAAGCACCAGCAGCTTCTCTCTTATGGCTAAGCCAAAGTGTCATGCCAATCTTGCCGGTGTGATATGCATATGCATAAACAATTAAATGACTGAGTGAGAGAGAGCTCCGCAACAGAGGTAGAGCTTTTAGAAATACTCGCGGCGATTGTGAAAGAAGCTTGTGGGAGCCACTGGGAATGAAAGCAATTTGTGTGCATCGTCAGGTTTTTCCCTCATTTGAGTTCTCTATCTGTTGTATGCTTATGGCCAGTTTCACAGTCGAGTTTAAACCAAGGTTTAGTTTAAACCATCCTCCAAGTTTAAACGTAGTTTAAACCAAATCGGGTTTCACAGTGCATTCTTTTAGTAACGTTGGTAGTACTGAATAAATTGTGAATTAAATTAGATATCGCCACCATTGTGAAGCAATTTTTCTATCAATCTGTCAATCGGAAAAAGTAAACAGATCAGAAATAAAAAATAAAAAATATGTAGTTATATTTGCTAATTTTAAATATGCCAACATTCAAAAAGGATGGTAATTTTAGCATAAGTGAAGGTGACCTTTCCTAGTGCATAAAAAAAAATATAATAGAGCACAAGAAAACGGACAAGAATAGATTCGAAGACAAAGCGACAAGGTTCTTTACTTAAACTGAACCTAGCATAAAAATCAACGTCGTCCCACTCATTAAAATGATTTCTAATTACTCTCAGTCGACAGACTTGTAAATTTAACTCAAAAAAATCTTCTTCATCGCTAGAAATGTCTAAATCTAAATTCGTGCTGAAATTATTTTCTTCATACAAACAATGCTTCTGTCAAAATAAAATTATCTTGAGTTTAAACCGAGGGATGGCACGGTTTAAACTCTAGTTTAAACCGGGGTTTAAGCCAAACTGTGAAACTCATTCGTTGAGTTTAAACTAAATATTTGGTTTAAACTCAGACTGTGAAACTGGCCATTAGTGGTCAAAGTTAGCCTAATAATAAGTTAAGAAGCTGTAGAGCAAAAAAAGAAAATTTCTGATGTTTTTTTAGAATGAAACAAGTAATTTCGTATACTTTCGTCTTTTGCATGAATGCGGAAAAGAACTTGGCTATGCACTATAGTAGTGCAACTGAGATAACGAGTTAAAAACAAAAATCGAGAGAACGTAGAATTACCCGAACAACAAAAATCTTATTAAATCCCTCAAAATCCTTTCAACCTATTCATAATAATGAACATCAGGTCACACTACCTCTCATTTTTAAGAAAAAGATAAATTTCGCTTTGGCTCAGATGCTGAAAGGAGATTTAAAATTCCTCTCAAGTGAAATTCTCATTTTTCCCGAAAATATCAGAGAATTCAGCATGAGTTCTCCCACTTAATCTCTTCATAGCAAAACGAATGTAAACAGAAACACGTTCTGTTCAAATATCATAGGATTACAGCAACAACATGTGTCCTTTTAGACCTTTTACAACAACAGGTGTCCTAACATTATCAATATTTCATGAAAACCGGTTTTCACAAAAGCGCGGGAACATTTTATGAGAGTAAAACGTGAAAACTCCGCCCCTTCTCATCTATTTACGAAAATGAAACATTTGCCATTCTGTTTCGGTGCATGCAACTTTTTTATCTTTGTTCAGAAAATTTTTAAAGAGAGTTTGATTTTTTTTCGATTTTTTTTCTTTCTTCCTTCCTTTTCTTGCCGTGTGCATTTTAAATGTAAAACAATCGGAAATCTCACCAGCTTCTTAACTTACTATTAAGTTAGCTTTGCTTGCGTATCTGATTTGAGTGTGAGTAACTAACCAATGGGAGTTAATGTATGAAAGGAAGGGCAGGATAGGTCCTGGTTAATGAGGTACTTGCAGATGGTTAAGCAATTGGATCGTAAGGGCTCAAGCCTAGTTGGCGTGCTTTGAAATTTACCGTGACGACTTTGAATTCGGAATAAAACTAAATAAAGTAAAATTGTTCTTTACAGTATAGTGCAAAAAATTTATAAAAAAAAAGATTCACTTATCCTTTAAGTAAGTTTTTCAAAATAGTGATAATCACTCAAATTAAAATTAGAGCTAACAAATGGATCAAATACTTGGAATTTCAAAAATAATTCATTGCTTTACAACCCTATAACTCCTCTAAATCTCTCGAGCACATTGAGCAGATGCTAAAATTTACCTATTTATTAGCGAATGCTGTAATTAGATGAAAATATTTAGGTGGGACCGGTGAAACTAAAATCACTCATACATATTTGTACATCACTTATATATTACAACATCCCAAAGGCTTTTTAGTAAGAATCCTGTTGCCAGAATGATTTAATTATTGGTGAACGCGACATTATCACCATGTATCGGTTGTGGTTAATTTTGAGAAAGTTTTTAGACAATTTTCAGAGTTTCGGTCCTAGTGGATTTTTCTTTTTACCACTTCGGCGAAAGCAGAAATGCTACCAATTTATTTAAAGGCTATCTTTGTGGTCTGTTAGCTTAGGATACTAAAGCTAGCCTTAATTACAAAGTCTAGCAACATGTAATACCTGAACACGAAGAGTTACCGCACTAAAATTCTAATTTCATTGTTCTTTAAATATCTGAAGAGACTTGTAAAAGGAATTACATTGAAACCTTTTTCCTTAATTGTTGGAGACACGCATACTGGAGCGAGCGATCAATAGAAACTGTTATTATTACTCTAAGAGTGTTCGTCAATATTCAGCGGTACATTTTTCATTTCAACATACAATTGGCATTACCTTGCAAAAAATTTTCAAAATTTACTCGAATTTGGATTGAAATACAAATTATAAATTGGAAAATATTTTTAATGCAATATGCCTCTGGTATTCGAATTTGTTTCTTAACAGCTCAGCATATACTCAGCCATTACTTCCGCCTTGACTTACAATTGCAATATGAGCGAATCGAGCATTTCCTTTATTGCTGTGGTGAGATATGCATGGCGTTTATAAACCGCAGAAACTCAAAGTCAATGCAACAATTTCAATAATGCTTACGTGATCTTCACCTACAATTACGGCCATGTAATCGCTTGCATATATTTGAAGTAATTAATTCTTGGTTAAGTCCTACTTAGTCTTTCCGAGGAGTCAGTGGCATGATATCAATGTAGCCTCTTCCTTTATAAATATGTAGCTATAAGGTGTAGTAAGCCTTTTAAACGATCTGATAACTGATTTCATTGAACTAGTATTAAGTCATTTAACACCGATCTTCTACTCAATCAAGGGCATTTTACATATGTTGGGATAATTTCATAAGGTAATTGGCATATTCCTGTACTTTCTAGTTTATCTCGGCTAAGTAAAAATTGACCATGAAGGAGAAAAACCTCGTCCTTAAAGCTGAATGGCAAAAAAAAAAAAAAAAAACGGTATCCGGCTTCCAAAATTTTGACTATATAGTAGTAGCGTGAGCTTTCGTTCTAAGCACTTTAGCAAAGCCTACCAATAATGCCTATAAAGTACTATTCAAAAATATGCACATATATTTGAGAATTAAAATGAATAAATCATTACCTTTTTATGAAGATAGCAGTTTACAAATTGATTTGTATAAAATAAACTACTTACGGGATTTATCCGGTTTTTGGGCTATTGAATAAACTTACCTCAATATTCATTCTTATGATAAATAATACTAAGTTTGTCATTTCGTTTGTAACGCACAGAAATAATAATGGTAGAGCAAAATGGATTGGACACCCACGCAAAATATTAAAAGTTATTTTGATTTTTGCATGTCCGTCCGTCCGTCCGTCCGTCCGTGCGCACGATAACTCGAGAACGCGTACACTTAGAGAGCTGAAATTTTGTACACGGACTTTAAAGAAAAAAAGTAAAATTAAGTTCGAAAATGAGACAAATCGAGCAACTCCTTCGTGGGGTTACCATACAAAAATTTCATTTTCACTATATATTTGGACACTAGGGGTGACCATACGAAATTTCATACGGGCATTCATCTAGAAGGGTTCTAGTTCTAGTTTTTTTACTGGTTTAAATTACAGGAGTTTCAATCTTAATGCTATGAAAGTAATTATAACATGAAAAATATTAACAAATTTGGAATAATAGCCATGTTTGGAAAACCTATGTGCGAAAATAATAAAAATTGGTGTGTACATGAAAAAGTGTTTAGGGGTAGGAGAAAACAAACAACACGGTTTTTTGAGGTTTTTGATTAAAAAAAAACGCATCATCTTTTTCAAAAATCTAAGCCAGATAGCATTTCAACTGAAGAGTTTCTAATATTTTGTTGAAGGTTTCAAATAAATATCATAAAAACTGTGGAATATAAAAAAGGAGAACAAAATGCTTACAAATTTATTCATCCTTATGGACAAGTTTTAATATGTAACCATTAAAAACGTACCCTCTATGGGTTTCAATTTCTGTGGGGCCCAATATCATAATCTTCATATTTATCTCTCCACTCAATATCCTTCACAAAAGCTTACAGCTATTAAAAATGGCATGTATTATTTATCACTGCAGACCAGGTTCGAGCCTGGGTAAGTCCAGCTACAGCATAAACATTTTTTTCTTTATAAGTGCATCGATGAAATTTGATTAGATCATGTTGTTGGTTCATAGTTTTGTTCTAAAAATTTGAGCGACCCTACGTTTGGTCAGCTCTGAATGGCTCTTTCCTTATTCACTCTAATTTCTTACTCACAAGAGCCGGGCAAATCCATCGAAGGTTACGTTGGTGTTTGGGTATCAACACAAAAAATAAAGAAAACAAATAAATGCATGGACAAGTGATTAAAAATAAAATTTTATCAAAATAAACAAATGAAAATTCCTTTGGGCATCCACAAAAGTATTAATAACTGCTCCGAAAAAGTATAAAAATCTGATTAGCCGTAGCAAATAGGTCTCCTTAAATCACCTGTAGAAAAGTAAATAAAGTATGCCAGTAAGATATTGACCCCCTTTTATTTTCCGATCAGCAAGAACGCCCACCTTTTTGCAAAACATATAAGAAACTCGCACAAAAACATTTTCCGTTCTAAATAACTTCGGGTTTGGATAATAAAACTCACAAGATGAGATTAGGCATGTGTCGCATGTTATTGCTCCATAGAATCTAATGACTGACTATGGCATGACATGATGGCTGAAATGGAGAAAAGCCGCTCATGTAAAAACTGCACATCTTCATGGTCTATGGGCAAATAGCATCTGTTGCGTGTAAACAGAGCATTATACTTGACGGCAGCGATGACAGATTCTTGCAATCGCTATGCTTTTGAAATTTCCTATCCATGACCGCTTGTGTTGAATTTCACTTCTGGTGTTGGAACTATATGAGAAGAACTCAACCACGAAGGAATACCACACTCGTAAATAATACTCGATTAGGTTTTTTAAGTAAACTAAAGTATAATTGGTAGTGGACAGATGCTTTGGAGAACTGAAATCTGCGTGTGTATTTGGCATATCCATCAAAGACAACAATAGCTTGAGATTGATAGTAACAGCTCATTCCATTTCAATCAATTAAACAAATTTCGTCAATTAAAAACGAACAGAGAAATAATATGCACCTCTGAACTGGAGTGGTATGTAACGAGGTCGTGACTCGTAAGAGATGCTTTATATATACGGTTCTGAAAATTTGGCGTTAATTATTTTAATTAACGCAGATTTAAACTGCAGATAAATCGTAGCCATAATAAAATTTTAATGGAATGTGAGATTTCACGACGGCAATTTTGTTTTTTTCTTTTTTATTATAGAAAGATTCACTTAAATTCATGATATGAAAGGAATGCTTTATATAAGCCTATGTTCACCTGCTGTTTATTTTCTTCTAGGCTGGGAGAAATTCATGACTACAGGTGTTATACCTATTTATAAAGGGTTTTAACCGCCTTCACTTTCATATCGCCTCCCGATTTATTGAGATTTCGTTTACTACCGCGCAAATCAGTGACCGGCAACATTCGAAGGTCTCTTTTCCAAATATTTTCCTGATTTCACTTATTCCAGTCATTACTTCCGTGATGACTATCTACTTGAATACAATTATTATTGAAGGTTTTCATTTGTTCCGGTCTTGGATCTAAGCATAGATAGCCTAGCTTAAAATCATGAGAGATTTAAGAATATTTTTGCTAAGTTCAATCAAATAAATTAATCAGAAAAATTTATTAGTGTTTCAATTTTTCTATGTTATGTAATTTTGTTTAAATTTGAAAGGACATCACAAAAGATACTTTATACCTACCTAATATTAGATTTGAGTTCCCCTTTGTCACAATAGAGTTCACATAGTTCTATATTACTGCTTCGCTACTGTTTTTGATTTTTGATTGTGATCCCGGTTTATTCTGGGAAACTGAAATTTCCACTTTTGTATTATGTAGGTGATATCTGCTAATATATCACTAGAAATTTCTAATATAAGTTTCGATGTATCTAATGTGTATCTAATCGAATTTGAATGTGGCTAACTTCATACAAATCTAGGTAGGACATGGCCTCTTTTTTAAGCGCGATGTTTGGTAATTCAACTTTTACATACCATTGTGGACATATATTAGAGTCGGTGACAGGAAGGGGCACGAAGGGGTTTTTGGAAAATTGATAAAAAATGGAAATACATTTCTAATTTAACGATTCATTAGTACATTTACTTTATATTGTCAAAATTTACATTCAATTTACACGATCATAACTAAAAAATTCATAAAATTAACCCTTAGAAATACAAAAAATGTTTAGCATTTACCGTATAGTAAATACGTAGTAGATTGTTTGGAACGGTTCAGATATAAAGCACGATATGCGCGACAATCTGACAGGTCAGGTTCTTAGCGTACGCGTACGTACGAGTACTTCCAGAGGACACAAATGGTCTGGGTGCAATGATATGTAATCTTCAAAATTACTGCAAACTTTGAAATCTGGCAATTAATACTTTAAAGTCGAAAATAATGATATTTAACCAGGGTGGTGAAAAAGATTGTCGCAGGAGCAATAGCAGCTACACGGTAAATATATTGAGGTTGTCAAATCTTACGAGTATTTAGGAGTTATCTTAACACAAAAATTTGGGTTTCTTAACGTACCTTAACACAAGCAAAATCCAGTATAAACTTCTTATCCAGGAAAGAGGAACCCATTTCAAACGTGTATAAGGTCTTTACTGTCGGCCTACCTACCAAAATAATGATCAGCTAGAGAAACTGCTGAAGATATTTTAGAAAAAATCCGGATGCAAACCCATATTTGCATGATAGGCCTGAAACCGGCTTACAAGATGTCTATACATGCACATTTTAAAAAGTAATATGTGATGTAATGACAACGATAAATATGCTAGAATATAGGTTACCGAAAGTAAATACAACTATTTTAATGAAAATAACAGCATATCCCATATCCGTCTAATTCTCAAATGCAAGGACTCTTTTTATATTAAACGCGAGTCCTTGGATAATCAAAAGCAGCTTCTGCACTCTGTGTAACTTGAAGGAGGAAAATAGTATATATCATTTTCTTGCATTTTGTCTGATATTATCGAAATTTTGCATTTAAAGTCAGTTATCTCACATTGGAAGAAACTATTGAAATTTTTAACGGAAAAGACTAGATAATTACATTAATACTTCCTTATGGTACAGAGATTTTTTTCTGATAGATATCAATTTCATTTCCCCATGAATTTTCGCGGAAGTCAAACAGTTCTGTCGATTTTCGGACACTGAATTATAAGCTTTAAGACTTTATAAATTTTTTGAAAAAGCAATTACATTTTCCCGTATGAAACTAATTTCATCCTCAGCATTTCTAGCCAATCTCAACGCTTGTGCTATATTTTAAACCCTTCTTTCTGCAATTGTCTATTCACCGGCAATATAGTCGAGTGTATTGATTGCATTAATTGGTAGGAAGCCTATTAATCAAATAAATTCACCACTCCACATCTACGAGGAAATGCAGTCAGGACAGTCAAGAAATGGAACCAATAATCGGACAACTGCTTCGTAGGGTTGGAGAACAAAAATGTCGTTTTTCAATATATTTGGGCACTGCCTGAGAACGCGTTGACGTAGAGAGCTGAAATTTTGTATATAATGTTTTCATAGCAATAGTAAATGAAAATGGACTAAATCAGGCAACTCCTTCTTGGTCTTGCCATACAAAACTTTGCTTTTTCACCATAAATTTGGAAACTGCCTGCGAACGCATCGGTGTGGAGAACTCAAATTTTGTACACAGCATTTTCATAAAAATATTAAATACAAGTTCAACAAGTGAAAAAGCTTGAATTGGTCTAAGACCAATTCTTATGATACCCTAGATGAATGCACGTATGAAATTTCGTATGGTCACCCATTTGAGCAATTGATTTTTTGGATTGGTTTCTCGCATATATTTCTAGAACGGCTCGTCGGACAGAAATATGAATTTAACCAAATTTATAGGATTTCTTATTCTGAAGATGTCTTTGGTACAATAAAAATGTCTAGGACTGATCGTTTTCAAAGTATATGTAAAAAATCAAAAATTGTATATGGCAACACCAAGAAAGGGTTGCCCGATTTAGTCCATTTTTGAATTTTTTTTTGCTATTACTATGAAAACACAATGTACCAAATTTCAGCTTTCTATGTCGACGTGTTCTCAGGTAGTGTCCAAATATATCGTGGAAAACGAAATTTTTGTATGGCAACCCCACGAAGGAGTTGCCCTATTTATCTCATTTTCGAACTTAATTTTACTTTTTTTTTTTTAATGTCCGTCCACAAAATTTCAGCTTTCTAAGTGAACGCGTTCTCGAGTTATCGTGCGCACGGACGGACGGACAGACGGACATGCAAAAATCAAAATAACTCTTAATTTTATGCGGGGGTGTCAATCCATTTTGTTCTACCATCATTACCCTATAGATTTCATCTAGGGTATAAAAATGAACCTTATCGGGCACCATTTCTCGGACGTGCTATACAAAACTTTTGTTTTTCACTCTATATTTGCCTGAGAACGCGTCTACGTAGAGAACTGAAATTTTATAAACAGCGATTTCATAAAAGTAGTAAATAAAATTCAGCCAACAAGACTGGGTTTCACTTTACTTAAATTTATTTTCATGTAGAGTATAATATTATTGGTATTTTATAACTAGTATACTTTTAACTTCTGAGGCAGTGTCAAAATATATATATATACTGTAGGATCCATATTCTTGCAAAATATACTTCGCATTTATTGCCTGGAATGAATACGTCGCCAGTCACGATACCAATTAAGAAGCAAAGCCAGGTAAAGAGACAGTAAGGGATCCGTCTTAAAGTGAGCCCAATGTACTGAATCGGTGCCATCGATTCAATACAGGCAAAGTAATAAAAGCAGACCCTTGCAATTAAGTGATATACCAAGAAAGGTGTACAGTAATGCGGCCTCAAAGATGCCGCTGTGAAAGGGTAATAAATGTAATGGCATGAACTACCCTCGGGAAAAACCCACCCGAGTAAATAATTAACATTAACCTGAAGTCGGCTCGCTTGTTTGAGGATGAGAATCCGGATTAAACTTCTGGATTTGTCATTCTAGTTTTGGGCGAACTCGCGAGTAGATTAATATTCACTACAAATTTCAGAAGTGGGATATTAAACCGCGCGCTGAGAAAAATTAGTTAAAAAGTGAGATTCTTTTTTTTCTCACGGTATAGTACGAAAGTGTAAAAAGAATAAAAATAAGTGATGTGATATTCATATGTGAATAAAGAGTGAGGTGCATATAAAAAAAAACAGAAATTGCAAGGGCAATACAAATATAGTGCGGAATCATAACTGTGTCAGTCTTATCTTGAATTGGGTAATCTTCAGTTAAAATTGGAAGACCATATAATTGTTCGAGCTCAAATATATGTGCAATTTTATTGAAAAAAAAATGTATTCTAATTAAAGTTCTGAGGAGTTACAGTTCCAAGGTCATATGCACGCACAATACCTTCTGAGCAAAGGTTTCTACTGGTACTGTCGGGTCGGTCGGTGGGTTAGCACGCCTGAGTCTAGTTCTGTGTATTGAAAATAAATTTCATAAAAAAAAAACAAATTTTAAATTGTGTTACCTAAGGAATATAAGTCTGGCCGTAAAAAAATTCTCTCAATTGCCAACGTGATAAGCTTCCTGTGCTCTCAATCAATTCGTCCTTGCTTTAGCGATTTACATGTGTTCCAATATAAATTCCTACACACTCGTTTCGTTATAAATACCAGTTAAATATTTCTTATGAAATTAACGTATTAAAGACTTAGTTATTATACCCAGTACATATAAGATTATAGGCCTCAAAAAATATATATATATATATATATATATATATATATATTCAAATTTTTCTAATAATTGTGATACAAAAAATAGTTGGAAGATTTTCAGTTTTTGGGCTGCAAAACGTGTCAAGTGATCTTTAATGCTCAAAATGATAATTTTTCTCTGTGTTATTGTGAATAATCATATTAAGTGCACTTTCCTCGAAATTACGAAAAAGCTCAAGCCTTGAACAACACTGCCGGCATTATTAAAATAGGAATAAATCAAAATTACGGAGGAAATAATGGAAATCAGTTTTAGATGCCAGGAATTTTGGAGATCAAGGTTTTTATTAGATTAGTCTAAATTTCAATGGTTTTCAGAACATCTTACAGAATTTTTAGAAAATTCATAAAATGAAATCGAATGATATTAAGAAAGAGGTTTACTAGCCGAAAGCAGGTGTCGCATGAACTGATAAAAGATTTTTCTTTGATTACAAATTTGATTTTATGTACAGCTTTTCTTCTGTTTTTACCGCTCTGATATACTTAGCGGTTATTATCAAATACCAATGGAGGAGAAGTCACAAGCCTACACAACCTTCACACCAGATAGAAAATTCCAATATAAGAGAGTCGCATTTGGATTAACAAATTCACCAGCGATCTTTCTTCGTCTGATGAATTAATTGCGGGAAGACATAAAAGACAAAGACATATTTATATATACGAATGACGTACTTATACCTACAGAAACGGTGGCATAATGATTGCAGATAGAGTCACCCACTCGGGCTACGAGATTTGTCAAGCTACGATGAAACCGGGAGAACTGAAAACAGCAGCAGTTAAAAATTTTCCCATCCCACAAACCGTTCATCAAGTTCGCCAATTTTTTGGTTTGACGGGGTATTTTCGAAAGTTTGTCCCAAACTATGCATTAATTGCATCACCTCTAAACGGATTACTAAGAAAGGCAAGAGAATTTGAATGGAAAGTCAAGGAATCACACGCATTCGAGGAGTTGAAGCGGAAGTTATGTCAACATCCTGTTCTAGTGCTCTACAACCCAACAGCGAATCACGAACTTCACACAGATGCAAGTAGCTATGGACTGGCTGGAGTATTAATGCAATATAACGAACAACAACCGAGAAGGGCAGTCTCCTATTTTGGCCGCGCAAAGACCTCCGGAGAAGCGAAATATCATAGCTATGAATTAGAGGCTCTGGCAGTAGTAGAAAGTTTGCAGAGATTTAAATACTACCTACTGAGGAAACATTTTACTATCGTGACCGATTGCAATTCATTAAAGCTAACTCATCAGAAGAAAGATTTGGTGCCAAGAATAGCCAGGTGGTGGCTGAAGATTCAAGAGTATAATTTTGACTTGGAATTCCGTCCGGAAAAACAAATGTCACATGTGGATGCATTGAGCCGAAGTCCAATGCGAAGCGGTAACTGAAAAAGTCATGGTTGTCCAGACAGAAGAAGCAGACTGGATTTCCACATTGCAGCTGCAGGACCCAGAGCTAAAAGAAATCCAAGAATTATTAGAAGGAAGAAGCGTCAAACATAATAAAAAAACGAATGTACATCGTGAGTATGAGATCCGCAATGGGCGAATATTTAAGAAAACTTCGGAGGGTCTCCGCTTTGTGGTGCCCAGAGGAATTCGATCGCGGATTATAAAATCATCTTACGATGATTTCGGACATGGCGGTTTGGAGAGAACGATGGAACACATCCAGAGAACGTATTGGTTCCCTAAAATGCGGAATATAGTAAAAAAATATCTAAATAGCTGCTTGGAATGCCTCTACCATAAACCAGCGATGGATGAAAACCGCTATCAGTTACATACAGTCAAAAGGATAGCGATACCATTCTACTGCGTACACATCGATCACCTCGGACCGTTCCCTAGAAGCAGAAAGAGGAATCTATATATTCTAGGAATCATTGACTCGTTCACGAAATTTGTTATTCTGAGAGCTGTACGTAACACTGGAACCAATAATGTAATTAAAACGTTAGAAGACGTTTCGCAGTATCTCGGGCTTCCAACTAAGTTGGTAAGTGATCGTGGGACAGCATATACCTCCAAACGTTTCCAGCAACTCTGTCACGATAATGGAATGCAACATTCGTTGATAGCTGTCTGTACACCCAGAGCAAACGGGCAAATCGAACGTTACTTCAGGACAATTACAACTGCTCTAGCAAGCATGACCAAGGATGTAGATTCGAGGGACTGGACCATCCAACTTGCAGCGTTGCAGTGGGGACTAAATAGTCTGAAACACAGGATCACTGGGCAAACAGCGCACAAATTACTCTTCGCATACCAACCAAAAAAATCTTTCAATGAACAAGTTGACATTGGCGTTGCAAGGCGAGGAAGAGGATGAAGAAGACAACATTTCCCTGTCAGAGTTGAGGGAATGAGTCAAAATAAGGATGGATGAATACGTAAGAAGACAAGCAGAGGAGTTCAATAAGACATATAAACCCCCACGGCAGTACAATGAAGTAAGTAAGTTACTATCACGTTATAGAGGGCCTTGTATTGTGGATAAGGTCTTGGCAAATGATAGATATCACATTAGAGATACGCCGACAATGCAGGTCACACAGAAGCCGTACGAAGGAGTACTCACAGCGGAAAAATTGAAGTCCTGGGGTAAGCTAGATAACTTTACATTTGACGAATTACAGTCATCCAGCAATGAAGAGGAGTAATTAGTAAGTAGTAAGAGCAATCAATCTGTATAAATAACTAAAAAAAAAGTCAAAATCAGTAAAGAAAAAAAAATTGATATCATAATCATGTGTTGGTTATTCTCTGAAGTCATATGTTGCCTTAGTCAAGCGTCTCACCATGTGTTGGTTATTCTCTGAAGTCATATGTTGCCTTAGAAGCGTCTCACGTGTTGGTTATTCTCTGAAGTCATATGTTGGCTTAGTGAAGCATCTCACCATGTGTTGGTTATTTTCTGTCGTCATGTGTTGGTTATTTTCTGTCGTCATGTGTTGGCTTAGTCAAGTGTCTCATGCTCATCATGTGTTGGTTTATTTCTGATGTCATGTGTTGGCTTTCGTAGATCGTCTCACCATGTGTTGGATATTCTCTGTCGTCATGTGTTGGCTTAATAAAAGTATTTCATTATGTGTTGATTATCTTCTGCCGTCATGTGTTGGCTTAGTCAAGGGTTTCATCTCATCATGTGTTCGATATTTTCTGCAGCCGTGTGCTGGCTTATTGAGTCGTCTGATGTACTAACGACAATCGTGACTTGCCAACAAGCTAGTCGTGTGTTGACCAATTGCAACTCCGCGTGTTAGTACAACTTATTATTAGTCAGTTTTCACTCAGCCACGCCTATGTAGATAATCCTGAGTCGTTTGACTGCTAATGTGTCTGGCCACGTCGTGCTGATAGAATTTGAAGAGCGCTGGGGACAGCGCTTCGCAGGATGGCCGAATGTAGGATCCATATTCTTGCAAAATATACTTCGCATTTATTGCCTGGAATGAATACGTCGCCAGGCACGATACCAATTAAGAAGCAAAGCCAGGTAAAGAGACAGTAAGGGATCCGTCTTAAAGTGAGCCCAATGTACTGAATCGGTGCCATCGATTCAATACAGGCAAAGTAATAAAAGCAGACCCTTGCAATTAAGTGATATACCAAGAAAGGTGTACAGTAATGCGGCCTCAAAGATGCCGCTGTGAAAGGGTAATAAATGTAATGGCATGAACTACCCTCGGGAAAAACCCACCCGAGGAAATAATTAACATTAACCTGAAGTCGGCTCGCTTGTTTGAGGATGAGAATCCAGATTAAACTTCTGGATTTGTCATTCTAGTTTTGGGCGAACTCGCGAGTAGATTAATATTCACTACAATACTAACAAAGAGTTGCCAAATTTAGCCCATTTATTATTTAAATTATATTTTCTATTTCTATGAAAATGCCGTGTACAAAATTTCAGTTCTCTACGTTGACGCGTTCTCAGGCAGTGTCCAAATAGTGAAACACGAAATTTTTTATGGCAAGCTTATTAAGGAGTTACCTGATTTTTCGGATTTTCGAACTTAAATCACCAATTTTTTAAAAAAGGCGAGTAAAAATTCAGCTCTTTAAGTAAACCCGTTTTCGAGGGCGTACGGACGGACGGACGGGCAGACAGACATAAAAAAATTGAAATAACTTTTAATATTATACGAGCGTTTCCAATTCATTTTGCTCTACTAGCATTATTTCTATGAGAAATGACACCTAGGGCAGGGGTGGCCAAACTTTTGATCGCTACGGGCGCCTGCTTTTTTAAATTATAGGCCAACATTGTATGTGTTAAGTGATCATAAGAAAGGTTTTAATTTAAAGTCAAAAATAAGTTCTAATACAAATTCAATATCAAGTTTAATAAGAGAAAAAAATGATTTCTTCGCACAAACTAATTAGTTTATAAATAAAAAAAAAACGTTCTTTTATTTTGTTATTATTAATGCGAACAATGTTGTTTTAAATACATGTTGCCTATTATTTTTTATATCGGACGATGGAAACATGACATTGCATATTTTCGGCAAGTTTTCATATTGTGGTTCATTACTTTATTTATAGCTGTTTGTAAGCATGCTGCCAAATAGTCAAATGTCAAACGGAAGCGATGTTTTGTTTTAATTGTATTCATTGTAGAAAATGTTCTTGAATATGCTGCAAATCTCCATAAACGTGGATATTTTTCTTTACAAAATAAATTTCAATAACTATTTGAGACGAAGCTCTTGATTCCAAAAATATATTGCATTTTAAATTAAGGATTTCATTCTCAACAAGTCTTTGGTCCATATCCAAGAATTCTTTTAATTTTATTGATATTTCTTAATTGAATGGGAATGAAATGAAAAATAAATTAAGAAAAAATATCAAAAAGAATGAAGAATTCCGGGCGGTCTGTGCTGAGTTCTTCTCTTATTTTGGTTTTATTACTGTTAATTGATGATAATATCCATTTTACATTAGTAGAGGAATGAGGAAGACATAATATCTCAAAAAAGAATTTAGAAACATTTCAAAAAAGAATTTAGAAAGTTCAAGGAAAATTGAAAAACCCAAGTCTCTTACCAAGCGATAATTTTTTAAAAAAAATTCCTCACCCTTAGATTTTTAAAGGGACTAAAATTAAAAACGCGCAGCTTTCTCCATTCATCGTCTAATTTTTGTAGATTTGAAACAAGGAGCTGGAATTAAAAAATGTAACTTAAATTAAGAAAACATTTGTTTGATTTCGAGATGTGTACACAGCCATGCGGGCGACTAGGAATATTTACGTGGTCGACGGTTTGGCCACCTCTGCTCTAGGGTATACAAATTTCTCGAAATTGACGGCTTGATACTGTAGACAGACTGTCTCCCCATAAAGACTTAACTTATAATTAAATGGAGTCAAATGTGCAGTGTGCCATATAAATAAGGTGCATCAAAGACCAGTTTGTAACATTTAGGTTCAATTTCAAATAGAGAAAATTTCACTCAATTGTGAATTTGCAGTGAAAGTGTCACCTACCGCCATTAACATGAATTGAATTTTTCGGAAGTGGATTGATTTTCTAATAAAGTCAGCAGTGACAGCTAGCTGCTGATCCTGAAAGCTCCAGAAAACTAAGCAAAGGCGCAAGTAAGTGACTCAAGAGCTTCCATAGCCATCAGCTTAGAAGCTCTATAGAAGATTATTTTCAATTTGAATTCTGAGTGGTTTGAAGTAATTTGCTGAAGCTCTGGTTAATAAAAGTGAGAATTAAAGGGTTGATATTGGCCTATTTAATCAACTTCATAAAATTTAATACTAAAGATAATTACAAGTAAGCGCTAGCGCCGTACTATCTCAGGAAGCAGTCTTGAAGACCTCTGATGAGATTAATGCTGAATAAGTTTGTAAGCATTTTGTTCCCCCTTTTTATTTTCCACAGTTTTTATGATATTGATTTGAAACCTTCGGCAAAATATTAGAAACTCTTCAGTTCAAATGATACTGCGCTTAGATTTGTGAAAAAAATTTGAGTTTTTTTAAAAAAATCAAAAACCTCAAAAAACAGTGTTATTTTCTGCTCCCCCCAATAACTTTTTCATGTACACACCAATGTTTATTATTTTCCGTACATAGGTTTTCCAAACATATTTGTAAATGCTAGCGGAGCTGTTTTTTCAAATTTGTTAATATTTTTCATGTTATAATTACTTTCATAACATTAAGATTGAGACTCTTGTAACTTGAATAAAATTTGTTGCTACATGATTGTTTTAACACGATAATGAAGATTTAGGTGATTCTATTCAGTGGCCCAAAAACTGGATTAATCCCGAAAGTAGCTTATTTTACAAAAATCATTTTGTAAATCTCTATCGTGATAAAAAGTGAATGATAAAATTGGTTTTTATTCATTTTAATTCTCAAAAGCTTTCCGAGATGGCGATAGGGTCCAGTAAAAAAAGGCCAACAAATTTATCTGATGTGTTTCTAAAAATGAGAATCTATCCTGCACGTATGTACATAATGTATATTAACGGCGCGTCATAACAAAAGGACTGCCCGTCTGCTGTTAACTGTGTGTGCAACTTTCTTGTTGGAGTGGATTAGGAATGCACTGAGAGAAAAGGGAGAATATTTCTTAATATTTTTCGTATATGGTTTAGTTAAAAAGAGACGAATATAAGCCGAGGGAAAATTATTTGGAATTTTTTTTCTAATAATAAAATTACTAAAACAGTTCAATTAAATTTCGAACAACAACAAGACAATACGCTTCGGTTTGAATATGGCAGACATGTTTCCTACAGAAAATAAAGATGAAGAAATGTTTGCCATGTCAATACAGCATTGATTATGTACTGCTTCTAGGTCAAGATACTTATATACAGCGAGTACTACTTGTGCGTGTGGCACTAAATCGAAAGCTTTGTACGAAAGCTCACGTTACTACTACATAGTTAAATGAAAGCTCGGAATCGAGAGCATTAATTTCTGCCATTCAGCCTTAAGCTTTCGTATAGAGCTTTCAGTTTAGTGCCGCATGCAGTAGCAGTACTCGCTGTATATAAGTATCTTGACCTAGCAGCAGTACATAATCAATGTTGTATTGACAGGGCAAACATTTTTTTTCTTTATTTTCTCTAGGAAACATGTCTGCCATATTCAAACCGAAGCGTATTGTTTTGTTGTTGTTCGGAATTTAATTGAACTGTTTTTGTAATTTTATTATTGCTTTCTATACAGCCTTTGGGATCTTTATATAACATCCCTTACCTTCTATGTATGTAATGTATGGTTCAAACAAGTTAGATTAAATTGGAGGCATCTAGATGAAATCTATAGGGTAAGTTTGTCATTCCGGTTCTAACACCTAGAAATAATGGATTGAACACCCACGCATAATATTAAAAGTTATTTTGATTTTTGCATGTCCGTCCGTCCATACGATAACTCGAGAACGCGTTCACTTACCACTGAAATCTCTAGAATTCATGAAATTTGCAAAGTTTAGTACATTAAAACGTAATAATGGTACATTAAATAGATAAATTTGTACTTGAGTATGGAAGATTTTGGGCTGGAAGAGGCAGTGACGGAAAGTAAACCAGACATAAAATTTTGGTCACTAATATATTTTCGTTTGAAAGTTGGTATTTTCCGAGACAAATAACTATCAAAATTATGATATTATTTCAAAGAAAGTTCAATTTGTAACAAAGATCGAACCTTTTTCTGTTTCTTTTGAAAAACTCAAATTCTTTAGAGCAATGATAAAGGAAATAAAGTCAATAATGTTAATGATGGTAACGGCAAATATTTCTGGTTTTATTATATTTTGCATACAATTTGGCGTTTTCAATTTATTCTATCATCGTCAGATGGAGTAATGTTGTTTTGGAAGGCTTTCATTTGTTTTGAAAGCTCAGCGAACTCTAGCAGAATGCTTGGAGAGTGTGTGCCGTTATTTTCTGCATTAGGTATATCTACGTGTATAGATTTCCCGACATATTTTAATTTTTATCATTGGTAATTTGTTCATTATTGCTTTTGAGGTGAGAAATTTTTTGCCAGTTCTATTATGGTTATAGGTAACGAATTGTGAGTAACTATTATTTAATGATGGGACGTACCTATTAGTAAAATTCGGGCCAATAATTATGGAATAAGGAAGAGAAAACTGAATATTGTTAGGTATGTAAATCTGTATACATGAAAAGGAAAAAATCCTATAAATGTGCAAATTTGTGAAATGTGAATGATTTTGATGAAATTTTGGAGGAAGCTTGGCTAAATTATAAATAGTTATTTTTTGTTGCGTTCCGTTTATGATCGCGTTTTAGTGAAGCTGTAGAAAGGACAAAATGGAACTTTTTGAAGTTTTGAAGAGTTGTTTTTCGAATATATGTATGTAATTTAGAAAACTGAACGAAAATTGATGAGGTGTAGTGAGTTGTGAGATTATATACAGTGTGTACCACATTTTTGACTACAATCGTTTATATTTCTAGCGACTATAATTACTACTACTATTAATTTATATATGAATTCCTTTCGAAATGCGATTTTCGAAGATGAAGCATTTTTACAAATTACAAAGAACTTGTGTCGACCAATAAAATTATAGACTTTGTACCAATGATATCTTTCTTTTGAAATTATTTTTTTAATTCTTTTTTATCTAAGAGGGAATCTGCTGACGAATATTTACGAAATTTAATATATATTTTAGAATGGGCTCGCCCCTTACTTCACAGAGCTGTTTTTGGTAGATTTATTCGCCGTATTTTACGCATGCTTTGAAGTAATTTTTGACACTACTGCCTCCTTGAATAGGTTAACTAGCTGACCTTTCTGACAACCAAAGATCTTCACGGAGTAACTCTAGCATTTTTTCGACATCGACTACCGTGGCCTTCACAGCGAATTTCTTTCCCAGTTACAATAACTCCGACTAGGCTAATCTGGTTGAATTGCGTTTCTTGAAATATGTAAAATTTTATGCGAACAAAATTGAGGAATTAGATAGAGATAAAATTGTATACTATATGTATGTATATACTAAAATTGGATTAGAAAATCTACCAGACATAGCTCAACCTGAAAATTGTGTTGTTGGTAAATTCAAATCTAATTCTCTAAAGTAGTTCTTTGGATATCTAGTTAATAAAATGGTAATCTGACAACGTGTGAACATTGCAAAAATTATATGGTATATTACAACTCAGAATTATCGGAAGAGTTTTATTTGATGACCCCAAGCAATAAATAGTGCCAGAGAAATTATACGAATAAGTATCTGATCAACAGCACAGAGCGCATACATTTCGTTCGCTTTTGCCTGCTCCTCAACAAAATTCTAAGAAAAATCCGACAGCCAAATTTAAAATCTCGTCATTCCTATGCACTTCTACCCACTGACTTATAAGTCAGTGATTCTACCCTACTGCTGTGCAGATGCCCGACATGCTTTTGAGTACAATACAGACGAATATCACAGCATCACAGAGCTTTGCATGTACATATAGTGATCTGTTTCAATTTTCAAATGGCATATTTTATGCGTTTATGTTCACTAAGCTTTTAGGAACAGCCCTTAAAGGGCTGAAATTTTGCCCAGAGCCTTTTTTTAAAAAAAAGTAAATTAAGTTCGCAAATGGGTCGAATCGGGCAACTCCTTCGTAGGGTTGCCATACCTAATCTACTTCTAATAGCACATGACTAGTCTGAAAGCAATACATCCAGAGCTCATTCGATGGTGTTAAGCGATCAGTCAAAACCCTCGAGAATACTTCACAAGCCATGAAACAGACTCCCTCCCTACCCCATGCGAAGCCCAGCGTAGTCCTTACATTCTAAAATATTTGCAGTGTTCTTATGTAAAAGTGACAAATGTTTGATTTGAATAGCTCCTCCGCCCTAAACTACTATTCATACAGAAAAATGGCGTTCTGTTAATCTTAAGCTTGCTTTCTTATCTTCCGAACCGTAATAAAATTTTCATACCTTTCCTAACAAAATTATTTAAAAAAATTTATCTTAACCAAATGACTACGATTCCTCAAACAAAAATTCTCAGCCTGAGTAGTCATTGTATTCTGTAGCCTTTGGGAAGGTAAGCAACCAAGCTGTAAATTACTAGAAGACTATTTTCCTGTATGGATAGTAGTTTCGGCTCTATGGCATATATAAAGCCAATGTTTAACAATTTTCCAAAGTATCAATATAGAACATTTTAGAAAATGGACTAAGCACGCACACATATAGATTTCTGTTTCATGGCTTGGGAAGTATTCTCGAGGGTTTTGGATCAGTAGTCAGTACACAAAATATAATACCATCGGCCGGCCTACATCGAACAGCATAAAGCCGGCTTCGCTGAGCTGTATGCACACACTGTGTGTGACATGCATGCAGCATACGAGCCGATCAGAGTAAAGTGGCAATATCATCATAGCCAACTCAAAAGCTCTTTTAAAGTGAGCTTTTAAAATCGAGGGAATATTGTTGCCATATATTTTTCAACTCTGTTATTGCAGACGGGCTGCTCTTGCGCTATGAGTTGCCATAAATACACATTATGTATATACGTGTAGGATAGATGCTCATTTTTATTGACACATAAGATAAATTTTTTGGCCTTTTTTTACAGGAGCCTATCGCCATCTCGGAAAGCTTTTGAGATTTAAAATGAATAAAAACCAATTTTGTCATTCACTTTTTATCACGATAGAGGTTTACAAAATGAATTTTATAAAATAAAAGACTTTCGCGATGAATCCAGTTTTTGGGCCACTAAATAGAATCACCTCAATCTTCATTATCGTGTTAAAATAATCGTGTAGCAACAAATTTTATTTAAGTTACAAGAGGCTCAATCTTAATGTTATGAAAGTAATTATAACATGAAAAATATTAACAAATATGAAGAAACAGCTCCGCTAGCATTTACAAATATGTTTGGAAAACCTATGTACGGAAAATAATAAAAATTGGTGTGTACATGAAAAAGTTATTCGAGGGGAGAGGAAAAAAACACGGTTTTTTTGAGGTTTTTGATTTTTTTTAAAAACGAAACATCTTTTTCAAAAATCTAATCCCGGTAGCATTTGAACTGAAGAGTTTCTAATATTTTTCCCAAGGTTTCCAATCAATATCATAAAAACTGTGGAAAATAAAAAAAGGGAACAAAATGCTTACAAATTTATTAAGCCTTAAGGAAGAAGCACTGCAATAATTATTCAAAAAGCTCATTAGAGCTTTCGAAAAGACACATTCAAAAAACTAGTTTGGCCATCATTTAGAGCGCTCTTTAAGAGCAGCATTGAAGCGCTTGCCTCTGCGGACATGCCTATGTTATAAAGCAAGAACTGGGATAGGAAAAAGAAGCGCTACGAGCTTCCAGGGAAGCGATTCAGAAGCGCTTTAGAGCGCTCTTTTTCTTAGTGGGTTAATATAATGTCTTATTTCGATTTGTGGATGTTTGTAAAAAAGCTTTTAAGCTTATTGCCAATTGCTACACTACTGTTTTAGGGATACCAAATTTTTCAATAAATGTTTTTTGGTCTAATAAAAAAAAATTTATTGTTTCTCTATACACTTTTTTTTGTTAAACGGAATACAAAATAATCATTTTTATCTGAGCTTGAACTATACTAGACAATATATTTGTCATTTTATTATAAATTTTTTTTCCTGAAACACTGTTATCCTTATCACCAACTAACGAGAAACTTTTTTGATTTTGTTTTCACACCCACACAACACTATTTCTTTGTGCCTCTTTTGCCCTGTCAAATTCGATAATTATACTAACAATAATAACAGAGGCATTCCCCTTCCTTCACTCGTTTTGTTAGTTCAGCAATCAACAGATGGGAGTTTGAGTTTATCCCTATTTACTTTGTTTTGGCTGATTTCCAGCGCCATAACGCCATAAGAGGTTTAGTTTAGCCATCGCAGTACTGTAGTGAGGTACTAGGAAATTTTCCGCATTAAGCGGTGTAGATGATATGTCATTTTTTAATATAATTTTTTTTACAAAAAGTCAAATTTTAATAAAATAGTAGTTTAGCGTGCAAACTGCAGGAGTCATTCAAAAACAAACTTTAATCAGTTTTACACAGGCATATATAATATGGACTTCTCGATATGCTATTTCATGCGGGTACAATATTTTGTATCAAAAATAGTTCTTACGTGCCAACATTGAAAAAACTATTGGCGGGAAGTTGAAAAATGATTTTAATAAAACATTTCGAATTTCTGTTGAGTATCTTTGAATATATTGCCTTTGGTAAAACACCTTTTATCACTAATTAACCCAAATAATTAATTTAAAAACACTTAATTTCGAAGAACCCACTTATTGATTTGTTGTTTACAGCTCTCTCAGTTGGTATTTGGTGCTTTAGACCGAAAGAGAACGCTATATAGAAGTGAGCCCACTTTCTGGAGTGTATTTCTATGGACGTAGTCAGTCCATATTATACATATCAGTGGTTTTACATAAGAACACGGCATATATTTTAGAATGTTAGGAGTTAGGACTAAGTTAGTGCTCTGATGTGGTAGTGAGGGAGTCTGTTTCGTAGCTTGGGATGTGTTTTTCGAGGGTTTCGGATCACCCAAAAATTAGGGTCCCAAACTCATATTCAAATTCACATGCATACAATAAGATTCATTGAAATAAATTTTTATTTTTTTTAAGTTTTGGAATAAAAATATTTTGTATAATGTTTTGGAGTTGAATTATATAAATAAAAATATATTTTTTCAAATAACTCAATTAATAAAATATTTTTACTTTAAGTGTTTAGTGGGGACGGGGGTCACGACGCCCTAGGCCCCTTCCCTGGATCCGCCACTGGATGGCAATCTTCTTGTTTTCTGTATCAAAATTAAGGAGATATGCTACCAATGCAAGGATAGCCTTGGGTTAAGACTGGAAGAATGTGGCATACTAAGTTGTTGACTGAAGGAGCTTGCTCCAGCGTTTTACTTGGATTTTAAGCCATTAGTATTAATAGTGAGGTATGCCAAGAACACGAGTAAAAGTGTGATTCCCTTCGCATTCAAGAAGTTGGCGGCTACCATTATTTCAAGATGATAATCATTGTTCCTGTTAGTATTGGACAAGAAATATTGTACAAATTCAAAGGAAGACTCATGTGAAACTCTCGTATTAGGATAAATTGGTATGGGGTGTATTTTGAGGATGAATTCAGGCAGCTGAATACCAGATTACTTGAATGCGTCACATATATGATTCAATGCACCTTGTTGGATGAAACATGACACTTTCGTATTTTCAGACCACCATCCGAGGATGCAGACCCTACTTCTTATCTTTGATCGCCTACCATAGAACTGCGATGATACATGATACATCCCCATACAAATACTTTTTATCAAAAGCAAGTGTGAAGATTTCTCACTGAAATTTTAAAATTGGGTGACTATTCCCCTTGTCGCCATACGGCACTGGATAAACCAAGTAAAACTTGCAGGTGGACAATTTCTCGTCTCTATAAACTGAAATTTACTGAAAATGATTTCAATGAATTTCTATAATGCATTGAAAATGGAGAAAAAAACGAGCTTTACGGCGACAATGACCCAATTTGAAAATTGCAATGAGAAAACTTGCTACCATATGACTCACAGTTGCTTTTGATAAAAAGTATTTCTATGGGCAATTGGATGACCCTATCATCGAGCATGTATGGTAGGCGATCAGAGATAACCATACTGATCGGTGGATCGAAAAGTTGGATTTTTTTTCTACGTTTTAATTATCATTATCATAGATCTCCAGTAGATGGCGAAAGTTCCATAAGCCTTGATCGCTTTGTTATTAGATGTGGTTTCTAAGTTAGTTTTTGGTCTAGTATATACGTTCTAGATATGAGAGTGAGTTTCATTAGTTCCAAATGTTTAAATCCAATGGAGGGAGGTTCGTAAAAAGCCGCCTCTACAGACTTTCTTTTCATATAAGTATAAACGCATGCTAATTGTGTGACAACCTGCTTCTCAGTTACTAAAACTATATCCACAGAGGAAAGGTCCTTAAAGACTTCGTAAACCTTAACCTAAACTGCTGTGAAATGGCAATGTTTATTTGCAAGAGGTGTAAATTACGATGGTTTGGTTTGAATATATTTTGTATGATAGAAGCATTCCTTTTACCTAACTTGTATCTTGGAAACTGTTTATCTGCATTAATCAGAAGCTGCCTTCAACGTAATCTTTTGTCAATTGATAATTGGAAAAATTTCTGAAAAACAGAGAATTCCTGTATCGCTTCACACCAACCTGTCTATTTTTACGAAACGAAACTATCAGAATACCTCTTTTAACTAAAATAATTAAGGAAAGCTCTTTCCTTGTCAGCAAAATATTGTGGAATAATTTTTTCTATGGAATTTGGTGGGCAGGTACCATTGGTCAGGGTTGTAAATGAGCGGACTCATTTGTCATATCAACTCATCGCTCAACTCAGGACTTGAGTCCGCTCAACACATGAGCGTTGGTTTATCGCTCGAAACTTGAGCGAACGCACTGGTTGAGCGGACTCACCACTTGAGCGGAGTCATCATTTGAGTTGAACGGACTAAAATCATGTTTTAAGGAGAATCTGATTTAATTAAAATTGAAACTGAAATTTCAATCAAATAAGGAAAGCTTCCAAAAAAGTAATATATATTATATTAATTTATCTTTTCCTAATTTTCTTAGCCAACATTTCTTCTATGCTACGTCATTTTGGGATTCAGATTTTGAAGATGACCACAATTCAATTGAGGGTCAGAAATTGTTCTTGGAGTATAAGATAGACAAAACCTCGAGCGTATTTGAAAACAAACGTTTTTCGGAGATAAAGTCTTTTTACCAAATACAACACAGCACTGCCTAGTGGTGCTTCGGTGGAAAGTTTATTTAGCATAGGAAAACTAACGTTAACTCCTAATAGAAGTCGTCTAAATGACGAAAATTTTGAAATGCAAGTGATGCTACATATCAATGGAAAGTACAAAGTACAATGTACAATTTCCTTGAATTGAATTATAATATTTTCAAGTATGGTAGTTTTTTCCTTACAGGTTTTACAAGTTGTTCAATTTGTACATTATATTGACAGAAAGAGAAATGTTGGCTAAGAAAATTAGCAAAAGCTAAATTAATATAATATAATATAATATAATGAATGACGTTTTTGGAAGCTTTCTCATTTGATTGAAATTTCAGTTTCAGTTTCAATATTAATTAAATCAGATTCTCCTTATGTTATTTAAAACATAATTTGAGTCCGCTAAACTCAATTGATGAGTCCGCTTAAGTCCACTCAAGCAGTGAGTTCGCTCAAGATTGAAGCCGCTCAAATTTCGAGCTATGAACCACCGCTCAACTGTTGAGCGGACTCACTGCTTGAGTTGAGTCAAAATTTGAGTCTTTGACATCCCTGCCATTGGTGTACATAATAGGCTACCTACTATTCATATCATTTAAGTGTTAAGTATTTCACTAGCTATATTTGCCTTTGGATAAATTAATTAATTAAATTGAATTTTCTTAGAAATTTCCATGTTAATATTTTAAACGAATATAGTAATCAAAGCATTCTCTAAATTTTGCAAACAGTACTGAAAGTTTTGAATAACATTTTCGATGATGAAGGAACCGTGCAATATTTGTTATGCCTTTTTTTACAAATTACAAAACGGAATTCAGCGGCGAGACGTTGAATTGCTCTAATGCGGAGAAAGAGAAAGGGAGCCCAGCCCGCTAACAGATTTGTATACATTGCAAAATCTTTAACTATTGAACCGCAAAAACACGCTTGTAAAATTGCATTTTTTTCTATTTTACACAAGCTTTCCGTCAACTAACCGTGAACTGTGGCTGATTATTGTGATTTTGTTTTTTTACTTTAAGTGTTTACCTGGAGATCATGGGGACCAATTTCACTTTTCAAGAAGTGCTCAATGAATCGGAATATCTTCTCTGTATAGTTACTGGAGTGCTAAATTACTAGTTAGGGCGGAATCATAGATTTATTCCATTTCGAAAGGTATGTAGATTGTAGGTACTTCACATATATATATCGCTTTTATTTGCATATCACTAGTGTATGTATACTCAGATTGTTGGCAGACTTTCATTTCTCTACTATTCTCCTCAGTGAGTGACATATGGATACGGGACTTAAGGTGATCGTTTCTTTAATAAAAAAGTTTCAGAGAATTTGTACAAGCTTTTTGTGCTGACCTATTTACATATGTATGTTAAACTTGAGCTTGTCAGAGGTATGACGCATGACTCAGAATTATATGTGTAAAAGTAAAAGTTGGTGAACTTCCTTTAATTAGCATGCGCATCATAAATCTCGAAAAAGAAAAATGATTTCATTCCAAAATTCACCTCATCTGATTCCCGAGGGGGTTAATGTGGGTTCAAATTTACGTGGGATACCTTTTTTAAGAAGGTAAACCCATTCTCAATACTTAGGTACATTCAGTTTAAGAACTGATAAAACCACTCATTAGTGTGCCTTTTAAAAATATACTCGTACATATGTTATACGTAGAAAATGAAGAAGGAAAATCAAGTTATTGGAAGCAATTTGTCACAATTTGACTTCACGCAGCAAATTTAATTGTGGCTGCTATTCGTCGATAATTACCTCCTATACTTGATCCATATGTCGAAAAATCTAGACCACGTTTCTTCGAGTCATGAAAAGTAGATAGCAAGCAAACTAAGCAATATTTTAGGAAGAACTTCGTTAAAGAGTATAGGTCTAGGCTAGGTCAATAACTACATAGTAACTAGACCAGAAATAGAATATTTTTAATATCACGAGAGACAAAAGTTAAAAAACTCCAAGGTTAAAATCATAAATTCATAAAACCTAAATGAAAAATCTCAGAATTTTAGAGCTTTATAAACTTTGTATATTCAAAATGTCGATCTAAAGGCGACCGAGCACTACAGGAATTTTGAAAAATTTGGAATTTTCAATTATCGACATTTTCACTTTCAGGAATAGGCATTCAAGAATTTGGGATTTGAACAGTAATGGTGATACTTGCAAGGACCGTGATTCATTGCGGTTTATCAATCTCCACTTCTACAGCAACGGAAAACATTTATGGAATAATTAGAAAGTATGCGCTTAAGCGCAGAAGTGTTATCGAACTATCAATCTGTGTACGTCATCCTGGAAATGCTACATAAAAGTTAATAGAAAAGTATTGTAGCCTGAACGGCAAATAAAACTGAATGACCTGAAAGTCATGTCCACGCTAAGATGCCGTGCGGTCGAATAGTCTCCCAGTATGGTATGCTTTACCCAGTAAGTGTGATTTCAATTACTTAATAATAGGTTTCGAAACTGTGTTAATTGCTTCCCATCGTTTCTGCATATTATATTCCTACAAACTATGAATAGAGTCTGAGAATCTGAATGCATTCAATTTTCAAGGTCGTACAGTGATAAAGTTTAATTTCAGACAAACTACCTTTGTGAAACTTTCAAAAACGGGAATTTTGGAATATAAAGAGGAACTAACGTCGCGGTAGGCCAAGATAAAATATTGGTACATGAGAAAACTTTTTGTGCCTATGTTCAAAAAAGTTCGCTTCAAAATGATGCCCAGAATATTCATGCTTTTAAGAACGAGGGTTCTTCTTTCATGGTAAATGAAGCTGTAATTAAAGCACCAGTTACCCCAACAAAATATTAAAGAAAATAACTGCAGATTATTTAATAAATTTCCTTAATTCATAAAACAAGAAAATCAGAAAAAAAGGAAATTTCGCAACGTACCTATCGATAATTTGTTATTCTAGCTATTACGTATAGAAGAGCTTACACCAGAATCGGTATCGCAATATTTGTAACAGTTTCCTTAGCTCTACCTGAAGGAAATTTAACTTAATTTTTTTTTAGTTTTTGGAAAAATCTAGAAAACCCTTAAAGCACTTTTTTTCCGGGGATAAGATAAAAAATCGATTCGATACAACCAGATAAATCATGAATCCTAACCTATATACAAGTTTTTTTAGGGAATACTCGAATGAGATAGATGAATGATGTTAGAAAGAATAAAGGCATATGTTATAGTTCGATGCTTCGATGAATGCGCCCAATATCATCATCTATATTACTGGAAACGATAAAGTGAGAGTGACAATGTAAAGACACTTCTCACGCTATTGCACAGAAGAATTATGTAACGTCCTTTAGGGAGCAGGAAGGAAGTTAAAGTGATTATGCCTTAAATAAACACTCCAGATAAATTTCACGAAACGGACAATTACTGGACACACAATTATACCTGTTTAGGATTTTCTATTTACTTTGTTGAATTAAAAGATTGAATTTGTAATTTTTTAGCATTTATTGAAAATTTAATGTAAAGTCAATTTTTCCAATTCAATTAATAATGTACTAAAATCTACAAAAAAAGGCAAAAACCTGTTCTATGCTATGCACATACATACATTGTGATTAGAGACAACACTGCACATTCAATTCTTTTATTGTTGCTAAACTGTACTTTGATAAAAATTTCTAAATCAGAGAGGCGACAAGCATTTTTGTAATTAGAATTTGCTCTCCCTTGTATAAAGAGCTGTTCGGATCGTGTATTTCCATAAATAAATAGTTTGTATCCAAAGTGCTGGATTTAATTCTACAATAAATATCTTGTATCGTAAGTGCTGGATTTGTTTTTTATAAGAAGTATTTCGCATCCTAAGTGCTGGATTCGGTTTCACAACTTTTCATAAAACTTAACATACCTATAGTATATAGGAAAAACAGCAGAAAAAATATAATATCCAATCTGAAAGTAGATTTATGTGTGTCGGCGAATGAAAAGTGCGGTAACTTGTATCTAACTGGAATGGTAATGATTTAAAGAAAGGGAAAAGAAAGGGCACTAAATTTAGGACGTACCGTGCCCATTTGTTGTAAACTGTATTATAATAATTAACCTAATCAAGTATAAGAACACCATAAGGAGAAACTGGAAACGGCAGAGACACAACCCCAATCAACACCTACCAAAAGCGCAAATTCGGGACCTCACCAATATTATCAAAATAAGAATAAACATACACCATAAACTTCCACATAAACATACACAGGAAACTTTCAAGCATATGGTTGGATCGAAATATTTTTAAAACCATAAAAAAAACTCCCAGAAATAAACAATACATCAGGATTACCGATATTAGTTGACCCGAACAATGAGGACGATTTCTTAACAAACGAAAAGGAAAAAATTAATGCCATTGGAAGACATCTTGAAAAAACTCACTTGCAGAACCTCAACATGAGAACGCACATGATACAAATAGAAAAGGAAATTGAAGTAGCATTCAGTAATACGCAAGATTCACTGCCGAGTTTTAGCGACCTATTACCAGCACTAATCCATGAGCAAAACTCTCAAAGCAATGGAGGACTAGTAACATCAAAAGACGTCCAGGAAATAATCAAACGCACCAAAAAAAAAAAAAAAACAACAATCGCCACATTATGGCTACATTCCCGATAAACCGGGACACAATCCAATGAGAGGCAATTAACTTGTCATCGATGAACTTTACGCAAATCAAATGTAATTAGATTAAGTCATCTGTTCAGTCAAATGTATCTTTTAAAGTAGCAAATTAAGCAATATTGCAATAGTCATGATAACTTTACCTAGGCGAAATCAGGAATGGTAACACAAATACTCAGAGTTCCAGTTGCTACACACAGCTGCTAGGGTCAATGTACTCTTCTGACCTACGCGCAACTGCTAAGGTCAACGTACTTTGGTTGCTATGCGTAATGTAAAATAACTTATTTTCTAATAATTTGTTGGTGCCGTACGCCATTCAGAGGCAATATAAGTCACAGGCCAATTTAATCGCTCTCTTTTTGCATCCAGCACATAGTAAGAATACATCGGAATCGACTTGGCTAGTGGTAACAACATAGAATTATTAAATTTGTTGTTTTATTCTGGGTCTCGACTGGAATACATCTTACTAACAAACTCACTTTATCTTGGGTATCGACTGAGATAAAGATATTTATTCTGGGTACCGACTAGAATAAATACTACTAATAGAACTTTGCTTTGGATCTCGACTGAAGTGAACTATCTCGTTCCGGGGAACGAATAGAACAAGATCAGTACTAACACACAAACTTTGTTTTGGGTCTCGACTGAAACAAAGTATCTTGTTCTGGATCACGACTAGAATAAAATAATCACTAACTATCTATTTACCAACGCCATACAGTCGATTCTACAGTTTAGATGGTGAGTACATTTTAATTAATCATTTATACATATCTAATCATATGAATTCGGTTTGAAGTTATTATAATTTATTTAAATTGATACATAAGTGAGCTTTTTAGTTATTAAGTGACATTGTCGACATTATAAGTACCTATCTTAAGTTATATTCGTGAATGTGTAATCTCTGAAATATATTTCCCTGTCAATTTGGAATAGTGTGTTACCTTTGACGTATTGTGAAATAAACCAATAACTTTAAATATTCATTGGCGTTATCATTTACAGTCCCCATCCTTACTTATATTTTTCTTGTGTGCTCTCATTGGGCAGAACAATCTTAATCTTAATACTGAAAAGGCGTTCGACACAACCTGGATTCAAGGACTAGAATACAAAATGAAGAACATATTTTACTTCAACGAGCACCTATGCAGAAACCTATACAGCTATCTCACAAACAGGAAAAATAACGTGAAAATAGACAACACTTTATCGGAAACATTCAATATTGCAGCCAGGAGTGCCCCAGGTATCAATACTTGGACCAACTTTATATACACCGCAGATATTCCTACTCCTACGAATCAACTAAACCAATGTCAAGCGCATAGACAACTTTATGTTGAATGTCGCAATAGAATTCCTAGATGGATTGATAATAATACCAAACCCAATTATAGAGGATTACTCGGAAAACCTAACCGATGCTAATGTGGAAATTCCCAAATATATATGCTCAAATGGTTACAAAATAGAAACCTCCTCTACGCCAACAATAGAAGACTGATTTACTAACACAAATCAGCACAAGCAAATAGGCTCATTTATAACCCTGCCCAACTAACTTAAACATAACATAACGGCTCTGAGTGCTTACTCTGTGAATATTTTCTTTTACAGTATATACATATGTATAATAACCACCTTCATCTCTTTTCAGCATATAATGTCTCCTTATCTCTTTTCAGCAAATAATGACTCAGGCTTCTCTTTCAGAACAATAGTTATAGATTAACATATGAAATAGAATATGTTACTTACTAAACCATTTATTTAACAGCAATATATGTAAAAAAATATATACCTATTACTAAGTTATTCCTGTAGTAGTATTAGTATAAATGTAATACATTGTATCCTAGCTTTTAGAGTGCCACTTTTCTTGAAATAAGATTATCAATAAATAACAGCTAAAAAAGCTAGAATTGGTCTAAGATCAATTCTTATGATACCTAGAAACTAGATGAATGCTCTTATGAAATTTAGTATTGTCACCCTTCTGTGCAAGTTTGATTTTGAAGTGGTTTTTCGCATATATTTCTAGAACGGTTTGTCGGACAGAAAAAAATGAGTATAACAAATTTTATAGGATTTCGTATTCTGAAGAAGTTCTTAGTACAATAAAAATGTCTTGGACCGATTCTTTTTCACAGTATATTTAAAAAACCTAACTTTTTATATTGCAACACCAAGAAGGAGTTGCCCGATTTAGTAAATTTTTGAAATTTTATTTGCTAGTACAATGAAAACAGCATACAGCAAATTTCAGGTCTCTACGTCTTCGCGTTCTCAGGCAGTGTCCAAATATATAGTGGAAAACGAAACTTTTGTATGCCCGATTTACCTGATTTTCGAACTTTTTTTTTTAAAGTCCGTCTACAAAATGTGAGCTCTCTAAGTAAACGCGTTCTCGAGTCATTGAGAGGACGGACGGACGAACTGACATGCGAAAATCAAAATAACTTTTAATATTATGCGTAGGTGTCCAATCCATTTTGCTCTAAATCATTATTTCGAAGTGTTACAAACGAATGACAAACTTAGTATACGCTATAGATGTCATCTATGGTATAAACATCTGTAAATATCACTGTAACATAATTTATAACTCATATTAATAAACTGGTAAAGACTCTCAGGTACAACCTTATTATCGTTGTGAGGAATGGCGTTATGACACAAAAATGGTATTATGATTGTCGTTTAAAGTGACATTTGTCGAAAACATACGACTTTGGACGTATTACTGGTGTCGTATTAAGTAGACAAATGACGATGTAAGTTATAATTAAGTGACAATTTCACTCACTTGGTTTTCGTAAGTGACAGATGTTAGATGTGTGTAAGGAAAAGGAAAAGATAAATTTTATGATAAAAACATAAAAGTCTATAGTTTTTTATAAATTATCTTAATTTGTTTCTGCATTTTTAGTATAAAAATTACAACAAAAAAACAATTTGAAATACATCGGGTTTATGATTTTTTTTCTTTTAAACACTTGCAAAAATAACAACAATACCACGAAATAAGACAAACCTCACTTTTGTCTACAAATGTAATTTATACCCTGACGCATGCCCTGATGCTATCTGTCACTTTAAGTGTCAACGATAATAAGACTTCGAAGAAAAATGTCACGTCACAACATTCGACAACGACAATATGAAAAGTGAAGTGAAGGAGCTTGTCACTTTGGTGAGTCGACAGCTATAATAGTAAATAGTAGTCTGTAGCATATTTTAAGTACTTACTCTATTATAATACATAAGTTAAGAAATATGTAATATATTTAGGCACATTAAAATTGAGTTTCTTGTAAAAATTGAGTTTTTTGTAAAATTGAGCAAAATACTGTAGGGGTTTAGATAATTTTGGTGGCTGGGTGCAAAGAACTCAATTAAATAAAACGCGATTACTTTTTCTCTTCTCTCTTCATTTATTTTTTATCGAGTCGGTGACAGTTTGTTTTTATCAACCAAAACCTACTTCGATGAAAACTAGACTTTACATAGCATACAATCATACAAAACATGTTTTTCAACGAAGTGACCGAGTTAGAGACTAATGCTTAAAAAAAAAGTAATATATCAATTAACATTAACACTATGATCGATGGACTGGAACATATAGTATCATCCTTATATAAAAATGACCACAACCATTAATATTTCTCCTGAATTTCTTACGAATACGTATGTCCTAAAATTACATAAAATTACATAATATTATAGTACGTTACAAGGACTACAAGGCTATATCGATACATAATACTCATAGAGTTCCGTCCAAAAAATGTGTCTATAAAAGCTAAGTAAGCCTCACCCGGAATAAGCACATAAATTTACATAAGTCCTACATTAAGCGCATGATAGGATGGATAATCCTGTACACACCATGCTCTTCATAACCATAACATAAAAGCTTCATCTACTTAACGTTTAGATTATCATAAAAATAGAGCATTGCTACTTACATAACCAATAAATTCATAGCACAACATACCAATAACATAATTATGAAGTTAAGATTTAATTGCCTTGTCCATAAGTGCATCTCAACTTTTGCAAAAAAAAAACATATAACTAGAGTCTTCGGGCAAATCCCAGCAGTCACACCCCGCACATTAACAATTATTATTGTGATAACTTTAATTACATTTTATCGCATAACGCCTCATATTAGAAGGTGTACAAATACCTTCATAGGGCAATATTGAAATTTGCAAGCCCGGCACATCTTTAATAACATACCGATCATTTGGTAAGATTTTGTAAATCTCGTACGGACCCTTATATTTCGCCAGTAGCTTCTGATTTACACCTGGAATAGTCACCACATTTCGTATCATTACATAATCACCAAGCTTATAAACTTGCGGACGTTTGTGCAACTTATCGTAATACTGTTTATTATAAGACGCACTTTTACTCATATTTTCCTCGGCCTTTGCTCTAACAGTGCCAGAGTTACGCGCCCCTACCGAATCATTCAACTCTTGAAGGAATTCTAGCACTATGTCGCACACCTCTCCCTTCTGGTTTACGCCAAACAAAAGCATGCTAGGGCTGAACCCAGTACTTCGGCAAACTGTGTTGTTCAATGCAAATTCAATTTTTGCCAAATATTTATGCCAGTCTCCGCAAGTACCGGCGTTACCAGATTTCGCAAGCATAGGTGTGATAACCCGATTCACTCTTTCCACTTGACCATTCGATTGCGGGCTCTGCACAGCCATCTTAATATGCTGGATATTATTTTGAGACATAAAGTCCTGAAAGTCCTTTGAAACGAAACAGCTACCTCGGTCGGAAATAATCTTACCTGGTCTGCTATAGGTATTAAAGTAGCTAAATAGGCAACCTACGACCTCCGTAGTGGCAGTAGAGGACACGTCGTACAACTTCACAAATTTCGTAAACGGATCTATAACTATAAATAAATACTTTTTCCTTGCCTTCGTGGTCGGAAGTGGACCATACTGGTCAATATGTATCACCTCAAAAGGTAAGCTTCCTTTAGGAATACTATGAAGAGTTCCTTCCTTCTTTTCGGATGCAGGGGAAAAACGTATACCTTTAAGATAACTTACTATATAGTTCTTAATTTTTCCCTTCATATTGGGAAACCAATACGATTTTCGCCAAATTTCGTAGCACTTATCTACGCCTAAATGACAAAGTGCTTCATGATGAATACGGATAAGTTGTTCTTCCATTTTACTGGGGACATAAAACAATACCTCCTCTTTGAATTTCCTGTACACTAGCCCATTTATTAAGTGAAACTCGGGTCATTTTTGATCTCTAGTTTACCTGAAATATTATTTATAATGCTATCTTTATGTTGAGCTGCGGCCAGTGCATATTCGAATGAATTGTCGCCTATCAGTAAAATGCTAGTATTCCTACCCAGACAATCAACGTGGGTCATACGCACACTCGAGCTGTGTTCAATGACGTAATTATATTCTTGCAGCTCTAAAGCCCAACGAGATATCCTAGGGTTTAAGAGCTTTTTACTAAGAGTCAAAGTAAGTGACTGGCAATCAGTAATTACTTTAAATTCAAGTCCCAACAAATAGACGCGAAACCTTCTTAACGTTTCTTGGTAAAGGAAAGTCTGCTACGGATCTGATATTTTCACTATGTATTAGGTTGAATACCCTTCTCATTTATTAAATACCATAAATAATTTATTTCTCTATGCATAAATCGGCACTTGTCATACCTGAGCTCCAAACCGTTTACTTTTTCTATCTGTATGACTTCGCGCAACGTTCTTAAATGCTCATCGACAGTATCCGTGGCTATCAATATATCGTCCATGTATATGAACCCTACCTGCTTGCACTAATGACCTAAAGATTGTGTTAATAAATCTCTGGAATATCTTTGGTGCCGTCTTCAGGCCGAAAGGCATTCGAAGGAATTCATATTGCCCCATAGGGGTAACAAAAGACGTATATTTTGTACTATCTTCGGCCACTTTTTCGTGATAGAAACCATTTTTCAAATCTAACGTGATGTAGTAAGTTTTATCACGAATCCTGTCTAAAATATCTTCAATAAGCGGGAGTGGATAACTATCACTAATTATTAGCTTGTTCAACTCCCAAAAATCTACACATAATCCCAATTGACCGTTTTTCTTTTTCGCTAAAACTATTGGCGAAGCATAAGGGGAAACACTTTCTCGGATTATTCCTTGTATTAATAAATCATCAATCATTTTCTGAAGCTCAATTTTATGAGCGTATGGCAACCGACGTGGCGCGCAACTAAACGGATGTTCTTTTGACAAATTTATATGCATTTCAAAATCAATCTTTTCACCGATATGACTATCATACACAACATTAAAAACTATCTCCGAGACATTATTCTTTACATATGAAGATAATTATTTATTAATGTTTAAGTCAATTTCTTCGTCCTCATTAAATAAATCTGTTTGATAAATATCACTAGTGTAATTACCCTCACAAAACTCTGACGTCCCTTGTTTTACTTCCTCCGCCGAGGTGTGACTGCCCAGATCTCCGGAGACACAGCTATCAAGGAGCGCACTCCTGTCTTTGGCAATGAAATCTCTTCCCACTAGTACTAATAGCCTAAAATTATCAACATTATTTAAACTAAAATTACAAATAACAAGACCACTTATCCTAAGGATGCTGCAGTTGATTCCACAAAGTCGCTGATCGCCTACATCTTCTGGAAGAACGAAACAGTCCGGAACAATTGCTTCTGCACAAAACTCACTGGGCTTCCTGAATCAATTAGGCCCATCAAGGTATTTGTACAGCTGTATTTCTTGCCATCATCAACGAAGGTACATTGTAATTGATGCTCAAACTCGTTTTCCCTGTGCGAATTCTTCATCTGCTCAGCAACACTCAAAACCGTTTTTCCTGCACACTTACTTGCGTAATGCCCATGTCTGCCACATTTGAAACAGGAACCTCTCTCTCTTGGTGGTTTCTGGCATTTCGTACTGATGTGACCACTTTCATTGCAATTGAAGCAACGGAATGTAGACAGCTTGTCCTGGGCATCACGTGTCGCCGGTATGATGGTGGTTTGGTAAGGACGGTTTGCTTCTCAGGAAGAGCAGATTCCGCAAACCTTTTTATCTTCTTGTACTTCACATCATTTTATTACTCTCCGTATCCGGAATTCCTTTAATAACAAACTGGAGCAAGTCTGCTTCCTCCACATCCGCAGTGACAGACATCTCAACCATTGACAGCACATATTGCTGGGGTTTCCTCAGGTTTTTTTCTTCTTCCCCGCAACCTTTCGTAAATCTCTGCTCTTGTCATTCGAGTGTCAAACTCCTCCGTTAACGGCATCCTAAATTCACTCCAAGACCTCACCAACACCGTCCTTATGAACAACTTTGCAGTTCCCGTTAACATTCTCCTTGAAAGTAGCAAGCGAATGCTTCGGTTTGGACTAAACGCGTCCGCTGCTTCTTCACTTCAAAGTACTGGATCCACCGTTTGACTGGGTATCCATCGTCTCCCGAAAAGCCTGGAACAGAGTCTTCTATATCCCTGAAAGCATACGACGATTTATCGTTCGTGTTTTGGGAGTTATTTGTCTCATCCAGTTCTCGAATTTGTCGTTTTAACTCTGCAATTTCTTTCTTTTTCGCCAACTGCTCTCGCAGCGAATCTAACTGTCGAGTAGAGTCGAGAAGGCTTCCTTCATTAATAACCTCCGAAGGGGTTTCTTCTTCACCATCTTCCTCATCGTCACCTCTGTTGGCCCCTGCGGCAACGTATTCCACGTGCTGCTTCACTTCCTCTGCCGACATTACACTCCAAGCCTGCTCCAAACGCAACCTCAGCGCAGCCATAAGCCCAGATGTAGACATATTAATGTCTGCTAGCTTCTGCTTTAAATCCTTAACTGTAGCTGAATCCAGAAACTCTTTTACCTTCGCCGCGGTTTCTATACTCCTAGTACTAATTCAGTTGCAATCCCACTTCTGAAAGTTGTAGGGGCTTAGATAATTTTGGTGGCTGGGTGCAAAGAACCCAATTAAATAAAACGCGATTCCTTTTTCTCTTCTCTCTTCATTTATTTTTTATCGAGTCCGTGACAGTTTGTTTTTATCAACCAAAACCTACTTCGATGAAAACTAGACTTTACATAGCATACTTTGCTTGTTAGTTTGATGATGCATCGACAACTGCGACCTACAATACAAATGTATGAAAATTGCTTTTACGTTGCTTAAGCAATAATTAGGTGATATAATTTGGGTTGCTTCCAATTTCAGTTTTACCTGGATGACAAAATGGCAATAAAATAACAAAACGAATTATGTAATTTTTCTCCAGACGAAAAGAGAACGATACCCAAGGGTGAGCTGTTTTTCTTAGTTTCGCCTGGAGAATACATTGATGAAAAACCGGTTTAGGTTTACTTTTAATGAAGAAGATGCCTTATCTGAAAATTTAGGTCTGTTCATTCTGGTTTAATACTTGTTCGGAGTAAATTATAGTAAAGTTATATGTAGAAAACTTTACTCCTCTCATTTATAAAGTTGTATTTAAATATAATTTAATTCCTTTATTACCAATGGGATATTATCGGGACATTTTTTTGCGATATCAATTTCCTCTCTTCCAGGCAATGCTCATGTGATACTTCGATAACGTGATTCCTCAACGATATCTTCCTCTTATCTTCTGCATGTATTGCTTTCGTGTTCCCTAGTTGATAAGAAAGCAGTTCCTCAAGAAGTATTGCTTTCATGTTCCCTAGATGATGCGAAAGCAATTCTTCAAGAAGTATTGCATTCGGGACACGTCCCTTTCCGAACGAGGCAGCCTCCGCAATATAGACGATGATAACCTTGCGCGATAAAATTTATCTTCGCCGGATTATGATGCGTGAATCATCCGCGTATCATCTTGCTTGCTGGGTAGAAATACAAGTAAATCTGCTTGTGAATATCAAATTGATTTATTTAATGTAGCTTTATATTATTCCATCTCTGCCCTTCACTCATATAACGTGGTTATTCATCGGTGTTAATTTTTTTTATATGACTTTGGCCGAAAACTTTGATTGAACAATTATTTAAGATTGCGGGGTTAGTCAAACCCTTCGAATCTGATAAATACGAGCTTCATATACATATAATATAAATAATAATATAATAAATTGGTGAAGTCAAAACTTCAAAAAATCAAACTTTTTACAGCCACTCGCCACCTTAACACCCATTACATTGCTCCGCAACCTTTCCCTTTTTGCAATATTCACAACAAAGCGAGAATTGACTGCAAATAGACCAAACAAAACCCATTCAATGTACACTGGACGTCTGTTAATTAAGAAGCTATTGCTGCCTCGTAGTTGCCTATCATGCAATTACTTTTGACTTGGAGCCATGTGAACGTGCAATGGGAGCCACTGAAAGAGGTCAAGAGCGTTCCTTTAACTAGTCAGCCTTGTGTGGGAATTAAACCCAAAGCAAATAAACTTAGGACGGAGCCACAACTATTAGTGCCATAGCAAAGACGAAACCAGCGGTGGGTTTGTCATCGCAGCTAAAGAATCAACTCTGTGCTCGGTCTTATTGCTGTTTAATGGAGCCCAAAATATTTAGACAGGCGCAAGGTAAACATTTGCTTGATGGACTACTACCCAAGGGGTCTGCGAGTATTTCGGGTCTGTTATTATTGTATTTCTGTTTGTTCTTGACAATACAGAAAAAGAAAAGAAACATTTTAAAAGGGTATCTTTGAATTTTACAACAAAAGATGCACAAGATATATTATGGCTTTCGTGCTGTGGATAACGCACATATCTAAATTTAGAAAAATAATTAAAAGATACTTAAATTTATATGTAGGTACTAGGGGTATTCATGGTCTGTTGTTAGTATTTGAAGAGTGTATCGTTGTAAAAGGAAAGGTGTGTATTTGGTTTTAACATTTTTCTACAGGCATGTCTGTAGATGGAAGCCTTCCCAAGAAAAATTTTGGGAAGTAATATAGAATGGATGGCTAAAATCGCGTTTTCCCTCCTGGGAAGTCTGCTGGAAGTAGTTCAAATATCATTTCTACGGATGAAAAAGGAAGATACGTAAATTCAAAAACTAAATAGCGTACATCCAAAGATTTTCACTTCGATCAAAACTGAAGAGTTCTCCGAAAACTCCGAACTGCAATTTCACAACAATTTTAGGTGAGTCAGAAGTTTTTTGCTTCTGAGGCGGAAGGTTTCAGTACTACGCTGAAAAGTGCCTTATATTCCAAAGTACTTCTTTAGGAAGTTTAACACAACGTCTACACATTTCATATCTGTAGCCATCACCATCTTCATATATAATGACTTGGACTGTCAAATATTATTCGGGTGGGAAAATTATGGAACGAATTTTCATTTGAAGAAATGGCACCGAAGAGAATGAGGCCAATATCACACTAGCTTCAAAATGACAGCGTGCCATGATGATAGACTCCTTGTTGTCACACAAGCGTAACTTAATTCGTACTACGGAAAATTATGTTACTCTTTTCTATTAGCTAGTTAGCTTGATTTTAACTTTTGATCAAAATGAATGTTTCAAAAAATGTCTTATTTTTAGATTCTTTTGGAAAACTTTTCCAGCGGAAAATATTTTACTGGGCATATTTCTCTTTGAAACATTCTAAATGAAGGAATTTTCAACTATTATCGTATGTCTGATTATGATCTTTGTATATTTCGTTTCAAGTTTCCCAAAGATCTGTTCTCTGTCGTATTTCCTCTATCAACATCAATTTTCCTATTCATCATTTTAAAGTTTTGCACCATATCAAAAACACTACGCTTCTAATTTCAAATCACGCCCGACCATTTAGCAGTTCGTGTGGCAAGGCAGATGCTTACAGCTTACAGAAAACAAGGACTGTGCACTAAATTCGGATATGCGCCATTTTTGTGACATTGACAAATTGTGGGGCTTTCAATTAAGGAGAGTTTTTATAAAAAAATTTTTCAAATATTCTGAATATTACAAGTTATTTTATAGCGTGATTTGAGTTTCATATGAACAATTAGTGTTTTTTGTAAAGTAAATTGAACAGGGACCGAAAATAACTGGCATTTTGAAAATTTTGAACAAAAAAAGCTGGGATAAATGATGATCGTGGAATTTAGTGGAATATACCAAAAGATGTCTCGTAAAACCCGTTTCGATTCCTGTAAAGCTTTTGAAAACTTAACTTTTTATTAAAAAAAGCTAAAAAAAAAAACAAGCTGGAAAGGCTTTTTATTTTTTCTGACCTGTTATTTTTTCGAGCTGCAAGTAACAGGTTTTGAAGCCGGAAGTGTAAAAAGCCAAGCTGGCTTCTTATTTTCGGGGAGTGATTCAGTTATGAATTTTTACTTAAAAGCTTAATTTACTTGTTTTTCCTGGCCGGTAATAGTTTTGAAGCTAGAAAAGCAAGCGCAACGGCTTGATACTTTTTTTCGGTAAAAATATAAAAAGCGAGCACAGGTTTTTATTTTTTCTAGTCTAGTGGCTTTTTATTTTTGCCAGATACAATAAAAAGCCTTTCCAGCTTGGTTTTTTTAGCGTCTAATTATTATCGGTCAGGAATAATGGGTAAAGTTGACTTTTTTCGTAAAAAGTCATAACCGATTCGGTCCCTGGAATTGAAAGACAATCCTAGTATGTGCAGCAAGAACTATAGCACTAGAGAAGGTGTAAAAAACATTAAATATTTTTCAAATTTTTCATTGGACAAGTTGTTTTCGTGTGTGATTTGAGTTTTATATGAACTATTAGTGTTTTTTTATAAAGCGAATTTAAAGTGAATTGGTGCATGTGCAGTATTGTCATGCAAAAATTATGTCATAAAGAAAGGTGTAAAAACATTAAATATTTTTGCTTTCCGAAAGAATAATTTGTCAGACAAGTGAGTAAGAGCTTGTGGAAATAGTAAAAAAATTAAAAATGAAATTACAATGTCATACAATCGTTCCTTTTCACAATTTACCCGAAGATTTTATTACATGTAAATTTCCTACTTCTTGAATTGAACTTGCTACATGTTTGCTTAAAACAAGTCTTACCATAATATATTTTTATTTTAAAAACAATTATTATCAAATTACTCTCAATTATTTAAGAAAATATAATTATTTGATTTGTGCCAAAAATTTAGTGGAACATTTTTCCAAATTTTTTAAAAGAAACAGACGGCGATTTCACTGTGTAATATAGTTAACTGTTCTTAAATTTTCATTATATTCTGCGCATACTTTTCGAAACACCGCAGAAAAATACAATTTTCTGAATTTTCCCATACAAAGTGAAATTGTATTCTGTAGATCGTGCAGATGCCTAGCAGTCATCCGCATGACGCTCTACAGTTCGAGCGTTATGAGGGGAGAACGCCAGATCAAACCGATTCGTTTCATTATATGTATCTACCAAAGCTTTAGCTTGGAAAATTTCAAGGTAGTACTTTCGGAAAAATATGGAGTACACGACTAATGAAATTGAAACCTATATTTAATTAAAAATGGTTATCTTGATCACCGAGTCAATAGTCGAGTTGACTTATTTAAATAGACAACATTTTTTGAGGTTATGCTCAAGTTAAGTAAACGAACTCGGACAAGTTAATTTCATCTTGGGCTTGATGGAAAAATGGTTTTTTGAGGCCAGCCCGTCCCTTTAACTCGTACACGAATTTGTCTGCCTGTATATTTATTTATATATTTCTTTTTTACTATTTTCGACACTCTCGTATACCCACTTTTCGTCATCACAGCGAGCTGAAATTTGGCACACAGGTTCATGTCGTGTGACAATTGAATCTATCAAAATTTAAACCGGAAATTTCCATGGAAAACCCGGAAAATCGGGAAAAATCATTTGAACATTTGGTAAAAATTTGATTAGTGATAAATCCGTTTCAGGAAAAATGCAGTTTTCCGATTTTTCCGAAAAAAATTTCCGGCATTTTCCGACTTTTCCCGAAAATTTTCCGGTAACAAAGTTTTCTAAATTATGCAGGATCAAGTTCCCTATCAACTGGCATCATTACTTACTCTCCGACAATGGTGAAAACTTGCAGAAAAAATCGAGGAAAATTCATGTAAAACTCTTTTCCGGAGTTTTTCCGACCAAGGAAGCGTTTGAGCGTTTTGCAACCTAAGACAAAATTGTAGAGCGAAATGAGTTGCATAAAGTTGCTTTTGTGGAAAACTGCATGGAAAACCCAGAAAAGCGGGAAAATCATCGGAAAAATTTTCGTCAATATGATTAGTGATAAATCTGTTTCAGGAAAAATGCAGAATTTTCCAATTTTCTGGAAAGTTTTCCGACTTTTCCGGAAAATTTACCGACAAAAAAGTTTTATAAGCTATGCGGAATCATTTTTTCCGTCCTACTGGCATCAATACTTTCTCTTCAACAATCATGAAAACTTGCATGAAAAATCGAGGAAAATTCATGTAAATTTTTAAAAAAAAATCATAGTAATAGGAAAAGTCTGTGGAAAACGTGGAAAAGCGGGAAAATTCATGTTATATGGGATCAAGTTTGAATACAGCTAAAAAGCGCTGTTTAAAACATAATTTGAATTTCAGAAAACCGTTGCAGTACTTCAGCGATTTGATACACGAAAAAATTTTGTTTTCGGATCGGCACCAAACATGACTTAAAATGTCGGTAATGATAAGCTGAACAAAAACTTCCAGGCAACCACGGTGCTGACTTCCAATCATCTCATCGTAACTGCCTTCAAAATGTCAAATTTTTCGAAACCTCGGTAAACCGTAGTCCGAGTTATCGAAACTGTTCGGATTGTGTTCGAAGTACGGTCAGTCGATTGGAAACTCTCAAGTCGTATGGACCCAAAAAAATTTCACTGCGAATATTCAAAAATTGACTCAATATAAAGAAGAAAGAAAGAAATATAAGGATAAATATAAGAAAAATTAATGGAAAACGGAAAATTAAAAAGAAAGTAAGAAACTAAAATTAAATTAGAATTAAGTAAAAATATAATTAAGTTTGGTTAAATTTATATTAGAAAAATAAGAAGTAAAGTTACACGAATAAAGAAACTCTAAAATGGCTCGAAAGGAAACACCAACGCAACGTGAGCGACGTTTAAATAAATACAAGAAAAGCAATCAGAAAAGAAAAATAGCTGAAACACCTGAACAAAAGGAGAAGAAGAAAGAATACTGCCAAAAAAGAAAAATTGCTGGAACTTCTGAGTAAAAAGAGAAACGCTTGAAAAAGCAACGAGAAGCTTATAAACAATAACAATTTAGTTAACGGGAAAAAGGCAGAAATTAAAATAAGTAAAAAACGAGTTTTCAAACAAAACTGAGGTCAAGCCGCATGAAAAAGTAGAAAATAAACTTTTCTTCACACAGAAGTGGACTCAGATTTTTTGATTGGGACATTTGTCTTGAATATTCTTTCTCTTCATGAATCAAATCACTTACACTTATTACCTCTTATTGATCATACATCGTACTGAAATATATCGGTGATTGTCAGCGAACATTTTACAAATAAGACAAAAAATGTGAAAGCGAAGATTACATGCAACGAAATGGAATGGCAAATGACTTATTTTCGTAAATAAGAGAGAATGGGCGGAGTTTTCTGATTTTACGCTCATAAAATGTTCCCGCGTTTTTATAAAAACACGATTTTCAGAAACTGTCCCAATGTTTTTCGCAGGAATTCTAATGTTTGTTAGTGTAATCCTATGGTAATTGAACCACACGTTTTTCTGTTTACATTTGTTTTGCTCGAAAGAGATTAAGTGGGGGAATCTCATGCTGGATTCGGGGAATTTTATTTGACAGAAATTTTACATATCCTTTTAGTGCGTTGTTCATTGCGAAATTTATCTTTTTCTTGCCAAATGGAGGTAGGGTTACCCAATGTACATTATTATGAACAGTTTGAAAGGATTTTGAGGGATTTAATAAGATTTTGTCATTCGGGTAATCCTACGTTCTCTCGATTTTTGTTTTTAACTCGTTATCTCAGTCGCACTACAATAATGCATAGCCAAGTTGTTTTCCCCATTCATGCAAAAGACAAAAGTATATGAGATTACCTCTTTCAGTCTAAAAAACACGGAAAATTTCCAATTTTGTTCGCGTCTGTCTCTACTTATATTTATTTATACTTTGGCAATGACCTAAAGCTGCGCATTTGTGCCACGCTAAGCAGACACACACCGAATTTTTCCTTTACGCCATTTTTTTGTAAAAATATGTCAAATTTATGTATGGGTGGTCATAATCAAGGGTCTACTCTGACCATGCCATATGGAAATGGCGATGGCATGTGTAGACGTTGTGTAGTGGAATGGAGTGTGTCGGCGCGGCTTTGTTCCTTCTAGATACCTTTCACAAGAAAGACAATTTTCCTGCATTTATACAAATCAATTCTAATGCAAGTGGATTTGTACTTGCATATGCACACTCAAATTGCTAGTTTAAATAGAGTTGCCGTTCCTTTTTTTTTTTGTGCCAGTTTGTATCAAGTAGAAATCGGTAATTGACAAGTCAAAATCTTTCCATTCCTTCGTTTTACATAATAGAGGGTGTTTCGGATAGAGAGACTAATCTTTCATAGGATGATATGATATGGGATTTCCAGATTTTTAAATACGTTATGAAAAATTGACGTTGTTTGAAAAAATATTAATTAAATCGATAGCACTAAATCAAAATTCGGAGCCTGTGAAGTTAATTACTGGGATGAGAAATACGATCTGAATTTGTAAGTTCAGTAATTGGCGTTTTAACACTGCAACGATTTTACAAGGATTTGTTAACTCTTTGTTTAAATTCTTTAGATATTTCGACATCGTTTACACTTACACATTTATAAGTTATACCATTACAATTATTACAATCGTAATATATCTATCAATGGAAAACGCGTAGGAAAGTTTTGTGCAGAATTATTTTCTATAATGTTGTTTATATTTGTAAGTCATAGACGATTATATTTTGTGTCTTTCTTATTACACTTGTGCTCCCATTCCAGAGTGTCGTTGTTTCGATATTGTCGTAGGATTAGATTCGCACATTTATACAAACGATGTAGAAAAAGCTGCATTCTAATTAATTCCGCAATAAAGAAATTCTTTATATTGGCTGCCTTAAAGGAAGAAAAGAAAGACCTTCGTTTTACTGGTTTTACACCAAACATCGGTTCTGAAAGAAAGTTGGCCAAATTCACTTCATTCATCAAGATTTGAGCATAGGACCTCTTGCTTGATGGACTGGATTGTTAAATCTTCAATAATCTAAATTAAGTTTTCTAATGCCGGATGTTTCCCTCTATTTTCTAGATAGTTAGACATACCTTATTCGCTTTTCATAGAAACAAACAAAATGACAAAATAACATTTGATTTGAGCGGAATTTTCAAAAAAGATGAAATAAGAAGTTAAGGTTTTTTGATTAACCAGAAACACAAATTATGTATCGCATATTCATGCTGGTTATATGTATCTTCAACTGTAAATGTAAGTAGGTATAGACATAATTCTTCCCTTCCCGATATATATTCTTTCTTTTCTGATCTGGGAGTATTGTTATTAATGTGGACAATTTATCGTCTCTTTAGACTAAAATTCACTGAAAATAATTTCAATGAATTTCTATAATGCATTGAAAATGCAGAAAAAAATCGAACTTTTCGACACAGCGATCAAGAGAGGTCCCATCAGTATGGTTATCTCTGATCGCCTACCATAGAATTTCTCTGACCGTTGGGTCGAAAAGTTCGATTTTTTTCTGCATTTTCGATGGATTATAGAAATTCATTGAAATTATTTACAGTGAATTTCAGTCTATAGAGACGAGAAATTGTCCACCTACAAGTTTTACTTGGTTTATCCAGTGCCTTATGCCGACAAAGTAAATAAACACCCAATTTGAAAGTTGCAATGAAAAATCTTTCTACCATATCATTCACACTTGCTTTTAATAAAAAGTATTTGTATGCGCAATTGGGTGACCCTATTATCGAAGTTATATTGTTATTAAGGTCAAAAGCATATCCAATTTTATAATTCGCGTACTATACGTATATATGTAATTTTCGTATCAAACGCAGCAAAGACGGAGTTGGCAGACGTGCATTGAGTTTTTAATGCATAAGGTTATATGGTGATAAAAGATAAGAAAGATACTTACTTCATGAATTATTGTTCGAATTTCATTCATCTGGAAATAAAGAAAAAGTTTAATTAGAGATTTTTATAATTAATTTTGGATTTTAATCATCGTTCATTTAATATTTTAATTGTTTTAATAGATCTTGTGATCTGTACTTAATCTTAATATATAAAAACCACGTGTCATTGTGTTCGTACACACTAATCTCCGATTTCAATGAAATTTTGTGAATGTGTATAGTTTGTTCCAGCTTGAAAATAGTATAGCTTTGGAATCGATAGGTGCCGCATTTATATGTAACACAATCAGTGGCGTGACGTGGACTTGGGGCAAGGGGAAGCAATCAGATTATAATTTTACAAAAGCGTTAAATAACCATGTGCTCAAATGTTATTCCAGCGGTTCTAATAAATTATCTTTACCGCTATATAGCTGCTTCTTAAGAACTCCAGGAGTTAATTTTTAAAGAAAATATGTTATTGCAACAGTGAACTGCGTCGATTGGGCGAAGAGAAAGATGTAGCCACGAAACATATATGTGAGCCCGGGCTTGCAACTTTAAGGTTGAAAATCATTGGAGAAACAGAGACGCGTCGCTTCGAAGAATTTTCGGAATCGGATCCGGGACCGGATCATCTAATTTGGACCCGATTCCACGGACCCGTTCCATCGTTCGTTTCGTAATTCAATTCAAAACAAGATGTCGTGAGTTCAACTGATTATTTATTATAGACTTAAGAACTACAAACATAGCTTCAAACTTGGACAAACTTTGGACAAAACCTTTAGCGTGGGACTGAAGTTGCTGGTAAACAAAGTGTCGTTTTTACCAATTGTAACATAAATGAAACATAACAGCAACGCGGCCCAGTTTCACCAACAAATAAATAAAAACAAAGCCAGTCGTCAGGATTTTCCGATTTTGGTTTTGCAAAATTGATAAAGGGGATGATAGAAGGGATGCGCACCTTTACGTTTAATTACCCACATATGCTGAATTTGGTAAAATCGAACCAATATTTGTGTTGTTTACTAGTTTAAAAGAACATTGCAGCAATGGAGAAAAAGATATTTGTTGACAATCTGAAGAAAGAAAATCATTTAAAACGTAAAGTACATTAGCCCAGCAAAACACAGAAGAAAAGGTTATCCAAAGAAGAAAATAAATTTCACCTACAGTATAAAAACTAGAAAAACAAAGGAAACAACTAGAAATAGAAAGTAACAGAAAAGGAAGAAAAACAAAGGAAAAACTAGCGGTGAAGGTCAGCAAAGGTACTACGAAAAACTATTAAAGCGATAAAAAAAACACAAGTTGCAAATGAGAACAATTAGGACGACGAAAATATAACAAAATTGTGCGAAACCACAAACACGGAAGTAGAAGAAGAAATCACAACAGAAATCGAAAAAATATTTCAGGATTCACAGTAGTGTTGCCATACTAAACTTTGATTTTTCACTATATATTTGGAAACTACTCGAGAACACGTCGACGTGGAGACTTCAAATTTTGTACACGGCGTTTTCGAAAAAATTTCAAATACAAATTCAAAAATATACTAAATGGAACTACCCGTTGTTGGTGTTGCCATACAAAGCTTTGATTTTTCACTGTATGCGTAATTATTTTTTTGTTTCGTTCATCATCATATCATATCATACCGTATACATATACATATATTTCGAGAATTGTACACAAGATTCATGGTCTTATATTTAAGTACAATTTATTATAAATTCGGGAAAGAAAAAATAATAATGAAAACTTAACAGTACCTAATCTAAGTACTACTACTAACTTATTTAAAAAAAGAGAAGATACAAATTTAAGATTGTAGTTTAAGAAAAATAAGGAGACAAGAACAAGAGTTAATACAAGTAAAAGGTAAAAACTACCAAGTAAAAATATAGTAAAATGTAGTTTACAACTTGAAAAGTTGAAAACTTAGAAAAGAAAGATTAAGAAAAAGTAGTAGAAATTTACCACAACTGGATAAGGCATAAAAAGCTACGGTCATCAAAGCTTGAAATTACAAATGAGCGTTTTAAATTCGTTGACAGAGGTTACGCGACGTATTTTAGTAGGTAGTGAGTTCCATAGGCGAGAAACCTGGACAAAGTGAGATCCTTCAAAGGTTGATGAATAGAAACGTGGAATTTGTATGATACACCGCCTCTGAGATTGCAATAATTGAATACCGCTATAAAGATACTCAGGCACACCCCTGTGAATGAGATTATGCAGAAACACGAGGGCTTTTCGCTTGAGATATGTGTCCAAGGAACAGCCAACAATCGATGATCTGTAGGGCGTGATATGTGTCGACCTACGTAGGCCGAAGACAAAGCGTACACAATCATTGAAGGCAACTTCAAGTTTTCGTTTGCAAACTGAGTCTAGTTTAGGAAATATTAGGCTTCCTGGGTAAAGTGGGGCATTAGCAGCACCCTAACCAGTCTCAGTCTGAGGTTCAAAGGCAGAATATTGCAGATAGCCACAGTCTTCTTAAACCACCATAGATTTTACCAACTGTAGTCTTAATGTGATCACAGCATTTCAGTCAGGTGTTGAATTTCACTCCCCGATGCTCAATATCCAGGTGCGAGCTATAAAAAGCAATGCATTGGAAATTTCAGATAGGTCATCATTTATTCTAGTAATACAGTCTTCAAGAAGGCCAAGAGGCCTGCTTATGTACAGCTGAAAATCGTCCGCATAAAGATGCAGATTAACGTCATGGACTATATCATTAAGGTCATTTATAAAGAGGCTAAACAGGAGAGGTCCTAATATTGATTCTTGCGGAACTCCACAGGACAATGGCATGAGCGAGGATTCAGTCCCATCAACAATCACCTGTTGAGACCTGTTCGAGAGGAAATGCGATACAAACCTGACGGCAGACGGCGAAAAATAAAAATTCGAAAATAGTTTACGGAGCAGCTTAGCATGCACAACACTGTGAAATGTTTTAGAGAATTCTAGAAGCACCAACACACCAAAATCACCTTTATCCAGAGCCAATCGCAAATCAGAAGAAACCTTGAACAGAACAGTTTCGCAACTGTGTCCTGGAAAAAATGCGAAAAAAAACATTGCCATGCATGTTTGTAGTCGTCCGTTTTATGGAAACAACATGCGTATCGAGTTGCAGAACAACCAATCTAGAAAAGTATGTTTCGTCAACTATCCAACCGAATTTTTAAGCTCGCTAGAATTGTCTGGATTGCCGCCCTACAATCTCCAATTCAAAGTAGGATCGGTCATTATAATGTTGCGAAATATCAACCAAACATGTCTTTGTAATGGCACCCGGCTTTTAAATATCCGATATACGCTAAATTTCATATTAGAAATCTAAATATAAAGCAGTAATAACATAATAATAAAATACACTTACTGAGCTCCACTATTTATTCTTTTGAGGTGAAGAAAACTTATCTAACGGATATTTCTTTTTAATCTTTTTTTCTAAACAAAATGATTGCTTTTGATGATTTTCATTTATTTAGTTGAAGTAAAATTTTTAACACTCTTTTATATTCTCAAAAGCATTTTTCGGATATTGCATTTATCATAATGTGTTTATTCGATCTGATTTAAAATAGACGTATCCGTTATGTACGACATTCATTGTAATTTTTTTTTATTTTATTTTTGTACAAATCAGAATTACAAATAACTTGTTTTCATACTTTAAATTTAATCTAAATCTAGGACACTTGAAAATAGTGCCTCCAAAATCTTTAACAAATTAACAATTTGTGTCGATTAATGGAAAACCAAGTAAAAACGTCAACATGCTTTAATAATAATTTTGATAATATAGGTACTTACATTCTTATTTAGTTAATTCAAAATTTTTTTAAGGATACAATAACCACGATATACAGAGTAACAAGGTATGATCGTCCTGGCAGTCAAGTGCGTGTGACGTCACTCAAATAGATTCTTAAAACGAGAAAATTAAAGTGATAATATTTGTGTAAATTTATTCTACTGGATTCATAAAATGTTGCAAAAAATATCATAAGAGTTTCTTACCATAAATACACATTGAATTTGTTAGTTTAAAACCTCATTTAAGGGAAATAAGTTCGGATCAAAACGAAGTGCCACGAAAGTTTTACCGAAAAAAAAAATGCAAAATAAGACTGAAATACTTGTGATTTGCACTCCTAATTGATTATTTAAGATCTTTTTATTATTTCTGTAGTGAAATTAATTAGTAGTAATCGTAATTTTCTACAATAGAAGGCAAATTTGCAATGCATCATAACGCAGTGTAAAAAGTGGGGTTAGTGGCAAATTAAAATGTGGAATACAATTCTAATAATCTTCCTTCAATTTACCTTTCTATTTAGAAAGTAAAATGGTACTTATTTTAAGACTTTTAAATGGATCCAGTTGAATAAATTTACATAAATATTAGAATTTATATTTTTTACTTTTTAGCAAACGCGTCATGCGAATCGATTAACAGAGAAAATGGCGAATCTATAGTGCCGGATAGTCATACCTTGTTAATATGTAGAGCGTAACAATAACGAAATTTATTTCTTAGTCATACGAAAATAGCTTATCCGTATTTTGTGTCGCCGGGGATAGGGGTGCAACAGTTTTCGTTTATTTCTTCCCAGGCCGTAGCACAAAAAGAAGGCGAGGGGTCGGTATCGTACGCACACACAGACAAAAAATCAAAATAACTTGCAATATTATGCTTGGATGTTCAATCTATTTTGCTCTAGCAACATTATTTCTATGCGTTACAAACGGAATGACTCTAGGGTATAACAATGAGCAAAAGTATCCATAATTTTACCGAATTAATATTTTAAAAAAAGAGAGCGATTCAAAACCTTATTTCTGAATCTTGGTACGTATAATGGTCATAAAATGAGAACCAAGAGAATAAAAGAAAAATTCGTAAGTGGAGTGAACGAGCTAAGAAAAGGGTTAATAAAAGTGAATTACCAAATTTCACAGAAGCTCCAAATCTACGTTGAATTTGAGGAGTGGAAAATGTAAAGAATCAATGAAGATTGACTCGTGAATGATAGGAATGGATTGTATACCAGATTCATTGAATTCGGGTAAATTTCATGTAATACCGTGGAAATTGCACCGTGAGCGGAAAATCTCACTTATTGCATTGCAATATTAAAATGTTTTAAGGATTATGACCTATTTAATTTCCAATATGGCACATGATTTCATTTAGAACAATCAATGCAGCAAACATTCTTTTTTTCAACAGCTTGAACCGACGCGCACCAGAGAACCCTTGGGAAAAGTCTTCAGGCTCAATCAGTCGGTTATTTTTGAACTGAATATCAATTAGTATGCCTTGTGCATACAAAGTGTGTTCTGATTTTATGAAGAATTACTATAAATAGTCAGAAACGATAAACGAATATGTACTTAAGAATATTTAGGTAATATGCACATAAGAACGACGAGAGGTCAATAAGTTGTTAACATACATATGTAGCTGCAGCTCATTGGCTCATTTATTGAACAATAATAACTTTCTTATCACAATAGGAATTACTTATTTTCTGTCATAAATAATCAAATAACATCAGACTGCTTGGGATCGGCTGGGGACGGCATGGCATACCGAAAAGATGAGATTTTTTTTACTTTCTTCGGGTTCAATAATTTCTGTTTTATCTTCTTGGAAATTTCTGAGCGACAACAGAATAATCGTTGACGTTTATTAATTTGTAATTGCTGTTTGCACAAAATATAAATTTTCCGAAAAATTAAAAAAATGCAATATTATGCCATATTAACCATGATCCTATGCGTCATATTTTTTTATTGTTATTTTCTAAAGCCACCCAAATATTTTATTTTCAACCGTCTGCTACCTACCATTGTGCTACTTAAGATCTTATCTTCCAATTCCGGATCAAAAAAAAAAAAAAAAAAAAAACAAAACAAAAAAGGAAATATGCTTGACCTACCAACAATTGTTAAAGCGAAGGGACGCGGTCTATACGCATTACTGACCAAGAATGAATCATCATCTATGCGATCTATCACACCATGTTGATTCATGCGATGTAAAATGCAAATCAATTTTCAAGCCAAATTAGTTTCAGTTGTGACTAATCCTGATTCAAAAATAAAGAGATTAAGGGGAAATATTTTCAAGCAAGCAAATCAATGATGAATATAGAAAATAATATAAAGTTCATACATACCTACTTGCAATTTGCTCAAAACAGTTTGTTGGGCAAATAAAGTTGTAATATTAACAAGAATGTTACAGGAGATGTGAGGATTGTTTTTACCTTCTGGGTCATGAAAAGGTAGTTACTTATAAAACTTTAATTTTACTTTTTCATGTCCGTCTGGTCTTATTTAGAGAGCTGAAATTTTGCACACGGTATTTTAAAAAAATGTGCAGATATAAATTCAAAAATGGGACAAATCAGGTAACCCCTTCGTAGAGTTGCCATACAAAATTTTCGTTTTTCACTATGTGTTCCGGCAAAGCCTGAGAACGCGTCGACGTAGGAAGCTGAAATTGTGTTCTTCATAAAAATATAAATACAATTTCAAAAACGGACTAATTTGGTTACCCCTTTTCGCTGTTACCACACAAAAATCGAGGTTTTTTACGTATAGTGTGAAAACAATTAGTCCTGGATATTTTTATTGTACTACAAAGTTCAGAATATAAAATCCTTTGAAATTGGTTATGATTATTTTTACTGTTCGACGAACCATTCCAGAAATAGATCCGAAACAAATCAACAAATTAACAATAAAACTTTCATATAAGGGTGACGATGTCAATATATATATATAGGGGATCGTAAGAATTGGTTTTAGACCAATTCCAGCTTTTCTCATAATTTTTATTATAATATGCATCTACCATCAATTATAATAAAAATTATCAAAATTCATAATAATTAGAGATATGCGTGTATGTAATTTAAATGTACTACGCAAATTTTCTACATTTGGCTTTGAAAAATTATCTGTCATCAATTGTCTCGTCAGTCCTGTAGAGATTTGATTTCTGAGCAGGTTCAGCTAAACAGGGTGTCTAGTCTTGGATGTTACACGGGGAGGCTATGGATAGGTTATGTTTAGACAATTCTAAAGATTCCGAGATAACGAGACTTAAAGTTATTTGGGTATGTTTTTATAGATCACCCTGTAAATTTAAAATTTATTAGATAGATAATCGTTCGATATTTTTCCTCCGCCTCGCCGTTTTTTTTATCAAAAACAATGTCATCAATACCAATTTTTCATACTGGATTTAAGAAGCCCAAAAGCTTCGATTTCTGTGTTCTTTGCATTTTCTAAACATATCCAGCGAAAAAGTTCAATAAATAGAAGAAAGTAGGCAATTATCTTTCGGAACAGAGATTTTTAAGCCATTTTCAATGGATACTTAACATATTTGAAATCTTCATCAGAAATCATTCGGATTACCAGCCCACCTATACAATTTTTGATTGCGTTTAACTTGTTTGGTTTCCAGGATGATTGGATTTAGTCATGGCCACATTCTCCTCTTTTGGATCCGATACTACCTTTGTTAGTTAGATTTTGTAATCTTTAGTAGATTAATGAATAAATTATTAAGTATTACTTATAACAAAGTCCTACTAAATAGTCAATTTTGTTCCAAATGACTGTCTTAGATATGTTGCAATAATGCTAAAATTAAACGATGCGACTTGTAAGCAAGATTTTGATCTACATAGAACTAGGCTTACCATTTTGTTAATTTCCTTTATAAAGCTTGAATGTTTAAAGGAATTTCAGTTCCATCATCGAATTAAGGCATTGTCGATATAGGACGGACAAGTGGGAGAAATACTCGTAATACTGTTAAATAATTCACTAAACGTAGTAGGTAATCATCAGAATTGAAGAATACATGAGAAATGACAAACGGCTTTATGTATTAGCGCTTATCTAATTACCATAATTAATTCTATGCTTGTAGGCATTTTAAGTAAGTGCATCAATGGCATGTATTCTGTTAGTCTATATTCCTCCATATACCATCCAGCCAGCACTATTTTGAAATTTATGCGGGCATGCATAGTTTTAAGCAGAAATCAGGAGCAGGTATTTGGCGATTCCTGTGACTTAAGATATGCGAAAGTTGAGCTTTATATAAATGTATGCGAAGCAACATTATTTTCTAGTAACAATCTTTTAGGAGCTAATAGGCATTTTCTTAATTAAAACAATTAGGCTCTGATTTTCCACTTATAAGGCTAGTGGAATCTTTCGGTCGTGGATGCAGATGGTCGAGCGATGTCAGATCTTGTAGGCGAAATTACAGTTGAAATCAAAAAACAGTAAAATGGTTACGAACTTGCATAAAAGTTCCCTGTAACTCCACCGGATCTCTGAATATCTTTATTACCCCTGGTCTAGCTCTCCTCCAATATTCATAAATTAATTTAGTTATAAGTGTAGCTGAGGTTATTGCTGCTATTAATGCCATAATTCGGAGATAGTATATGAGACCCTAGGTTCGGATGATATTATAACCGGTTTCTTTTACTGCCTCACAACTAAATAAACAGATAACGCATTCCAATACATCAAATTTAAGCAAAATAAAGGCCATAAAGTGAGTTTTTTTTCTTCCTAACAGCATATGACCCATAATCAAAAAGTGTTCTTACACGGAGAGAAAAATAAAAGTTCATTACAAACGCACGTCGCATTTAAAATGCATATTCGATTGAATTCGTTTCATTCAACTACTTTTCTATCAAAGTAAACGCAAACATATTGAAATTGAAAGATTTTCCAAAAACGAATAAACGTCTGTGCGCTTAAAAAAGGCTTTCATTAACCTGTCTGTTGTTCGTTTTGAAAGCAAAACGCCTTCACTTTGATCTTCAACAGAGTTAATTTAGTATTATTTTGGTAGCTTTACTTCAGTTCGTTCACACTTCGAGTCACGAGTCTGCTTTTCGCAACTTAAAGGTTTTCTTTTAATTTTGGTATTTCGCCTATGTTCACTCATTTGAATACCTTTCTCGAAGCTGAATTTGGAATTGTGTACTTTAACAAAGCGCACACTGTCGAAATTTTTCCTAGTTATCATAAGAATTATAGCAAAATTGAAATTGTGGCAGAAACAGAACTTGGTTCAGTTGTAAGTATGTAGGTGATTTTTTTGAAGTTAGATATTAAATAATATTGTGTATTTCTTCGTTAAAAAATTACAGCCAGATATTCGAACTGATTATAGCGGCTCTGCCTCATCATCAACTTCTTCGTCATAAATATATTTTTAGTGAAAGATTTATACAGAAGTATATAGGTATAATGTACATAAGCTTGATAAATGAAATTTTTATCATAATTAAACAAGTTTTCAATTATATCTCGAAAATTTTAAATTTGTTTAAAAGTTTATATTGTTGAATTGAACGCAGGTTTGTTTTATGTGAATAAACGTTTCAATTTTGAACGTAAATGAATTTCAATTTGCATGAGAAAAATGTTCCATTTTTTGAATGTTTGAAATGAACGCAAGGTTGTTTGATGTGAATATTTTTACAATCAGGATATATGCGTTCAATACGAACATTTACAAATTGTTAAAACAAACGTTAGGCGCCATTGGCGCCGTTTTAAATTCGAAATCGTTTGGTTTAAACAATGATTTCGTTCAATTTGGCATATTCATTTTTCTCCGTGATACAAGCTATTTATAGCGGGGTCATTCCAATATCAAATCAACCAAAAACACACAAAATGTGACATAATCATCACCAATTTTGTTTGTGAAAATAAATTTACGAATTAAAAATTTTCACTCTACAAATGCGTATTTCGCGAGTTAATTCGTTAATTTGTTTTCATAAACCCTCGAAGTATGTAAAATGTCAACAAAATTGGTGATGGTCATGTCACACTTTCTGTGATTTTTGGTCGATTTGCTATGGAATGACCCTTGAACAAATCCCTTTCATTGAAAAAAACAAAAAAATCAACGAAACCTCCTATCTAAGCCCGCTCGGGTAACTACATCTGAAGAAAAGGAATACAAAAACAAAAAACAAAAAAAAATATTTATTTTCATATATAACATATAAAAGTTGGGATATATCTATACAGGGTGTCCCGTAAGTGGTGTAATATCCGAAGACGAAGACTACGGATAGGTTATGCTTAGACGAGCAAAAAATTGTAGGGTTGGGGAAGGACGGGAATCTAAACGGTTTCTATGATAACAGGACGTTAAGATAATGCGGTATGTTTTTATAGATCACCCTGTAACTTCTGAATGTTATAAACTATGATGATGATTTGAACTTTGGTAGATAGGTAATCGTTGGACCATTCCAATGGTCTATACATTTGTTGTCTCCGTTTTTGAAGTTATGGCTCAACAAAGTTAAGATTTCGGAATTTTTACTTGTTTTTTTTTTAAATAACTACTATTTTTCTACAACAAAACGTCACTAACACCAATTTTTCATATTGGATTTAAGAAGCCCAAAAGCTGAGCTTTAAAATGACCTATAACACTCTATACCCAAAATGTAACCCTTTCTGCGTTTTTTGCACTTTTTCTTATAGCGAAAATGTCTCACAAGACAAAAAGGTCGTTTCCAAAAGATAATTGCCTACTTTGTGGCACTTTTTCAGGCATTTTCGCTAGATATGCTTAAGAAAAAGTTCAAAAAATGCAGAAAGGGTTAGATTTTGGGTACAGAGTGCGATAGGTCATTTTAAAGCGAAGTTTTTGCGCTTTTCAAATTCAATAAGAGAAGTTGGTATTGTTGACGTGTTTTTTGTTAAAAATAGTTAAATAAAATAAAAACTAGCAAGACTTCCGAAATTTTAACTTTATTGAGCCATAACGGAGTGGAGAAGGGAAAATATTTATAAGCCATTGGAAAGGTCCAACGCTTATCAATCTATCAAAGTTTAAATCATCATCATAGGGTGTAACGTTCAGAAGTTACAGAGTGATCTATAAAAACATACCAAAATATCTTACAGTCCCGTTATCTCGGAAACCATTAGGATTACACCCCCCCCCCCCTCCCCCTCCAATACAATCTTTTGCTGCTTTAAGCATGACCTTCGGATATTACACCACTTACGGGACACCCAGTATAAACAATACATATCCCTTCACACTCTACAATATGGAAAATTCAGATTACGGGCAGTAAGTATCTTTTTCTCCCAAAAGCCATTGAAAAATTTCAATACTCGTAACAGTAATTTTTTATTATAATGGAGTTGATTTTTCTGACGAGCTGCAACTGCGAAACTACTTTACTTAAGGTAAATTAAGATATTCGTAACTCCAGATACATATCTATTTGAATACTGCTTGACTGATTAAAAGTTTCGATAAATTTACTCTAAACTTAATTAGTTAATCACTTTCGGTCATGCTGTGCTGATTAGGAGTTTTCTTTTAGATCGACCTTGGCAAATAAGAATTAGGAAAATAATGACTCCTTATGATAATAATGAATGAGAAGAAAACGAAAAAAAAAACTCCGAAAAAATCACGTTTCTTGTATGGGGGCCCCGTTTAATTTTTAATTTAATTTTATTTTTATTATTTGCTGTTATAGCGGCAATAGAAATACAAACTCTGTGAAAATATCAACTGTCTATCTATTACGGCTCATGAGATACAGCCTGATGATAGACAGACAAACGGACGGACGGAAGAATGGACATCGGAGGCTTAGTAATAGGGTTCCCGTTTTTACCCCTTGGGTACGGAACTCTAAAAATACTAAATGTTGCGTTCTATGACTGCATCCGATTTGTTTACTTACGAATTCAGATGATACTGTCATATCTCTCCTTTCCGACAGATTGTTCTCGGGTGCTTTCTCGGTAAAAACTCCGATCAAAGGAGCGTTGATTTTTCTGAGTAAGCTCCTATATATAATCAAACTTGTATTTATCTATGTACATATGTCGCGTTTTCTGCTTATAATAGATAATATTTAAAACTGCGTGTTTTAAGTACACTGTTAAAAAATTTTATCATCTTATATCTGGCATCTGCTGTATGTTATATGGACTAGTTTACTACTAGGGTATAACGTACCGACTCGAACAGCTTTTCAAAAAAAATTCAAACAACTAGTCCGCCTTTTATTAGCTTAAAGACACTTAATTTAACAAAATCTACACTTCTTGGTAAAAATACAATTAGTAATTGGATGGTTTTTTTTATACTTTGCATAGTTAATTTCCATTAAACCAATTGTCAAATAATCGGAGATAATAAATATGTAAAATAGAGGAGCATTAACAAAATTACACATGCGCGTATTTGTGATTTTCGTACATACATTTTCGGCCCATGAAAAAACTCAAATAGATCACTTTCTTTACGAACCATTTTTTCGATAGAAAAAGTAACTTTTTTATAAATTTTAATTGTTACATTTAGCTTAGATTACTAAGGACTATCGGTTAAATCTCTTAAGTCAGGAACTGATAATATTTTTTTTTAGATAAGTACGTGCTAACTCAACCCTCATAAAAGCACTTCCTTGTCGAGGGGGATTAGGCAGGGTAATGAGATTAATTTCAGTAAAGCCCCTATTTTAAAAGATTGAAGACTTCCTCCTACTCATCACCAGATTACCATATAAAAAGCGAAATCGTGGTTGTCATAACAAAACACTTCTCCCGAATGAAATTCAACACTCAGTCTGAGTGGTGTGTCAATTTGGTAGCAGTGAACGCGGCGCTGGTACGGTGTAATTATTTCTTCAGTATTTTACGATAATTTCCCAAAACAAACTCTTTTGGTATATCGAATAGTCCGCACTTCACAGTCATAATGAGAAGATGATAATGCCAGAGCACTCGTACGAGCAGAGCATCTGCATTAATTGCTCTTAAATTCTTTCTAATAGCTCCATTTACATCTTAAGTAGTGGCAGCGCGGTGAATTCTGATTCTTCCCCTTCTTTCTACAGTTGATTTTATCGTTGATTTATCTGATCACATTCTGACCACAGACTGTTTTGTGAAATTGTTGATGGTGGACGAGCGTAAGAAATCAGTCATTAAAATATTGAATGATATAAATTCTTAAAAGTTATCGTTTTTCATACATAATCCAAATATATAATAGCAAAAGAAAAGCGAGGCATAGGGCTTTGGGGCTCAATGTTGTAATGTACACTGAGAAGCAACTTCTGATGAATTTTTCAAGCGTTGGCCATGCCTCTAACTCTAGGACCTTTATAGGGGAATGTGGTTAAGTTTAGCGATCTTTTCCGTAAAAGTACTCCGAACATTGAATATATGCATCAGACTGATGTGAAGTAAAAACTTAATGAAGTTCGCATAGATATGCACTGTTTCAACCTCGCAGTTATGGCATTCAACATATGGTGTACTGAGAAAGTGTACATTTAGCCAAAAAAAAGCCAGGTGCAGTAACATTGCTGGTAACTAGTTTCGGGGAGGTATATATAAGAGCTGGTTACCAGTTTGATAAACAGCTTGAATATCATCGGTTTGAAAAACCAGAACATAAATTAACTATATATAGCTGTTAGTCACTGGTAGACCAACATAATAACAGATGGAAACATCATATCACGAAAGCATGATAAATGGATCAATGCAATATTTCGTTTAAAAACAAGCAACGCGTAAATGCAGAAAAATCATAGTTGTACGAAGTGGCATATATAAGAGTTCAGGGGCCCATCCGCGAAATTTTTAAGGGCATCTTTCTAACATACATTTAGAAATAGAAGTCACAATTTGTAACTCCTCAGGTATAGTCGATACTGTAGTTTATAGTACACAAAAAATTTAAAATTGAGAGCAAAAATTGTGGAATAGATATTTCTAGTTAAGTGTGGACATATACATGTGTTAATATATTACATATATATATATGTATTATACGTATATCTTAATCCTTTCTGGTGAAAAAATAAATAAGGGGTAAATTTGGTATTTATTATAAAAAAAAATTCTTATATCTGATAGATGTGGCTTGAGTTTTATCAAAAACGGTTAAATAGATCTTGAGATATCTTGTTTGAAAAACGTAGTTTCGGGAAAACCACAAAAGAAAAAAAGAACTACTCCCTGCCGCGCTCATTTCTATAATTGCTATAACTTCGGAGATAATTTGAATTTTAAATGGTTAAACGCTTAAAACAATCTTCAAAGTATAAACCATTTATCTAGCAAGCAAAAACAAATATATTTAGATATTTTGGAAATCTCAATCTCTGGGTCACGGCACCCGGTTGATTTAGCGCAACTCCACGCCGAGAGCCAATCCTCTAAGCATACATTAATAAGCGACCATCCCTCAAATTCACGGACGCAGTATGCAATTATAACACAAGAACAAACTACTCTTGTTCAGTCCTCACACAAATATTTCGCATCCCACGATGAATTTCCTGCCAATAATTCCGGCACACAGAATTCTCCCGATGTACCTCCTGCCACATATCTCATTCGCAATATTCTAAAATTATAAATTAAAATGGAATCACAAAGTGTCAGATCTTGGACTAACAAAATATAAAACACTTATTTGAAACACTAATCCAACAACAACATTCCGGTGATTTTTCCAGCCAAATTAGGAAACATCCGCTAAAAACCCTTGGGAGGCTCAGTTCACCTAAAAGCAATCGAAGTTAATAAATGAAATAAATAAATCAATACACAAATGCACAAAAGCATACGTACCTTCTAATATTTACAATTGTCGATGACATCAAGTGACATTACGTCAACCAGCTGTCTGTGGTACATTCCGACATCGCATCAATCGTTGCTAGAGCAACATCAAGAGGTGAGAAAACATAACTGGTTACAGCGACTATATAAAGCCGATGAATTTCAGTAGATGTCACCATTCTTTTGGCAGAGTTGATCTGTATCAGAGCTAATCTGAGTAATATAGTAGATAATTCTGGTCACGGATAACCTGAATTTCCTATCCTATCATACAGAAGATAATTCTGATCAGGGATAACCTGAGCATCTTATCATACAGAAGATAATTCTAATCAGGGATAACCTGAGCTTCTTATCCTTTTACACAGAAGATAATTCTGATCAGGGATGACCTGAGTGTCTGATTTTTCAAACAAAGCATTTTACTACCCTGGTGCCCTCACGCATCATCACAGAAAATAATTCTGATCAGGGATAACCTGAGTGTCTGATTTTTCTAACAAATCATTTTACTACCCTGGTGCCCTCACGCATCATCACAGAAAATAATTCTGATCAGGGATAACCTTAGTCTCTGATTTTTCTACAAATCATTTGACTACCTGGTGCCCTCACGCATCATCACAGAAAATAATTCTGATCAGAGATAATCTGAGTGTCTGAAATTGTCTACAGGAATATTTTTACTCCCTTTGTGCCCTCACGCACCAAGAAGGCATTTTATCAATTACTACATATTGATATTTAATTTGATGACAGTTGCTCAGATCTTCTTCTTATTTTCTGAATTGTACTAGTTTGTAGGTTAATTTTATATTGAACTGATTTGTGATATTATGTTAAGTGAAATTGAATTTTTTTTTTAATAAAATTTTATATTTGAATTTTAAAAACTGAGTTGTCCATCAGAAACCGGCACTACCTCCCTTACGTTCGAGACTAGATCTTACAACTCTGTTCAGAGAAGAATGTTCGCTCAAGTTATGCAGACCCAGACAATCTCTCTCTGCCCACATATGGGCTACCAAAACCACCACGATGCTCCCACAAAGGGGCCTTCCCAAGTTGAGGCGAATATTGCTACTAAGTGCAGCTCTATTCGGGGCCCCTCAACCCCGTAGTACCAAGTTAGCAATGTCCCAAGTGGTATGGCTTCGTATAACATGATCATATGATCATGAGTACTCCCAGTGTACCTTCATGCAGATCCTTAAACGTTACTGGTACCTCCGTTCGAACTTAATCATATTAGCACTTATATAAGTGACAGCAGTGGACCACGAGAAGGTTATGATCCGCCCTTTAGGCTAGGAGAGGCTTGAGACTACAGCCAGTAGTGCTATAGCATCCCAAGGTACAAATACCAGGCGTGAATACTAGGTCATGTATGCGTTAGGATTCACTAGCTACACGCACATTCATCAGTAATCAGATGTCAATGTCCTGTCAACACACGAAGCATATATGGCTTTTCACATCCAGTTATTCTCCCCTGGCAGCTCTGCGCTTCACTAACGCTTTCCACCGCCGTCTGTACAGAAAGTTCCTTGTGATTTTACGTGAGCACCTGCCAAGTATGGCTTAATCTCACGGCATTCTTCATGCTTCATTGTAATGGACAATCAAGTTCCTCATGTCGTAACAATGAGTACCAGTATGCCAAAAGAGCATGACATGACATCAACTTACTGGTAGAAGCGAGACCTATCCAATCTCTGCCGATCTAGGGTCAGGGCACCCTTCACCACAGTCACTACGATGCTCCCATAAAGGGGCCATCCCAAGTTGAGGTGGATAAAACCTTGTTATCCATGATCAACGGACCATGAATACTCCCAGTTTCATACCTTCATGCAAGATATTCTTTTTTAAGCGGTAAGGGTGACTTCGTTCGGGCCTAGATCTTATTAGCAACGTCTAAAAGAATTGTACTTGTGGAGGTTAATGCCTTAGACACACAGCACTCTTAATGAAGAAATAACTAACGACTCATTAGTCTATAATGATTTATTATAAACTGCGGACACACAGCCATTTCTTTAATTAAGTTGAGCTGTCAAACTGGTTTTAATAAACTTATCACCTTAAAGAAGCAATATGAATCGAATTAACGCGATAAACTTTGTTTTCATTTATTTTATTTTCGAATTTAACAATTAACAAATGAGAAAAACATTATATTAAAAAAATATTACTAATATAATTTGTGATTTGCATTTCTTTGCATTTCTTCTTCTTATTTTTCAAATCGGAGCGGAGCGGAGCTCCAGATTTACATTATATGTCAAATCTAGCACATTTTTCCTCATTATAGCTATAATGAAGGAGGAAAACACTTCATTAATGCACTTCATTATCATCTGATTTTCGAGCTATAATGACATATACTATTTGACACACGGCATTTTAATGAATAGTTAGCACAAATGATTCATTAGTTCGTGCTGTGTGTCTAGGGTATAAGTGTTGCCCAATTCAGTCTGGATAGGCTTCGAGATTCACCATTTGGATCTTATAGCTGACCATGCATACTAACCATATAAGCACTATTAACCTACATACCTGATTTCCCTTATTCATCAACTTATTCATCAACTAAGGCATCCTTTTGCCCCCTGCCCAAGAGGCTATGTCTGTCTTTCTCCTCTCACTTCTCTCACAACTATGTCTGAGATTTTATTATTCTGACTTACATGAGCACATAACTTCATTGCATCTGCCGTCTGTACAGTTCGAATTAAAGAAAGAAACCCCGGAGCTGAGCGAGGCTTAGCACAAATAACCCTCCTTACTCTAACCATTTTAATGCCAGGTGCCGAAATGGTGGCAGTGAAATACTATCAAGCTCACTATGACCGATGGAAAAACCTGCAATGTACTTACAAGTAATTCCTCATTACAAGCGCGCTCGCATCTTTGTGTAGCAAGGCCCACATATATGAATGATATTGGTGCAGCACAAAGTAGAACGGTAAATGAAGATAGCTTGGATGTTGGAATATCCACAGAGTACTCATACACGTTATATAAATGTACGCCATCAAATATAGCTTATAGAGCAGCTGACAAAAGAATCTACGGAGGCGAGAAATAAAGATGTGAAGACATTTAGGTAACGGAACACGCGTAAAATGTTCAGAATACCCATAATTCAAGATTGGTTAAATAGATTATATTAAGCCCAGATCGTTTAATATAACAAATAAGTGGCCAATACCGAAAAAATCAAATTCCTGTTTGAAATAAAGAAGTTCTAAGTTTTTTTTCTAGATTTTGTGCAAAAATTTCAAAATTTCAAAATTTCAAATTTTTTGGAAAATATTAATTTTTTTGAAGAAAGTATGTTTTATTTATAAACATGTTGTAATATGTATAACCAAAACTCAAATATTTTATTTTTGACTTCTTCTCCCATACTAGAGAAACCACTGGCGGTGGTTGTGATAATGAAAAACAATTTGATTCTTACGAATTGGATTGCAGAGAAACTATGGTTAAATTTCAAGTATCATATATGCAATATTCTCACAAAGTGCTGAAATAAAGGTATGAGCACCACCTCTTAAGTCTAACACAAATGAAAATAACAGTAGCCTTGCGCATGGCGATTTTTGTTTTTTTTAATTTGGTCGCGAGTATGTACTTTGTTCGGACTAGTAAATATATTTAAATGAAAACTAGGTTGGCAGCTGATATGCACAGCATAAACGGTTTGAGGAAACTTCCGCACGTTTATTCAGAAATACAAAGATCTATCAAGATTCAAGAATATAGGATATGAGTATTATAAACTGTAATCAAAATAAAGTAAGAGGAAATTTAAAATAGGCGATGTGGTTTATAAGAAAAATGATCTATTGTCCCAAACATTAACACATTTTTCAGCAAAGCTATTGCTTAAGTTTGTTCAGTGAACAATAAAATATAAACTATCGGAGGATAACAAATTCTTGTTAGTTGTTCTTGTTCTTTGCTAGGTTATGAAGCGAATAACTATATAAAATGCAGGTTTAGTCTTAGTGCAGAGCTCATTTAGCAGTCATTTCAAATAAAACAAATTTCTGGCTTTTGCTCTGTAAGTAACTGTTTGAAGTTTCACTTTTATGTAATGGTAAGCTATACATATAGATAAACTTAAAATAAATTGATACAAAATCGAATTTACTATAAACTACGGTCCAAGATTTATACCCTAGATAAAAATTAAATAAAGTGAAAACCAAAAGTTTTGTACGGCAACACTAAGAAGGTAATATTTCGGTATGAACAAAATACTAGAAGTTCTTGTTAATGATATTAAAAAAATCGAAGAGGATGGGTTAGAATATTAGAATTGGAGATACAAAAAAAAAATATTTGGGTCTAATTTTGTTCACTCATGGAAATCATAAACTGGGTGGGTTTTTGGAAAATTTCAGTTCAGCTGAATATTTATGCCGGTTTTTCGACTATAAGAGAAATCAAATGCTAGAATATAATACAGATATAAATTTCGTAAGAGCTCCAAATACTTAAACATGACAGATGAATAAAAGCGAATTGTATTTTAAATAAATTGAACAATTTTCATGGATATATACCTGGTATGCCTCGGTGTAGTGCTCATGACTCGAGTATTACATTAAGAATGAAATCGTAATATTTTGCTACATACATAAATCAGCAGTGTGAAAAACTACAAAAATACCTTTGATTTGAATTTAGTTTACCTGAGCTTCGAAAAAAATTTGAAAAAGCTCCAGGGGTATTTTTTTAAATGTCAACCTAGACAGAAATAATGTGATCTGGAATCTGCTAATATCACGTATAGAGATATGCAGGTTAAGTTGCGCTCCGAGTATCTCTGACCTCCAAATTAATTATTTGCGCAAGATTTTTTGACAAGGTTTTATTGGATATTCCTTAAGACCAAAGCATCATTTTATTAAACATTATCCTAACCTTATTATACAATTCGGACCACTATCCCTCTTTTGGATATTACCTTTTGAAAGACAATATCAACTTTGTAAAAAAATTGCTAAACATAATAAAAATTTTCGGAATGTTGTTAGATTCTTAGGTCAAAGGCTTGATTTATTACAACTATCTCTGCCATCTCTCAACCTCTGTAGGTTGTCAAACAAAATACATTGTTAAGGAACACAGGAGCTCAGTACTTCTGAACTAAATGCGAAAATGAATGAATTACAAAAATGTAACCTTTCGAGGCTCGGAATACCAACTGACCAACTTTAGGAAATAAACCCCACTTCTTCTAAAATTTACGATGCAATCCCAGGTACGTTTACAATCATTTTATTAAATTACTAAGAGGAGCCCGCCGGCGTTGCCGGGTGATAATATAGATGTATAGATGTAAGGGTGGGGTGGTTAAAGATACATAATATCTAAGCTATCATCTGACTCGATCGCGCGATTCCGTACTCTAGGGTTTCACTGTGTGTGTGTGTTTGTGTGGGTTGCTTGTACGTGCATGCATATTTTTTTGTGTGCGTGCTTATGTTCCCCCATGTATGGGGGAGTGTAGCTCTCTACTTCGTCGCGTTTAACAAATATGGAATCACAAAGCTTTTCTACTTATAAAAATCTGACGAATCTCACAAGCTCGTAAAATTATCTCTATTATTACAAAATCCCACATACATTCCATACAAAACCGATCACCTTGGAACCCGACCATCTCCGATTTGGATGACACTTTCCCCAAATAGCTCACCCACATTTTTTGTTTGTTTCCCGTACCATGGCTCACTCACTGTAAAACATATATTGACAACGGAGCAACCGATTTTTCTGATTCAAATGTCAAATGAAGTTTAAAAGCATAACAAATTATAGCAGCACCGAACGAACAAAAAATTGTTGTTAATAATAGTATGGTTTTTTATAAACAGTATATTATTTACTATTGAACTATTGAAGACTTCTAGCATTTTTTTTGTATTTTAATTTTGAATCTAGAAGCCTTATCTATCTATGTACAAAAAATTGCGATGGCGTTGGCTTCGTTTTTCAGATATGAATTTATAAATTTACCATTAACTTACCCAAAGAGTTTGTAGTTTTACCAACGGATTTTCTGCGGAATTCAAATTGATAGTGTCAGATGACAGAAGCGACGGTTAACCAATCTCGTAAAAGTTGTTAGATTAATAACCGTTTTATAAATATAAACGATAAAAACCAATACCTCTTAACGGTGTATAAAATACATACATCTATAAAATAGAGAAACATAATATGTACTATATAAGCTAAATATTCTGACCACAGTCCGAGTCGACAATGCACTTTCTTTTCAAGTAATACAATTAAATGAACTACTATCAACCATTTATACACTCTACAGTTTTTCCTTTCACTGATAAAGATATATTTCTCAGAGTAGTATTGTAGTTGGAATATAACCCACACTTTTTTTGTTTGTTTATTTGTTATCAGTGTTCATTTGAAAGTGATTAATTAGTTTTATAACTATTCTTATTTTAATATTTTTTTGATTTCTTTTGCAGTTGTATGTGGGCTAAAAGTAGAGACAAACATTAAAAAAATATTATTTAAGAATGTGCCCTAACCACAAAGATCTTTTTAATATTTTTCTAGGTAGGCATATCTCCTCTGTGTTAAATAATTATAATAATTTTAGAATGTAACTTTTAGCAATATAGAGATTTAAACTAGACCTTTAGGTCTCAGTCAAAGAATACTTGTCACCTAATAAAATAACTATGTTCGCCTCATTTAAAAACAAATAAAAGAATGCATCCGAACAGAAACTTAGTTTATTAGGTAAAAGAGCTCATGTACGAATATTTCGAAAATCTTTTTGAAGTTGACTGAAATTGTTTGTTTGCTCTTCAATTTATATTACATAATCTTGATTAACAATAATATTTTTTATTTAACCTGGACTTGGATATCATACAGTAAAAAATTTGCAACATTTTTTTCCGCAAAGCTTAAGTATTTTTCGATAAGATTAGGGAATATTCGGTAAAATGTAGGTTTTTTTCCAGTAATTTTTAGGTAATATTCCCTAAATTTTAGGGAATGTCTTACCATTTTTACAGTGCACCTCAAATATTTTTATTTCATACAAATTGTTTGTTGTTCTTTGATAACAAGTTATATCTAAAATTCTTTTAAATTAAATTCCCGTAATAATAATAATAAGTGTAGTATTTTAAAATTCCTTCCAGATTTGCAAGCATTTCAATACATTATAAAATCAAAACCAGTCATTAAAGACATAAAGACGTGTTTTTTTTTACGTTTTCTTTAAAATAAGAGACTTGATTTTTAAATTTGAATAGCGATACATAACAAATATAAAACTGCTTTTTAATTTTACATGTTTCAAAAACAAATATTAAATATAAAAGTTCAAATTTCAACGAAAAACCTGTGTTTTAAAATTATGATCTATACGTTTGGCACCTTCATTTACCACAATGTGATACAATTTTTTTTCTTAGTGTACTGTGGAGATTCCGTGATATGTAATGATTATTAATACTTGTATATGTATAAAACTGTTAGCCATAATCCCGTAGAAATAAGTATTATAACTCCTGGTAAAAGACTGTCGTTAATTTGTCGGTGTTTTCTGTCATCACTCCGTTTTGCATAAATTAGCAGTCCTCTGTTGGACCTATGTGCTCAGAATATTCCAGAATAAATCCGACAACTTAGTCTTTCAATGTTCCTTTTACGACAAATAGGACACAATGTCGGTATTCAGGCAAGTTTCAAATATCACGAATATCACGTAAATCATTACATTTTTTAATAATAGTAGAATTAAAGAGGATTATGGACTTTTCAATTTCAATAGAAAAGAAGGATGTTGATACATATACAATTTCTGCGATCAAATTAAAATACCGCTTTTAGATAGGGAATCTGCTAACTTTAATGTGATAAAAAATATTCCAAGCAAAATTTAACCACCTATTAAATTATTGGTAGAAGTTAATTGGCATTAAAATACATCAAGCACAGTTTGAAGATTTCTACAAAATTTTGAAAAATGTATATTTATTAAAATTACAGCTTAAAAATAGCAAAAGTTATCAAAGAACTAGGAAAGAAGTTATGATTGGTATAAAACCAGTTTTATGGATTCTTTAAATCGGTAGCTGTTTTTAGCATTTCTTTTTAGAATACCTACCTAAAAAATCGGAATTTTTGTTTAACCGACTTGATCCATTTTTGAAATTATAACTCAAATTGCAATGTAATTACTGAGCACATATATTTCAGTTCTTTGTTTAAGCAGATATTCAAATATACCGACAAAATCGAAAAATTTTTGTATACAAACCCTAAAATTGTATTCCCCAATTAGATCTATTGTGATATTGGGGTATGACCACCTGAATCGATACAACGCAAATTAATTTATACTTCTTTGTTGTGGCTTCAATCCAATTATTATAAAAGGTCTGTGAGGGCAATTGCGCTGTATGTTGGTGAAGAGATTTCGGTAAAATAACCATCCCGGGAAGAAAACTTTTCATGAACTCTTAAAAATACTTGTAAGATAATTTCCGTTCAGAGTGTATCAACACAAAAAATTTGAGATCCACGAGACTGTTTTCTGAAACCTTTTAGGGGAGATACCCTTATGAAAAATTAATTTACTCAAGACAAACGAGAAATTATTGTCGCGGATCGGAGATGCTACAAACAAACTTAGGGATGTTGTAAGGTGGCCGAATGTCAAAAGACGATTTAGATGGAGGGAAGTGGCGTACATTAGTAATAATGGAGGACATATTGCATATTTTTTAAATTCTTAATACTTATATTAAATAAAGTGGTGTAATAAATTTGTTGTTGTATACTCATCTGCATTTTTCATTTGCATAATGATTTCATCATGCAACAATTTCTGAGAAGTTTTCTTCGAATGATTTTTGAATTACGTGTGAGTATGCACAATAAATGGTATTAACGCTAATAACAGTATATTCCATTATACGTCTAATGCACCGTAAATATCAAACGTATCGGAACCGGGTATGCATGGGAGGGCATTTTGTTAGCTATTACAGGAAATTGTTTCAAGTCGAAACGTTACCGATCACAAGAGATACAACTAAAAAGGTTTGGACATAAAGGTATGGATATACAGACAGACGGACCGGTGGAAAAAGAACGGATATGCAAAACTTAAAACGCCTTTTAATTTAATGGTGTTTAATCAGCCACCGCTCCTAACAGAAAATTAAAAGAAATAAAATCTTGATATATGAGTTGTCAACAAAAGTATACATATGAGCTTAAGTAAATAAAAGTATTCACCAGTTTGTATAACTTTTTGATTATTCATATTTAAAAAAAAAAAAAAATCGAATTTGAAAGATATGTGAGGTGTGTTTGGATCGATTGCCAATTTACCGACCCATCATAGACACAGATTTCTACGATAAAAACAATTGAAGGGGTTTTTACGAAAATACGAAACCGTAAATAATACAAGGAAATGGAAAATATAAATTAGAAGATTATATAAAGCTCGCGGAGCTACACACACTGAAAAATATTTGAAAAACTTCATCCTCCCTTTTGAGCTTCATCTGTCTTCATACGAGCAGACTGAGAAAACTGGTCTTTAGGATATGTAGAATTAACACCCAGCTCTCGTCCGAAGCGCTCTTTTACCATAGCCAAAGGAATCTTTGCGGAAGATGACTCATATGCTTCTGAAAGCGCAGCAGAATTTTCATTCTTTAGTAGGTAGTCAGTTGAAGTGTGCAGTTAATTAAGACTTTCTAATTATATAATATAACAATATTGCTATTTTTGGTTACCAAAAATATGCCCTTGTAGTTCGTATAGATTGAAAATTAAAAGGAGCGCATTCAGCATAAAACTGAAATTTTTAGTAAAGCCGTTATCTTGATTTCCTCTTCATTCCCTAGAAGCGCTCCAAGAGTGCTACCCTACAAGCTCTCCAAGAGTGCCACCCTACAAGCGCTGCAAGAGCGCTTCCCAAGAATGTAGAACTGAGGGCTTCCCTCTGCGGACATGCTCACGTTAAAATCATATGAACAAGGATACTGTGGGGAAGCTTCCAAAAAAGCGCGCTTGCATTCGTCTTTGAGCGCTTCAAATTCCCGTTGGGACTTTTCTCTCCACCACAATCTTGACTAAATTAGTCTATATACATATATCAATCGATGCGCCATGACGTTTTCTTATATTCAACATTACATATGTACTTTAACTAGCTCTTATATCCCGTTATACCGACAACGAAGTAGATTTTTAGTGATTTTCGAAATATACTTAATATTATGATCTCATAAAAAACCTCTAAGTTGACCAGGGGCAGTCTCACGAATAAATTTATATCAGTTTAAAACCTAAATCATAAAATAAAAGTTTTGTAAATGATATGGAATTAAGGTCAGTCAAAAGAATTTCATACCCATATAGGTTTCAAATTAACAAGTTATAAAAGAAAATAGACAACACCGCTAACGAACATCGCCGAATATTCAGTGAGTAAAGCAGAGAACAAGTCGTACAGGAGTTGCACGAAAATGGATCCAACGAATATTCGCTTGAAACTTTCGATGATAAGTATTTGCGAGTTTTCATTGAGATAATTGAACAAATGTTTTTCTAAAAAAAAATCTCTTTTGGAAATTAACTAAATGTGTCTTCACCGCTTTACAAAGCCCAACCTAATCACGTGGAAACATTCGAAGTGTGCCTGAAATGTGATAAGTAGTGGAAGAATCCCTAAGTTCAGTGCGGAAAAGCTTCATATGTATAATAACCCATTCTTTTTGAACTATAGCTGTTGAGAAATGATGAATTATAAAAACTCTTACATTCACTGGTAACGGGTTTGTTGGACGCAGAAAGTTTCAACCAAATCAGCTCTGATGATGTGTGTACAGAAGGGTGAAAAGTTGCCTGTTTTGTAAACACGGGCCTGCAGAGATAATGGAAGATGAAATTCTTCTTGATATATATGCTTGCCTACTTGATGTGACACATTATGCAATGTCCGTATGGACATATTATATTTAGAAGTGATTATTATAAATAACATGCATCCAACCTCTTTCTCTGGTCCGTAGTAAATAAAAAGGACGCACAAGTTAATTTGTTGCATAATAACTGGGCAAATGGTAGTGGTTATGAAATTGCATTTTACAGAGCAGACAGTTCCATTCTAATTACGTAAAATCTTAATTTGCTAGAACGATGCCATCAGGCGTGGCACTAATGCACACTGCGCCAGATATACAACGTGTATTCCCCGAGATACATGATTTACATGAATACAAAAAAAAAACAACGCAATTAGGATAGATAATCAGCAGTCAACAGAACGTAGGAAAAAGAGAAAATCGGCCAAATTGCAGCGTAATTGCTTCATTTACGGGCGATGCCATCCCAAGTTCCAACATGCCAAGTATCTCATTCTCATCTCGGTGCATTATGCTCGGACAAAAGAGAAAAATGCAGCCATCTCACTCACGAGTCCCGTATGTATGTAACAAGTGCATAATATGAATATCAAATGAGCCCTACATCTTGCTTTGCTGTCATGTTTTATGGGGTTTCCGACATTTATGCATGTTCCTGGGAAGTTGGTACTGCGGGAGGGACGCTCGCACTCCGAGTTCTAGGTGGTGGACGAGCTCTTTCCGTCACAATAACACTTTTGCTATCTATCATAAAGTCACACTATCCGATGGTCATAAATGCATCGTCATGGGACAAAACCGATATATATCCTACTAAATGGGCATGAAACGTGTTCGGTTAATCTGTAAACACAGCTGTTACCGCTTGGAGCCCACGGCCTTTTAGAGACACGCGGAGATGTTTGCAGGAAACATATTGATTTGATACTTGGTGCCGATTGTAAAAATGGCGCATATTATTCTCCCTTCTGTTTACACTGTTTTATACTTTTCATATATATGTTAGTATCTATGTATATTTGCATGAATTCATATACTTCATCTTCACCGCATAGATATGAATGAATGCTACACGGCTACTTACCTGGACGTTGCCCTATGCTTGCAACAGATTAAAAATGTCTTATTGATTTTCTGCAAGCACAGTTCAAATATACCCGGTAATTCATAAATGGAATTACACATTCTATGAAAATAAACAAAACCAGGTTTTTATGCTACCAGTGATTTAAAATTTATTGAGAAACAACTTAAATAAACATTTCTCTCTTACAATCCAGGTACTTACTATGATTTAGAAAAAGGCTTGATAGGTTTTGATAAGATGCATTCTGATTTAGTATTAAATGCCTCTAGAATGGGTAGTTTCGAAAATGATTAAGTGTGGCATAAGATTGGTCATAGAGCTATTTTACTTTCAAAGGATCAGCAAATTATCGACGAATTTTCATTCCTGCATACCTAGGAAGGGATTCCAAAGAAGGTACCGTATTAGAAAATGATCATCAGCTTCGAAAACCCTCTTTCCCGCTCGGGGGGAATCCTATATAAACTAGTATTATTGTATCTGGAAATTTCGCAGATATTTGTAAATTAATCTGCTTTTGAATGCAGGTGAAGTTTTCTGATGAGTTTCGATGAGCCTTTCGATGAGACTTTCGATGAGCATACCATGAGCGTCTTCATATTCAACATTCATATGCATTTCAACGAAATTATGATGAATGGTGTGTTGTATTGATTAAAAACCAGTAAAGTGTTTACTTCTGACGCATAGTTGAAAATAGCATTCGTTTAAGAAAGTTATGCAAAGTGCTGTGAAGTAAATTGTGTAACGTGAAAGCATTTTGAATAGGTGATTTATGTTCTAGTTCTTCATAGTACCCTTGTACGGCAGGTACCCTGAGAACTTGGGAATAATTCCTCTTTTATCCACTGAGCTATCACTGATCATTAAAATCGACAATGTACAAAAATCAGAGCATACACATATAAAATAAAATAGTCGTGCGATATTATAGTTGAACTGATTTATATATCAATGTCATCATTATGAATTTATTGATTATAAAAGCAGTGAGCATTTGCATTATTTCAACATAACTTGACTGATTAATGTATCAGTGAGTATTTTCATTATATCAACAAGAAAATATTGTAACAACTTATGGAACTGCTAATCGAGTGATCATGGAAAAGCTCATTATGTTGAAGAAAAGTATATAATGAGTTCGCCCAAAACAGATTTCATCATTACATTAATTTAAGACGGATCATCAATGAAATCATCAAATCGTGTCTATTAGGATAGTTCTAACTTCTAAGACTGATTAAATGTTCTAGTCTCTATAGTAATAAATTTCATATTCATAGATTGTCAACTATCAAGATATTAACAAAAATAAATCAAGTATTGCGCACGGTGAAGTAGTGTAACGCAGTTGAGCGTCAACAAAATTCATATAAAATCACTGAAATTGTTTTTCACGTTTCTTTTCGAGGGACATTAGTACCAATTTCATAGCTTGTTATATTCTGGAAATTCTTCAGTATTTGAAAAACATTAGCGACCGTTGCTTTAGTATACATAGCTGTGAAAAATTGGAAATAAGGGTAGCCCAATTTATAATCCAGTAAAATAAGCGAAAAAAGGCAAACGATGAATTTATTTTGTTTCAAAATGTTTTTGTGTGGCTTTCCAATCCATTTTGCCGTATCATAATTATTTTAATGAGTTACAATTGAACTTATAAACTTAGTCAACATTATGATTTCACTTAAAATAATTTGCTACCACGAACTGATTGCGTTGTGCATATGATGGAATATTATATAGGTAATTAATTTGTGCAACAGAATCTACAATCAATCCTAATGGTTCCGAAATATAAATTTTTCAGATAATCAGCATTCATATAATTATGAATTAATAATCACTAGCGTGGGATCATAAATTAAAAGAGAAGGAAACAGTTGCCTAAGGATTAATTTTTAAGGATCACAGAAATAACGAACTAAAATTAGTAACACTACCCATTATAAAGAATTTGTTGCCATCTATGGAATATGCATATGTAGGGGAATGTTGTCAAAGTAGGTCACCCTTTTGACGTTTCCCCATAACTTCCGTGTGAGGAAGAATTTGGAGAGATCCGGAAAGAGGAACACTTTCTGATTGTATTCACTAATGCTAAAAAAAAACTTTTTTGAAATTTGCAATCCACTGTGTGCACAACACATATTTTGCTTTAACGCTTCAAATTCCTAATGTCACGAAAATTTCGCTATCACTGAGACAAGTTTTGTCTTAGAATATAGAGAGTACAGGAAGTGTGATAAGCCAAATTTGGTGTAGTCAAATTCTGGTTGCGTTAGTATCTGTTGCTGCTGTAATGCAAGATCAGTAATTTTTAAGGATCACAGAAATAACGAACTAAAATTAGTAACACTACCCATTATAAAGAATTTGTTGCCATCTATGGAATATGCATATGTAGGGGAATGTTGTCAAAGTAGGTCACCCTTTTGACGTTTCCCCATAACTTCCGTGTGAGGAAGAATTTGGAGAGATCCGGAAAGAGGAACACTTTCTGATTGTATTCACTAATGCTAAAAAAAAACTTTTTTGAAATTTGCAATCCACTGTGTGCACAACACATATTTTGCTTTAACGCTTCAAATTCCTAATGTCACGAAAATTTCGCTATCACTGAGACAAGTTTTGTCTTAGAATATAGAGAGTACAGGAAGTGTGATAAGCCAAATTTGGTGTAGTCAAATTCTGGTTGCGTTAGTATCTGTTGCTGCTGTAATGCAAGATCAGTAATTTTTAAGGATCACAGAAATAACGAACTAAAATTAGTAACACTACCCATTATAAAGAATTTGTTGCCATCTATGGAATATGCATATGTAGGGGAATGTTGTCAAAGTAGGTCACCCTTTTGACGTTTCCCCATAACTTCCGTGTGAGGAAGAATTTGGAGAGATCCGGAAAGAGGAACACTTTCTGATTGTATTCACTAATGCTAAAAAAAAACTTTTTTGAAATTTGCAATCCACTGTGTGCACAACACATATTTTGCTTTAACGCTTCAAATTCCTAATGTCACGAAAATTTCGCTATCACTGAGACAAGTTTTGTCTTAGAATATAGAGAGTACAGGAAGTGTGATAAGCCAAATTTGGTGTAGTCAAATTCTGGTTGCGTTAGTATCTGTTGCTGCTGTAATGCAAGATCAGTAAAGCCGTGCAGTTGAATTAATATAGAGAGCGGGGCAACAAGATATATGGTTGAAAATATTGCGTTTGCTCCCACCGAAAATGTTCTTATTCGATGTCACTACACCAACATACCCAGGGAATTTCGCAGCTGTTACAAACGTAAACATATCTCGGTGGGGGAAGGATTTTTTCGATATTTCATCGTGTTTGTTATGTATTTTTAATTTAATTTAATATACAAAGGTGTGTAAAGTACACAAAATAATATTTTATAACTATACTTGTTGTTGTGGCAATTTTTCACCGAACACTTCATTCTGAAATTACATGAACATCACTTAGAAATTTATCACTATAATATCAACAGATAATTACTTACACTCTTTACTTTATTTAGCACAATTTTTAAATCACTTTTCACAAGTTTTAAATTACATTTAAATTGTTGCAAATTAAATAAACTTCGTTTGACAGCTAAACATAGATTTGTCTCTTTCTTCAATATAATGCTGAGCTACTTCACGGACCGCTGAAAAAATGCACGCTCATGCACACGAATTTTACAGGTATCAACACTTCCTGTTATCTCTATATTCTAAGAGTTTTGCCGTGCTTGCATATTGGTGGCGCTAGTGGTTAAAGCTATGTAAATCGCAGTGGGCCGACCTAGACGAAGGGTCAACCCTGACGATATCGCCTACATATATGACAGAAATTAAATGTGTGTGATTCATTTTATTGAATCATCACATGGCCGCATGAGAAATTGAGTAGGTTAGCCAGTTGAAATTTTGAAGGCAGCAATTTTTAAAAAGAGCCAGAATTTTGCACAATGGATTCCTTTGTGGGTAAATTTCCATACCACTCTTCACGAAGGCAACAATATTTCGGATATAGGTTAGGTTGTAGTGGCGGCTATCCTAAAAGCATGTACGACCAGCCACACTTAGACCATCTATGGCCCATTGTAATGCCACTTTATCGGGACCTAGCCTCAAAAAGATATCCAAGACTTAGGGGGTGCGCTGAAACCAGTTACAAGAGTTAATGAATCTTACCAAACCCTCCAACTCTTTGTCTGCTAATTCTCCCAGTTCACAGAAAAAGTATAGCTATCAAGCGTATTTTTCGCACAGCAGGTGCTGAATGCTCTCAACCTCTTCCTACAGCTTCTGGAGCTTGCACATAACAATATACAATTTCGACTCGAAATAATCAACCTGGTTGATGTACCTATTTCTACAAAGTTCAATAATCGCAGCAGCCTCTTTTCACTAGATAATTTTCAAGTGAAATCAAGTGAATCAAGTGAAAATGTTAACAAAAGGTATTAAAAAACAAGAAGAAAGTGAAGTAGACCATGGTCTAGAATTTCATATATACAATACTGCATCGCCCACACCCGACAGTTTCCTAAGCTATCAGTTTCTATGTGGAGCAATTTCTTTTAGATAAACTTTGTTGGTTCTGTGGTCGCAATAACACCCGTGCATTAATTACTTACATCGAAGCATACGCTAACGAATAATTAATGTCTTTCCCTTTCAAGAAAATTTGCATCTAATTTCCAGTTCTATTTTCATTTATCACTGTAACCAGTATCGAACCAACATACAATTATATTTATGTTGCGAAGTATTCGCAGAAAGCCCAAACAACGTAGACCGGAAACAACACTCATTGCGTACTCTTAACGCGGAAAGTTAACGCACATGCAGCGCAGTTCATTTGTCAGCATTGCAGAAATTGAACTTTCATTTATTATGATGAGAATGAACGTCGACGACTTTGGATTCCTCTGTGTCAGCAAATTGAAATCCAAGTACGGCCCGTCGTCTTAGACTTTCATTCCATAGGTATCAAATGGCATGTCGACTTGAGCCACTACTTACCTATATGAAAAGGGGCATGTATTATGAAGATTCAAAAGTTGAAAGTTGTCACTGAGATAAAATCGATTGGAAGATATGACTGAGTCGACAGATCCTACAGGGTTCTGTTTTCTGTGTTCTTCAAATAATTTTCAACAAGTCAACCAAGCCGTAGGTAAGGAGGGTGGTGGGTGAGGGAGGGAAAATAATTTCGATTTGGTCCTACATTACTTCGGCTTAGTGTGAAATTACAATACCTGAGATGTAGAACTTTTCTCAATGGGGATCACACAAATAATTCATATCAAAAGATGTAATTACAACTTCATGGGGTGGTATATGTATCTGGGCTTAGATGCTTTAGGTAGCTAAGACTGCAAGAGGATGGTGCAAAACTCAGTTAATTGCTTGTTGCAATACATTGTATGACAAGAAGTGAAAATGATGTCAGCAACTATAATTAAATCATATATTGGGAATCATTAAGTGTTTGAATCATTCTAGTTGATTTTAGGCAGAATTATATTTATATTTTTTATATTATTACACAAAATAGTATCTAATGAATGATTATACCCTAGAAGAAATCTATAGGTCCGTTTGTAACGCATAGAAATAATGCTGCTAGAGTAAAATGGGATGGATATCCAGATATCCACGCATAATATTAAATGTTATTTTGATTTTTGCATGTTCGTCGTCCGTCTGCTTGTCGGGAGGACATCTGTTCACATCCACACGATAACTCGAGAGCGCGTTTACTCAGAGAAATGAAATCTTGCAGACGGCCTTTTTAAAGAAATTGTACATTTAAGTTCGAAAATGGGGCAAATCAGGTAACTTCTTCGTAGGATTGCCAAAATTTCGTGTTTCACTACATATATTTTGGTCACATGTAGCGTATCAAATTATATGCCTGGCAATTAGTCGAATCCCCAAATCCAATTTCAAACCCGATCTTTAGTCAAGACACGTCTTCTAACAAAAATATTTCAAATTCTTATGACTGGTGGCTCTAAAGTTCGGAGCATGGATGGCCGCGAGTTCATAGGAATTCTTGTTCTTTCTTCTTGTATAGTACTTCATAAGAGAAAGACGAAAATTGCATATAAAGCAAAAGTAATTCGTGTTTTGTATAAAATTGGGCTATACTTCTAATTACGTGAAAGCCGTGAAAAGTGATATTAATATAAAAAGCAAAGGAACTGAATGATATAGAAATTTATATAATGGCAAGCATACCTAGCCCCTTTTAAGCAAGAGTAGCAAGGAAGCAGACTTTTCTTGCGTATATGTCGTAGACATTTGACGTAATTCAGCACTTCACGAAAAGTCTAGACACTTTATGAAAAGTAGGCAGATAGTGTAACGGTTTTGACTTAGCCACTTTTTACATTATGTGTCTGAAATTTTTAGTCAATTCATGAAATGCTAAAAGCCTTTACGCCAATAGTGTAAGACCACCCGATATAACCAAATACTAGGACAGGGAGATGAGTGTTGAAGGGGGAGGTCACACCCACACATAAACACACATATACACACATACACACGCGGCACGAATTCGTGGTAGATCCCTTCCGCCCCACCACAAAACTCCCAAAAATGTAAAAAAAAATATACCCATCGGAAAGCTCCCCATTCATTCATTGAACTCCATGTAAATCCATCCGCATTTACTACCCTAAAACTCTTTCGTCACCAACGGCAGCCTCAGGCGCTCGGACACAGAGTTATTTAGTTAGGGATTATTGAGGTGATAAATGTTATTTAAAAATGCCAAACAACAAAAAGAAAAGGGAAAACGGAAAAATTATAAAAAACAAAAGGCGCACTAAACAAAGCAGAATAAACCACGTGAAAATCAATCCAAAAAATCCAATCGGATACAAGGACCTACTTAAAGATTTAGAGGTAAGTCTTAGCCTAATATTTATTTATTTATTCATTTACATGCAATCTTTGTCCTAGTCTATAAGTGGTAAAAAAAAATATATATTAATTTTTGGTTAGCATAGCAACGCTGTTTTGTACTTATATTATCAAACTGAAGAAGAAATGGATGCCTAAACTAAAGTGTTCAAGAGAAAAAGGTTCAAGAATTTCAAAGTCTAAAAATTGTAAAAATTAGTTCGTCTCCTAAATTCCTTTTGGTGCAAATAGCAGACGGCAGCTTAAATTGAAGTCGTCATAATGGACTTACGATTTTCTCTCGCCCGGGATACAAATTAATTAGCTGTAGCACAGATAAGTAATAACAGATACTCAGCACCTATCGGCGAGTGGACGAAAGTGATGCTCTGCAGTATTCAAGAAGAAGTTTGCAAAGAGTGCTCTAGTGTCGCTTGACACGGTGAGAGACTTTTGCCCTCCACAGTTTACTGAGACTAAACTCTCCGTAATGCTTACACGGCAAGAGACTACTGCCCGTGGAGACCAGAAAACTAGGTCTCCCCCGGGAGACCATAATAAAAAAATCGCTAGAGACAAGTCACCGGAGTGCATACACGAATAGTTTGGTCTCCAGAGATCTTTGTTGATTGTCAAGCAAGAGATTGTTAGAAAGAATTATCTCAAAAGTTATTAATATTTTTATGTTATGAGAAAGTTGAAAAAGCTTAGAAATTATATTCGTGGTGTAAAAATTTTACCGGATAAAAAACAATACAACAAATTTGTGTGATTTTTTTTTTTTTTTCAAAAATAAGCAGAACTCTATTACGAAACAAACTCTCTACCCCAAATCCATTATTTAATATTAATTATTAATTTCTTTATTAATTTCTTTGTAACAATTTGTCAAACTCACTCCACTTTATTCCTTTTTCTTTCCGAGTAGACCTACACTTAACTGACCAGGGGCCGGATTCACTAACTCGGAGAGTTGTGGAGTTGTGGAGATGAGAGCTCTTTTGCCACCTAACTCTCCACTCGGAATTCTGTAACTCGTGGAATTTGTATTGAGATTTACCAAACTCTCTATTCACCTCGGCAAAACTCTCGGCTGTGTTAAGTAAGAAAAATATTTCTCAACTGACAGTATTGGCTGCTTTTATTGTCCTTTGTGAAGGTACCAATGTACATAGGATTTTCAAATTGATTTATGGATTCACTGCATATCCTGGCTATGTTTACAAAAACAAATTATGGAAATCCTTGCAATACTTACAGAGAAATAAGGATTTTTGTGTCTCAAGATAAAAATTGTAATTCACGCGAATATGGTCAATTTGGTCGTCTTCCAGTACAGAAGAGATGCTATAAAAATTTTAAATATTCACGTTAAAGCTTGTATGTAGGATGAAATCGTATCTACATTTTGTCCCCTAATTAGATATGTAATTAGTTTTTGACTCCGGTAAATAGTTTTGGAGATAACTGCAAAAGAAGTGAATCAGTCCTTCTCCTTCTGGTACAAAAACTCAACTCATCATTATGAAGAACTGGTAAGTAGTGGAAATTCACTTTTTATAAGAAAAATGTTCACACAGGGACGTTACTACTTTTTGTTCTACTTGGCCAGTTTTGTATGTATGTTATATTAGTCTGTCTAAGGTTCTGCCTTAAGCGTGGCGTGAGTGAGCCACATTCTTTGACAGTTCTTTGCGTGCCTTAAAACTCAACAAAAGAGGAGTTGCGCTAGAGATTGTGTTTGCTTTTCAACGAAGAGTTAGATATTTGTAGGTACTTAATAGACTCAGAAATACTTAAGAAAAATGTTGGTACTTAAGTACAAAACTAAGTCTTAAGTACAAGAAAATAGAAGCAAGTACTTATGTTCAAGTACTAAGTACGGGCATTTCAAAAGTATTGAGTAATAAGTCTTAAGTAACGAAAATGTACTTTAAGTAGGTCATTCGGGGTGAACTCGGACGGTTTTTGCCTTTTTTGTTAATAAAAATTACAGTTTTTAGAGGAAAATTTGCAAAATAATTATTTAGAATCTCGCATGTCTCTACGGTCATATTCCAAAGTAGAAATAGATAAATTTTCATTCTTCCCACCACATTTTTTTTTGTGTCCGCCTCCACCCCTATGTGTGGGGTGAAGGCGCACGACAACACTATTAACCGTTAAAAATTGTCTTAGACCCTAGTACAGGGCAAATTCGGACAAAAAAATTAAAAATATATATTTGTTTACTAAACTTTACTAAAGATAAACCACATGAAAAAGAATAACTCAACTCATTTTTTCCATTTTTAGTATTTCCTTGTTACAACAGTTTCTTTTCGAGTTATCAAATCCAAAGGAAAAAAGATTATTTATAAAATCCTTAATTACGTGCTCTACGAAGAATTTATTCAGTGAAAAAGTACATCCAACTGCATTTAAACTTGTACTGACGAGATATATGTAGTTATGCTGGTCGTTTTAGTTTTAAGCGTCGCGGTATATGTCCTTTAAATAAAACGTTGGCCAATACCCTTCTGTCCGAGTACACCCCCACAGTCCGCCTGCACCCCGAGTGACTTACATAAGTCTGTTTTTACTTAAGTATTGCCCAGCTCTGTACACAGCCCGTGAATGCATCGATGTAGGGAGCTGAAATTTGGTGCACGGCGTTTTTATAAGAATAGTTAATAAACAATTTCAAAAATGAACTAAATCGGACAATCCTTGTTTAGTGTTGCCACAAACAACATATAACATACAACTAGATAAGAAAACCTAGACATAAACCGATAATATGGGCTAATGGTCCTAATTCTATTCTATTCTCTATTCATGTAAAGTTAAAGAACTTTGAAATAGTGATCCGGGTTTATGTCTAAGTTTTCTTATCTAGGTGTATGTGGATGTTGTTTGTGGTGTCGCCATACCAAAATTGAGGTTTTTTACGAATACTGTGAAAACGATCAGTCCTGGACGTTTTTATTGTATTGCACAATTCTTTAGAATTTAAAATTACATGAAATTTATTAGAACCCTTCTAGAAATAGTTGCGAAAAACGATTTTAAAAATCAACTCTTTAATGGCTACTGATACCACATAGGGTCTAATAGGTCAAATTAAATATGAAAGTCTACAGTTTACCGTTTTTATAACAAAAAATTATGTTAAAAATAAAAAATAATTAAATAAAAATAAAATAGAGGTAAAATTAAAAAAAGGGAAGAAAATCCGAAATTTTTAGTTTAGAGCACAATAACTCGTGAGGTGAGAGGAGTACCGGGTTGGTTCAGCCGTTGTTGGAAAGGCCATGAAGTTCTGCATATAGTGAGCTCTTAACTGTGACCATACGCCCCGTAATTCCAGATACAGGGTGTTTTGTGAAACACTAGCACAATTTCTTAATCACCCTGTAACTCCGAAACGGTTGATATGCCTCCCCCGTCAATATTTTGTGAGTACTATCACATCCTGCTCTACTTACCACCATGGAGGTACACCCTGTATAGCCCAATATATACCGGTTTTTTGTTTATGTAAATGGGTGTTGTTGTTTATTGATCATAGCGTAACTCCAGACGACTTGCATATGTAATAAGGGCTTACCAGGAAAACCCATTGAAATATAAATATATTTTAAAATACTATACTATATGTTTTATTATCCCACAATGAAGTAACACCACAGATAAGTAATACCCAGATATTGAAGGAGATAGGATAGTCAGTTCATGTCTGGCAGCATTGTCACCTCTAATGTTCCAGTTTCACCACACTTAAGTTTCTTTTCCAACTTCTTAACAACTTCACATCGATGACATCATTTTTTGATTAGTAGACGCCAAGCAAAGTGACTAGAGATAACTTTTGTAAACTAAATTAATAATAAAGTGTTTGTTTGAATATAATATTCTCTTGCGTTTTTAAATACATAGTTAGTTTGACAACAGTCAATATAACCATAATAGCCCCGTATGTAGTGACATCTTCATGGTTTTTTGTACATTATTTTTGGTTAAAGTCTTTGCTAAAGCCTTTGAATATCTTGACAAAACGTCTATAGTTTTCCCATTTTTATACCCTAGATGAAATCTAAAGGGGTATACTAAGTTTGTCATTCCGTTTGTAACACCTCGAAACACCACCGAAAAGTTATTTTGATTTTTGCATGTCCGTCCGTCCGTCTGTCCGTCCGTGCGCACGATAACTCGAGAACGCGTACACTTAGAGAGCTGAAATTTTGTACACGGACTTTAAAGAAAAAAAGTAAAATTAAGTTCGAAAATGAGACAAATCGGGCAACTTCTTCGTGGGGTTGCCATACAAAAATTTCGTTTTCCGTTATATATTTGAACACTGCCTGAGAACGAGTCGCCGTAGAGAGCTGAAATTTGGTACATGGTGTTTTCATTGCACTAGCAAATTCAGATATGGACTAAATCGGGCAACCCATTCTTGGTGTTGCCATATAAAAAGTTAGGTTTTTTATGTATACTGTGAAAACGATCAGTCCAAGACATTTTTATTGTACTAAAAACTTCTTCAGAATATGAAATCCTATAAAATTGGTTATAATAATTTTTTCTGCCCGACGAACCGTTGTAGAAATATATGCGAAAAACCACTGCAAAAAATCAAAATTGCTCAAATGGGTACCATACGAAATTTCATACGGGCATTCATCTAGTCATAAGAATTGGTCTTAGACCAATTCTAGCTTTTTCACTTGTTTTCTTATTTTTCAAGCACAGGCTGAAATCAAATTGTTCGGCTGGCCTGTAGGTTGGTTAATGTTCATAGATTTTGCCTTTGCTAAAATCTAAAGCTAGCTGAGATATATACATCATGGATGGCTGATGAGAAGCAGAATTTAAAAATTGGTTTCTAAATCTGTGGTAACACTTTTCAGCTGCAATGTTCTTTTATTTGAATAACTAATAAAAATGAAATAAAGTAAATATTTTTTAAACTATCTACAGTAACTCTGAAAATTTCTTCATAAATTTATGATTTCTGAATTGACGGTGTTTAAAATCTTGACCCTTTACACATATTCATTTTCAAGTAGCTGTGGAAAGTTTTTCATGATTAAAAACACATTTGTAGTAGTTTGTAGCGTTTCATATTTAGTAATAAGGTATAAAAAGATAAATAGGAGGAAACCTCAGACATACATATATCAGTCATTAATATTGTATGACACATTCGAACTCTTTAGATTCCTCTACAAAAATAATATATGTTCGTTTCTATACATTGCAATCATATCTTAGTAGAAAATATTTCTCACTGAACGTTAATTTGATCAGTACCATGTATTCTATAATAATAATAATTAACGATAAATAAGAAGAAGATCCAAATAATAAAATGGATCTAAAAAAATTAAATGCTCTACTTCTAAAAATACTGAACAGACTCGACTGAACTAAAAGTTTTAAATTAATTGGCAACGAGTTCCAAATTTTAATGGTATGAACGAAAAACTGGCCCTCGATTGTCAAGAAGCTATCGCTTGGTATCATAAAAGTAATGACGTGATTTGATCTAACAAATTGAGGGAGCTCGAAGAAATTTTTTGGCTGACGAAATTTTATGTTGTTGAGTAAAAACGTAATAGCACAGAGCTTTAAATAGTTTTATATACTGCAACTAAAGCGATGGATAGCGTATACTGAATTATGCTCATATCTTCGAATATTAAAATGTATCTGATGAAAGCAACATTGAAGTTTCTAGTGGAATTGTACCTAATCAAGGTTGAGAACGTACTAAAATTTGACAATGGAGTAAATTCATTAAAATTATACTCAAAATGAATGTACATAAATAGAACTCAATTCTTAGACTGCTTGGATAAAAGTCAATCAGAAATAATTATAGGAAATAAAATTTATCACGAATTCATATAAGAGCTGAGGATGCAACCAAAGATCACGCATCGAGTAATAATCAAGTTGAAGAAATATTTTGCATATATGTATGTACCTACCAAGCTGTTGAAGGGGTTTCAGTATATGTTTAGAAGAATGAGAGGTTTTAGCATCCACTCTATCTAGGTTTGCGTATTATGGCAATTTTATGCCCAGACAATCCTTTCACACGCGAATAGAAGTGAAATGCTCTATCTAGAAGGGCCTTACAAATCTAATGAACTCCAGAAGCTCCGCACAACAAAAGCGAACAAACAATAGTGTAAAATTTGATCCTAATCTTACTACATAAATGCAAGAAAAAATGGAATGCTTGAAATCATACATAAAACTTACGATTTTATATTTTGACCATTATATTTAAATCTAGTCTTCATTTATAATATATAAATTTAGTTAGGAAATTACTAAATTTAAGTAGTAGTTTTTCATCTTCTAGTTAGTTGCTCAACAGACAGCCTTGATCAACTTATTGCATTTTATAAAGAAGATGGTATTCTTATAGGAAGTTGAGTTTGAATTGGGACATCAGGCATTAAAGTCAGAATTCAAATTAAGTGATAAGAGCAGTCGCCCGGCAAGCGGAAAGTCCCGGTTTCAAACCCCGGACGAGGCGGTTGTTTTTTCCTCTTATACTTATGATTTGATTTAGAATCGTTAAAAATAAAAGTTCTTAAAATTCTTCCGTTCTCCATCATTGGCCGATTCTAACAAGTGTAGGTTCGATTCCAGTCCGGGAAAAAATCAACCATACACCCTTACCTCTCAGTGCTATAGAATTAATGACATTGGATGAATCTGTTTTCGCAAACATCTGTGGATTGCTACAATTGCTCGCAGCATTGCCGGTGTCAAAAAAAATAGAAAAGAGATCCTTTTCAACATTATTATACATACTGTACTGATATTGATCTGCCTAGAGAGAAATTTAAAAGTTGTATTTTTGAATTGCAGAATCTACATAGTTGTTCGTAGTTTATTCTTAAGGCTTAGTCTGTAAGATACTCTGTATCTGTAGACAGCAAATAAATAAATAAATATTAAAGCAACTAAAATATATCCTTGAAGTACAACCTATTAAATATGTGTTGATTTAAACATGCATCAAAATCGCCTATAAGGTCGGTGTATACATGTGTTGGCATGCAAGTTTGGCTTTGCTAATATCAGGATTTTTATGAATCCTGAACTATATTTTTCTTAACAGCATTATTTAAGACAATATGTAACGTGGTTGGACTTGGTGCTAGTCAGCTTTAGAGTAAAACCAGGGTACATGGATTGTACAATGATGAATTTATATGGATATGCTCAAGAAAAAATTCAAAAAACGCAGTAAGCCTACTTTTTGGGTACAGATTGTGATAGGTTATTTGAAAGTTTTTGGGATTCTTAAATCCAATATGAAAAATTGGTGCCGTTAGGATCTCCCCCACCTACACAATTTTATGCTTGTTTAAGCATGACCTTATCCATAGTTTTCGAGCGCAAGACTTCATACGAGACGCCCAGTATAAGTAAAAGCGTTCTCGAGTTGTCGTGAGGACAGATGAACATACCAAATTTATTTTTCGTGGATGTCCAATTTTTTATTTCTGTGAATTACAAACGGATTTCAGCTAGGGTATAAAAATTTATCTTAACTGAATGACTACGATTCTCCAAACAAAAACTCTTAGCTGAGTAATAATTGCATAAATGCAAATGTGTGGTCCGATGAATTCCAATGAGTCTACATACAGATCATTATGCAACTTTTTTCATTACTCATCTGAGAGTTAGTGAGCATAAAATGGTAAAGTTCCATTATAGTCAAAAATATTTTATTATTTTGTTAAGTAAGGTATAAGTGCAGCCTTGGGAACGTAAGGAGCCAAGTTTAAAATTACTGGAAGACTATTTTCTTCCACGGATAGTAGCTAGGCTCTATAGCATTAAATCAATGTTTCGTCAACGTCGAGTCTATTTTTAAAAAAAGCTTTAAATAATTTAGTGAGTCAGAAGAACGCGCCTATCTAATATTACTGAAAATTTGTAGGCCACCCATTGTTTTTTACATGTTATACAGTGCGTCGCATAATTATAGAGCCAATTTTTAATTTCGGCATTTTTTAGTTGGTTATCGCTTTAAAGTTATAAAACGTTCAGTGTATGTTTGGCATTCGTCATCAGTGCACATGCAAGCAGTTTCAGTGGTGATACCGTATTATAAGTAGAAATAACAGTAAAAGTGTCATTTCGTGCTGTCACAAAAGTATAGAGCCATTATCTACATTTTTAGTTTGTGTTTTAATTTTTTTTCTTAAACAGCCTAAAATTATTTTTTCTAAATATGCCACGTGGTAAAACTCTCTCACCGAAAGAAAAAGGAATGATAGAGGCGTACTGGAAGTCTGGTGACAGTATGCGGGAAATTGCTCGCAAAATAAAGCGATCGCACCATGTGGTACAGAATTTTCTTGCAAATCCGGAAAAGTATGGAACGAGAAAACGTCCAGGCCGTCCATCCAAACTCTCTCCACGAGATAAAAGAAAAATCATTGCTACAACTTCGAATTCTACGAAATCTCTCGCACAGATTCGAAACGAATGTGAGCTAAATGTGTCGAGGGAAACAATTCGGCGGGTTATAAAAAATAATCCGAACATTGTACAGTCTAAAATGTTGACAGCACCGCTTCTTACGCCTCTTCATAAACAAAAGAGGCTAGAATTTGCGAGATTGAACATGAACCGGCAATGGAATCTGGTGAGTTAAGCACCGACTGATGCGAGTGTTTTATTTATTCAAACAAAATGTGAAAACTTTCAAACAATTATAATAAAGTGTTATTTTTTATTTTATTTAGGTAATATTCAGCGATGAAAAAAAATTTTGTTTGGACGGACCTGATGGATACAACAATTATTGGCGTGACTTACGGAAGGAGCCTCTATATTTTTCAAAAAGAAATTTCGGTGGCGGAAGTTGTATGGTGTGGGCGGCATTTTGTGCTCGCGGGAAGCTGAATTTGGTATTCACTTCTTCCAAAATGAACAGTAAGGATTACCAGAATGTCCTAGAAAGTAGCCTGTTGCCATTTTTGCGGAAGCATCGACGTTCAAAACTAACATATCAGCAAGATAACGCCGCCATACACACCAGCAACGACACTAAGAAGTGGTTCGAGAGAAAAAAAGTTACGGTTCTTGACTGGCCAGCCCGTTCACCAGACTGCAACCCAGTAGAAAATTTGTGGGGAATAATTGTACGCCGGATTTACGCTAATAATAAAACTTACGAAGACGTAAATTCTTTGAAAGTGGCAATATCCGAAGTCTGGGAAGCACTGGAGTCCACTATCTTGCAAAACTTGGTAGACAGTATGCCAAACCGCATTTTCCAGGTCATACAGAAAAATGGAGGGCCAATTGCTTACTAAAGTTTAAGTTTCTAATTAATATTATGGTTTTAAGTATGAATAAATTTAGTTTCTTTGAAGTGGCTCTATAATTTTGAGACAGGATGTAAGAAACTTTTGTAGAATTATTTTTTAATTTAGACTGGTAATGGTATAGATTTATGTTAACTATTCCTCTCTTCATCGGGTAATTGTAATTTGTGAACAAAACAACATCAGCTCTGCAAGGAAGTTTGAAAGTGGAAAATCTTGCGGTGGCTCTATAATTATGTGGCGCACTGTATTACTTATGAATGTGTATGTATATCTATAATTTGTAAAATAATTATTACGCGCAAGTGATACAAGCGACATCTATTAGAAATGGAAACACCTTTAGGATAGTGACATCGTAGTAAACTAACTACGAACGAAAGCTACGCTCGTAACAATATTATTATTATATGTATCCAAGTCCCAGGCCCCCTTGAGATGTTATTCCAAAATGCGCCACTGATTACACTGCGTAGGGATTCTTTCAATCTATCGCAATGACAAACCTGCATAATCTATATTATTTCAAGCCTAGTATCACGTATGTATGGAGAGATATGCAAGGGGGACACAAGCAAGGATCGGATGATCCTGGTGGATGTGGAGGAATATCCTTTAGTTAGAATTCGATCCGAAGCACTGATCTAGTGATTGTATTTTCGGAGCTATGAAGCTTTAAGAAAGGAGGTTATGTAAAAAAGAACCATTATATATGTATACGTAATTTAAAGTTGCAGACATATAATACTCCTCTATATTTACTAATTTTAATAATTTCATCGGTAATGAATAAAAGAAAATGAGCGGAGACACACCCTCTGTTTTACAAGTTTTCAAATATCTTACATATATCAGCTTCTAAAATTTTGACAATTACATAGTTGTGGACTACAGTTGAAGTGATCCAGTGATAAGTCTGGATGATGTAAGCAAAAAATTATATGTACGGAGGAGAGAAATATTCAAGGTTTTAGAGTAGCGGTGTTGCGAATGTTTGTATTTTTGTAGGCTTTCATATTCTAGGTTAGGTTAGGTAAGAGGGGTGCCGCTATAAGTACCTACCCTGCTTCACTTAGACCACCAGTGGGTCCATTGTGCCCTTGGTCCTCATGGGATAACCTAAAAATTGCCCTAGATCCGTCCTGATTCCCTTAGGAAACTCAGGATGCAGCTGAACTCTGTGTTTTGCAGGTCCCCCAGATTTGAAAAGAAGTAGCCTACGTCTTTTGCTCATCAGATTTCATATGCTATATCGCGCAAAATTTTAGTCTAAGTAAGCCAATAATGACAAAAGGATACTTTCGCATGATATTTCATTCACATGCTTTACTCAGTAAAAAAGAGTTTTCAAAGGGAAGAGCATTTAATCTGCAATAACATTTAGAACTGTTTATCATATTTTACAATTTTGAACGGCTTATATCGCACGACACAATTAGATACGATATTATATTAAATGTCTCTGCGAATAGTTCGATTTATAAATCAATATGTAGAGAAGAGTTTGGTTTGCCGATTGTATAGGCAAAGTTTACCTAATAATAAGTTAAGAAGCTGTAGAGCAAAATGGGCAAATTTCTGGTGTTTTTTAGAATGAAACAAGTAATTTCATATGCTTTCGTCTTTTGCATGAATGGGGGAAAAGAACTTGTCTACGCACTATTGTAGTGCAACTGAGACAATGAGTTAAAAACAAAAATCGAGAGAACGTAGGATTACGCGAACGACAAAATCTTATTAAACCCCTCAAAATCCTTTCAACCTATTCATAATAATGTACTTCGGGCCACACTACCTCCCATTTTTAAGAAAAAGATAAATTTCGCTTTGGCCCACATGCTGAAAGGAGATGTAAAATTCCTCTCAAATGAAATTCTCTTTTTTCCCGAAAATATCAGAGAATCCAGCATGAGTTCTCCCACTTAATCTCTTTATAGCAAAACGAATGTAAACAGAAACACGTGCTGTTCAAATATCATAGGATTACAGCAACAATATGTGTCCTTTTAGACCTTTTACTACAACAACATGTGTCCTAACATTATCAATATTTCATGAAAACCGGTTTTCACAAAAGCGCGGGAACATTTTATGAGAGTAAAACGTGAAAACTCCGCCCCTTCTCATCTATTTACGAAAATGAAACATTTGCCATTCTGTTTCGGTGCATGCAACTTGCGCTTTCACATTTTTTATCTTTATTCATAAAATTTTTAAAGAGAGTTTGATTTTTTTTCGATTTTTTATCTTTCTTTCTTCCTTTTCTTGCCGTGTGCATTTTAAATGTAAAACACTCGGATATCTCACCAGCTTCTTAACTTATTATTAGGTTAACTTTGGTATAGGGTAGGGAAAAGCTCGTTCATAAAAGATTCTCTTAAATGAGTGAGCATTCACATCGTATACGCTCGCAGATTTATATTTGAACGTACATATATGGTAAGCAAGCAGAGCACGACCTTTGAATGAATTGACGCATGTTTGGTCCTGAGTAAGAGCAAGTATTGAGCAGATCCTTTGATTATAGACTGTAATATATGTCTCCAGTATCTGGGAAAAGTTGTGATAAAAACTTTTATTTAATGGTAAAAATCAAATTTTTCAACCCATAAAGTAAAAATTTATAAAAACCAAATCAAAAGTAATATCAAAGACATTGAAAATTCGGTTAATAAAAGTATTAAAGCTGGAAATAACGAGCGAAAAACAAGTAGAGACGCCTCCTATATAACACAGAAATGATTCTGGACCAGCGTTGCCAGATTGTGGGAATTCTCCCACTTAAAAGAAATTCCGGAACCAAACTTTACGGAAAAGGCTAAATGGGAATTTTAATGTTTGATTTAGTACATCTGTGTGAAAATGTCTGAGAATATTTATTTTGTTGATTGATAGCTCTGATATAATATTTTACTTGTATATTACCACTATAAAATTTTTGTTTGAAACTCGACAGCTCTAATGAGACAAGTATGTACTTTCACAAAATATGTAAGGGACCTTTGAGTGCTGTTGTAATTTACTTCTGATAGTCCTAAGAGTCTTGCTATTTTAGCAGAATGTCAGTTGAGAAAAAGTACTCTCGCTTTCAGCGAAAACAAGAGGGTTCGCCTTGCAGTCTTGAGTAAACAGATCTTTAGAAAAATTGACTGTGTTGCAACATATATTTTTGCATGGCTCTTCCTAAAACAAACTGACCCAAAGCTAAATATTTATGTGACACTTTTACTTCTTAAGATCATATGTATGTATTTTAATACATTCAATGCTTTATTTCAATCACGATAAGTTCTCATACACAAGTGGCATATAGTGAGTGCAGAAATCTTCTCTTATCAAAATGTCTGAAGTATGAATTTATAGACCTCTTGTCTTCAAAATGTTTTCACAAATTTATGTGATTGACTTTTTGACTTCCTTTCAACGGTTTTACTAATTACTACTAATTATCCAAATTTTAATATTCTATCTTTTAAATTCCCTTGAATTATCTTAATTTGCTTTCACGTATATTTGTATATTTTTTTATTGAATTACATTCACTTGTTCTTATTATCTATACCTACTCATTCATTTGTAATTTTAATATAATGGAAATTAAAAATTTAAAATGAGGGAAAAATTACATTTTCGGGGGAATTTCAGGTTCAACAATCTGGCAACGCTGTTCTGGAGCCATCTAGGTACTATACCGTCTATAATCAAAGACTGATCATGTAAGATCGAATCTGAAATTTTCCTCACCATTGTGGAGTTGAAATTATTGGGTACGTAATTTCCATTAAAATTAAAAATTTAAAAATTAAATGAAAAGAAATGAAATAAGTCAAACATGATCGGCAGATCTCAGAATAAGCAACATTAACATTGAATCATTCACGCACTTAAGATGATCACCTATGAGCGTGAAGCAAAATATAACTTTTAACTTTACTCGGACTCACGAGTGAGCATTTCCGTCCTCTGGTCCTAGTATTTCACTTAATACGTATAAATTATTTTATAAAGAAATACCAAGAAATGTTCGCAATGCCGCTACGTCAAACCTTAAGTATTCTCATGCTTTGTCGTATAATTTTTTCCCGTACTAATCTAGACTTAGTTGTGGTCACTTTATTTGAACACCCTGTATATTTATGTATGTATATTGGATTGGTGTGAAATTGAAGAAGAGATATGAACTCATATATATGTGCAAAGTGTGATCTTTATTTTCATTGATTGTTACTGCTATTACAGCTTGGTGATCTTATTTATCTATTCAAGCGTGGCTGACCGTCAACATGATGGAAGGCACTAATACACTTTTTACCCATGGAAACCTACGGAGATCCAAAGGTCAAATAGTACAAAAAGGAAAATCCAGACAGACAAAAATTCGCAGACAGTTTTCACTGTTGCTTTCTTAGCTCTTTACGAGATTTTGTACCAAAGTTCAAATGCCATATATGCCGTTGTTTACATACTTTAAGCACCACCAAAGCAAGAATTCATCCATGAAAAGTTGCTTTAACACGGAATAGAAGTACTCGTATAGTTCAAACTTTAGTAAAATTATACCATCAAATTACAGAGCAAGCGCAAAATTATGAACTTTGTTTTTTATTATTTGAAATTATTGAAGCGCATCAGGTCTTGGTGAGACAGGGTTTTCAGCTAATCCACAGATAGAAGGGCAGACCCTAGAGTATCCAGCCTATACCGGGCGAAGGCCGGACACGCACACAAAAAGTGTTCGGTTGTCTCTGGCTCTCCCTCCAGGCAGGACAGATACTCAGGGCTGTCAACAACCCCCATCCTTGTTAGATGAGCGTGAAGCAAGCTGAGGCCGGTGATGATGCCAACCACAGTTCTATATTGTTTCCTTCCGAGCCCCATGAGAAAATTAGAGATATGAGATATTCCCATTAGGTCCAGGACTTGATTTTTATATATTAAAAAGGTACATATGTATATATATTTTTAATATTATTATTAAGTCAAGCTTAGGGGATACCCTATGACGCAAAGCACAGCATGTCAGGAAGCAGATTGGGAAAGGATTAGGGGAACAATACATACATATATGACTTTGTCTTTTATCTCTTTTCCCAGTGGCTGTTTCAGATAAATCAAAGTGAATAAAACGCATGCCACATAGGCAAGGAAATAAGCAATCCGCTCTAAAGCATTTCAAAAACTTATTAATTTTCGTACTGAAATTACTAAGTATATCTACATAGGTTGGGCTCCTTCTTCTTTTGCGGGTTGTTTCGTCATTTTGGGCTGTCGCTGATCATTTACTTCATTCAAAATTTCTTCAGAATACAAAATTAATGTATAGAAAATATTATGCTCATTCTAAGCACTCGACGAATAATTTTCGGAAAAAATGCAAAACAGCGTTTTCGATCATGTGAACAGTCAGATGGTCCGATATGCATTTCACTTGGCTCGGAAAACAATTTGATTTTATTCTATTATTTTTAGTTCTTTCATATATTCTAAACGGCTCACGTTTCTGGTTCGTTTATATGTTAAGATTTAAGCTCTTTCACAAGATACGCATACCTTTATAAATATATATTAGAAGACGCTAGCCAATTTCAATCTTAATGAATGAATTCAAGTTTTTAAAACTAATCCATCCTTAACAAAAGCATAAAGCTACACCAAGACGCCCCACTTAGATGACAAATTAATTACTTTCGGCTAACATTTGTTCGTGACATTTGCAGACCACTCATATTCAATCTGTTCTGGGGACGACAGTGAAAGTTTCACTATTAAACGTTTGTTCGTGTCATTAACACTTGTCGGCTGCTGTCGCTCAACTCCCGGTCCTAAAGTTCCATTTAAAAAAGACGACGACGGCCGGCGGCCACTTGATGTGAATGAATTGCAAGTGGCCCGACGTAAGTGCGAATCACGGAGTAAAACGCAAGACGACTTGAAAGGCGTGCAATAATCGTCTATCCAGCAGGGGAAGTACACACTTGAAATGTGCTAAATACATCTTCGGGTTCCCCCCAACATGACTGATGATGCCCCAGTAGGTTCCCATTGCAATTATGAAAAATTAAGTTTCCTCCGTCTTTCTGGCACCTTTAGGTAAGTCTGCAGTGATTTCGCTAAGCGTAAACAGTACCAAGAGTTGTATAACATTTGCAACGGGTAATAATACAGGCGCCAAGCGATCGGATTTGTACTTTATATTTCTTGTCGATTTTCAAATCATGTCCAAACGTTAGGAGTAATGACGAATAATCAATCAAACGCTTCGTAAGTAGCATTTATGTAAAATTAGTATATTATTGCTTGAAATTTTTATATCATTTCGAATATATTTATGCATGTCATGTACTTGCATATGTAACTCGCCCATTACTGTCGTGTCAGACTTTCTTTTTTGGCATCATCAGAAAGTTGGCTGAGACTTCTTATAGCGGTTTTTAATGGCTGCTTTTCAAATTGCTTATTCTGCATTGCGAATCGATACGAATTAGTGTTACATTTCAGAGCAAATTACCCATTCAAACATGAGTGTTTAGTATCTCATAATAGTAAACAAGAACTATGTAGATTCGAAGCTATGATGTTTAAGATCAATGTAAATAGAAAAAACTTGAAAGGACCTAATAGAGTCTTCACTCAGTGTATAAGAATCTTCAACTGCCCATATCTGCCCCCATGTACACATATCTATTCACATCTCGATAGTAAGAGCTATGATTACCTATGTCATTTATGTCAATACTGAGGGCGAAAGTTGGGACCCCAAATGAAATCCTAATGGACTTCCAAGGCCTCACGCTATACATTTACAGTCAATCTTCATGTTCTACATAACCTATTGCTTCCGGGTGTATTCATTCAGGCGAATACCAAACTTGCTATTTGTAGGATGTGCTCACAGGAACGATTGTACAGGGGGTTGAGAAGATCACACTACCGCTTGTTGCTGTTTAAACTGAAGGAGAACAATTATTGTCTAGTGCGCATGCAATGTTATGTTATGTTACTGAAGGTTTGATCACCCGATTATGAAATGTGCCAAAAGTTTATTAAAAGCAAACTATACTATCAGTAACTATTCGCTTAACAAACTCGAACATCCACAGTCAACGAGTTCATAGAACCTTGTGGAAAAAATACTGAAGGCAGAGAATACAGATAACAGTTTGTTTTTTCCTTATAACTATAAGAAGGAGCGCATTTGACAATCATCTTTAACCTCGTATGAATGGAACTATTTAAATATTCCCAAGCTTTTGATCAGGATTAGTAAAAAGAAAGTGGATCTGCAACTCCGAACCCCTGGATGAAATATCACTTCAAAAGTAGTCCATAGAGAGAAAATCAAAGATTTAAAAAGTCTTCAATTTCATTAAAAGAGAGCTGTAGAAGGTCTCAAGAAATTTTGCGAGTGAGATGCATATGTTGAAACTTGGGACGACGTCATACGTACAGGACCGAACAATTTTTGTACTACCACATGAATCCGTTTAAAATGTATTAAGAGGCTTATCGATTGTCGTATAGGCATTTATTTCGGGCATGTTTCTGTATATTGAGAGCATTTTGATAGCACTGCACCGGTTTCTTGTCCGAAGCAGTTCTGTAGGCATTATGGCAAAATTTAATGCTGGATCAGCGAAATATTAGAGTTAGAATGTTAGCTGTGATGTTGGAGAGCCAGTCAGAGTAATGGAGGTGATCTTTTTCAGCTTTTGTGTGATAGGGGGATTGTTGTATAGCTGCCATGATAGGGCTAATGATTGTTAAAGACTGGTTGCCAAAAAATTATCGTGAAACTGATAAAGACGAGCTGAGTATAAGTCTCCAGAAAACCAAGTGTCTTGTTGTCTACCTGGATCCGAGCACTTCGTGGAAGATGCATACATGAACCTAGATAGGAACATATTGCTCTACTGCTTGCTAAGCTCGAATTCGGCTGCCTGGAGCAGAGCTTATACTATAAGCCTTGACAGCTCAGTTACTGGTATTATGGTCGCAGCTTGCTGCAGGAAGCAGTATTCTGCACATGCATCACTGATATTAAGTAACGGTGCTCACGCTCTGCTCACACTCCGATCGTGCTGGCATTTTTCTGAAGTTCTGAAGTTGAACACTTGTCGGCTGAAGGAAGCAATGCGTAAAAAGAAATAAAAGAGGAGAAGAAGAAGAAAAAGAAAGTGAACGTTCTGGTGAAAGATTCTGGTGGATGAAGGTAAAATCGAAAAATACTATAAGAATTCTGAGTATAAACTGGGAGTATTGAGGTTAAAAACTCTGAAGACAGGATACTGGTCAAAAGGAGGATAATATTGAGTGCCTGACGTCTTTTCTTTTCTTCAAATTAGTTCCCTGCATAAATTCAAGACAAGTCATCACGTTTTCTGGAACTTACAGACATTATCGACTACCGGCCTTACATTTTTCTGCAAGAAACCTACTGATCACGCTAAACAATTTTAAGAGGGATTATTGCGTTTTCCTCTGGAATTGGCAGAAGTCGTCTACTACTGGTATTATGTTTTTCAGCACGAAACATAATTGATATTGCAAAATGACTGTAATGTGAATTGTTGCGATTTTTTAAATTTGCTGAAATTATCTGCTACGAGTATTCTTATGTAAGAAATAAAATGGGCTAAAATAATTCGCTGCGAGTCGTATCGATTGTGGAGATTTTATTAAGCCTACAATTTAATCCACCATTTAGTCCTGGGATTATAGGCCGTATTGCCGGAAACAGAAGAATTTGCTGCGAATGTCTGACGTTTTGGAACGCCTTTCTAACACAATCTGCTATTAGTTATTGCGCCTATTCTGGAAGAAGTAACTTGACCAAATACTTTGCTGTGAGATACCACGGACCTGAAAATTTTTATTCATCCTATAAGCCAATTCCTAACTAGGGTAGGGTTTTGAGATTTTATTCGGCGACAGAAGAAGCTGTTGTATTTGCTGTGAGCGACTATTCTCGAAGAATTTGCTGCGAGACTTATATAGTTAGATAATTAGCTAAATTAGTTTAGAGTTACTTATTTTGTTTTTTGAAGATTTTTGTTTAACTTTCAATTCAGCGCACCAATTGGATTTGCGACTTTTTAATTGCTTATACAGTGGCAAGCGGACATCCTCGGGGGAGCCTCTACGGCGGATCTTAACAAACAAACATGTAAGTTGTTGTCTTTTTCTTTCTTACTTGTTATATAAGGTCTAAAAATATTGTTTTACTTGTACTTTGTTGAAGTGGATTGAAACCAAGAGAGCGAAGAATTATTTTTTGATAAATTAGAATTTTCCCACTCCCACTTAGGTGAATTAGTTAGCTAGAATATAAAAAGAAAAAAATTTAACTGATGTTAAAGGATTGATTTTTTTAAGGAAAGAGTTATAATACAAGAAAAACATTTAGTTGTTCACATATACGTTACATAATGCCTAACTTAATGAAATTTTTGGGTAATACAAAAAATCGAGTAAAAAGAAAATGATTATTGGTAGAATTTTAATGATGCATACAAGAGCTTAATAGCCGTCTTATTGTGTTATTGATGAGTAGCTTTTAAAGATTTTTCACGTTCATTCAGTATTGTACTTACATATTACTTCCATGTAGGAGAAATATATTATAATCACATGTATTTCTATGTCCTCTAGAGTATTTCATAGTTGTCATTTTTCTTTTGAATTGAAGATTCTTTGTCATAAAATAATGGCACTATAAAATCTTTTATTTCTGCTCTCACTCTCGTGGAGCCCTCTTCTGATGAAGGTTGACTAGGTCCGTTACTCGGCTCATTTTAGGTCATCTACAGGGACACTGGAAAAAATTTACTGCCCTCAGTGTCAGGAGGATGGGGCACAGCAGTGAAGGTAGCCGATGTAAGTACGGGTAAGTGGTGTAAGGGTCCCTTCAGGACCGGATGTGGTTCTTGTGTGTTTTTGGTGTCAGGCAAAATTTCTTTTTGTATTATAGTTCGTGCGTTGCGTGGCAACGGCAGGCTTTGGTATACTCACCCCACAACTCCCCGCACTAGCCGAGGTGTTAGCGTGCCGCCCTGAGCTAACGCTGATCACAGAATGAGCTGTCAGTTCATGCTGACAGCAGATTTCACGTCCAACAGTACTCCATACTACCATAACACTGAGTTTTTCCTCGACGAAGAATTTAACTTTCCTCATAGTAAATATAATTTACCTACATCGTTCATCAAGTACTTTGTAAAAAAAAATCAAATCAGAGCATCAGATTGGTACTATTGAATTCAATTATTAAAGAGTTTCTACAATAGTGCACTAACGTTGTATAAAAAGCTCTTAAAAAACAAATACATTAGGATACAAAAGACTAGAGACTAATGCTAACTTACCCACAAGTAGAAACGTTGTATATCAGTTTTAAAAGGAAGAACTTGTAAAGTGACAAATATTATTAAGCTAATTTATTGCAAATCGCACCACCACCTATCACTATTCCCTTCTTTGAAAACACTAGTGAGTAACGGCTACAAAATTCTTCAATGTTTTATCTCTACAAAATATAATTTATAGATAAATGCGGTAAGTGACACCAGTTTCACACCAGAATTTCAAATAATTGAAAATTCTTGTTAACGACTTAAGATCTCAAGTTTAATGACAGAAATTCTCTGAAGAAAAATTGCAGTGTGAAGTGGTAAATTCAATTTTATCAATGTTTCTTCTCCACAGCCCATATAAATTCCACAGCAGTTGAGGATTCATCCATGCAGTTGTATACTAACTATTTCATAGAATTCTACGAAAGAACCCATTCAAATCTCTCTAGCCAATTAAGCGTACAAAGGGCGCTGCAATTAAAGCCACGAATAATTTGCGCACGCAACATCACGCCCATAGCGGCTGTGGTAATGTGGTTTTCCGCACTGCAATTAGAGACAGCGGTGCACACGCATGGTGTATTCGTGTAATGTTTCGAGCATAATTTATGCTGACATAATAAATTCCACTTAATAGAACATTTTTAAACTTTTATCACTGCATTTAGATTGCTCGAATTATGTCTGTTCACGTCGAGTCGGGTCACGTCAATCATTGTAGCTCTTGAGAACAATCGAAGTCATGTACGCTTGTGGTTGTTACCAAGCAAAATTGATTACTGTTACATAAGGAAATTGTTCCGCTGGAGAACAAGAGCAAGCAATCAAATGTCAATTTATTTCGAGATTTGATTCTAATTTACTCCAATGAGTAACTCAATTTCTGGGAACAATCATATCGTGCGATATATATTGACGTAAAGAACTTATAACATCTCTTACATGTCACTTTCCGTTCATAAAAGCGTAAACGTTGATATTTGTGAGCCATTTGAATTGAAATGATTATAAAATGAAATCGGGGAGGTATTTGCAAATATCAAATGATTTGAGAGTTAGGTGCTTTCTACGCAAAAAACCAGAAGTTTCTAATAAATGGTAGCAAATAGGCTGATTAGTATTGTAGAAATAAAGAAAATATGGATACAGAATAATAGAGATTGCTATCCTCTCGGATAGTTAGGCAGCCTTGATAGATCAGACTGACCCTCGGATAACAGCTACATATGTTACTGGGGGACTGAAGGACGTCTGTGGATAAGCTGTGTATCCACAGAAAGGTGTCCCTTCAGTAGGTTTCTGGGTAGGGATCATAGGGAATGAAAGCGCTAACCTTCTAAACCAGAGCCTTTCCCTTCCGGACCGGTAACTGCTGCAGCCTTGATAGATCAGAGTGGCCCTCGGATAACATCTAAGTTACTGGGGGACTGAAGGACGTCTGTGGATAAGCTGTGTATCCACAGCGAGGTGTCCCTACAGTGTGTTTCTGGCTATAGGGATAATGGGGAACGAAAGCACTAACCATCTAAGCCAAGTCTGGTTCTGGTTTTCCCTTCCGGATCGGTAACTGCTATAGGGGTTGCCGCATCGGTGATCAGGGCTCTTATCAAAGCGGATGTGGTAGGAAGCATCAGCAGAGATGGGTGAACCTGAGTACTTGCAGGTGCAGGTCTTGATGGGCCTAATAGGAATTTGGTCGACTTTCTGTTGGGGATCGGAAGAAACCCATGCAAAACTGAGGTTGGCATTATCACTGGCTACAGCCCTGAGTGTCTGTTCTGACTGGAAGGAGAGCCTGAGACAACCCAACACTTTCTGTGTGCTTGTCCGGCCTTTGCCAGGAGCAGGCGGGATACGCATGGGTCTGCCCTCCTACCTATGGATGAGCTGAAAAGCTTACCTTACCAAGACCTGCTGCGCTTCATTAAGAGGACTGCAAGGTTTTGGTGAAAGGGTTTCTAGCAGGTTAGGACAGTGGGATGGCTTGTGATCTCTCGTTAAAAAAACCAAAAAAACAATAAGCGGATGAGCTTCTGGATATATAAAAGTTTCATCCAATCCATCTATGGATTGTCATTATTCGACAAGATGCAACTAGTGTACTTCCTTAATGTACATATGTGGTGTTTTCGAGTCCTTAGTTGTACGATCACATGAGGTAATATTTAAGATATACCCCCTATAAATTCACATTATGGAGGAGGAGGCTACCGCGACCCTGAGATTTAGGCCATAGAACGACAACTCTAAACGAACCCATCGAATTTGATTTGTCGAGCCGAATTACCACGGATAATTATTACCTTCTTGCAATCATGCTAACCGCTAACTTCTAGGCGGAAATTCCAGTTAAGCCAGAATTGGTGATGGTACGGATAGTATTAGTGAGAGATTGTATTGAAATAGTATTGAAATAAATATACGACTTGAAAATCAGGTATCTCTTCAAAAACATAAACGAAACGACAGTTATCAGCACGGATAGTGGAGCCACTTTGATTGCCTTAACCCTAGAATCTACACCAATGTACAAATGTACCTTTGCTGAGAAATCAATTGCAATTTGAAAGTGAAATATTTGTCGCAGCTAGTTTAAATTCCATGGTAGCATGAAATATATGTTTTATAGGGTTCTAACGTTGAAGACAGAAAGATGTTTGTGTTGATATCATGTCTATACAGCCATATGTCCTTGCATGTCGGAATTTTTATATCAAAGATACAATTGTACCTGCTTATATTCAGGAGCCTCATTATGTAAGCCCAGGCGTTATTCATACATACCTCGACTGTATAAAAGAATAGGGAACTAAGAAATAAATAAAAATGATCTGGAATCCTCATAAATATTTTCGTTTTCAGACTATGGGCTGAACTCGATTGAGATGTATAAATCATTTCTTGAGAATATTATTAGGGTTCAAGATGGGTTACTTATTTTTATTTCCTATTACCTATTAGTCGCATAGGTAGGTAAATACTAGTGCACTCAAAGATTTTTCTCAAATTGGCTGATTTACATACAACTATCGATGTTCAACGTGGGTCGTATTTTTTTGATGGAAATTCATCAAACATATCCAAGCGACATCGATGCTCAAAATAAAAAAAAAATTCTTTTTAATTTATTTAATATTTTATTTTGGAGTTGTATTTTTTATAATTATATTCTTTCTAGTTTTTATTTTTAATTTCTATTTTCACAATATATATTTTTGGGGTTTTTATTTTTAAGCTCTATTTTTACAATATATATTTTTTCTGTTAAGAAATCTATTTTTTTTATGTTTTTATGTTCAAGAGCTCAGAACTAGATCTGAATAATTTCTCTACAGGGAAATCTAACCTATTTGTGTACTTAGACCCATAATACATTTGGATATTTATGACATTTAATTATTTACAGTGTTCTCGTTTATGCTACTACTTAAATAAAATCTTAAAGCTTTGGTCTATTTTACTATAATTTATTTTTGTATTTATTTACAATTATATGTAGAACGCTACACAACTCGGGGCCAGCAATCTGCTAGCGTGTACGTTCTGATATGAAAATCAATTCGGGTTCAATATATAGATATTGATAGTGATGTTATTTCATTTGCGTTTTGAGTTTTAAATAGAAGGGGGTTAACACCGAAAAGCTCAGGAGATCTGTTTTGAGGTTGAATTTTTCTAAATTAATTCAATTTATAATTTAAAGTGGAATCAAACTTTACATTCAACCAAAGAAAGCTATCGGTTATAAATGTTGCGAAGTATCCAGGATCCCGTTGGCAAAATAAACATAACACTCTTCTTTTCCTGTTATCTGCCTTCTCTTCTATCATATTTTCTGTATTAAATTTCACACCACACGCCTATTCAATGCATTTGGTTCTCAATAACAAGAAGGTACAGTTGTACCTTTGGTGTATCAACCATAGGGTCCAGGTATGGGGGCTACAGCATTTATGGCCTTCTGATGCGTATTTACGAATGCCGCTGACACATAGGAGGCAACCCACACATCGGCTCTGGCCCGATCAGAGTTGTAGCTGAACTTGCTAGTTTATCAGTTTCTCATTTCCAGCAATGCCTTGAGGTCTGAGGATTTAGATTAGGCTAACCTGATTGGATCTACTCAGTTTGTCAAGGGCGCCTTAACATTCCCCTCTCGAACCCTGATTTCACCGTGGAAGATCAAATTGCTCTAATTGCTGCATGACTAAGAATATAAAGATGATTTTATTGTTAAGGGCTTTCTTTAGACTGGCGTAATCACAGTCAGTATAGCACAAACACTGGGATGGAACACTTTATCTTAGCCAACCATGCTCAGTAATATCTCAAACCTAGCTATAGTACTCCACAACCTCCCCCACATAAGCTTTGGACCAGACGAGTCCTTCGCTATGGATAATCGGAAATTTCCAGGCTTGTCCACCTTTACCCCGTACTGTAGCGAGCGTTACTGATAAAAGCCCGACCTGGGCTCAAAGTTACGAACATGTCAAGACCAAACGTTTTCCGGTTGCTGTGAGTGAACGCAATTGCAAGGTATCGAATGAAATGTATGCTTGAGATAGGATAAAGGTTTATTGCCAGTAATTGGGAGCTAGAAAGTATGAATGAGTTCTGTTATCCCTTATCCTTCCTAAAATACCCAGGTAAAAGGTATGAAATGGGATCTTGAGGAAAATCATTGGCAATGTTGGGTAAATTCGCTATCGGACACGGCCACGTGTTGATGTTTTGAATAATTTGATTTTGTTAAAATAAATGCGGTGTATCGATCGACTGATTTAGGTTATTCTACAAGCGATTATTGTTTAAGTGTGGGGTAAACCCTAGGGTAAGTTTATAACGGATCAAGAATATTTAAAATTGAAAAAAGTGATTTTATTGTTCAGAACAACTTAATCGTGCGGTATATGAAACATATCCATACACACAGCATAAATAAACATAAATTTGTGATTTTGTGAATAGAAATAATGTATGGAATAAGTGAAAATTTAGCAGGGTAATAATACCTACATATAAGCAGACAAGGTACTGCACAAAAATCTAAAGGAGTGGCATTGACATTGAAAACACTTAATAAGGAAAAAGCAACTAAGAGTAGAGTAAATAAATTCTACAAATATATATTTAGTAGTATTATTATTATTTATTCCATTGGTATATTAGTATATGGACATAAATATGTATATATAGTAGTTAAGATAAAAGCGCGATATTCTGTATAAGAAAAAAGCATTACAGTAATATAGTTTAAAGAAAAACAAAATTAAAGTATAATTAAGGGGTAAATATTGAATTCTTTCGAATTATTATAACGGATGAAAATCAGTCCCCAAGTGTAGAAACAGAAGTAAGGAAAGGTAGTTTGAGTTGCTTAGATGGGAGAACAAGTTATTAAATAAATAATCGGCTAAGTGCGAGTCGGACTCACGCACGAAAGGTTCCGTACCATCGTACAAAACTTATCACTATGTAATTTTTATTTATTTTTTCAAATGAGAGTAGGCGTCATGTGAAAAAATAATGCTGTCATTTGAAAAAATAATAATAATGCTGTCATTTGAAAAAAAAATGCCTACCTATGATAATAATAATGAATGAGAATAAAAAGAGAAAAAAACGCCGAAAAAATCACGTTTCTTGCATGTGGGCCCCTTTGTTTTTAAATTTATTTAATTTTTTATATTTGTTGTTATATCGCCAATATAAATACACAGTTTGTGAAAATTTCAACTGTCTACCTATGTATTACGGTTCAGTAGATACAACCTGGTGACGGACGGACAGCGAAGTTCTTAGTAATAGGGTTCCCGTTGTTACCCTTTGGTTACGGAACCCTAAAAAAGAGAAAGCTCCGCGAGAAAAGGATAAATGTGCCGGTTGCAACTACAGCGCCAATGTAACGACAAAGGAGAATGATGTCACCAATTCCTTCGTCGATTCAAACCCGATGAAGATCGGAATCAATGAAATAAAAACATTAATAAATGAATTCAATCCGTCTCAAGCCACAGGTACAGCGAAGAATTGGATAAAATTTATTGAGGGCCTAAAATTTCTAAATGGGTGGGACGATAGAACTGCTCTTTTTTATGCTACTCTGCGTTTAGGCGGGGCAGCCCATTATTGGTATCAGTCGAAGCATGAAGCAATAAATACTTTTTTAGAATTCAAGGCTGAGCTGCTTCGTAGTTTTCTTACCGGTCAGGACGACGCCTCTATCTTAGCGGGAATAATGGCTAGAAAAAGATCATTAGGCGAACCCATAGAAGATTATACTAGGTAGCAGTACTCGTGAAAAGAATCAAATTAAACGAAACGTCAACAATTAAGTACAACATTTCCGGGTTACCAAATCAAAGCTTGATAAATGTGCTCATGGCCTCAAATTGCGAGACAATACCAGACCTTTTAAAAACTGTAAAGGATTTCGAGGAAATACAAAAGCAAGATCAAATAAGACATGAGCTGGCTCCAGTGAATCAACCCAGCACATCTAAAAGTTGGCCGAGGCTAGGCGATAGATTCCATCGATTCAAGTTTCGCAAATATCCCACGCAAATTGGAAAAGAAGAGAGCGACATCTACTTACTACTAAAGAGCACCGGCATTACGCTAGAGATTGTACCTTCAAAAACGTACGATGTTTTCGTTGTCAACAGAAGGGACATGTATCGAGATATTGTAAAATAAAACAGGTTTCAACACTGAGTGTGGAGCAGGATAGGAAGTTTTAGAAGGTGAAGAAGATGAGTATCATAAAACTATTTGCATCGAAGATGAACCTGTGCTTGCTTATTTGGATTTTGGTAGTGAGTGTAGCACATTGAAAGAAAATATTATCAATCGAAAAAAATGGAATGTACAGAAATGTGATATGAAGCTGGTTGGATTTGGAAACTAGAAAACTAATGTCCTTCAAAAAATCCGGAAAAATGTGAGCGTGTCCGATATTAATCTTTTAATTGACATTATGGCTGTTGATGATACCGTACAGAGTGTTCCGATGATAATAGGAAGGGATAATTAAATAATCCTGATATCGAAATATCAAAGAAGTAGAAAACTTTCGAGATATTCCAGAATAAAAACAATAGCCCTCCAAAGGATTCTCCAAATCAAAGGGAAAAAATTGAAATGAATGAGGTAAATATAGACCATACTGCAAATAAAGTTATGCTAATCAATCTAATTAATGAATTCCGCGACTGTTTTGCTAAAAATACAAGCGAGCTGGGAAAAACTAAACTGGTAAAAATGAGAATAAATTTAAAAGAAAAAGGATTATACGGTACAGTTCTAAGGCAGCGAGTTAACGAATTATTACTTTTGGATGTCATACAACCATCCTCTTCTGAATATACCAGCCCTGTACCAAAGTTTACCTAATAATAAGTTAAGAAGCTGGTGAGATATCCGAGTGTTTTACATTTAAAATGCACACGGCAAGAAAAGGAAGAAAGAAAGAAAAAAAATCGAAAAAAATCAAACTCTCTTTAAAAATTTTATGAATAAAGATAAAAAATGTGAAAGCGCAAGTTGCATGCACCGAAACAGAATGGCAAATGTTTCATTTTCGTAAACAAATGAGAAGGAGCGGAGTTTTCAGCTTTTACTCTCATAAAAATGCTCCCGCGCTTTTGTGAAACCGGTTTGCATGAAATATTGATAATGTTAGGACACATGTTGTTGTTGTAAAAGGTCTAAAAGGACACATGTTGTTGTAATCCTATGATATTTGAACAGCACGTGTTTCTGTTTACATTCATTTTGCTATGAAGAGATTAAGTGGGAGAACTCATGCTGGATTCTCTGATATTTTCGGCAAAGATGAGAATTTCGTTTGAGAGGAATTTTACATCTCCTTTCAGAATCTGGGCCAAAGCGAAATTTATCTTTTTCTTAAAAATGGGAGGTAGTGTGGCCCGAAGTACATTCTTATGAATAGGTTGAAAGGATTTTGAGGGATTTAATAAGATTTTGTCGTTCGGGTAATCCTACGTTCTCTCGATTTTTGTTTTTAACTCGTTGTCTCAGTTGCACTACAGTAGTGCATAGACAAGGTCTTTTCCCCCATTCATGCAAAAGACGAAAGTATATGAAATTACTTGTTTCATTCTAAAAAAACACCAGAAATTTGCCCATTTTGGATAAATGCAATTACTCAAAGAGAAACTTTTCCAGTAACATTGAGGAAGCATTGAATATGTTAGTGAACAAAACTATATTTACAACGCTTGATTTGCTTAGTGGATACCATCAAGTGCTAGTGGAAGGTGATAGTAAACACCTGACAGCCTTCGTGACACCAGAAGGACAGTACGAGTAGAAAAGGGTCCCTTTCGGCTTAACTAGTCCCTTTCGGCTTAACTAATGCGCCAGCGGTCTTTATGAAGTTTATGGCACAAGTAACCCGATTAATGGAAGCTGGTAAGATTATTACGTTTATGGATGACATCTTGAGACCGTCGGTAACATTATAGGACAATATTGCGACTATAAAAAAAATTAGAATTGAACTACGGCGGGCAGGTCTTACTTTAAATCTGAAAAAAGAAGCGTGTTTTTTAAAAAAAACATATAAAATTCTTAGATCACGAGATATCAGAACATGGAATAAAACCAAGCGTCGTAAAGACCGTGCCGATCGATACATATAAGCAACCAGAGAATACTCGAGAAGTCAATCAATTCCTAGGTCTTGCGGGATATTTCCGTCGTTTTGTGCAGAGCTTCTCTTTCATTGCTCAACCACGTAATAGGCTGCTGAGGAAGGATAATAAATTCATATGGTTAGAGGAGGCAGGATAGTGAGATGGTGGTTGAAGATAGCGGAGTATGACATTGAATTGGTATTCCGACCGCCCAACAAATTAGCCCATGCAGATGCGCTTAGCCGATGCCCATCTCAGGATGCGAACGAAGCAACAGACGGAACAAGTAAAATCTTGGTGATAGGTAAAATACGAAAAGTACTGACTGGAGAAATTCTTCAAATCAATAAAAAAGATGGCATCAAGGAAAACGTCATATTAGAGAAAGGATGGGTTTAAAAAAACAACGCCCAAAGGAAATCGTTTTGTAATACCAAAGGGGGTTAGATAGAGGATAATTAGTGCAGCCCATGATGACAGAGGTCATCCTGGAGTTGATAGAACTCTAGAAATATTGAGAATATATTTCTGGTTTCCACATATAAAGCCAGTTGTTAAAAAATATGTAACCTTTTGCATAGACTGCCTTTACAATAAGGCGAGTGAAGATGAAAACAGATACATACTGCATACTCCAGAGCGGCAACCAATACCATTCCACACAATTCACATTGATCACTTAAGTCCGAATCCAAAGAGCAAGCGCAGGAATTTTTATGTTATTGGTATAGTGGAATCTTTCTCAAAGCCTGTCGTGCTTAAACCTGCCAGACAGACTAATAGCAAGGAAGTCATTAACTTATTAGGTGAAGTCAGCCAATACTTTGGAACGGCGAAAATAATTGTCACCGATAAAGGTACCGCTTTTACCTCGAACAACTTTGAGAAATATTGTCACGAGAACTCAGTTAAGCATGTTGCCACCACCGTGAAGACCCCGCGCTACAACGGCCAAATCTAAAGGTAGTTCAGGACTGTAAAGGGAGCAATCGACACTATGACACAGGAACCAGAGGCGCACGACAGGGATTGTAATAATAGGGTCATACAATGGGCGCAGAACGCTTTAAAGAATTCAACTACCAATGTGACACCGCACCAACTAGTACTGTCGTATAAACCGCGAGACATCCTACAAAAGAAATTGCTTCAACATACAATTGAAACCATATGAATCCACACAATCGGCAGAGAGGATGAAGCCGTGGTACAAGTGAAAAAGAAGAGGCATGAAGCATTGGAAAAAGAGAAAGAAGTGTAAATAAAACAACGATTTATGTCTTTGAAGAATTAGATAACCATTTTTATTTTCAATATAGCACCGTTGAAGGCTGAATAGGAATTCCTGCCGAGAATTTGTAATTGAAATATAAGGTAAGGTTTCTTTTATAAATTTGTTTCTCTGAGCCTGGGGCAAGCAATTGATATGACAGAGAGAATTTCTTCTGGAATATCGGTTGTATGTGGCCTCGTTTAAGGGCGTTCGTGTTAAATGTTCGACGACATTGGTCGAATGGCTCTCGTGTGGAGAGCTTTGAGTAAATTGTCCAGTATCAAGACTAGATGGCTCTTATATGTATAGAGCGTAATATCAGCTAGTCCAGCAGATTTGCTGGATGGCTCCGATTTGGGAACGAGGTCGGTTCTATCTACTGACGTCACTAAGGACAGTGACAAAGTAGGTTGGCCGAACTGTAGCGACCGTAACAGGTAAAAGCCCGACCTGTGTTCAAATGTACGAACATGTCAAGACCAAACGTGCGATTATAGTACGCATCACTGACTGCATCTTTAGGTGCCGAGGTGTGAGGTTCAACAGATTTTCCCGTGCGGCTGATGCCGATGCTGTGCGCATTATACCCATAATACTTGCGCAACCAATTCTCTGTATGCTACTTAATTTAGCCATTACCAAATTGAGCGTTGCCTTATACTATCATGCAATCACCCTATATATGTTAAAATAAAATAGGTTTTATGATGACTGTATAGATCGTCTACCAGTGCAGTCGACTTTTATTTCGTGACTTCAAGGACAGAAAAACGAAAGAACGTGGGGAAAGCTCAACCCAAGCTTAATGAAGAAAAAAGTTCTTCTTAAAAACGTTTGTATACATCATCATCGGAATCGGACACTTTTCTCTTAGCAAACTCCTACACAGGGTGAGACTAATTGAAACCCTGGAATGCAAATGATACCGGGAGAAGATGACACACTCCCTTTAAATTTGTTCAGTATTCTTTGTTAAATATATGAATTAGTTCGCTCCTACTTCTTCAATGAACTTTTTAAGGCAGGATTGAAATCCTAATTTTAAATTCATAAGAACGCCCGCAGCTGATATTATTAATATATCACAGAGTGGACAATTAACTTAGTAGTGACCGAAGATTGGAGCTATCCAGGGCTCAACCTTTTTTCAATTGATCAAGGAATCGACCTACACAAAGAAATTTTCAAACCTTTTTACGGTAAGTACCGCGTGTATGAATTTAAAGTTCCATGGATTGCCATTTGAAAAATGTTATTGCTTGTCTGTCCTGCGGAATGTTTTTCGTTAGCTCTTAAGCGCGTACCAATTCTTGGCTATGCCCAATCAGAGGAAGTATTTGGTTCGAAGTTTGATGATCTCGCGCTAAATATTGTCTGTAGGAATTAAGGAATCAGGTAAAATATTTCGTCGGAACTGTATCTATAGAAATAGCGAAAAGAAAAAACAAAACACATTCGATATTACATCGGTGCCCCAGGGTGTTAATGGCAGAAGTTATCGTGGCATTAGCAATGAGTCTGAATCCTTTCTTTTGAGTCTTGTTCAATGCGGCTAATGCTTCTTGCGCTTGCCCAGATGTAAGAATTATACTAATGTCTTCGTCTGATGTGCACCTTATTACTGATCGTAAGATCTGAAGAAATAATTCTTGTACCACAGAAAGAATCCAAGGCAATTTTTCTCTATAGAAAAGATGTGGCCAACTAAAGTTTATCGAAATGCCAATAAATAGGATGTTTTTTAAGATAGGAATTCCATCAAAAGAAATAGATTGAATGAAGTCTTCGGAGTTCTTTTTGGTGATCGCTGATAATTTTCGTAGTTTCAAGAAATCTTGTTAACGCTCTGTTATTTGTCTGTAGTTAAATGAATCACTAGCCTCTGTCTTTTTAGAAACTGATTGAACATGAACGAGTTTCCATGAATGCTTGAAAACATTTTTTTTTTACTAAAATAAATTAGATAGTAGTAGAAGTATTTTAATAGAATAGGGTTCCATTTTCCTCAAGTCATGCGTACTTATAAATATCGAGCATCCTAATTACCTGAAGAAATCTTCCTCCATGGGAAATACTTCTTATTGTTTGTTAGAGTTAGCTGTGATGAGGACAGCAAGATAATTAGCTTTATCAATTGGATCAATTACTGAACCACCATTATGAATCAAATACAAAATAGAGATTCAATACCTATCAAAGTATATCGGATTTCATCACCTGAGAAGGTATGTTCTCCTTCATAGTACCTATACTATCTGGATTCGATAATTCGCAAGTCAAATGAATAATATTTTAAGAATATCGACTAGATTTGTGTAGGTTGTCTGCCAACGACTCAAACAGCTACATTGTTTTTATTAGGAATGTACGTACCTACGTACAATTTTTTATCTAATGATGTATAATAAAGGAATTCGCAAAACAACTTTTTACATCAGTTTTCTTTTATGCATAAAAACTAGGAAGTAATTATAAGCCATACCCGACTCTTACAGTGTAATATAAAAAACATTATAGGAGATAAATATTATTAACTACGATTTAATTATTGGCATTGGCATGTTTGATTTAACACTAAAATTGCCGTGACTTTTTACTTTGTCTGTATCGAATAGAGGCGTATGCAAAGGTGTATGTACGTATTTACTTCTTAAAATAAACTATAGTTAACGTAAGCCAATATTCATTTTTTCACATGACAAATTTTTCATACAAACCTATAGACGCAACCAAAGATTCTCTAACTTCCGGGACCACCAGTAAAAACCTAGCTCTCAGCGAATTTACAAACAGATTGTAATCCAAGATTTCACTCATTTTACTTCATGCCATTCAATATTCACATTTAAGCATGACAAAAGTCAGATTAGCAACGAAGTAATGAATTCAAGTGGATTGTGTAGGATTATTAGCAAAAATATTGTTTTGTCTTAACGACGAGTAACTACACTCGTCTACAGTCTACGTAGAATATATCGTCAGACAGTGGCTTCTGACACCACATCCAGTAAACGGCATGCTCTTTTGTCACAACTGCTCCATATTTCCTGTGAGAAGTGACAATATAATTTATTTTCCATTTTTTCTACCTTTTTCGCGTTAATATTAAGATTAAGAAAAATATGTTTTTGGGATTGAATGAAGACAAGGGACTCAATCACAGGGTACCCCACAGCGTTTTAAGTGCATACGTATCGGCGACAGTGCCCCGATATTTTTAGATCACGCAAGCGGTCAATGAAAGGTGCAACACCAAAGCAGGACAACACTGAATACTATCTTGAAAGTTGCAACGTCTTGCTTAGCCAAGATAGAGTTATCTACGAATGGCATGGTCTACATTTTCTTCTTTTGTCGATTGCCTTGTGCTTAATTTAGATACATGCGACGATGTCTGCAGTGTCGCATCATAGTTCAGTTTCAAGTATTATTCTACAATTCTGGTGGTTTTTTTATTGAAAATTTACTATACTTATAGCGAAAAACATTACGAGTTGGGTTAGGGTATTTGTGTTTCTTCAAAGTCACAAACTATAGAGTGAGCTATGTACGTAATGGTTTTTATCAACATAACATCGGAAACTAGGCTGGCGTACCAGACGATGTTGGTTCTCCATAATATTATCATGCAAAAATTAACAATGAAATATACAGTGATACAACAACAAGAAGTGACCATCCCACTGCTTTGTCAGAACGCGAAAAATCGGAATTCGCATTTTTTGTTCGCTTTACGTGCATAAATTTCAGTTTCATATTTATGGTTAAGGTAATATGAATAACAAAATGTACAAGCATATAAAAATTAAAAAAATTATCCATCCAATTCGTTACATACACCTCGTCTATGGAAATGAAATTAGAAATTAGCCCACAAGAGTGGAAGATTAGATAAACGCCGATAGTTACAGTCGTGTAGATCAATTAAGAGCAATATGCAAATATGCAACACTGGAATGGTAATATTTTATAATAATAAATATAGCCTCTGTATCATAGAGCTAATTAATATAATTCTAAAAACCAGAGTAGAAAAAGTCACCACAAAAAGCAAGGGCATCAGTTATAACACCTATACTTATACATCATTCAACTAGAATCTGGTTCGTACCCAGAAGCCATTACCACAATATATTATTTTGTGGAGCAGAGTTTACTGGAGGAAGCTACGGAACATCAGTATTATCATAGATGGCATATGTCATCTATGGTTATAGTTACTACCCAATTTCTTTCATTTCAATCTGAAATTTTCCAATAAGGCGAAATGAATTTGACAGATATCAGTTCCCAATTGAAATATTTTGTCAGCGTAGACTAGAAATTCAAAATTGTTTTGTGAAAATCTTTCAATTTTGTGTGTGGTAGTTTTAATTAGTTGTGTAACACCATGATACAAAGATAACAAGGTATGGATACTGACATGTATATAAATGGACTGCTTCCATGAAAGCAAATGACACCACTTTCATATTTCTGTCTCTTTCCGTGAGAGCACACTTTCCCACTGAACTATAAGGATTGGGACCGAGAAATTGCTTGAGGTTCAGCGGTATTTCCAGAACTGGCAACTTGGTAATTAAAACTGTCCTACCAAAACAGTCTTGTAAAAAACATTTCCTTCAACTCATAATTAAAATTTAACGTACAAATAATCCCAAGTACGTTTGTGGTAAAATTGGTAAATCCCACTGACATGCACATAAGGAAATTCTCAAATAATTTAAATATAGCGCCAGTTTACGGCAGTTGGTAACATTGTCAGTGAGAGCATACTTTCTGAAATCAGAACTGGTGCCAGATGAAACAAGAGATCAGTCAGTCCATTTATATACATGTCACTGACCGATTTGAAAGGATCTTTTGCGTTACTATGTTATTTGGACACAAATGTCATTTCTAGCGAATTTGTTTTGAGTTTTTCGTATTATATTGACTGAAATACGTTTTGAATATATTGGAATATTTAACAAAACATTAGTTTTTTCGTTAAAATCACTTCGTTAAAAGTAATTATGTACTTACTAGTGGGAAAGCAAATAAAATTCCAAATAGAAAATTTTTGTCGCTTTGATAAGGTCGATTGAAATTGAGCCGAACAAATTTATGACAATTGTCGCCAAATGAGGCAAGCAACCAATTGATAGATAATTCGGGCCATACCTTGTTAATCTTTGTATCATAGTCAAAGTCAAAGCTCTGACATACATATCATTTCATATAGGGTAACTTTTGATGGCATGGGTCTGACAATTATCTTGATTTCAAATTTTACTTTCGCTTTAATATTCATATTAAAAGTTCAACAAATAGCAGATTCATTCGAAATTATTTCTATTCTTGGAAGGTTATCTTCTGCAATATCAAATATTTTTTAAACTTGATGTTTAAGGAAATATAATTAATCAATTTTTGTCTGCCCGTCCCTAAAAGTAAGTATGGGGGACAGAGAAAATATTACAAATGTTGTATTGTCATTTATTTCTATTCTATATATTCAGTTGGAAAACCACTGAACTGATTAGGAACTATTGAGGATTTTGTATAGAACTTATTATTTGAAGTTCAGCGGTATAAAGTAGTTAAACGAAAAAGAGACAACTATAGAAAAGTGTCCCATAATAATGTACAATAGTGTAAGTATATGTCAGTGAGTCAAAGTTATTCTAAACAAAAGGATTTTGCCATAAATACATCGACGCTGAAAAGCATAATGGCGGAAACACATTCAGGCTTCGAGGCTTCCTCAGGCCGTTGTCAAAATTTCCAGCACGGGTTTTTTAATGATGCAACACAAAACCAAGCCAGCAGCTAGCCTCAAGGCCCGTTTTGCTTAATATTGGAAATATTTCTCTGTCAACAGATTTTTTTTTAATTTTGTTCTGTTAAATGACATATTTGGCAAATAAGAATCACTTGAAATTTATAATCAACATTTTTGAGAATTATTTCTGCCCAGAATGTAAAGGAATTGTCGCAAATATAATACTATCAAAATTAGAATGACACCACCGACCCCGGTGATGTAATTTTATTATAAATTCTCTGAGGAAAGCCTTGAAGCTAGCTGCGAGATAGCCTGAGAGAGGTCAGGCCTGAGGCTTGCTTGGATAAACGTCGTAAACGACCAAAATGAAACTTTTCACTAGAATCCAAAAACTTTTTCAAAATAAGAAGAAAAAATCATAACTTTTAAACTATTTGTGATAAAAGTGCTATTTTTAGACAGCTTTTTTTTAAAAATTATATCCTTAATTTACAATAAGTAGAATTACGCTAAAGTTAGTATAAGTAGGTATACGTTTTGCCATTTACAACAATCCTTTTTTTTACGGATCTAAAGAATGCAGTATCTGAATAGCTGTAATGTATGGAACGAAATTAATGTTAAAAAACTTATTGCAACTGAAATGCTGCATCAAATATACCTTATTTATTTATATGATATAATGTGAGCTGTATCCAAGTTTTATGTTTAAAACAAGATCTAACTTTTGATATACAATAGCATAGAACAAGACAGGTAGTTTAAATAAAAGGTTGTAGTTATTACAAAGTTTTTATTTAACACTCTTTTAACGTAGTAACCCCGTGTTAAAAAGAATAGAGTAACCGTATCTCTCATGCACAACTACGCTATCAAGTCCTTGAAAATGTAGTAACTTCGAATAATGTCAAGAGTTATAACATTTACGATCCGCAAAAAGGATGTAAGCCTCTACAGGTGTCAAACGTCGGATGCTGTATGTAACTCGCTTACAAATTTGTAAACCTTTGATTACTGATCCTATTACTGCAAATCGAATCAAAGTTACTGGAAAAAATACAGGTGCTTTCAATGGCGGACAGTATTTTGTTTTCATCGTAGAGATATGGGACGCAGCCATTCGACGCAGTTTTTTTTCTGATTTAAATGGTGAATATAAAGTATTTTCGAAGTTTTGGTCAGTTACGACGTTTATGTTTTCCAGCGTTGATATGGAAAAGAACGGATTCAGTTTTGAAAACAAACAATATAAAGTTTGCGAGTAATAAGAATATGAAGTATCTATAAATACGAATCGCGGGTAGTATAAGATAGCGAGTTAATAAGCGAAGAAGTATCTATTTTTTGTATTATGAGCGCGTCACAAATTCTTCTCCTCCCCGCGATTCATATTCCTATTACTCGCAAAAATCAAATCAAAATAAAGTTCTTGACCATTAAAGTAATTGTATGAATGGCGAAAAGAGCTGGAAAACTGTTTCCTTTGGACGAGTTCCTTATTAAGAAAAGCCAGAAGACCGACAACAGATTTTAGTACCACATTAATCCTGTAGTAGTAGAGATGGCAACACATATTCAATAGTTCGGAGGGAATCGCATTCAAAGTTAATAGATAAATCCAACTGTCATTGGATATAAAAATGAATTAATCACAGCTAGTTTGAATTACTTATAATTTTAAGAATTATATAGTCTTAGTCAGGTTTAGCGTGGGGCTGAATAATAAGCATATAAGTAAAAATAAAATAATATATATTTAATTACATCGACAATAGATACCGAACTACAAATTAGTCTGAGTAGGAGGAACTTATGGCCAAATTTTTTACTAGCTCGTACAATATATCTAGTTTGGGTTTTAACTTGAATATTTAAGATTTATTAATGAATAGTACATAAATGTGTTAGCTGGGAATTAAGGATTAAGGTTATATAATCTAATCTAATGAATTTACGTAAGAATATTTGTAGCAGTTCTTACTAGTGTTTTTAAATAAAAGTAAAACGGTGAATGCCATTAAATGTGTGTATGAAAATTTAGCGTTCTTAAGGCTCAAATTAATTAGCAACTAAAAGCAAACTAAAAACAAGTAAAACAGCTAGAATTTGTCTAAGACCAATTCTTATGATACCTTAGATGAATGCACTTTTGAAATTTCGTATTGTCACCCTTGTGTGCAAGCTTGATTTTTGAAGTGGTTTTTCGCATATATTTCTAGAACGGTTCATCGGACAGAAGAAATGATTACAGCTAATTTCATAGGATTTCATATTCTGAATAAGTTTTTAGTACAATGAAAATGTCTTGGACTGATCGTTTTCACAGTATATGTAAAAAACCTAAATTTTTATATGGCAACACCAAGAAGGAGTTGCCCGACTTAGCCCATTTCTGAAATTTTATTTGCTAGTATAATGAAAACACCATGTACCAAATTTCAGCTTTGTACGTCGACGCGTTCTCAGGCAGTGTCCAAATATATAGTGAAAAACGAAATTTCTGTATGGCAACCCCACGAAGGAGTTGCCCGATTTGTCTCATTTTCGAACTTAACTTTACAAAATTTCAGCTCTCTAAGTATACGCGTTCTCGAGTTATGGTGCGCACAGACGGACGGACATGGAAAAATCAAAATAACATTTAATATTATGCGTAGGTGTCCAATCCAGTTTGCTGTACCATCATTATTTCGAGGTGTTACAGACGGATTGACAAACTTAGTATACCCTATAGATTTCATCTAGGGTATAATAAGAACTCAGACATGACCTCAATATTAATACAATTTTAAAATTAATATCCACTTGAATATGAAATTTGTTTGACTTTATTTTTACTATTATATTTCGCTAATTATTCTACTTAACTTTCCGATTAATGTTTTCTAGAAGAATGTTTTGAATAAAACTAATTTGAATTTCAATATAAGTTTGTATCATTCATAATAATCGTTGAGTTAATCGTAAGCAGTAAATCGGAATTCAAGCATTAAATTCGAATATATTTCTTCGTAGCGTTAAATATATTCGAGTAGTTCGCAGTTTGCGTTAGACCTTGATTCAAAGCAATCAACCCTAAACGATTCGAGGTAATCAGATTCAGTTGAAATATATCCACATTCATTTTCATTAGTACCTGGATAAGTATTATTGACATTCATCAGCGTGGGAATGAAATGGATCTGCTTTTATTCAAAGTTACCCAATGGCGCTGATTATTTAAGTACCTACTATAAGGTAATTTTTAACAGTATGTAGTTTCGAAATTAAAATCAGTTATCATTATTAAGAAAACAACAAATTGAAGTCTTTGTACAGTTTAGTTTAAGATGACTCTGTAGTGAACCATCTCTGAAGCGAAGACTCTCGTGTGATAGATTGTTACTAGATCTTTGAATTCACACCAGCAAATAAACAGAATAGCGAGTAATCATGGGAGACTATTTAATAGATTGAGTACACAAGGTGTTATGGTAATTGGCCATAACATAATGAAACATAATCATACAGATCTAGAAGAAAGAACAGCGATCCATAAACTAGAACAACATACAAGAACTGTCAGGCAAAAAAAAAAAAAAACAACAACAACAAAATCGTAATCGTCAAAAAAATACTCTTCCTTCTCAGGCAACTCAGACCTAAACATCATTATAGTGCTCTACTCAGGCTACTACCCTTAAAACTACCACTTAACAAGTACGAAAACTAGAAGACAAATTCTTATGATACCCTAGATGAATGCCCGTATGTAATTTTTTATGGTCACCCATCTGTGCATGTTTAATTTTCGAAGTGCTTTTCGCATATATTTCTAGAACGTTTCGTCGGACAGTAAGAATGATTATAACCAACGCCATAGGATTTTATATTCTGATGACCTTTTCAGTACAATAAAACCGTCTAGGACTGATCGTTTTCACAGTATACGTAAAAAAACCAGCATTTTTATATGACAACACCCGTTTAGTCCATTTTTAAAACTTTATTTACTATTGCTAAGATGACACCATGTACCAAATTTCAATTATTTACGTTAACGCATTCTCAGGCAGTGGCCAAATATATAGTGGAAAATGACATTTTTGTATGGCAACCCTACGAAGGAGTTGTCTGATTGGTCCCATTTTCGATTATAAATTTACTTTTATTTTAAAAAGCTGGCAAAATTTCAGTTCTCTAAGTACCGCGTTCTCGAGTTATCGTGCAGACATGACGGACATATAAAAATCAAAATAACTTTTAATATTATGCGTAGGTGTCCAATCCATTTTGCACTAACATCATTATTTCTATGCGTCACAAACGGAATTACAAACTTAGCATACCCTATAGGTTTCATCTAGGCTAGGGTATAAAAATATGAGCTTAGCTTAGATCTTTCACTTCTACTAGGATTCTCAAGGAATGTAGGAGTAACTGCATTGCAACTGCGTAACAACTAGAGTGTCACTTCGATAATGTAATGTGTAGAATATTGATCGCAGAAATGTCCTCTCTTCATGTATGTGTCTCAACCTAAGCCAGGAGTAATTTGATAATAGGAGAAATTCATAATAGATCTTTGAGGTTGTAGTGAATCTGAGACAATACTGCACCAGCCCTTCACATTCGTATTTCGAAGATTGGATAAAGCTCTAGCACAAGGAATTACAACTGGCGGGGACTATTTTGGAGGGGACAAAATTAATATTGATGAATCAATGAAGATTTTTAAAAAAATGAAAATTTCGCGTATTTTTTATCAAACGTCCTACATGCAAGAATGTATGTATGTAATTTAATGTAATCTATATCTGGCTTCTTACTGTACTTAAATATTTATGGTTCGAATCCCATATAATGATTTGAACCGTTATCTTGTTCTATAAACGGTAAATTGTTGGTTAAATAAAAACCAATTGTTCTACTTCCTTATGCATAACATAATCATATCACACATTCATATATTATGTATATAAAAAAAACAGTCTGTAATACCAAATCACTTAAAATTTCTCAGATTATACAATTCAGGGTTTAAAGTAAATTTGATTCGTACTGCGTACTTTTGTTACGTTTATCACTAAATATATACACAATTCCTAAGTGCTTGACCTCATGCCTATAATTAGGCGTCTTTTCTATCAAATTTTCTTTAATTATCATGCTCACACTCCTCTTACTTCTTTCCCTTTGTAAAGCTGACATGATAAATGAAGCTTAAAATCGGTTAAGACATCAAAACACCTTTTTTTAGTTCATAAGTCAGCAAAACAAATATGGCACGCCCAATACGGTACAGCAAAAAACGAGCTCTTTTTGCATTAATTACGCAAAAGATTTCAGCAAAAGCCAAGTAATGGGTAAACTGTTACATCTAAAAGAATGTTGTTTTTTCATTTGGTCTTTCGTCCATTTTCTTGCAAGCTTTTTACATTATTTTTAGCGTAAAAACCAAATTAAGTTTGTTTTATGTGCCTCAAGACTGGTAATTATTCCCGAATACAGCAGCATACTGACCTAGTCAGTGTTTTGGACATAAAAAAGTTAAAACCTTCTGCTAGGGCGACGTCAAGTGTATGATTAGGGAAGCGTGTCTTCATCAGAATTGAAGAGAATAAATGATTTTCCGAAATTTCACCTTTAATTATATAAAAAAAAATTATGTTTTACTTCTCACTTTTTATATATTACTTTCGAATTATCTTCAAGTTTATGTTTAACATTTTATTCCGGTCACTTATATTTCAATCAAATTAATAATGCTTTTGTCACCTTTCACTTTAGATAATATTATAGAAATGCCAAACTCAACGACCTCTCCCACACATAATCAATAAATCTAAATAGTCATCAATGCAGAGTCATATTTAAAAAAAAAAATAAAAAAACTTTTAAATGTTAAAATAATATTAGAATGTCACTATATATCGGAAGTAGCTACATTGATTTAGAGTCAAATTAATTGATTTCATTTCAGTATGAATAAAAATATCAAAATATCATGGGTAATGGTGGTGGTGGCGACATAATTTTAAATGTTCAAGTCGTGCTAGTTGGAAAAAATAATTAAATTCGAAAGGTTTTATAACACGCATTTGAAGGATGATCTGATGTCAAGAAAATAAACAATAATTTTGTAACTTACTTATTTCCAAGATGAAAAGGTTGTTCATTTAGAGCTCTGAAAAAAAAACAGAACTATGTAAATTTAAATAGTTGATTACTAATATATATTTTTGCTTCAAGTTAAAATGTGTATTTATATGTACACGACACTGAGGATTATAACAGTAGACGTGGAATTCCCTTCTATGCGGGGTTAGGTTTTTTTTTAAAGATTTTACCGATTTAAGGAGTAAAAAACAAGACTTATCCCCTCTATATTTCTCGGGGAACAAGCTTTAACATATGTTGATGAAGTCACAAATCTTGGAATAAGGCTCAATGCAGATATGAAATGTTGTGGTTATGTCAGATCAGTTCTAGAAAAGGTCTTTTTTGGTATATTGTGGTTGTCCGCCAAATTCTAAGTTCGAATACCAAGCTGAAGCTCATCAAAGCTCTGATTTTTCCACATTTTACCTTGGGGAGCCTGATCTTCCCAAAATTATACTCTACCTGCCTGCGCAGAATCAACGTTGCTTTCAATGATTGTGTGAGGTTCGCCTTCGGTCTTCGTAGATTTGACCACATTTCTGGCTTTAATACTAGGTTAGTTGGATGTACTTTAGATATATACTTAAAGCGCACTTCACTTCGCTTTCTCTATAAGCGTATTAATGCGGGACAACCTGATTGCCTTGCGAATAACATCCAACTCCTGAATTCGTTACGCCATCGTAATACTCCAATTCCCCATTATCGTAGAATGGTTCAAGAGGGCTCTTACTTTGTTCAAGCGGCAAGAACCTGGAATTCTTTACAGTACTCTATCCAGAGTGTGAGAGATGTGGCCATGTGGGTGCTTTCAAGAAAAAATTATTAACAATGTAATGTGTTGCTATCAATGGGACTGCTACACTTTCGGTTATTTCTTTTAGGTTTTGTTTTGTCGGTCCGTCTGTCCGTTCGCACGATAACTCGTGTTTGTAAACAATTTTAGACGAAAAGCTGTCCATTTACCTATGCTCCATGCTCCATATATAAGCAGTTTTTGCACACTACGGCGCAGTTACTTTTGCACAGATGATGGATGCTTCAGCATATCTATATCTTATCCACGTAATATACTACATAGGGTGTTTCATAATTGATGCACATAACTCAACAGTTTGATAGCTGATGTGGAGACAAGCAAAAAGTTAAAAGGTGCGGGGGGGGGGGGGGGTAAGACTTGCTGTTTCGGCGGTAGAGGGTTTAAGATTTTTAGTACTTCTTCCACCTCACATACTGTAAGTTTCTTGATATGCACCCTATCAAGGTGGGATTCATGTCAAACCGTCTCAGCTTTCTAATGAATCCTTCCTGTCACTTTCCGTCGGAAGTTGTAGGACGTCAAAGTAAAAAAATTGGAATAAAATACCTAATTTTTTCAAATTTTAACGATTTTCCAGCCAAAATGCATGATAACTATACAGTTTTTTTGCAAGATTAATGCTGAATTCTTTTCAACATAACCGAACAGGCACTGAACTGAACCAGAATCTGTCAGATCTATACAGAACTTAGCCCGGCCCGGAATAGGGACAAGCTGAAAAGAATCCAATAAAGTAGCATATCCAAAAATTATTCCTCCTTTATGACTTTAATATAAAAATAAACCACTTCAATAAAATAATTGTATTTTCACAAAATGTCCACACATTCCCACTTAATTACAAATACTTTCGATTTGACATTTAGCTTCGAACCGTAACCAAAAATTCTCATGGAACAAAAACGTTCAAAACCGGTGCAGAAACCGAACGTGAATAGCTGTGAAAAGAACATACGTTCGGAAACAGTTCTGTATCAGTGCGGTGAAGAAAACTCTTTAGGTTTAGAAACCGAACGAGTTACGGTTCAGTTCTGGTGAAAAGAATTCAAACCCTAGAATGTTACCTTTAATTTGACTACCATACGTAACTACCATACGTCTAAATGCAACCGTTTTTGAGATATTCCTGTTTCTATGATTCATCATAATTTCATTAATTTTGCTTATTTTGCGTGGAATTGCATAATAGTAGGCGCGATTACCTTCGTCAGTAGCATCAATTACCATCAATTAATGTTAATTTAAAACAAGAACTTATAACGTTCTCCCGTTGGGAAATAACAATTTTGATAAGCAATATCTTATTTTTGTTGCGATATATATATTAGCTATTTGACGTTTTCCATAGTCTCTTCCTTAAATCATGATGTATAATATCCGATGGTAGACGGCCGTGGTTTATGCCTTTAAATAGCAAATAAGCCTCAATTCATTTTCTACCTACATTATTTGCAGAAACTTTTTATATGTATGTATAAGTGAAGTGTCCTAAACTTTCATAGCAGCCTCACTTCAAATTATTCGTCTAAAAGATCAATTTTTTTAACATATAGCATATTCTCTTGAGCCATCATTTCCGCACATGTTTAATTAACTTTGATTGATTTAATTCTAAAATAGCAGACTTTCTTTGCTTTTAAATTTTTATTGTACGAACGATCAGCGATTTCCAAGATTTTCGGATGTTTCTATGATGTTCTGCGTGCAGTATTCTTATATCCTACGATGGAGATTTCTCGACTTAACAGACTAAAATTTATTGAAAATATTTTCAATAAATTTACAAAATGCATTTTAAGTGCAAAAAAAAATGATTGAACTTTTCGACCCAGCGATCAGAGAGGTCTCATATAAATACTTTTTATAAAAAGTAAATGTAAATTATATAGTGGCAAGATTTCTCATTGCACTTTGAAATTGGGTGATTGTTTCCCCTTTTTTGCCTGGCGGCATATGGATAAACCAACTAGAAATTATATCTTCTTATATCCTACAAGTTTGTCATTCCGTTTCGTTTGTAATTGCTAGTAGAGAAATTTGGATTGGACATGCACGGATAATATTGAAAGTTATTTTGATTTTTTATGTACGTCTGCCCGTCTGTCTGTCGATCTGCCTGTCCTCATGATTACCCGAGAAGGCGTTTATTTAGAGAGCTGAAATTTTGCACACGGCATTTAAAAAAAAACAGGTAAATTTGAGTTTGAAAATGAGACAAATCGGGTAATTCCTTTGTGGGGATGCCATACAAAAAATTTGTTTTTCACTCCATATTCGGTCACTGCCTCAGAACGCGTCGACGAAAAGAGCAGAAATTTTGTACACGGCGTTTTCATAAAAATAGTTAATATCAATTAAAAAACGGATTGAATAGGGTAACCCTTCTTGATGTTGCCATATAAAAATTTAGATTCGTAAACGCTTTTATTGTACTGAGAAGTTCTTCATGATATGATCTCATATCAAATTGGTTATAATAATTTTTACTGTCCCACGAACCGTTTTAGAAATAGATATGAAAATCCACTTCTCAAACTGCACAGATGGGTCATCATACGAAATTACATACGAGCATTCATGTAGAGGGTATCAAAAGAATTGGTCTTACAATTAGATCAATTCTAGCTTTTTTACTTGTTATTATGTATATTTCTCCAGCGAAACGTAAACGTGTTTGAGTTTCTAAGATAAAACTTTCGCCTTTTAAATTATGACATCAGCTCTTAAAATCATTTTTGATGGTCGTTCCAGTTTTATTCCAGATGGCCTCAGTACGACATAGGCCTTAAAAATGACATTTTCATCTATGACCCTTTAAATTCACCTGATAAAAAATTTTTTATTGATATTTTAATCAATTTTACAATTGCAATTATTGACTGGATGTTTAATATTCGTGTTCTCAACTTAATTTTTTTTCCACTCGTCAGTCCCAATATTTTCCTAAAATGTGGTAATATAGGTCACTTTTCATATCCAACTTCTTTTATTGGCGTGAACTATCAAATATTATTCACTAAATATGTACCAATCCGACCAAAACGGATGTCTACTGATGGTTGTCCTTGGTTTTCATCTTCCATTCGCTTACTCATTGCTGAGCGCGAATATCTCTATCAACGTTATACACGGCTGCGATCTGAAAATGCTCGAGCACTGTTCAAAGTTGCTCGAAATAGAGTCACACACAACGGCAATTAGATGCGCCAAACGTCAATATTTCACAGCGAAGTTGGACTGAAATCTTCAACCCAAAACTTTGCGGCGACAGTCGGCGTCTACGGAAAAGTCGAGAGTGGATGTGATATTTCTCCTTGTGAGCTTAGTACCAGCAGCATCTAATAACTTCTCAGTGACGCCTGGTCAAGTTAGCGAACATGGCGAGGTAGATGAAAATCGATTAATGGTGCAGGAAATCGTTTTTCTTTCTGTGATTGACCTGTACGAACTGACTTCTTCAATGCATTCGATAAAGTCTAATGCTACCTGCCCAGACAATACATCCCATAAATTTATTAAGTTATTATTTCCCTTAACTGCACGATATATCCTTCATATAGTAAATACATGCTTGATGTCGTCCTTCTTTCCCAGAGAATGGAGAAGTGCCACGGTCCTACCGATACCCAAAAAATGTTCCCCTGAATCACCTGCTGATTTCAGACCCATAAGCATTGTATGTTTTCTGTCCAAATTTTTGGAGAAAGTTGTGTATAGGCAACTAGTTTGCAATTCGGAGAGAATATTATTCTCGTGCTGGCAATCAGGCTTTCGTAAATTTCATGGTTATGAATCGGCAGTGTTAAAAGTATCTTCTGACATAAGAATTACTCTTGATCAGAACTATTTTAGTGCAATGGTACTACTTAATTTTTCAAAAGCCTTGACAGAACTGCATTAGGTTAAATAATATCCTTTCTTGATGAGCGATCACAACAAGTAAATGTGAGCGGTACCTTCTCCAATCTGGCCCTCGTTTCACGTGGAGTCCCACAGCGATCTGTGCTCGGACCACTACTATTTAGCATGTTCAATAATGATTTACCACAAATGGTTAAAAATGTAATAATGCACTTATATGCGGATGATGTTCAAATATATCTGAGCAGACCAATTGGGCTTCCTGAGGATTGTATGGCCCGCATAAACGAAGACGTTGACATAATTTTCTCTTGGTCTGCATGCAATAGTTTGGCACTCAATCCCAAGAAAGCACAGTGTATCTTTTACTACAATAGTAATCTGAGCACAGCAGATATACCACCAGTGAATCTTAATGGCTATACTATACCTTTTCAAACAAAGTCACTAATCTTGGAATAGTCTTGAATAGCGAAACGAAATGTTGTGACAATGTGAATGCAATGATGAGGAAGATTTATGGGGGTATTCGCAGGTTGTGACTTTCAGCTAACATTCTGACTACTGACACTCGCTTAAAGTTAGTGAGGATGTCAAGATTTCCCCTTTTCTTTATTTTATTTTCTTATCCTTACCTAAGTTAAGCTGTATTAGTTAATATGCTCAGTTTAAATTGGTATAGAGCTTAAGTTATTTCTAGCACCATATAATCATTATGTACAGAAATATGTCAGGATTTTACGTGAGCACCTGCCAAATATGGCTTAATCTCACGGCATTCTTCATGCACGGATTGTAAAGATCAATCAAATTCCTCGTGTCGAAACAACGAGTACCGGTATGGCAAAATAGCATGACATGACATCAACTTACTGGTAGAAGCGAGACCTATCCCATCTCTGCCGATCTCAGGTCACGGCACTCTAGACCACAGCCACTACGATGCTCCCATAAAGGGGCCATCCCAAGTTGAGGAGGATAAAACCTTGTTATCCAGGGCTCCTCTAACCCCGCAGTACCAAGTTAGCCAATGTCGGGCCGCCCATTTGGTATGGCTTCCGTAAAGCATGATCAACGGACCATGAATACTCCCAGTTTCAATCTTTCATGCTAGATATCTTTTTTAAACGGTACTGGTAACTCCGTTCGGGCCTAGATCTTATTAGCAGCGTCAAAAGAATCGTACTTGACCTATACAGGTAATACAACCCTTGCGTCGCGTCGCTGTCAGAGGGGACCACGTGAAGGTTAAGCTGTGCCCAATTCAGTCTGGATAGGCTTCGAGATTCACCATTTGGATCTTATAGCTGACCATGCATACTAACCATATAAGCACTACTAACATACATACCTGATTTCCGTTTTTCATCAACTTATTCATCATCTCACTCCTCGCACCACTATGTCTGAGATTTTATTATTCTGACTTACATGAGTACATAACTTCAATTGCATCGTGGGCCAGCTGCCTAGCATCTACTACAGTACCCACACAGCCAAAATCTCAATTTCAATTTCACTAAGGTAACTTTACCTCGCCTTGAGAAGCACCAATTCGCGCCCATAGCACTCAGCTAACTATACCACGGTACTGTACGCACTCTCTTGGGACATGCCAAAGCGTTCTACAAAAACTCTAAAACACCACACACTACAACTTCCTTCCATCAGGTATAAATCCAACAAATTCCTTCTATCAAGTATGTATGCTTTCCTCTTATATAGCTTTCACCTTGTTCAGCATTGCGCTTCACAGACTAATTTCCCCCCCAATCATTATGTACAATTATAAGATTCTCAATCTTGTGTACTTTAACCCGAATAAATATATATTATTTTACAGCTCACTGCACTGCTGCTACAAAGGAACGCCTCATACAGCCAACGAACTTTATTTTTAAAACTTGATAGCTTCCACACACATATATAATTTTAATTGGGCTTTATGAAGATGGAGGATAGCAGGCAAAGTTATACTAAAACGTAAGAGTAACTTAGAGTAAGTTTTTCAGCAAAAGAAAAAGGAAAGCGTGGTCATATAAAGAGACCAAAGCATTTTTTAGTAATTTTAGCAATCCTTTTTGACGAATTGAACTATATTTATCGGTGCACTGTAACATTGCACTACACACTCTATAGTGTAGCTTCTACTGTCCAATATATGACGACATATGGCACGGTATACAAAAGAACATAGTATCTATTAAAGCGGGGTAGGTAAAAATTCAGGATTGTTTATGGAAAATGAGTTTTTGAAGGGAGGGTAATATAGCTTGCGGAAAATCCTCACTAAGTTCTATAAATGGTTTAGCTAACGGCGCAATGGTTGTATTACTGTATTTGTTCTCATGTTAAGGGACCACACTAATATGGCAGCATTGAAAATTGATGCTATTCATGTTTTTTTTTTTTTATAAAATTGTCTAAAGTAATAAAATAAAAGATTGTTAATCAGGATGAAAAAATCCATAGCCGCATGGAATTTTTTTGTATCGATGAAAATTAAAAAAATTAATGGCGACCATTTCAGAACTTAGTGTTAAATGTAGACATTTCTTCAACAGTTTTTGTTACAAAAAAAAAAAAAAAATTAAAATTTCAAGTAAAATAAGATTATATAGTTCTAAGGAAGGAAGTGAAAAAAATGTGTCTAAATTTGAGACGGATAGCTTAAGAACTCTCCTTTTGACAGTTTCCACTGTTTTGAAACCCGACATTTCGAGAAAGACATGTTTCAAGTTGCGAGTACTTGATCCGATGTGCTTACAACAAATTAGCGATGCCAGGACCATACAATATTCTTCCAGCTTCTTCAAATTGCTCATTGTCAGCAGAAACTCCATTTTTATGTGATTCTCATTTTGATTTTATACACCCGATCTGTTTTAATCGAGTTGAATTCAGTAATAGGCCCCACGGTCTCACGTAGCTGTTCGAATCCCTTTTCTTAAGAAAGGTTGTAGCAACCGGAATAATTCGGGTTTCGCGATCAACAGCACAGTTTATAGAAGTCCATACTTTTGAATAAAAAAATAAAATAAAAAAATAAAACAATTTTGAAACAATTTTACACTATGGATGGTCCCTTAATAGAAAAAGGAAATGTTTTTTATACTAAAATGACGATTGGAGCATACTGTGAATATTCCCAGTAGGGAATGGTTCACAATTAATTGGGTTTCAAAAACCTTTTATCTCACTATTAAGTCAAAGGAATGTCATATATTACATAAAAAAAACTTCCCATATCTTGTCCAATTTAATATATTTTAGAAGCATTAAGTATGCACCTATCCTGCTCCAATTCAATAAAAGAAATTTTTGAATTTTTCCGAATTGGCGTTTTTCTTCATGCATTATGTAATTTTTCAGATATCAGTCAAAACCAGGAATAATTTGGTTAAATTTTTGGCGTTTTTATCCTTAAGTGTAGCAAAATGATTTTTTTAAATTTTTTAGGACCAGACCGAATACATACATTTGTTACCGGTTTTCAAATCAAAGTCAATTGGAAATAACAGAGTAATAAAATTGTTTAAAATAGATACAATCTTTATTCTGCATTTCCTGTGTCTGTAATTCTGTTCCAATATTGAAATAAAATTTGCTCACCTTCAAGTGATGACAATAATGAGCTATGTATATACAGTGTAATTTTTTTCCCAGAGAGTGGCAACAATTTGTGCCACAAAACTTATGTATTTTTCAAAAAGATAAAGAATAAAATGCAGACAAGTTTTTTCCCCTACAATGTAGGGAATAGCTAAATGTACTACATCTTTAAAAACATAAGAATAAGCTGAATAGCTCTTATGTCTCATACTTCCATATATGTTTTTTTCATTAAGACGTATAAGTAGTATAGAAGTTAGTGCTGGCGCTGGAGGGCAAATATAATAATTTTCAAAAACTGTGTGAATTATATTAACGCAAATATGTTTGTAAGTGTTCATTAAAAAATGTAGAATAATACCTAATTCGTTGAATGTTCTCTTCCTTATATCCGAGAAAGCTTAACATTTCGGGAATTTTGGATACATGGGTTTTCTGTTGCCAAATACCTAAATTCATTAAATGTTCCATTGATTTGGGGAAATTAAACTGATTTTCCCTTTCTATCAGAGGAAATGCCATTTATTTTTAGGAAAAAACATATCTTAAATTTAGGGAATTGTCTTACTTTTTTTACAGTGTACTATACATATATACATAATATATGCAGAATGAACTATATTGCAAAATAGCGAAAATATAATTAGGAATATTTTAAATTATGTCCTACACGTCTGGCCTTATCCTTATATCGCAGAATAAATTGGAAGCTTGATTGAATATGAAAAGTGCCAATCCAGCGATTTGTGCAATATTAGCTTACAATGAAATTGCGTACCTGGTTCTTAATTCAATTGCAGCGGAAGATGTGTACAAGAAACTGAAAATACTTACGGCAGAAGTCTTTTTTAGGGTTCCGTATCCAAAGGGTAACAACGGGAACCCTACTACTTAGACTTCGCTGTCCGTCCGTCACCAGATTGTATCTCATGAACCGTAATAGGTAGACAGTTGACATTTTTACAGACTGTGTATTTCTATTGCCAACAAATACGAAAAATAAAATAAAATTACAAATTAAAGGGGGCCCCATGCAAGAAACGCTATTTTTTCGGCGTTTTTCCTCGTTTTATTCTCATTCATTATTATTATCATAAGTAGGCATTTTTTTTTAAATGACAGCATTGTTATTATTTTTTCAAATGACAGCATTATTTTTTCACATGACGCCTACTCTCATTTGAAAAAAATAATAAAAACTACATAGTATTAAATATTGTACGATGGTACGGAACCCTTCGTCCGCGAGTCCGACTCGCACCTGGGCCCTGGGGCCGGATTCACTAACTCGGAGAGTTGTGGTGTTGTGGAGATGAGAGTTCTTTTGCCACTTAACTCTCCACTCGGAATTCTGTAACTCGTGGAATTTGTATTGAGATTTACCAAACTCTCTATTCAACTCGGCAAAACTCTCGGCTGTGTTTAGCTGTGGAGAAGTAAGAAAAATATTTTTCAACTGACAGTATTGGCTGCTTTTATTGGCCTTTGTGAAGGTACCAATGTACATAGGATTTTCAAATTGATTTATGGATTCACTGCATTCCTGGCTATGTTTACAAAAAGAAATTATGGAAATCCTTGCAATACTTACAGAGAAATAAGGATTTTTGTGTCTCAAGGTACCCGATAAAAATTGTAATTCACGCGAATATGGTCAATTTTGTCGTCTTCCAGTACAGAAGAGATGCTATCAAAATTTTTAATATGCTTGTATGTAGGATGAAATCGCATCTACATTTTGTCCCCTAATTAGATATGTAATTAGTTTTTGACTCCGGTAAATAGTTTTGGAGATAACTGCAAAAGAAATGAATCAGTCCTTCTTAAGATGAAAAATGGCCGTTTTTTGGTACAAAAACTCAACTCATCATTATGAAGAACTGGTAAGTCGCGGAAATTCACTTTCTATGAGAAAAATGTTCACAACAGAGTACTAATGGATGTGAAACAAAGAACGGAAGAAATATATGCAAAGTATAGGAACCGGGGTATATATGACCCACGTGCGAAAAATCCGTCTTTCGGTGGTGAGAAGTCAGTTATGAAGTTAAAATGATCAAAAAAACCACGCCACTTGATTACCCGTTTCTCCCTCTTTAATTTGATACCAAACATGACGTATTTTGGACAGCCTCAAGGGGGGGGGGGGGGGGGGGTACGGCCCCAATCTCCAAAAGCCCCTCCTTCAGAAATTGTTCACCTATATTTTTGTACTCTAGACCCTAAATCCGTTGGAAAAAACCGCAATGCTCTACGACCCTCCCACACAGAGTTATCCATCTTTCAATATTTCGATACTTCTCAGGTTTTCTTTAACTCCTCAAGTATGTTAGAGAATCTCGAATGGAGTGTTAGGGAGTTTTAACCGGGGAAAACGAAAATTCTCATCTCCCAAACTCTCCAAGTTAGTGAATCGGGCCCCTGACCGGTTATTTTATCTCGAGCTGTGTAAGTAGTGTGAAATAGTTTCATATGGCTTGTATTTTTTAAGCTTACAATCTGTGAGGCTCAGGGTTGACATACATATGTACATACATATGTACGTCAATCAGCTCACACTTTTAATCAATTATCTATTCTACTACCATGTTTATGTTGTGCCTTGCATCAAAAAGTATTTTCTGAACTCGGCTTAATAATGTTAAAAAAAAAGTTGATGATGGTCGACGCAATTGATATTTTTCGAAAATAAAACCCCCATTTAGGGTCTGGGTAATACCACGTCATACAATTATACCCCAAGTTGTTCAAAATAAATTATAAAAATAACAATTTACAGGGTAACGCATATTGGAGAGGCAATTTTAAAATTTGTGTGTCGGCTTTTATTAGCATGGTATTAACTTTGAGTTTTTGAATTTGTTTTGTTTTTTTTATCTATGTACATATATTAACATAAAGATGTAAACAATTGTAAAATTAAACATGGTCAATACCGAAATCTGCGCCTTCATTCTTGTATTTCTAGTTCTGTCTCTTATTGGCCATGGTCCGATTCTTCACTTAAGTTCAATTTTGAAGGAGCTCCACATATTGGATTTGAATGAATTTGGTATTCCCATAAATAAGTATATTGCATTCAATAACATGTAAATTTTTTTGGCCACAATAATATTCTTACTATTGAATTGATTTTCAGATAAACCCCATTAACGTGAAAGAAAAGGTTTGGTACCTAATGATTCGGGTAAAAGAGGTTCTAACCTTGTAGGAGGAAGTGCAATATACAGGGGTGACATAAATGTTTATCCTTGTTTGGCTATACAGATGGCGGTATGCAAAATTTTATTTTTAAACTTATTATTTTAACACAAGTAACTTTGTTAGGTGAATTTCTACACAGCATTTAAGGAAATTTGTAGGATCATCTAGACGCATCAAAACAAGACAACATGCGTTTAAACACCCTTTCGAAGCCACTATAATATACGCAAAGTTTTAGGAAGAATACAGTAAATAAAAAGCACAATATAAAATACCTTTGAAATAGATAAAATAAAACTTTAAACTTATATATGTCAAAAATTGATTTTTTGTAACAAGAATTTAAGCAGTATCTTCGTCTTGCTTTGATCTGATTGTGCGGATCTTATATCATGTGAAATTGGCTGAATATATGGATGCATTTGAATTTTGAAGATTCCGTGAGCAAAATTATGGGGGATTCTAATTTTTGCCATGGTCCCATGTTTTGAATAATATATATCTTTCGGTTTGAGTTGCAAGATTTGGAGTCTAACCAGTCTGTCACAATGGAATGTTATTCTCTCCTAGTAAGTAGGATATCTAGAAATATATTATCTTTGTTGCTTTCACTTTTTAATGAAAATTTACAATTGCGGTAGAAATTGCTAAAGCCGCTTACAATACCCTTTTCTGTATTTTTAACGGATGTCGTCTACATACTTATTTGTTAATTGCATGATCGAGACCAAAATCAGCAAGAATTCTTACTAATGGGTTGTCGGATTTGTTGTCATCTATGAAGTATATAGTTACAGCCAAAAGCCAACCACACAAAACTATATTATTTTCATGAATAATGACTTAATTTTTAATGAAATGGAGTCAAATGTGCAGTGTGTCACACAAAAAGTCCATTAAGGACCCATTTGCAACATTTTGCTTTATTTTTAAATATGCCATGATCTTTACTCTCAGCCAATGATATTCCAAATGAAAAAATCTCCGTCCACAGTCTGTCACCGCTTCATTTCCTCGAAATGTCTGAATTTCAAATTGAGTCATTGTGGAGGCAGTCTGTCTAGCTAGGGTATAAGTCTCTTACTTTCACTTGGGAGTCAGATCGTCTATTAAGTTCTATTTTTTATTGATAATTTGTGTAATAAAATTAGTGTACATAGAAATTTTCATCTAGAGATATAAGAATATCTTTCGAATGTAATTGAAAATTGTCCAAGAACTGAACAACAAATATTAATAACTTTTGAACGGAAGTATTGAAGTAATTCTTGCTATGTTTTAATAGCATTAACGGGTCATATTTTAAAGGAGAAAAAAAAAGGATGGACAAATTTTACTGGATAAAGGATAACACTATTTGTACGAAATTTTTTACAAAAATAACTAGACCTCCATAGACGAAAACAATTCTCGTTACACCAATTGAGACCCTAACTTGGAAATTTAACAATTCAACTAACAACATATGAGCAGTTATTTAAAATGAAAATAAGAAAAAAAAGGATGCACTTTAGGATATTCAAGGAAAAAAAGTGCTTGAGAACCTCAATTGCATATAACATTTTTTTTTTAATAAAAAAAAAACGCGTTATCAAAACAAACAAAAAATTGTTCTACGTTGATGTTTTTTTTTTTAATGTAAAATATGAAATATTTCGCTTTATTTGACATATGGATCACAAAAATTCTTCCTTCTCAACGTATTTCAAAAATGACGTTTCATCGTAAAATCGCGAGATTTCTAACACCCTAGCAAGGATGGAACAAAAAAATATGGATGAGCTATTTTCGTATTCCTCCAAACTCGGAAAGTTTCATTCAAATTGTAATTGATCCGGTCAAAAATCAGCCCAAAGTGACCATTTTCGTGTGGAATGGCTCTGAATATTGAATAAATTTAAAGTCGGAATAGTTACATTTAAAACGTGCTATATTTCATCTCGCTACGTCAAGATTTCCACCATATAGAAGGGAATTCTACATTTATCAATTCCAAGTTTCTTAAACCGAAAATAACTTCTAAGCAGTTCATTTGGGATACCATCACTTCTCGTAATATAATTTTTGACTTGTTTTGACCCCTCTTATCCTATCACCCAATTAAAGAAATTCGGTCTTATGTGAAACACTTAGCATATTTACATTTTTCACTCAAATTGTCCATTAATTTGTCTAATATTTAATTATAATAATTATAAAAATGTTTTATCGTAACAATATTACATACGGTATACGTATAATAGATTTAAGTAGAAAAGTGGAATTTTGGCCGTCGGACAATAGATAAACAAATTTTGAACTAAAACACCGCCTATGTATTAAAGTTTCCTTCTCTTAATTGAGAATAAAAATCTGAAAACCAAATGTTACTTGTAACGATAAAAGCGAAATTAATTATTAAAAAATTACCCGAAATATGACAACTTTATGATACTACCCATAGAAAATTACCGTAAAAAGAATTTTTATTCGGAATATTCTCAAGAGTCCATGCAAGAAGAATCATTTCAATATTGAAGCCTGTGGCATGTGAATTCAGATTTTATTTTGGGCGGCTAATAACGTCTTCATTAGATAACAGAAGTGCATTCACTAATTTACTCAAATGAGCTTTGATGGCAGGAGATTTATGGTAACTGCAGTCCTATTTGTTGAATAAATTAAAAATAGATAAAGAAGGTTCTGGACTGAAAAAAGTAAAAAACAATGATGACAATGACTTTCTTTGGTGGAATATTAGAGCTTATAAAAGTATTTCCCTTTGGACGTCTATGTAGTTCATGGTTTTCACTTCAGCCTGAGCGTGTATCACCACTTTCTTTTCTGTCGTCGATTCATTTATTATTTTAATTTGATTGATTAAACTGGCGACAGTACTGGGTGAAATCGTGTTGAAGAATTCACGCTCTGTTCTAAATTGAGTTGAGTTGAGTGCTGAGTGTGAGGAAGAGTACAAAGTCGATTTTTTTTTGTTCATTTTGACTGTCGGCAGTTGTTCAAATGATATGGACATGTCCAAATGCTGTCTACTTATCCACGTGTTACCATATATACGGTTTTTGATGATACACTAACATATCTTAAGAAGTTTTAGATTAATTTTTAATAGTTCGCTGTTTAGTTTTTGAAATATGCACTTTGAATGGCAGACAGATGTTATGTTTTCCATTACAGTTTTATCATTAACACACATCCAGCATATTATTTTAGTGCTTCTTGAATTAGAATGGAATTGAGGCACATGAACTAATATTCGCCAGCTTTTAGGCGCCGGCCGTGTGTAATTGCTGCAGAATGCTGGCTGCAGCACAAGTGATCCTGTATTTTCCTACAGAGCACAGGCGTGAAATCATTATGCCTGGCCTAAGATCACACATTCCAGGGATATTGTTAATATCTGGATAATTGTTTATATTTCTTTGTTCCAGTTAAGTTTTCTCTGAGAATTCATATCAGCATATGTAGCATACCAAATTGCTAATGGTAACATTTTAGACATAGGCTAGTTATGCTATAATTTATTGTACAAGAGAAAAACAAGCCCTTTTGTTTTTACAATTAAAAATTAAAAATGTGTACTTCATTTCAAACGTGGTGTGGTTCATGTACCTTGGTGTATGCGCTGAACAAGAGAGAGGAATAAGCTCCAAGATGGTTGAAACTAAGAAATATGAATTTGGTGACAGTCTTATTGGGCCAATTCTGATAGATGGTGCATTGCTCTTTACGTTTTTACATAATTATTAGATTAGAATTAACATTATGATATATAATTACTGGAAAGAAAATGATTTACGGGCTTTGTTCCTTAACAGTCACCTATGTTCGCAACCATTCATTGACTGTAAGCACTGACCTGTCAAATACTATCTCCTTAACTTTGGCAAACGTTATGGAATCGTCGCTGTGATTTCGTTATTACTATTATTTATCATACGACGTTCAATTTCTATTCGAGCATTAACTTTTATTTTATTTCTAAATTAATTGTAATACAAATTAATAAATTAATTTAGCACTTAAAAGAATATCATCGCAAGTCAACAAAAACCACGGTACATGATTAAACAAGTCAATGAAAAAGATAGGTAAATTCAAAAGCGAACTGTGTCGACTGTGCAAAAATGAAGATTAAACCTGCTATGTAATTTACTCTGAGCCTTAACTGGATAAGGTGCAGAAATATCTGTTCTGGCGTGATCTTTTCAAGCGCCTTACACAAAATCCCAAAACATTAATTGCTTGGGGAAACACAATTGCACTTTCCTCGATTTTAGGAAATCAGGAAGTTGTAGCAAGTATAGCATAGAATAATTAAACCAAGCCAAAGGAAGTTTGATAAATCTGACTTGAATTGACAATCAGAAAAATTGCATGTTTAGGAAATTTATGAACGTTTTGAGAAACGTAAGCATTTTTATATTGTATTACAAACAATATTATAATAATTTTTTATTCTAGTTGCACTATTATTAATATTATTGGTGCATATGAGTATGATCAATACCTGCGATAATCTTAATAAGTTCGTGATTTGGAGTGATTGAAGCGGCAGTGTATAACGACCTTGTCGCCATAATGAACTGAAACCTTACAACAGAAAGCGGACTATGTGGTCTAATGTTGAGACTAAATTTAGCTAAAAGATAAGTAAAATATAGATTAGGTAATAAGCTATACCTATCAGACCTTACATATATTCATATCTGTATAATGAATAAATAAGTAGCAGCTGCTACCTTGGTATGACATCATTGTATTTTATCTGGCCGTTCAAAAGAAGTCTAATTTCCTTTACAAAAAATAATATATCAAATGTAATTATATCTATTCGGATGAAGGAAATTTGTACTAATGATATCTACACTTAATGAAAATTTTACTTTTCGTTATCTTAACAACGATCAGTCAAACCAAGGTTTTGCACTAGTCTTTCGTTTTTTAATTTCCTCAACGTATGAAGAAATTGCTTAATGTAAAAGCAAAGCTCCAAATTTGGTAGCACATTTCCAAAAATGAGGATTTTTAACTTAATATCAAGTCTTGTTTAATTCACAGTCCATTCCTTAAGATTGCAAAAACATTTACAAAACTAGAAGCACGAAATGGAGTGGCTAAACAAAAACATTAACCCAAAGCAAATTAAATGGCACCGTTTTAAGGCCTCTCTGTGGCGATTAAATGTTTTTTTTTTTTACTTGCAAGACCTTTTCTGTTTTGTGCCTAGCCAAAAAGAACTGCTGGGTCAGCGCTTAAATAATGTGTTTCAGACACCGTGCGTTTATTTTGCTTTAAATCGTGTCAATGGTTGGCTACATACATAAGGTCAATTGTTTGCTAACTATGCGTTTCCTTGAGTTTTAGTATTATTGAATTCCACAAGCCTCATACATGTGCATTTTCGGTTGCGCTATCCAAATGGTATAAAACTGCATAAGAATTGTATTAGCTTTGAGGTCCAGATTTTAGAATTTAATGAATGCCAATACACGAAAAATAAAGTTATAAAAAGATCTATATAAAGTAACATAAGCAACTAGATGTGATATTTTTCTTTGTTGTCGAGATATTGAATGAGTGGTAGTGTGAGGGAAATATTTGTTTAAAGAGGGATAATGACTTGAAATAGCTGCACCAGAATTTCTAAAATCAAAGCAAAGACTTTAATCAAATCAAAACCAGAAAACATTTATGAATTAATATTTGAGCACCATCTAAAACGGAAATAAAGACCAATCTAAAGGCTACAAAAATAAACAATGTAATGTACGTATTCAAATATAACAGTAGACACTCTCTTACCAATCAAAAAAACATGGAACACCTGTGGATGATTGGACTTAAAACTGGTGAGTTTCAAATCAAGTCTACGTTGTTCACAATCAATTTTTCCAGATTGCGGAAACATTTACAAAAGTAGAAACATTTGAAGATTGCTGGGAAGACAATAACGCTTCGGACTGAGTAAGTCAAATCAACACTTTTCGTATTGTTGTAATTAAAGGCCAGATTACATGCATATCCTCGTATATTTTGCCTTAGTTGATTGATGATTCTGATAATATTGGACCACCGATAGCAGGATCTTAACATGATGTTAGAATTAGCAGAAAACGGTCTAGTTGATTTGATACTTGATCCAGTAAAAACAAAAAAATTTGGATAAACTCAAACTATACCTACTATCCCACTTCCATAATTAACAAAGAGTGCCGAAATTGGAGCACTTCAATTACTTCGGAAGCATAATTACTGAAAAATAAGCACACAAAAATTCATAAAGAAATAGAGAGGAGAACCTAAGAAGGGACAGCTTATAAACAATCATTCTGTGAGCAATTCCTTCAAAGAAATCCTGTAAACATCTTTTTGACTTGATTTACAATTTTTTTAGCAGATATACAGTAATCGTAAAATTCGTTTAAGCTCGTTGTAGTTAGAAATATTTCTCCAAATCTTCTTTCTTGAAATTGTTTTTTAAGAGACCTACCCCTTCTATTTTGAAGTAACACAAAATACCTCTAGTTAATAGAGCATTCACATGATACCTACAGGAGATGTTAGAATATCAGACACGCAAAGCAATGAGTTGCGGAATTGTTTTCAGAAACTAAAGAAGCTCGATCGATACAGAAGATCAAATCAAGAAATTAGAAATAGTTTTTCATGAGTCTAGACTAGAAGATCAAATGAAGAGGAGAAAAAAAAGCTTAAATGTAGTGGAAAGAAAAGGGCACAAATTTCAATATCTTTTCTTATTCCACTCACTTTTCCTTTGCGTTAATTCTCAGTGCTTTTGCACCCGAGCAGCACTCCAGCAGCGCCCTGGCGTTGTTCCTTTAACGATCTCTCATTTTTATAATATTTATTTTCTCTGACGATTTTGCTTCCTTTAGTTTATAGTAGCAAATGAGATACTGTTGTTGTGTTCTATTGGTGCCGAACAGTGTTCTACAGAGCACAGGAGATTGCAAATTGAATTAATTTGTAGGGCGCATAGAAGTAGAAAAGGTTTTCAAAGTACAGAGAAAATAATCAAATTGCCATGACTTAAATCCATGTAAAATGTCAAAATCGAGCTTGATAAATTCGGGACAAAGTTTGATAGGTTTAACGTTTTGTAAGAATTAAACTGATGGTACCTTGATTATTTTCTCTATACTTTAAAGAAAATCTACTTCTATGCACCCTACAAATCAATTCAATTCGCAATCTTCTGTGGTCCGCAGAATACTGTTCGACACTAAAAGAATACAGCTTATGTGCACTGGCGACTGCGGCGATTGTTCACCATGCTGCGATCGCTCACCATCCACCACCTTGCATGATCCTGACGCTTACATAATATTTCCACATATATAGATAATTCCGCAAAAATAGCAAGTCCATATATCAGGCAACTTTACCGTGGCGTTGACATATAAAAATCACTATTTTTCATACATATTTGGATACTGGTTTAGAACGTGTGACTTCAAATGTTAGGCACAGTGACTATTACAAACTTCAGATGTAGTTTCCAAAATAGACTGACTTAAGCAACCCTTTCATAGAGTTGGCATAATTATGTACAAAATTTTTGATTTTTTACGTATATGAACTAGAAGAACAAACAGTCGCAGAGCTTTTTAATGCATTTAATACAAATTGGTTATGCCAATTTGTGGTTCACAAAACGTTCTGGAACAAAAATGTGAGGAGCAGCTAAAATATAGGGTACGAAATAATTGCTCTTTGACAAATTATAAATTTTTTCCTGGATTAATTACTATTTAGTTAACCAATAATTCACTACACAAATCTAATTGTGCTGTGTGTTAGTAATACTAAATATTTTTTTGCATAATCTTGATTTTTCCAGAGTCGAAATTCTTGAATCCGCCTAAATAGAAATTTATCTGTTTTTTCCATAAGTTTGTTTTTGTTCAGGATTCATAAGAATCCTGAATATTCACAAAACCAATAAAAGCATACAGGGCAACACATGTATATACCAATTTAAAGAAAAATGTACCAGAGGTCTCTATAGTACAGCCTACGTAGTTAAACGAGCCAGCCAGCAACAACCTCACACTGTGCTTAAAGTATTTGAAAATTAACATTTATTATAAATTTACGAAAAATTGAGAGGCAAAAATAATTTACATGCAATTCTATACGAAACGGTCAAACTTCAAACAACAGATAAGAAGTACAGTCGCTATGCTAGCTATTATTGCTATGCCAATTAATGTTGCCATGCTCCTCTGAATACTGTGATCTTTGGTGCCGCGCACAAAACCCTGGCTATATAAACCACAATCTTACTTGACTCGATCTTTTCTGCAGTTTGGCAGTACAACGATTAACTTGGTAATCTATATCCCAGTAACCTATTTCCTAGTGTTCTAATTTTTATTAACAAATCAGATACTTTATTTGGTTGACAATTAAAATAAATATTTTTATTCCGGATATCGACCGGATTAAAGATTTTATTTTTATAAGCGACTAAAATAAAGGTTCTTATTGCGGGTATCGACTGTAATAAGAATACTTCTAACACAAAACAATTTATTGCGACTGTAATAAAAATACCCACTTTACTAACACAAAACACTTTATTTCGCGTATCGACTGTATTAAAACAATTATTAACAAAACACTTTATTGTGGGTATCGATTGCAGTGCGAATAAATAACCTCACTTTATTGTGGGTATCGACTGGAACAAAGAATATCCAAAATATAAAGCTAAGTGAATCAACTGCCAAACATTAAGCTGGTAAGTACAACGACAATTGGAACAACATTTTTTCTATACTTTCAATTCACTTTTAATATTACTTATTGAATGTATTGTATTATGGTTTAATATATTTATATTATTAAATCTCCCATATATTTTATAATTAATAAGTTATATTTATTTGTATTGTAAATTGAAAATTTAGTGTGAGCGTGAAGTGTAGACTTGGTAAATAAACGAATAAAACAACAGAATTAGTAACTTTAAACTAGGGGCATAATTTTTACCCCTCTAACTAAGGGCAGAACAGTTCTTGTGCACATTAAAAAAACCTTTGTTGTAAATCGAATAGCTACATCAAATCCGAATTAAAGTTAACATTTTGTAATTGTATTTGGTAATTATTAAAATACCCTCAACCAGAGACATCATCCCGGCGTACTGCCATATGCTTGACTGGAGTTCGAAGTCCTGCATGTAGCGGAATTGTGTCGAGCTATGTTCAAAGTATGAATGAAGAATGTGAGTATGTCACAGACTATTGCTGAGCTTTGATATATATATAGCACAGTTAGTTTTAAATTATGGTATTAAACGCAGTTTTCTATCTCGATCATCTTGGTTGCAAGCAGTGACTAAGAGCTCTGTGTTTTAGTTATGAATTTGTTTTCGTATAGATAATACAACATAGTTAGAATTTATTACTACAGATATGCGGAAGATATTAAAATCTTTTTTCAGTAAATTACTACTAGCAAAACGGAGCAAAGAGAAAGGAATAACAGAAAAATTAAAAAATTTAAGTTGAAACAAACAATAAATAACGAAAAAAATACTAAATTTAAACAAAAACAAATATAATATATTAATAAGAACTACGAACTTAAATTATGTCTTACTAAAACCTAGAAATTATTACAAAATTAAGAAATATTAAATTTAGATAGAAATAAAACAACAAAATACCAGAATTTTTGTCAGCATCATTCACAGGGATCTCAAATAACCAGGTACTATTTAGGTTGTATAGAAAAATTTAATTTAGCCAGTTAAACCTGTTGAGACTACCGGGGCTTTGAATGCTAAATAGCTAATAAGTTATTCTATAAAGGAAATTTCTCAGCTCAGTAAGAATCTTCAAAGATAGGTTTATAGCATCGTGGTAGACCCAAATTTTGACATCTGACTGATTGCTAAAATTGAGTGAGAAAAGCAAATATTCTGGAAGTTGCGGGGGAGGGGGTTTAAAAAGGGATACGTAAGAATACAAGCAGCAATTTAGGTGAGATTTAAAGGGTGGAGCCCAAAATTAAATCTACTACAGTCGTTGAAGACGTTTCCGACTACATGAGCTGTCCATACCTTGGGACATATTACACTGCCAACCATGAAGTGTGGTAAAAGATATACTTTGACACTCCATATTAGCATAGTCCTTCCACATGAAAATGCATGTTTTGAAGTAGCACAAATTGCGATTTAAATTATTGCTCACTAAGCAATTTTTCAATATCGCTATTCACACTAGCAAAACAGTCCTCTACTAATTTGGTCTGTTTAGGTATACTTAAATAGCGTTAGCATATAAATAAATGCACTTTAACATTCTCGATATGGTAAAGATCTAAGAAAAATCTAAATCTGAAGTTCAAACGAGAAAATACTTTGGATTTCTTAATTTTAATATAAACGAGTAAAAAAGCTACAATTGGTCTAAGACCACTTCTTATCGTACCCTAGATAATTGCTCGTATGTAATTTTGTATGGTCGTCACCCATTTGTGCAGGTTTGATTTTTCAGGTGGTTTTTCGCATATATTTTTAGAACGCTTCGTTGGTCAGCAAAAATGATTATAACCAATTTCGTACGATTTCATATTCTGAAGAACTTTTCCGTACAATGAAAGCGTCTTGGACTCATAGTTTTCACAGTATACGTAAAAATCCTAAGTTTTTATATGGCAACACCAAGAAAGTGTTGCCCGATTTAGCACATTTACGAAATAATATTTACTATTTCTATGAAAACACCACGTACCAAATTTCAGCTGTCTAGGCACAATCGTTCTCAGGCAGTGTCCAAATATATAGTGAAAAACGTAATTTTTTCATGGCAACCCTTCGAAGGAGTCACCCGATTTTTCGAACCTAAATCTGCATTTTTTTAAAAACCCGTCTGCATAATTCCAGCCCTCCACGTGAACGTGCTCTCGAGTAATCGTGAGGACGGACAGACGGACATGCAAAAATCAAAATAACTTTCAATATTATGCGTGGGTGTCAAACCCATTTTGCTCTACTAGCATTATTTCTATGCGTTACAAACGGAATGACAAACTTAGTATACCCTATGATTTCATCTAGGGTATAAAAATGTGGCCTTTGTTAAACCCCAAGTTCGAAAGGGAGACGGCAGGTGTGGCGAAAACATATTATATGGCATCAAATTAAATCTTCATATCATATCATAGGTTGTATTGTTCAGAGTTATATAATGATTCATAATAAATGAAGAAAAATCGTTAAAATACTGCCCCACTCAAACCACATACTTCTAAAATGGATAACATCTAGCAGTTCTTTCATAGGGTTGTCAAACAAGAATTACGAACTTTCACGAAAATTTAGATATACTGGTTGAAAACAGAGATCTCCAATTTTGCGTACATAAATTATAATAAAATCTCAGGTTTAATTTCGCAATTGAAGTAATTCACACAACCCCTTCGTAGGATCTTGTTAAAATTCACTTGTTTACGAATACTACGAAAATAGTCAGACTTAAACGTTTCAATGTACTGAACTATTTTACCGAAATACCAGATTTTTTTAAACAGAAGGGTGTCTGTATTTACGTGCTATCATTAATTTGTTCCACGGTTTAACAAAATTTGTAGAAGACTAATTTTAACTTTTATTTTATTAAATTTATAATCATTTATGTTTTTTGTTTAAATGACACTATTTATTGATTTTTTTTCGAATTTACATGATTGAATTTTATCAGGTACACAACAATTGTTGATTAATAAAATTAAAGGCTTTTTGTGTCTATCTTCCGAACTCTTTATTTTATACAAAAGGAAGGAAATACAAATAAAAGTTGGCATCTAAAATTTATTGAGAGCATTTCATATACATATGTACATACATACCTACCTATGTAAACTGCCGAAAACTTATGAAATTTATGTCAGGTCTAAAAGCATTTCCATTTTATTCTAAGTAGTTCGAAGTTTTAATTCGACTTTTTATGTTATTCCCATAAATCCCATATCACAAAGAATCGGCAGCTTTTTGTATCTTGTGATCCTCGCACAATCTGGGGTGATCATATAATATTTGGTTAAAAAGAAATATCTTCGTGAAAGGTTTCAGTGCCATTAAATTAAAAATGGTGAAAAAACGGTCCTCTTTGGGAAAAGTTGTACCTTTTTTTTGTGAATACTACCAGTGAAAGACCAACAACAATTGATTTCAGTCATGTTATGTAAGAAATTAGCTTTCATCTAAGTTATTGGTTTTTTTATTGACAGTTGAGCATTCCAGAGTTTTTTGGAGATACTAGAATACCTCCACCATCTTTTTATAATACCCTAATTGAAATCATAAGGTATACTTAGTATGTTATTTCATCTATATTGATGATATAGCAAAATGGATTGAATGCGTTACGCATAAAATTTAAATGCGTTTTGATTTTTGTTTCACCGTATATGCCCATTCTGTTCGTTTGTCGGTCCGTTCGTATGTACGTCCATCCATCTGTTCGTACGATGACTCGAGTACGCGATGACTTATAGGGCTAAAATTGTATACACGGCCTTTTTAGAAAATTTTTAATTTAATTCAATTAAAATTTACTGTGGTCTAAGACTTTTTTTTTTATTCTTAAAAAAAAAAATATTTACACAAAATGAGTTTGAAAAGTGTTTAAGGGCTGTTACACTAAGAGCTGGAATGTCGATTTTTCCAAACTGTATATAATTTATTAGGGATATAGTTGGGATTAATAATGTATGTAACTTATACACTTTGATCACTGTTCTAACTGACTAATTTTCAGCATACTTGGCTTGTTTTTGTCTATTAATTTTTGTCGGGCCTTTGGTGGTATGCTTTAAATTTGACTTTGTTTAGGTTAGGTCAAGGTTAGGTTTAGAGTGGAGGCTACTAGGCCACTAGAGCCATACGGACACCGCAACCAGAGTTGATCTATTGTGCCCTCCCCCAAGGTGGTTAGGTAAAATCTAGTCTTCTAACGAGCTCGATTATTGGCCTTGGGACTGGATTGCAAACATTGTGTTAAGAGATAAGTGTTTCTCCAGTGATTTGCAAGGCAATCTTAAAGCTGCAAGCGCGGGGCACTCACATATAATATGCTCTGAGGTCTCATCATCTTCTTCGCACGTTGTTTAGTCTAAGTTTTTTGTTGTTGCTGTCTGATCGCAGCCCTAAAATATACCTTTCACGGTTGATATAAGTACTTGAACAGAATGTGGAGAAAATTAAGGGTAATATCGATTAGGAAATACTGGTAGTATTTAAGATAATTAATTAAATGACCTTTCACCAAAAGAAGAAAAATTAGGAACATAACCATCCGTTTTCTTTTTGGTGAGGAGTTCCCAATGTCTAAAGAAGCTAATTGTCTCGGGATAATTCTAGATAATAAGCTGCATTCGAACTATCCCAAGCAATATTTCCCCTCTTTTTTCAGGTCGATTCGACGTAAATTAGGGCAGCGACTAATTGTGGTTAAATTGAGATTACCTAATATTTACGTCCGATTTACGTACGTGGACAATGAGAGGACGTCGTATCGACGTAAATATTACTGAAATTAGGGAGAATATTTCCCTATAGGAACAAGAGGACACATTTCTTTGATTTGAAAAATTCAACGTTAATTTCACGTCGAACTTACGTAAATTTTTCTTAATCTCGGCCAATTTTCTACCTAGTTTAATGTAGAAGGGATTTCAATTTATAAAAATTGTGTGTGTAGTAGGTAATGTAAATATTATGAACAAGGCACATAACTCTAACTTGAATGATTATGATTATGAGCTTATTAAAAATTTATTCTCTCAGCTTCTAAGCGCTCAATTTAAAATGATAAAAATTGTATTGATAAATATGGAAATAATTTTTCGAAAAACATCAACGCACTTTAAAATATTGTGTATTTAAAAAATAATAATTTTAAAGTTTTTTAAATTATTCTTTGGTTTTCCATTTAGAATTAAATTTTTTTTCATTAATTTAAATATTCTTAAATCTAAACTAAACTAAATCAAACTATTGAAAAAATTAAATTATAAAATCATGCAATTTTTCTATTCATTCCTATAATATATGACAGTAATGTTTTGTTAAATAAATATGGCGCATATTACATTTCTAGGCATAAAAGTTAGTTTGACTTAAAATTTTCCATATACGACGACTTTCCTAGATGGGCAGGAGAAATAACCATAATTTTCGACTTTGAGGTCAAAAATCCCTGTCTAGGAAATTTTGTGTTCAATGGCAATGATAATTTTTTCACATAAAGAAATTTCGACTTAAAATAGGGCATTTCGCCCTAAATTATGGAATTTCACCTAAAAAAGGTAAAAGATTTGAAAATTGAAAAATTGAATCGATCGTCAAACAGAGAGACGGTAAGGATATTTCAATATTACTAACTCCTAAATTTTTTCTTTACATCTTAAAAATAGTAAACCATGTCATTAGCATCATCATTTGGATACAAACACAGCTGAATATGCGTGTAAATAATCAAATGTATTAGCCCAAATCAAGTGAAGCATCTTTGAGAAAAGATGCAAATGGTATTCCAGAGCCTGACTGGCTCCGATACTCATAAATGTGTCGTAAAAGGAGCAATATTTGCAATCTTGATGAAGCGATTCAATGGAAGGAAACGTTCATTAATTCTAGTGATACTGAGGCGAAACAAAAGTAAATAAACTTTAATTTTTGGTTGTATTATTACCAAATTTCAAATCAATCGAATTGGAATTATTTAGGGAATATTTATGTTATCTTGCCTTTAACTTGGGAATTGATCCAACTATATACACATACATTTTCTTAAATTTGACCTCAAAGTGAAGTAAAATTTATGTAAAAAGTAAGGAAATTTGCCTCAGATTTAAGAAATTTTCCTTATTTATTTCCCTATTTTTCCTCATTTCTATGAGGTAAATTGAAAAGGAATTATTACGTTTTTCCAAATAATTTGCTACAAAGTCATGCTTATTTTGAAGCCCTAATTTAAGGAATTATTAAGTAAAATTTCCTTCCTAATTTATCTTAAAGGAGAGTGGCGTAATTTTAACCAAAAGAGGTCGATCGGCACTCGATGATAGGAAATTAAACCTCCAATGTTACTTGGGATAGAAAACTGGCTGGCACAACCTAGGAACTCAAGGCAAAACATAATAGATTTGTTTTCGTACTAGCTTGAAAGTACAAACTTGTAAAACTATTTGTAAGGTTTTATTCGAAGGTTCGCGTACTCGAAAATTGTTGACGTCACTTTTCTCCTCCATCCAATTTATTTCTTCATTTAACTAGAGAAAAATCATCCAGTAAAAACTTTCAAAGTGTCAGTTTTGACAGTTCGCCGCCGGTTTCTTTAGATCATGTAATGGAAAAACATGCTACTCCTCCTCCAGTAGAAGTAGAATGTTCTCCAAAATCATTTCTGCGTCTCCAAAGTGGTAAATTAAATTTGTTTATTGTACTACAGTTAGTAGTTCTCCGGCATGCATATTTATTTCAAATTAGGAGCACAATAATTCAATAATTTAAATAATAAATCAAGTTATCCACTTTAATTCTCTGATATTACACTAGTTTTTACTCCAAGCCGTGCGCGTACCTTGCGGGTGTCACTCTCAATTTCTCTCTCTATCATACAATTTGACGTTTTTCATGTTTTTACTTGAAAAGGTACACGAACAGACCTAATGATTTGGATTTGCAAACTAGTAATTAAACCTGAAACACAATGTGATGCAGTGCAGCGTAGTACTGGAGCAGTGTACTGCACTGTAAAGTAATTAATTAATCAATTTAAAATTTAACACTTCCTCTATTCTGTGGTATTTAACAAATGTCAACTGATGTAGAGTGCAGTGTTTTAGAAATTAGCCTAAACCATACAGTGCGGTGTATGTGAATTGCCAATTGGTATTACATGAGCTCTAAATTTCTATGCAGTACAGTGCACTGCACTGCATCATATTATGATTCAGGCTTTAGACACATGATCACCTATGTTCAAGCAGCGTGTACACAAAAGACAACCATTGGGCCATCCCAGAAGAGTGTTCTTGACATAGTATGCATACCGGGTTTCTAGGGAAGAGGTAAAAGAAGCAGAGAGAAATCTCTACAATTGTGCTGCACTTTGGAAAGAAATTTTGAATCAAAAATCAAACAGTATTCACTTGCTGTACCGCAACAAAATATTTCTTGTTTAGAGGGGTCTGAAATTCACGTTCTAGTTTTCAACTCGAAATGTAATATTGCACGCACAAATTCAGCCCCCTATTCCTATATGAGGGAAAGCCTGCAGCAAGAATACCCGTTTGTTGTTTAACCGATATGCATACTGCATCAAGAATACTCATCTGGGATGGCCCATTAGGAAGCTAAATAAGCTCCAAAGGATTGACTGTCTAAGTGTAACAGGCACAACGCAACAAAAATAATGATAGCTTTCACTCCACTCCAGGTATGACTTTCAGAGCGTTAACCGATTTTTAGTGATCGGTTTCCCTAAAAGAGCGTTTACGTTATGAGGAACAAATGAGAAAACAAAAGCCATGCGAATTATGAATTTAAACTGCTAATCCATAAAAATCGCCCTAGGCATATTTACAAAAATAAATAACTTCTTGCTTAGTAGAAGAAGAAACCTGTCTAGAACTAAATTAAGTTGGTGAGCTTAACAATGAATGAACTATAAGCTAATGAATATATTTATCACAGTAATGGCTGAACGCTTTTTCGCTATTCATTACTGAATGTTTGTTCGCTAAATCAAAATCTTTAAGTGCGTTCAATATCACATCAACAATTCCTTCCCTGAGCCGAACGATGATGTGGATAAAAAAAAAACGTTCTACGGGCATTTTATTTTACTTCACTCACTTTATAAAAAGAGCAAAATATTAACCATTTGGAAAGTACAGGAAACGCCGGTAGTTTCATCTGTTGAAATGAAACTCATTTCAGATTTCACTGAATCGACATCATTTTTTTTATCCATTGAATTAAAATGTTGGTACACAATCCAAAAGTTCGTGTTGAATGCTTTTTGAGGTATTTTGAGTGACTCGATTACTCTTTAAATGGTCATCCATAACAAGATCCATAAAAAATGGTATTTTGCTTCATATTGTCTGATTTTCGGAACATCATCCAAATGCTCATTTCTAATCCTGTTTACGCTATAATGTTATTTATTAGATTACGTGTCGAATAATCGTGAGTTATTTACCCAGATCTGCAAGATCAAATTGATAGATAGGAGAATTTTCCCGTAAGTACGAAATGTTTGATTCAGCTAGATATTATGACAGATTAAATTATGCTGTAAAATGTAAGTTGGAATGTATGGTCAGACGGGCACAATGCTTGAATACGCTTCCGGTTATTATCTAAACCCTTAAAATTAAAAGGAAAATATTAAACTGAAAAAAAGATTGATACTGCATCGAGCATTTATTTATTTTTTAGTATTTTTATTTATTCATAAGTTGGATACTGTGGTATGGAAACGAGTATCACGCTGCAGTGATAATCGTTGTTGTTTAAATTTGTGAACTTCATGCAGACTCATTCAAATGGAAATCAGTACAAAAATGTTCATTAAAATTTTATAATTAAGCCGGATTCACTGCTAGTGTTAAGGTCAAGAGCATGAATACAAATTGATTTTGAAATTAAAGCAACCTTAGGTATACAACCATTTCATAGCAGAATCGTTCATAATTCAATGAGATGTCGAGAAAACTATTTTGATTACCAAATGGGCCCCCACTCAATGAACTTTCTTGCATTATTTGCGTCATGCCTGCGTTCGCCCACTCTACAGCAACGTAGATCTTTCCACTGGAATGCGTTTTTGAATGCACCATAAACAAAACAAAGTCCACGCAGTGCACGTAGTATTCATCCTAAGAACAGGTACAACAGACAATATGTATGTACCTATACATGACGATTAGGCTTTTGGCTAAATTTAGAAGAAAAAAAATTTCGATCTCAGTAGACATGTTTTTAATGAAATGCGCGTCCGACATACCATTCTTTCACGCTCTGTGTTAAGTCAGTCGGTTCGCCTGTTAAGTCATAAATCCCTAAAAGTCGCCTATTGCCATATGATGCGCACATTTAGTTACACATTTCTCGTATCGCTAAGAGATCGTCATATATTTAACGGAGGTGAGACAAATATAAGTATTACGACTCACATATACGGCAAGAAAATGCATCTACAACTACACAAACTGTGTATGCAGTGGGGCAGTGACATATTAAACGACTTTTCGTTGCAAAAATCGCCGACTTGCCGTGGAAATACTAGGATTGCAGCAAAGCAGAAGCAAGAAAATATGTAACGCACGTACGCACGGAAGACGGTACCAGTGCTGCATTCTAAAAGGGACGAATGACCCGCAAAGCGTTGTTATGCAATCACAACCTGGAATATTGCTCTTTAAAAAGTGTTAGAAGGAATATTTATGACCCAAACGTGGAATGTATGGAAAATGCAACGCCTCGTGTCTTGCTTCTACCCTAGTCCCAAGTTGACTGAGTGAACTCTTTGGCTCCGTGTTTTTGATGTGACTCACGAATTTAATCAGATCACATAATTTTAGCACTTTGATTCTGGGTGGTTTCAGAATAAAACGCTTACGGGTTTTATGTATTTTAGAAAATATGATAATAATGTCGTCAAAAAATTTTATTTGAACGAAACCAACAGAATCGAATGCATGGGGGTATCCTTAAAAATTGATTTTGTTCCAAAATTAGAAGATATATTCCATGGGGCAAAGAAAAATGTTTAAATCCAAAGGCTTTTAGATTCAAAAATAGACTCGGTCATTCATATAAGGGGATTCAACATTTAGTACTTCTATGAGCAGAAGATTAGTTGCGAACGAGGTTGCTCATGTGAAAAAGACAAAATAGACAGCTGGCCAAGATTTGTGAAGAAATCGATTCCTGTCAAATAAAAAAATTCGACTGTAAGAAGCACATAGCTGATGCAATAAACTTATTGGAAAGGTTGGACTGAATATGCAAGATTAAGATGCTGCGGAGCCGAAAAGATAAGCGAACTACTCCAACAGTATCCTGTAAATTTGAATATCGCCAAGAGCCAACAAAAAGCCATTTAAATTAGAGACCTTCTAAAGATTATGATAAATGAGAAGAGAAGTTTTTTGAAATTAAGTAAAGTTAAATATTAGCAAAAAAAAAAACAAAACAAAAAAAAAAGCAACAAAGAAGAGGAAAAATTATGATTGAAAATAAGATTAATGATTTAAATCAACGTCGTAAAATGGAGGCGGTGAACTCAAACAATGGGCTAAATCGGACCGCTTGGTGTAAAAATTTAGGTTCTTTTAGGTATACTGTGAAAACGATCAGTCCTCGACGTTTTTATTGTACTGAAAAGTTTTTCAGAATATAAAATTCTTTGAAATTGATATTAATCTTTTTTATTGTCGAACGAAACGCTCTAGAAAAGATGCGAAAAACCACTTTTAACAATCAAACTTGCACCGCCCGTGGGGAAATTAATACGGGCATTCATCTACGGGGTATCGAAAGGATTAGTTTTAGACCAATTCTAGCTTTTTTACTTGTTATACATTTTGGAAGCAAGATAGTATTTAAGGGACCAGTTGCGTAGAACAACTGTGTAAAAGATTTTTTCTTTATTTTTCCCATGAGGGAATCGAACTCACAATTTTTAGAACCGGTCATAAATAAAGTACAAAATTTTAAAATCTATTATTTTTAACGATTCTAAAAAAATAAAATTTCTTTAAATTCTTCTATTCTCCATTTATGACCGATTCTAAAAACTTTGAGTAAGATTCCAGCATGGGAAAAATATAGAAAATTTAAAAAAATTGGAATTTGTTTGTGCGCTTTCATTGTTATTTCGTTACTGGTCAATTCAAAGTAAATGTGGCTTAATTGGCTAGATAGAATCAAGAAATGCGAGAGGGAAATGCTCAGACATAAGACAGTAGCCCGGAAAGGGGAAGTTCCCGGTTTCAAACCACGGATGAGGGGGTTGTTTTTTCCTCTTGCATTTATTATCATTAAAAATCAAAGGTCTTAATATTCTTCTACTCTTAAGTAAAGTTGTTGTGCAACTATTTCCAGAACGGAAATCCTAACTGATTTCCATGGTAAGATATTATTCAAAATAAAAAATAAAAAAAATAGAAACTTGCTGGTATGTCCATTATTTTCTCCGCTATTATAGAAAAATATGTAGCAAATTAATAGGATGATACTCAATATATTATGACTTTACACCCTTAGGAACTGGAACAATTGAAAAGATTGCAGGTGAACAAATTTTTACAAATGTAAAAATTAGGCCATCTACACCAATGCTGTCCATTACCGCAATTACTTCATTAATATTAGTCCTTAGGAAGCTAAACTGAATTTAATCTAGAGAAACATTCACTTTAAGATTAAGTGTGTCAGGATTAATTGAACAAGAGCTCACTTTCGAGGTGATAGCTCCATTTTTTTGATGTTATTCTACAGGACTTTGTTAGGGAGTTTAATATTTAAAATGGACGCGTAATACCGTTTTTTAGTGTTGCGGATAGCAGATATGGTTCTGCTCCGTAGTGACCGATATTGCTCATGAAAAGCCGATAATCTGTAACGTTTCCATTTAACATATGCAAGTTTTTGAGGAGTAATTAAATTTCAAATATGAGATGAAAACCATGGGCACCGCAAATGGTAGTTTCAGTAATGAAAGGAACGTGTTTTTATTCAAATAACTTTAAATAGAGTTGAGAAAATCTACTTCATCCTTTACATTGGGCAAATGAAATATAGCATCTCCATCAACAAATAGTTCGGGTTCTGAATAAAAATTATATTAGCTCTGTAATTCTCCGTGTTCATACCATCATAGGCTTTGATAAGCTGCAATTACGCTGGCTAGACACAAGTGATGATACAACAATAAAAAAGTCGAGAATTCTTCTATTTATTCTTTGTATTTAAACGGACAAAAAAGGTACGCCTAAAAGTGAAACAGTGTAAATTTTTTTTCTGGGGAATATTTGGCTGACTTCCGTAGGCGAACACGCTGCTGCATCAGAGTTCGGAGATAGGAGAAGAGTATTACTTTAACTTTAGAATATTAGATAAGTAAGCACTGAACGAAAATTATAATATGTATAAGATCAAATTTTTCACGTTGAAAAGTTTTGAAATTCCCTCCTAATACGGTTGTACTGGTGATTAGTGGACCCGGGCTCTTTCTTTATGTAATCGAATATTTCCGGTTACTTATGTGGGAAAGCTTTTTCCCCTTTCGCTTTGGCATGTTTAAGCGTTTCTCTTTCTCAGACACTCATCGGCTATACATCCTTAGTTACGAGAGTGCCTTCCCGTTTTTCGATTCACTTTCATGCCATGTCTTTAAAAAAATTTCACCATCAATAAAAAACTGAAACGTCTTAGAAATTTAAGGAATAAAATACGAAAGAGTTATATGGGTGATACACAGGTCATCCTAAAACTATATTCAAAAACTTTCTTCTACATTTTATTATGAATATATTATCGGAATGGTGTGAAATGGTGCAATGACACAGTACATATCTTCTTCAAGTTTATTAATATGCGGAAAACAAATTAAATGCGATTGCAATACCAGAGGTATAAAGGGTCCGCCAGTAGTGCGTCGTCTGAAATTAGCAACATTTTGTTAATTTATTCACTTCTTCAAATCTCCACTCTCTAAATATCAGCTTTTATATGATTATCAAAAATTTGTCATTCACAATCCATACAATTTTAGAGAAGGCTTGATCATATTGGGGGGATTTTAAATGACTTTACAAACGTTCATTAAGTCGTACTCCAATACATTGATAACTGAAAATGAAAATTATTTTCAAAACTCGCTTCATATTGTTTCAGACAAATGCTTTCATCATATCAGTATCTGTAAACAAAACAGATAGTAAAAATGAAAGTTATAAATCAAGACATATTGCAAAATTATTCTGCATGCAGAAATTATTCGAAACTTTTATTTTCGCACAGCTATTAATTTCCAGGAAGAAAGGTTAAAGAAAAGATTTCTTTAACTCCGTGATACTGTTTAAATTAAGATTGTATGAATTTTCCCTCAAATTTTTAAGTATATCTAAGTCTTATTTAGATAATAGAACATATGAAGTCTTTTCCATAATTCCTTCTCTAGAGTCTTGATGCATTTGTTTGACGTACCTCAAGGGAGCAACTTAAGATTGTTGCTCTCCGTTCTTTCTACTATCTCTCTTATGAAGAAAATATTAAGCTTTTCCCTTAAATCAAATTTCGTAATTACTGTGTAGAATTACAGATATACCTTAATAGAATTCAGTTTACACAAATCAAATGGTGTATACTATTGATTAACACTCAATATCTACCCATGTGAGATTATGGATTTCCACATGTAAAATTCAGAATACGGTTGGATAAGTCTGCGTAATGTCCGTAAATACTATCCGTAAATGAAAGGCACTCCAGCTTTAAGTTGCGAACATTCTACGCAATCTGAAAAGATGACTGAAAAATCTCGTTTTCAGCTTGCTCAAATCCTAGGGTGAAACTATTGATAAAGTCTAGGATATTGCTGGAATCGAGATTTCATATGGCTTGAGAAAGAAATGTGTGTTGAAGGTGAAGTAGTCTTCGTCTGTTTGTTATTAAGCAGTTGAAGAGTAGATCCTACGATGCTAAATGAGTATCCTGGTAGAAGCTGTATTATGAAGGTTGAGCCATGCTAATCTCATTTAGGTACTGTAAAAGCTGAAAATAATGATTTCTTTTTGCTTGGCGTAGCCCTTACAGCTTGCGCCGACTTCAGATGGAAGCCTACATAAACGATCTTTCATATAACAGAACGGGAGAAATACATTTAAGTTCAGACTGCTAACCGGTAATATCACCGGGCACTTTAATCTCAATATACATCTCGCAATCATGGAGTAGCTAATTCTATATACATATTGTCCGGGGAATCTCATATGAGTAAGATAGGAAGACGGCATCATTTGGGAAAGGACATTCCAAGGAAATAGTCAGTCAGAAAACTGATGAACCTCGCGACAGGAATTTTTATGATGTAATATAGAAGGAGAGCAATAGCCCTATAAGTGGTTATGACAAGTCGATCCCTTCATCCTGCAATAGCAAGAACATTATCACTGGTATTTTTTTTTTCATCGACAGCCTTTTAAGCGTTCACTTTCAAATTAAGATCCGGCTCCGATCATAATTTACATATAAATAATTAATAGATATCCAAATAGCGCTTCATTTCACTTTCAAGTTCCAGTATGTACCGAAAATTATATACATAAATGTAAGTCTATAAAAAATTCAAATATTTTGTTTAGCTGCCCATCGCCAAACCAATAATCGCTTCTAAGTCATCGTGTCGAACACTTTCACTATTGCTCTTGTGGTGCATTATAAAATTTTAATAGATTTCTTGTTGGTAATTATGCAAGAAAAAAATTAATCTGCAACCAGACTGTATATTACATTCACCAGCACTAACTGCTCGCGAAAATATACAATGCGCTGCAGTTAACATTTAATTTCTTGCAGAAATTCTCATTTCAGAAAAGTAGTTATATAAGTTATGACTGTAGCAGCAAAATATACACCACATTAAAGTCAGCAGAATAATAATGCAGCGTTCGCCCATGGCATTCCTCTGGTTCTATGTAGGCTGGAACTATACCATAGCCGCTGTAGTCTCACATAGACTCAGCTCTTAGCACACCGGGCACAGTAAACCAACTCAGTTGGCATTCACGTATATAAATTACAAATTCGCAGAATGCCTCGAGAACAGAAGATTTAAAGGTCATCTTCCATCGTTTGTTTTTATTTGCCGGTATATACTGGTGTAGATGTAGAGTCTCTTGGCAAGTCTCTACGCTGTTTGTTCCCACAAATATCCGCTATAAGCTCTTCCACGGGACGCTCTGTTACTTCTCGTGCAATAGCAAAAGTTTGGCGGCGATTTTATCATTTATCATGAACTCCATAGAAACTGTGGACGTTTGCAGGGTCTACTAGCAGTAACTTCTGTTATCATTTTGTTTCGCATTTCTAATGGACTTGAATGGAAGACGACGTGATGATAATGTATACTGGAAAATGTTGCCCTGTTTTATTGTCAGGCTAGGGAAGCATGAAAATCATTCCCCGGAGCTGAAACATTTTTATTCGATATTGATTTATCAGAAAAAAAAAATAAATAAAACAAAAAAAAAAAAACAAAAACCTAAGAAAAACGAGTGTAGGTACTTGTGATAATGATTTGCTTTGCGGTAATAGTGACGTTGTTGGCCCCGAGAATTCGGTATTGATGTTATTGTTGTTGTTGCTGATGATTTGTTGAATTGATTGACCAACCGACCTTGATTTTTGTAACCAAACGGGCTTTTGTCGGAACTTTCCCTTTAACAGAGCCGGTCCAGTCCAGCCATTCTCGTGATACTGGAATGGAACTTGCCATACGAGTGATTCTCACTTATGATGAAAAGGAGACGGTAAAGAAGGCCATGTAACAAGAGAATGGCATTGGAGACGGTTTTATTCTTCATGTACTCATTACAACAGTCATTAGAGTAACCTCGAATGATAACACAATTATATCGAATTGGGGCTGCGATTATCCGAATCGCCACAAAGAATTTTATAGCTATATACATACTTTTATCCACATTATACAATGTAGTCAGAATAGGGAATTTATTTCGAAGGTAATTTCTAGCGCTTCGAATTTACTGCGAGGGCTTAGTCAAAATGCACTTAACTGGTTTCACATATTACGTCAATGAGGAAAATCTACCAAATGTTATTTTAATAATACCTCCGTGAGTGATTAGTGATAAAAAGCTTCCTAACTGCGTAGTCTTACTAAACCCAAAACAAACAAAAAAAGTGCATTCCATCATGAGAGGAGAATAGTTAAGTAGTGTCATTGTATCATCTTTCCAGAACCGCTAGCTTGCTCTGCTATTACGAAGGTAAGAAAAAGAAGAAAGCAAACAACATCAGCCATAGAAACACAGAAGCAGTAAAAACTAAGGCAATTAGTGTGGTTGTTATTATTTTTGGTACCTACATACATACTTGCTTCTTCATGACTGCATTATGGTGCCTTGTTATCTACATATTCGTTGTTGGATTTTCATCATTACCCGACTTTCGGCCATCATTTCTCATGCGCCCAAGGTGAATAATGGACAAAATTTATGGGACATTGACATCATACGGTCATCAATTCACACACATGGGACGCGATGTGTGTTTTCCTAGGCTTTTCAGTTTTTCATCTAGTTGAGATTTACATATAATTTAAGAGTGTTTTGTTGGTGGTAGATAATATAAAATTGCAAACTCCACTAAAGTCAAGGGACCACGACGAAAAATGTTTACGGTTCTGGATTAATGTTGGAGCGGTAAAGTAACCGAATCATAACAAGGTCACTAACTGTGGCAGTGGGAAAAATTCGTATGTCAGAAGAACGTTATGTAGATCGTTAAGAAGCTAAATATATCTCAAATTTTTCTCAGCATTTTTAGTACCAAGCTAACGAATCGAGTTCAATTTCTTAGTTTTTTTTATGCTTTTAATGTGCTATGTAGAATCTATATAACTTGAGAGCAGTGCATACATTTTATTTATAGAATAGGTACCAACTACTTACTATCGGTAGATAAGCATTTTATTAATAAAACTGCGTCCCAACACAATGCTGTAGATATTTTTACATGCCACAAAGTGGCACAAGCGGCATCTGTTGGAAATGGAAACAACTTTAGGCTAGTGACATCTTAGTAAACCTTGGGTTCGGAAAACGGAATATTCATGAAGGTTCTAGTATAATTTGTAGAGTATAAATACGGCGCTACTCACATCCATTAGGCAGTCTTATTTCAGACAGTGAAATGAACGAAGGAAGTTAAATAAAAGAAAGAACTTGTTAATGATATTTGAAATATTGTGTTTTAAATAACGAACCATTTTTAATTATACATAAGTACATAGGAACCTGTTTAAACTTCTCTATAGTCGCCATGTAGTTTCTATATGTCTGTTAAAAAAATAAAAGATTCTTTGAAATCCGCATAGCTCCGACAGAAATCATTTGTGGTGCGACCCGCTTTTCATGGCTTTTTGCCAAAAACTGATCAGTATATTTCCACATACGACTAGCTTTTTGTGGACATCACTGATGATATTCATCGAGTATCGATCGGAATATTAATATAGTCATCTGTTCAAGCTATGATCTCATATCGCGTTGCCAACAATAGAGTTACACAATGGCATCTAGAAATCTCCAGGCTATCTTTACACAGTTTCACAATTACAATTACAACTTGCAGGTCCTTAATGGGCTCCTGACACAGTATATCTTTGAATGTCCTCATCGGGTTCCAGTCGAATAGATGTATGCAATTTCTTCTAGCTGAAAAACAATGCAATAATCCGACAATCTAAAGAATTCGTATCAGTTCCATTTATTGGAGTATACTGGTAAGGTCAAGGCCGTCCTTCCAGTATACTGTGTAGTCTTTATCCTGATAGAGCTAGTTGCCGCCAGTAATCCATAGTAAAAGTCTAATGACAATTGCTTGTGAAGAGTACTATTTTTATTTTCAAAAGATTCATACTTAATCCGCTATTTGAACCCTAAACATCTAGCTTTGCCAGCGGCAATTCGAGCGCTTCACTAACCGTGGACAAAACCTTGCCTAATGTCGTGAGCATGAAAGACGACCTTGCCGTTACATGGTTCTTTTTCCCACATCTGGAATAAGGATTACCCGTATTTTCCTCCAGACTGTTGGAATATATATATACCCAAAGCAGAGGCAGTTCATCTAAATCGACACCAGCTATATTATTATGTACCTTAGTGCCTTTTGAAACATGACTGGCCACAGATCATCAACTGCTCGTGATTTTAGAGGCTTCAAAGAATCGACAGCCCAAGATATACTATACTGTCGTTAACTATGGATCTTTTGAAGTCTCAATCACCGCCCACTACTATTCTAAAGGTTCCATTACATATTAGGTTTTAGCAGCGAGTTTATCAATTCTTCATTTGTGGTATTCCAGACCACCTATGCCGACTTCCGTGATGGCCAAACACCAGTTACAAGAAAGCTGCGAGAAGAAATGTTATGACTGATTTTCTTAGAAGTTACTGATGGTATAAGAACCTGTTCTAATGTAGTTAAGAAAACCTTATTAAGCCTTTTCATTCTTTATATGCAGGTGTATCACACGGTGCTTTAGGCAATGAAGGGGGATCAGTGTAAATCACGAGTCTTTGGTCAACCCAGTATATTAAATCAGATACTCTTTAATATGATGATTAAAATACTTATATACAGGGTCTCCCAGCCTAATATGATTATATTTTGCCAAATGATTCCTCTCGTCCAGACAAGCAAAAAATTCTATGGTAGGCGAGGGGGGGGGGGGCAAAATGTCACCTTTTTAAGTTACAGGGTGATTAGTAAAATATGCTCCTTTTTCATTAAACACCCTCTATCTTTAAAAGTACTCTCTGTACGATCTATTTTAAAACGGGATTACATGCAGAATCTTAAGATCTTTCCTTTAAATGGTAAACCACACCTGTACCCCTCCTCACTGCAGAGTAATGACCCTTCAAATTCAAAAGTACGGGTTTTAAATTTTGTTTTGTTTTATTTTCCGGAAGTTTTGTAAAACTACCCCCACTAATATACATTCTTGTTCAAAATTTCGAAAGCCCAGAGTCTCCACTTTAATTTGACATATTGCACTTATGTTCTATCTATGACAGTTATGGAGTTATTTTCAATGCTTCAAATTATTTTGGACACGTCTGTTTAATTTAAAGGGCGCGTTCGCCTTATGTAAAAAACTTTACCTACGTATAGGTCCATAGTGGTTCAGCTTTATTTTCGTGCCGCACTTGAGAATTCCGGAATTCCGGCACAATGATTTCTTTATGCCCTGGGAGATTTCTTAAGAAAAATCAGAGGATATGGATATGCACAGCAATGTTTTAGTCAAATTTTTCAAGAAAAATCAGAGCATTTGGTCTGGATATGTGTAGCAATGGAGAGCCAGAAATCATTATATTCGCGTACGAATTTCTAGAAGAGTTCGAGGTTCAAAAATTACCTCAAACTAAAATGGAAGTAAATCATTCAGTCTCTAGACCAATATCTAAAATCCCTTCGATACAAATTTTTTGGCTTTTTACATGTTTTGGGAAAATGGTCAATGGTCAGTTGATTTTAATATTGTGAAGAGTTCTGCGGAATATAAGAACATATGAAACTGGTTAGGACGTTATGCGGTTTTAGTCCGATGAATTGATGAAAAAATACGAAAAACAAAAGCTGCGATCTAATTACCTTATACAATGTGTATTTTCGAAACTTGATCAAACGAAATTTGCGGATACTAGACACCTAGAAAACAAAAAATTATATGGCAGGTGTGGCCATATCACCCGTTTGGGAGTTACAGGGTGATTAAGAAAAAAAGATAGATTTTCACATAACACCCTGTATCTGAAAAAGTACATAGAGTACGGTCACAATTAAAGACTTATTGTATGCAGAAACTCATGGCCTTTCCAAAGCCTGCTCAACCATCCCCACATCCCCCCTTTCTCAGGAGTTACGGGGGTCTAAACAAAATATTTCGGATTTTTTTACTTTTTTTTTACTTTGACCTCTATTTTTTTTTGCAAAACGGTCATTAACATAGCTTTTTTTTATAAAAACTATATACTGTAGACTCTCCAAAAAATGCAGTTATGTCTCTCTTCTCCCGTCAAAATGGGGAGGCTATTTACATTAAAAATGATATGCCTTTCACTGTAATCAATGATTTTGTTTCCACTAATCCAAAATTTATTATATCTAGATTGGACTTAAGCTATTCAGGCACATCATTAAAATATACTCTTTATACAGCAGCCAAAACACAACTATCCCCTCGGCACATAGATTGCTGTCTAATTTCAGGTAATTTTTTAACCTGCGATGTCACTCCCACTAATTTGAACTTCACCAAAAGATTAGTGTGGCACTACAATATTATAGTCAGTATGAAACAAAGAATCAACTAATTTAAAGTAGGGCACCTATACTAATTTTATCATTCCACTAATAATACATATAATTAGTAATGGTATATGGCAAGAGCAATTATCTTTTAGGTTTTTAATTATCATTATATTCAAAATCGCAATCATAGCTGGCTTTTTATAGTTTTTTTTTTAAAGACAAAAAGAACATGAATAAAAACGTTAATTTGAACCAAGCGTACCCTGCGTTATATCACACAATCAGCACCTTGTTTACGTACATATGAAGTAAAAAAAAAACAAATCTGACAAGATATTCGGAAAAAAAGATTTCTGTAACTCATCTGCAATTATGTAAAACCACGAAAGTAATTAATCACATTTGCAAAAAAAATAAATTGTCATTTAAAAAAACAAGGTCCTCTCCTCCCTAAGGTTTACAAAAGATTCATAACTAGGTATATACAAAATCGCTGCGTGATTAACAGTGACTAATTTGGGAATGCCTCGGTAGAGTTATGCACCTACTTGAGTAGTTTTGAGTAGACAGTTTTTCGGATATATGTATGTCATTTTACTGCAAACATTTGTCGAACTTCGAATTTATTACCAAACATGAACACAAGCAGTCATAATAAGTAGGTATTAATTAAAACTGTGAGGCATAAAAGAGTGTACCTACGTGACAAGCTTCTGATAACCTTTCAGGGTGCAATGGAACCATAAAACATATTTTCAAAGCAGGTAACTAAATATTTAAGGATTCATGCTACACTTTGTAGCGGATCACTTTAGGCAGACATTTCCTTTCCGATGCAATCCAATGTAAAGAGATTTCGATTTTGAGTGGTATACATTAACTCATTGACGACTCTGTTAATGACCACTTACAGAATGGTTGAATTATTTTTATCGCAGTTTGTACACTTTCACATTTCTATTGCCTTTTATGGGACTTCTCTGTCACTTTTTCCGTTCCCGATATGTACGAATGTGATAGAGAGCCTAATAAATTCCATGCAATTCAACTTATATGAAATTTGCAACACTCTTGAGTCTTGATACTAACGTACGATCGTAAATCTGTCTATTTTCAATAAAAAGAACACACATGCAACCAAGTTACTTCATAAATCTGAAGCCGGATGCATTCGCAAAATAAAATCAGGAACGATATACAAAGATTCAGGTAAAAACGAATTTCAAGAGATTTTTTTTCTCCTCCTTAATAATCCGATATAATCCGATAGCGTGGCAGATGGCAGATGTTTACAAATACCTCGGATTAAGCACGGCCACTGAACTCAAAATATTTGGAAAATTTGAAATATGCCAGACAGGAATCCAATGCAAGCCAATGCCGGAGCACGCAAACTTCAATTATGATAAAGCAATGGGAGGGACGTTTCTATCTGGCACTAGCAACACAATTGACAGGTCTTTTATAAAAATGTTTAGAAATTTGACAATAGTTAAGAAGATTTACAGTTAAGCTTCAATTACCAAATTTTATTGATTTTCGAGTTAACTGTTGAATTCTGTCATGGGATTGATAGGCTTTGAGAGTTTATTTAGTAAAGTAACAAGCACGATTCTCCGTACGATTTAACCGCGAAAAACAAGCTCGATAGCTGTGAATGTTTGATGTTGAGTTAAAAGTTCATTAATCTATTTTTGTTAGAAATCCCTGTTACTTAACTAACAGAAAACCACCTATAGATATTCAGAAAATTTCATTACTTTTAATTTCTATAAAGTTGAAGTAATGCAGGTACGGATATTTACCTATAGGTATGAACATGTTTTTGTAAGGTCATTGTTCCTTTAAAAATGATAAGATTCACAATGAAAAAGGAGATAGGCTGGAGGGGTTGATAATTATTTTTGAATAAGGTATCATCAGTAGTGGAGGATATATTTGAATAAATACTATCGATCTAGAAAGGAAAAGTCGATAAAAGCTGCAAATAGCATACTACTTTAGTGTGTGTGTTATAACAATCGACTCCTTGCACGGGATTCTAAATAACCTGCAAGCATTCAGGACAGTTTAAGACCTACCAATGCAGATGAGGAGATGGAAATTAGCCCCCAGGGCGAGATAGATCATCTGAACTCATTGCGGCCTAGCCATCCGACGACAGTGGGAATGGTGAAGTTCCTAAGCCAAAACACTTCAGATCAAAGCTGTTAAGTGCGGCCAAAAAAATATTCAAGTGAAAAATTCACCTATATCACATAGAAGAGCACACCTGCAGGATTGCGAACATGCAAAAAGAGAGGAGAAAAGTCTAAAAAGACGGATTTATTAAAAATTAAAAATATTAAGTCTATATTTGGTATGAGTTTATCATACGAATCCTTACCAAGTCAGAAAATAAAAATCTTATGTTAAATGAATATGTTTTATAATAACTTTTCCTTCAGAGAAAAATAATAATGAAAGCTTGTTAAGCCTAGAATTGATTAAAACCAAGTATATGTACTTAAGATGATTAGAAGCATTCTTGCCACTTTGGCTACAATCGTAGTAAATGGCTACTTTTGGCAACAGGGTGGCTACGCTGGAGAATTCTTGAATACGTTTTCAAAAAAATTTCTAATAATTTTATATACATATTTTAATTCTCAGCACTGTAGCATTGTAAGTCTAGTATCATTATTTATGCCGACTGATCCCACCAATAGCGATTCTTTACATTTGTGGGCTTACTTTTTAATTAATTAAATCACAAATTAAACAGGAGGGGAATGATATGTTTAGGGCAACGTGGACTTTTACTTATTAAGTAATTTGGTCTTTTAAATTTATTAGCACTGCCCTATAGCAGCTCTAGTGCTCAAAATTTTTTTTCTCTTTTAAAAAGGAGTGAAAAAAAAACAATTAAATTATGATATGATTAATAATTCTATTCCACTTAAACAGTGTATCAAAGCAAAAAATAACTATACAAATTTGGACCACAATATTTGTAAACAATTTTTATACAGATAAATTATGAAAAGTAATTTTCACTTAATCACTCTATAGGATTATACATTATATAAGATTTTATGTTTTTTATAATTTGTTCACGTGTTACTATTAAAACCACTTTCGAGTTACTCTAGAAAAATTTCATTCGAGTGGCAACACTGGGAGCAAGGCGCATTACTCAATTTTCTTCTAGGTAAATTAGAGCTTATAAGAACAAAACCAATTAAAAAATTATTTGTTGTAAAGTATCCACCTCCGTGGAAGTTACAGTTTAACAAATTTTATTGGTGAATGGCCTACAGATATTAGCAGCTATAGTCATTATGTAATAACCTAACCCAAAAAACCAAAATAATGTTAAATACCGATTTATATTACAAGATCCCAGTTATATAGAACTTTTTCTCAGGATCCTAATCTATGGTTTATGTGTCACCTGCAAAATGTTAGATTTTCAACGTAGCGTTTAAACATACTCGTTACCCCCATAACTAAAACAGGCAAAACACCCGAGGAAGGCAACGATTCGGGCGTAAGTAAAGCCTTAAACTAAATTTATGAAATCTTTAAGTTTCAAGGTAAATGCAATTCAGGGCTAATTTATGAGATGAGAGGGGGAGGAGCAAGAACTTCCTAAATCGCAGAGAATTCAAGATGATGGTGGTCCCCAAGCGACTAGCGAATAAAGAATGGTATGTGTCAAAATCCTCGAGAATACTTCACAAGCCATGAAACAGACTCCCTTCCTACCACATGCGAGGCCCCCCGTAGTCCTTACATTCTAAAATATTTGCAGTGTTCTTATGTAAAAGTGACAAAAGTTTGATTTGAATAGCTCCTCCGCCCTAAACTACTATTCATACAGAAAAATGGCGTTCTGTTAATCTGAAGCTTGCTTTCTTATCTTCCGAACTGTAATAAAATTTTCATACCTTTCCTAACAAAATTATTTAAGAAAATTTATCTTAATCAAATGACTACGATTCCTCAAACAAAAATTCTCAGCTGAGTAATCATTGTAATGTCGCTGTGCCGTCATGGGATGCCGTTGGCTGATGATATCGAATGTAGCTGCCTACAGATTCGGACTACGGCTGCACATAAACACATGCAATTATCACTCAGCAGAGAGGTATTGAGCGTAAAATGGTAAGGTTATATTGTAATCAAAACTATTTTATTATTTTGTTAAGTAAGCTATATAGGAAGTGTAGCCTTTGGGAAGGTAAGGAACCAAGCTTTAAATTACTAGAAGACTATTTTCCTGTATGAATAGTAGTTTAGGCTCTATAGCATATATAAAGTCAATGTTTGGCACTTTTCCATAAGTATCAATATAGAACATTTTAGAGAACAGACTCCAAACGCATACATATAGATTTCTGTTTCATGGCTTGGGAAGTATTCTCGAGGGTTTTGTATGTGTGCATGGATGTATGCATGTCTGCATGTATGCATGCATGCATGGATGTATATATGCATGTGTATGCGTGAATGCATGCATGCATGTATATGGCCCAGAAACACCATGTACCAAATTTGAGCTCTTTATGTCGACGAGCGAGTTCTCAGGCAGTGTCCAAATATATGGTCGAAAACGAAAGTTTTGTATGGCAACACCACGAAGGAGTTGCCCTATTTGTCTCATTTTCGAACTTAATTTTACTTTTTTTTTTTAAAGTCTGTGTACAAAATTTCAGCTTTTTAGGTGAACGCGTTCTCGAGTTATCGTGCGCACGGACAAACAAAAAAAAATTAAAAGAAATAACACAAAATTGGAGGGATACCAACCGCTAAAAGAGTTTGTCTTAAGCGGTCTATGGGACCCTGTCAATAACCAGTTAAGCTTATTGGGTGCCTTAGGGGCTGCCTGATTTTATGGGTTGCTCTTTATTTATTTATTTTTTACTTTTATTTAATTTTTCCCTGTTCCTTTTTTTTTGTTTTCTTAATAAACTTCACTGTCTTAGCTTTTCCTCCAAGTCACACGATACACTTAAATAATATCACATGGGATTTAGAATAAAAAATGTAAAAACAGAAAAATATTTATAAAAATTTGAGAGAAACACAAAACTATGAGAAAATATAAATTGCTCGAAATCAAAACATATGCGGTGTGGTAAGGTAAATCCACTGCACCCCTGTACTATGACGAAAATACTTCAACAGACTATAACGAATAAAGTATAATCGAATAGAATCCATAGATTGCATTACATTGATTACTAAATCAATGAGGTGCATTATAATGAAAAAATACTTAGCTCATGTAAATCAAAATCCACACTTATTTACATTCATTCATAGAAGTAAGTAATAAAATAACAAATTTCAATGCAACTAAAATTTCAATTAAAACCTTCGCTCAATGTAAAGTTTCCCACGATTTACATAAAACCACTGAACTGAGGTGAGCATCAACATCAGGGTTTGCAATATTCGCAAAAACTGCTCAAAACTTTGCTGCGTGTTGATTTAATTTATGCGGATGAAGGAAGGAACAAGAAAATTCTTGCAAGTTGTCATTTTGCATTGCAAATTTATGAAATCCTCCTTCATGAATAAAACCACAGATTTCAATTAAAAGTTGAGACTACAAAGGTATTAAAACACAGGTTGACTCATGTCAGCAGAGATTGTGGCATTTTATTTCTATTCAGTGTTGCTTAAAATGAAAATTTCCTTCTGTCAGACAAACTGCAGTTTTCGTAAAATGTAAAAAGTATGAAAGTTTCTGAAATTGGAAAGGACACATGGTTTATGTGCAATGTATTTTTATATTTTTAAAAACTAAGCAATACTCCTATTCTATGTAAATCCTGCATGGAAATGAAATTTAGAAATATTGATTACTCCACCTCAGAATTACTCCTTCCTTATTTTATCACATTGCCACCTGATTGACAAGGTGAGATGGCCATATTCTTATTGAAAGTTCATAACTGTCACGACAGCGAATAAACCTTAAGGTCGAGTCAATTGTCATCTTAAGTCAGAAATTAAGCCAGAATAACGACTACTAAATTTCACTTTGCGCAGAAGTTTGTATGACAAACACTAATCCAGATATTTCATAAGCCTCAAAAATGGGGATACATATACAAGAAATAGATCAAGAACTCTGCACTCCTACAGAACTAGCTTAACGATTCGGTTAAGTGACATATTCTGTTACAACATATTCCTTTTTGGTGAGTGCTGGCTTCTTTGCAGGTTTGGAACTGTGATTTTGTTCCTAGATATAGGAATAATCCTAGGTTTTAGAAATTTAGGGATGAAAGTTTGAAAAGTGACGACATCAAGGGATATTTTGTGTATTAAAAGTGCCTAATAATTTATTTGCTTCAAGCTACAGAAAACTTCAGCAAGTTCAAGAAATACTAGCAAGAATGAGAATCACTGGAGTGGACTATTAATTTTCATGTGAATGGCAGATTGTGCAGATTGTTCGTTTTCAGATAATTTAGTGTAAATAATTATAGCATAAATGGTGTTATGGAAAAAAACTCTAATAAAGCTCTCCATTTCTAGTACAGTTTAGTACGAGTACAGCAAGATACATCAAAAAATAATAATAAAGTCGCGTGGTCGGTTGCTTCCTATAAAGTACCTACAAGGAAGGTTTGAAATATAGAACTAGAAACAAAATTCAAATTCTTTTATTTGTAGATAGTTAGACAGTTTAATTAAAATCATGATACCACTTAACGACAAATTTGAACGAAGAATATGTTCAATACGATTCTTCATTCGATTCTTCATTGTTTCCATGAATTCATACGCCAAGGTGCAGAAAAAAATAATTAAAAATTGCATCGACTGCTTTGCTTATGTCCCAATGTATGTTTAGAGTTGCTGATCCGTTTAAAATGATCTTCTCTCATTGTGGACCATAAATAGGTTTTGAGATGACACGCAACGTGGAAATGAACGCTGATTCAGAGTTGTAGTCACATAATATGGCATAATTTTCAAAAGTCTGCGGACATTTGGGAATGCATGTATTGCTCAGATATCTAGAGTCTCGAGAGAATTGTTAATGGTTTGACATGCAATTCCGCGCCGCCAGATCTTGACTTCATTGAGTCACACTTCAGATGAATTTTAGAGTGCAATTGAAGTGTAAAGCGTAGTACGATGTTCAAGGAAAAATTTCGTTTCCTATACAAAATCTATGTAAAAAATAATGTGGGCGAAAAGTACCACGAAAATTTCGGTTTGAGATTTCGTAAAGTAGTACGCCGTTCGAAAGAAAAAATCAATGTTTAGGTCGTGGAATGTAGATGGCGCTAATATAAAGTGGAGACATTTTTCATATCAAGGCATTTATTTCGCACAGAAAAGTTGACAAGATTGATTACTGATATCGTTTGATGTTTGGCGCTTTGGAGCATATATTTAATTTGTGATTTTACATGTTCTCCACAACTTTTTTCCGTGTAGAATTATATTCCCAGAATGAAAGCGAAATTTTCGCTTGAACAGCGTACCTACTAGGCTTAAAGTGGGAAACACAATTCCACAGTTTCGATCTGATTCGTACAAATGTCAAATTTGCTTATAGCTGTTCTTTTGTGTATGCAGAACAGGCCATAACAAGAGATACACAAAAGAACGCCTCATACATTTTCATAGAAGATTTATAAATGAAGCAAACAGTACAAATACTTAGTTCGCTTCAATCGACAGAACAATTTGTTCTCTCAAGTATGTATATGGGAGTTCTAGAACAAGGCATGTGCCAGATTTGTATTCAATCTGAGACGTAGGGCGCATCTGAGTCCACTCTTGGAAATCCTCCTCCGCGTATCCCTACAATGCATGTATGATCTCAAGCATTGCCCTTTATACATAAGGCCAGAATTGCTCTATTGCCTGGGTATGTGTGTAAACGCTTTTCGTGGAGTGATAGGGACGGCCGCAGACTGATATACCCTAGGGTAAGTACTTGGTTTTGCAGCATGAACATCTTCTCCCAGGGGATCACAAAGTAGAACAGCCTACCCGGCGACATCAGAGAAATTCTGCCCACCAAAGAATTCAAAAAGAGCTATGTGCTCTCTGAGAGAAGCCTGATCAATCACTAATATCTAATCAGTTGTTAATGTCTAATCGCTAAGATATATCGCTAATGTCTATTATCCTAGCTAATATCTACTATTGCTAAGGGCTATCATAAAAACTAATATAATGTCACCCTCGGGAGCTGTCCGCTATGCACCTCGTGACCCGACTGAATTGGGTTCAGCGAATATACTCTCCGGTGTCTAGTGGACAACTTTATTGTAAGAATAAGCTTAATCTTTAATTTTAATTTTATTTTAAATTTAAGTTTGAACATTTGCTTTGTCAAGATTCATTCGTCGAAGGTCAAGATTCATTCGTCAAAGGATTAGCAATTTCAGTACCTAGCTGAGAGTTGTCTATTGTCCGCACTGTCGACCTAATTAATTTACTACTAAGACACTAAATTTACTATAAAAAAAAAAAAACAAAAACAAAATGAATTTTAGCCGTAATGTCACTAGGTAAGGCTCTTTATTACTAGAGAAGGCTTTTAATAACAACAACTATGTACAGGCAATGAATGTAATAAGTCCTATCATTTTATTTTTGCTAACCAACATCTATGTACAGACTAATGGTAATGACAACTACATCCATAGTTTTGATTGCGGTTGGTTTCTCAGTCGGCCTCTCCTGGGGTTATCTCCACATTTTTATCTGTAAGGACTTTGTACGGTCCAACGGATCTCACAATACTATCTCATATTCTTTTTCTTTGTGTCTAATATTGGGATGGCCTATGTCTGACCAGCTACACTGATTTATGTTATTTTGCTGTTATACTAAGCTACTAATGTCGTAATGCCCAACGTTGTACGTTGCTTTAAGCAGGGGCTTATAAATAAGTTCTTTTTGATTTGATTTAGGTACACATAAGAACACAGCTTATAAGAGATACACGTGCAATTCGACACATTACACCAAAAGGAATCGAATCGAAACGGAGAAGTTGAGCAAAGTTCAACTTTTACGGATGACATAACCTAGAAAAATCATCTGTCAAGATTTGTTTGTACTCAAACATGCATGAAAAAGCTTTTGATGAGGTAATAAAATGCATGAATTGTATGACAAAACAAATAAAAAAGCTAGAATTGGTCTAAGACCAATTCTTATGATACCCTAGGTAGATGAATGCACGCATTAAATTTCGTATGGTCACCGATCTATTTAAGTTTGATTTTTGAAGTTGTTTTTCGCATATATTTCTAAAAGGGTTTGTCGCACACAAAAAATGATTATAACCAATTTTATAGGATTTCGCATTCTGAAGAAGTCTTTAGTACAATAAAAATGTCTTGGACTGATCGTTTTCAAAGTATACGTAAAAAACCTAAATTTTTATATGGCAACACCAAGGAGTTTCCCGATTTAGTCCATTTTTGACATTTTATTTGCTAATGTAGTACAGACATCATGTACGAAATTTCAGCTGTCTACGTCGACGCGTTCTCAGGCAGTGTTCAAATATATAGCGGAAAACGTAAATTTTATATGGCAACCCCACGAAGGAGTTGCCCGATTGGTCTCATTTTCGAACTTAATTTTACTTTTTTTTTTAAAGTCCGTGTACAAAACTTCAGCTCTCTAAGTATACGCGTTCTCGAGTTATCGTGCGCAAAGACGGACGGACGGACGGACATGCAAAAATCAAGATAACTTTTAATATTATGCGTGGGTGTCCAATCCATTTTGCTCTACCATCATTATTTCGAGGTGTTACAAACGGAATGACAAACTTAGTATACTCTATAGATTTCATCTAGGGTATAAAAATGAGTTCTTGCCTACATTCTTCTTATAGCCATGAAACAGAAATCTATTTGGTATGTGCGAGTCCGTTCTCTAAAATGTCCTATATTGATGGAAAAGTGGCAGACATTGGCTTCATATATGTCATAAAACCTTAACTACTATCCACACAGGAAAATAGTCTTCCAGTAATTTTAAGCTTGGCCCCTTACCTTCCCAAATGCTACCATTTTATGCTCAATAACTCTTAGTTGAGTAATAGTTGCAATAGTGTATGTACGGTCGTAGTCCGCCGAATCTATAGGCAGATTTATTCGATTTCATCAACCACGGCACAACGCCATATACCTACACTCAGAGAAAAATCGTTGGTTGATTCAAGGAAAAAAAATTGTGAGCAAACAATTTTTCAATTTTGGTTTAATCAAACAAGTCTTCCTTTGGTTATAACTATGCACATATTGTAAATACAGGGTGGGCCAAAAGTCACCATGGGGTTTAAAAATTTAATAACTTTTTCGTTTATATATTTTTTTTATTTTTTTATTTTTTAGATTATAAAATATACAAAATGGAAATTTTTTTACGCTAAGTATGGAAAATAATGTCACTTAAATGACCGCCGTTATTTGCTTCGCAATGATGGGCTCTTTTTACAGCATTTTCCATAACATCTTTCAACATTTGTGGCTGTAGCGCTCGAATTTCTGCAACAATGTTGGCCTTGAGTTCAAGGATTGTCTCGGGCTTGTTCACATATACTCGCTCCTTCAAATAACCCCAAAGAAAATAGTCGGGTGCTGACAAATCTGGCGAACGCGCTGGCCAATTAATTTCCGAATTTCTTGAAATTATTCGCTGTCCAAAAATTTGCCTTAAAAGTGCCATTGTGTCTCGGGCAGTGTGGGCAGCGGCTCCATCCTGCTGAAACCACATCTCAGGTCTGTTTTCAAGAGCAGGACGTAAAAAATTTTCTATCATAAACCGATACCGCTCTCCATTTACGGTTACAGCACTTCCATCTTCATTTTCGAAGAAGTAAGGCCCAATGATATTTTCAGATGTAATGCCACACCATACTGTACACCTAATGGGGTGCAATTGGCGTTGATGAATGGCTCTTGGATTTTCAGAACCCCAGAACCTACAGTTCTGCTTATTAACAAAGCCATTCAGATGAAAATGAGCTTCATCACTCATAATCAGATTTTCAATAAAGTTGATTTCATTTCTGGCCAACTGTTGAAATTTAACTGCAAAATTTAGACGTTGTCGATGATCTGCGGGTTTCAATTCTTGCACCAATTGCACCTTATATGGGAATAACAGTAAATCTTTTTTTAAAATGCGCCGTAGTGACGTACGAGGCATCCCTAGCTGAGCAGAACGCCTTCTGGTAGATGTTTCTGGTGTTTCGTTAACACTTTGCTCTACACGTTCAATATTTTCCGCAGTGTGAATTATACGCGGTCTACCGGTTCGAGGCAAATCACTTACGGTGCCATGTTGGTGGTGACGATCAACTAAGCAACGAATCATGGCTTCAGAGGGCGAAATTCTGACGTTAAAATGGCGACGATATGCTCTTTGCGTTAAAATAATTGATCGCTGATTTAAGTAATAAAATTCTATTATTCTGGTTCTTTGTTCAGTTGTGAATCTCTCCATTATTTATTCTCCAGATGTTATTTATATAATCTAAAAAAAAAAAAAAATGAAAAAAATATATAAACGAAAAAGTTATTAAATTTTTAAACCCCATGGTGACTTTTGGCCCACCCTGTACAAGTAACAAATACTTGTTATCTAACAAAGTACTAAACGTATGTACAATTTATCAATGCAAATGTTACCGTACCATTAAGTGGTTTGAAACAACTTACAAAATATTTACTTACAAAGGAAAATGTTAGTTTATCAGAAAACACGATCAAAACAACCAGCTGATGGTGATGTTACAATTTTAAATGTAAGGAAGCCTGAGTTTACTACTCTCTAGTTCTTACAAACTACAAAATAGTATATGTAATAAGCCGCAAGTAATGCACACATGCAAAATATTTGGCCTGCATGGCTTAAGTATTTCCTTACATCTACGCACTCTACGATAATAAATTGTTTTTCTGTGGAATCAAAATCTGTAAAATCAACCTATTGATTCTTGGCCAAACATGAAAATTGTACGTTATAGTGAAAATTGCATAAGAATTGAGCATTAAATGCGGAGCTTTCAAGCTACTTGGATTTGTTTTTCAAAGTAAGTGGTTTTTGTTCAATTTAATTTTTGAAAATAAGCGATGAATTGGTTGCAGTGTAAGTGCTAGATAATATGTAGCAGTGAAATTATTTTAGAGAAAAATATGAGTGCAGTGATTGAAAGAAAATTGGAAAAAGACTTTTGATTTCCGCCGGGAACAAATATTATGTGGCACTCAGTATAATCTAATACAATATTGGCCATTGTTTAAACATTCACAAGGATATAATTTGGTGATTTGTAATCTTTAACCTATTCAGAAGCGTTATTAATTTTCTACATTACATTTACGGCGAAAAAGGATATGGTTTAATTCGTAAATGGAAAGACTTCAAGTTGAAAATTTCCAAAATCTTAAATAACAAGTTTAACGACAAACAGAATATGGATCTTCTTTCAAAACCGAACTCACTTGGCTGCGATAAAAGTAAGGTACAAATAAACTGTAAAATACGCACATGCTCAATAAATATTTCTTTCCCACTAGATGAATCTGATCCAATAATTACTCAACATAACACACCAAGAAGGATACCGGGAAAGTAGTAATTTCCAAGTCCACAATAAAGGATTCCCAAGACTCATTCTTCTTTTGGCGGCAACACAAAATAACATTGATAATGACATTGAAGGTCTACAAACCACTTTTTTAAGCAGAGGAGAAACATGTGAGCCAATTATAATCGCAGTGGGTCAGGAGCTTTCAGATTCTGAACTGTTTTATTTGCAGTAAGATAACATAAAATATAAATTTAATAACTTTTTATGTGCGCTAGACTGTTGTTTTTAAATATTTCATGTGCTTAACTTAAAATACCCTGATCCTTGTTAAAAATATTTGGATCTTTGTACAGAACTTCTTTTACGACATTTATTTGCCAGAAGATAATCCTTCTTCCAACTTGCTCTGTCTTTTAAGTCATCATAGAGTTATCAAGATATTATTATACCCTAGATGAAATCTATAGGGGTATACTAAGTTTTTCATTCCGTTTGTAACACCTCGAAATAATGATGGTAGAGCGAAATGAATTGGACACCTACGCATAATATTAAAAGTTATTTTGATTTTTGCATGTCCGTCCGTGCGTCCGTCCGTCCGTCCGTCCGTTCGTCCGTGCGCACGATAACTCGAGAACGCGTTCACTTAGAAAGCTGAAATTTTGTACACGGACATTTAAAAAAAAAAGTAAAATTAAGTTCGAAAATGAGATAAATCGGGCAACTCCTTCGTAGGGTTGCCATACAAAAATTTCGTTTTCCTGAGAACACGTCGACATAAAAAGCTGAAATTTGGTACATAGTGTTTTCATACTAATAGCAAATGAAATTTCAAAAATGGGATAAATCGGGGAACCCCTTCTTGGTGTTGCCATTACATATACTTTGAAAACGATCAGACCAAGACATTTTTATTGTACTAAAAACTTCTTCAGAATAAGAAATCCTATAAAATTGATTATAATCATTTTTTCTGTCCGACGAGCCGTTCTAGAAATATATGCGAGAAACCAATGCAAAAAATCAAAATTGCTCAAATGGGTGACCACACGAAATTTCATACGTGCATTCATCTAGGGTATCATAAGAATTGGTCTTAGACCAATTCTAGCTTTTTCACTTGTTTTGAAATGCATTTCATTTGAAGTTTATAAAATATATTAATATTCATTAAAAAAAAAATATTTACTTGAATTTCATAAAAAATTTACAATTTCATAATAAGTTTTATTATTCTCCAATTCACGTAAATGTCTTCCCAAATGGAAATTCTTATATACGACCCAACTATTTCTAAAAATAAATTGATAATTTGATGTAAAAGTTAAATAAACTACTTAATTTATACTTCTAATAAATTTGATAAAATAAAATCAAAACAGTTTTTTTATTATAAAATTTTGTTTATTGTACAGTATGATCCCATTTTACAGTGTAGTATTCGGTATATAGTACATTACAAAAGTACCAACACAATTGTAATTTAACTATAGTCATAGGTTGGTAAATGCGAATGGTAGTTTTACTAGCTTAATGGTTTGTGTTATTAAGAATATACAGTGGAATTACAATGAAAAATTGTAATTTAAACAGTGTGTTAATAGTTGCATAAGTGGTAAACAAACAATAATAATGGCTGACTATCCACCATTATTGGTAACGAAGCTATTTCGTTTACGTTTATTTTAACATCTATTATAGTTATGTGACCAATATCAATGCAACAATTTTTCCCCGGTCAAATTTACAATTTTCCTTGATAGGCGCAAATTTAAAGGGTAGTTTTGATTGATTTCACTAACTTTTTTCTCTGAGTGTGCAATTATTACTCAGCAGAGAATTTTTGTTTGAGGAATCGTCGTCATTTGGCTAAGATAAATTTTTTAAATAATTTTGTTATGAAAGGTATAACATTTTTTTTCGGTACGGAAGATAAGAAAGATAAGAAGATAAGAAGATAAGAAAGCTTAAGATTGTCACAACACCATAGTTTAGCTCGGAGGAGCTATTCAAATCAAACTTTCGTCAGTTTTACATAAGAACACTGCAAATATTTTAGAATGTTAGGGACTGCGTTGGAGCTCTTATGTGGTACTGAGGGAGCCTGTGTCATGGCTTGTGAAGTATTCTCGAGAGTTTTGGCGCTTCTCATACATCATTTTGTTTGTCGACATCGGGTATTAATTGTCTGTAATATCATTGTTATGGGACTTAACGAAGTTAGATTGGAATCATGCGGAAGACAATTTTTCTGATGTGGAGAATTGAGCATCATAGCGATGGTGTTGATATAATATTAACTAAAGACATGCGTAGGCCTATTAGCTGGTCACCCGATACCGAAAAGATTGTTATTCTCTCTCTGTCTACCAGAAGAATATCAAACAGTTAGATATGGAGAAGTATAGTTGAAGACTAAAATGTTGGCATCGATTACCAACGTGTCATAACTAATTATCAACCTAAGGACCGCCATAGGCAGGAACATTCAGAAAATCAATGAGTTTCGTTATCTGGACAAGAAATATGGAGAGCAGTAAAAGGAGTCCTCGTAACAGTGATAAAAAGAATTCTAATTATATTCAAAGAGGCCATTACGATTGGATGACGAAAAACGGCACTCATTGGCAAGGCGATATCAAAAAAAGCGCTGAATGAAATAACTAGATAGAAGAATGTCGTAATGCGGACTGAAGGTGAAAGGTTACTCAGCATTGATGCAGAGCAACACTATAGGTGCAAAAATATGTCTTAGTAATACCATTTTGGAGCATCCAGAAGAGCACAATTATGAAAATATGCAACTAACGCAATAGATTTAGAAGAGAATATTAATGGGAATTTAATTCATGGCTAATTGTAAAAGGAACTGGAATAGACAACATGCCGCCGTGATATTAATAAAAATTACGGATGGATGGAAGGCACCATCATCAACCTAAAGAAAAACGAAATGGGAACTGTAATAACGGAAACACAAACAACTAATTATCAACAAGGGAAATTTGCCATAAGTAATTCTTCAAAGAATAAGACGCACAATCGATTGTACAATAACCAAGCATGCAGCTTCATTTATAGAGCAAGTCGTTATGAAGAGATCACAATCACAATAACACCTTCAGTAACATCGTGGATCAATCATTATAGTACTAATCTATCTCCTTACTACCTTTCGCGGACTACGAAGAGACTTGGGTGACAATAGTCACAGTAGATTGTTCAATGGCTTAAATGTGAATACTGCACTATAAGGCGTGAATTACAATTACGACTGATCAGTCGACTACAAGTGGCATGATACAATTGCAACTTCGACTGCGACTGCGAATGAAACTTAACTTTGCTAAAAGTGCAAAGTTGGTGTTGGCTGCGGCCAACTTCAGTTCAATCACAGAAGTCGTGACTTCTGGTTTGTTCAAGCAGTTGCAATTTAATTACAAATTTCACCTCAGCGTCGACTTCGAATTAAAATCAAGTCGCAGTCGACAGATCAGTCGTAATTGTAATTCAGGCCTAACAAAGATATTTTTACTCCTTACATCTTCTTCCTTCCGTAATACATATACGGCGTTTTCATCAGTTATCGACAACTACGGCCGCTAATAATGGATACTGTTCGAAGTTCTTACTTCTTACATATATAGGTTAAGCTAATGATATTTAATCGCTAATCAATCAGCACTATCATCTGAACTCTAATGAGAAGCAAGCGTTACTCTTACAGTGGTGGATCCAGGGTGGGGGGTCCTGAGGGTCATGACCGCCACCCCCAACCCCTAAAAAATGAAAGTAAAAAATATTTAATTAATTGGGTTATTTGAATAAATATACCAAGTACAAACTGAGAGAGAACTGCAAACAACAAAATAAATATGTGGGTTCGTTGAAATATATGTTTTTAAATTAATTATTTCGGTTAATTAGTGATAAAAAGTGTTTTACGAAAGGCAATATATTTATAAATACACGAACAGAAATTCGATAGGTTTTATTAAAATCACTTTCAACTTCTCGTCAATGGTTTTTTCAATGTTGGCATGGACGTCAGAACTATTTTTGACACACAAAATTTTACCCACATGAAATAGCATATCGAGCATTCCATATTATATATGACACTGATTAAAGTTTGGTTTGAATGACTCCTGCAGTTTGCACCCTAAACTACTATTTTATTAAAATTTGACTTTTTGTAAAAAAAAATTATATTAAAAAATGACACATCATCTGCACCGCTTAATGCGGAAACCTTCATAATACCTCACTACAGTACTGCGGTGGCTAAACTAAGCGACTTACGGCGCTGCACAAGTGGTGTCTCATTTGATGATTTTCTTTTCGATGCTTGATCCGCCATAATATATAATAATATAACACATAATTGTCATACAAAAATGACCCCACCTAATTTGCAAATCTAATGAACTGAGGAGCCGCTTGCTCGACGACGAAATCAAAGGACACAAATGTAAAGAAAGCCATTGATGGAATAAGAACCATATGAAGAAGAACGTTACCAGAAAAAGAAGCAACCACTAAGAGATCCTTGAACGAACTGTATGCTTTGAAGATCAACCGTTTTCAGCCTATGTCCTTAAAGATAAAATAAATAAATTGATAAATAATTTCATTCGATTAAGGAATTTACTGTCTCCCCCGATTGAAATTTAGTCGATGTAAATTTCAATCGATTGCAAAACTAATTGTCTTTCCGTTTAAAAATATAATCAGATTTCTTAATAAGTTGAAATATTAATCAATTACATTTACAGTCGCCAAGCTCTATTGAAATTTTATTCAAATTTTGTTTTAGTCGTTTGTAAAAATGTAATCAATTCAATTTTCAATCGCTATATCAATTAAACTTTTAATCGAATAAAATCTTAATTGATTAATTTTTTACATAAATTACTGATTACTCTTTCAGTCGATTAAAATAACAGTCGATTATGGCCCGTTTGATTATCGTTCGTTTGAAAGAAATTAAAGCAGCCAGATGGTGATATTAATAATATTGAAGTAATTGAGTATGAATAACAGCAAGTTCCCAGGCAAAATTAACCTCCGGCGAATCCAAAACAAACATGGTCACTAGAGGCTGCCCGCAGGGCGGAGTTCTATCACCACTTCTATGGCTCTTAGTTCTGGATGAACTATTAAATTTTCTCCAAGAGGCCAGCTTAAAGAGCCAAGGATAAGCTGATGATATTGTCATCTGTGTTAAAGGAAAGTTTGAATCAGTTTTACCCGAGCTTATGCAAACTGCCTTCAACATCGTTACCAGATGGTACCAGAACATATGGGACTATCAAAAAACCCAGGTAAAACAGTGCTAGTTCCCTTTACTAGGAAAAGTAGTCTCCAGATCCCATCTCCTAAGTTAAATGGAATTGCAATAGAGTATTCCAAAGAAGCAAAATATCTAGGAGTAATCCTAAACAGCAAGCTTACCTGCAATCCCTACCATAAAATGATAACTAGCAAAGCCATGTGGGCATTCCGCTCATGCCACAAACTTTTCGGGAAAAAGTGGGGACTGAACCCCAAAATGACCCTATGGATCTTCCAGGGCGTAGTCAGACCCATACTTTCTTACGGGGCAAACGTCTGATGGCCTAAAACATTGCAGGCAGCCACCAGGAGAACCCTTGATAAGGTGCAAAGCATGGCATCTTTAGGAGCCACTGGCGCCTTAACATCGTGTCCTCAACGAGCACTTGAAGCTATTCGTGGCTTCTTTTTCTTTTTTTTTTGAGGAAGGGGAAGAAAGATCCCAAGCACGGAGGCGAAGGGGGCCCATTGTGCTAACCTGCTAAGTAGGAGAAGCTATAAAGCTACAGAAATTGACAGGAAACTAGGTGAAAGGATAGCGCGGGACCGTGTTAAGGTGGGATTCGAACCCACGATCCCTGGGATGGTAGCCAGCGTGCTTACCAACTGAGCTACCGAGGCTACATATCGTGCCTTACAGCCACTCTACTATGGCCAAATGACTTTCCTTTGCAAGAGGTTACCAGGAAACCAAAAATCCAGATACTAGACCTTGGTTTGGGTTCCTGGACACGAAGAAGTGGACGGTAATGAAAAAGCGGATGACCTTAAAACCGGAGCTGAATGTCCGCATACTAGTCCTTATCCGATATTTGGCCTACCAAAAAGACAGGGGGAACTGGTTAAGTGGGAAAACAAGCAACTGGTTCTCCTTTGGCTTATCGCGCCCGGTATACGGCAGGCGAAGAAATTCTTCAACTCCTCTCCACTCCAGACCCGCCAACTTATTGGCAGACAGTCGCTCAGACTGTTTGCTAACACATGACCACATGACCCCTTCCATCACTTCTTGAAGAAGATAGACAAATCCGACAGTAAACTGTGTCGACTGTGCGAAGAGATAGATGATACCTCGATGCATGTTATTTGTGAGTGCCCAGAGCTAACTGGTCTAAGAATGCAAATCACTGGAGGAACACTTATCTCTCCAAATAAAATTTGCAATCTAACCCTAAGAGCAAAATTCGTCAAAAGACTCGATATTGTCTAACCACCTTAGGGGAAGGTACAATAGATTAACTATGGTTGCGGTGTCCGCATTGTCCTGGAAGCCTAGCCTAGTCGCCCCTACTCTTAACATTAACATAACCTCAAGAAAGTGGATTTTTATAGCACTGGAAATGAAGTTAGATTATAACTATGACTCATATCTTATTTCACCCATTTTAATTAAATCATGCATGAACGCCCTAATGCCCGCTCTCAATTTATCTTTAAATACTTACTCACTGCAAAAAATAATGTACGGTTCCCTATATTCAATGCAAGGAATTTTCGTAAAATAAGTCTAGTGTTCCCTTAAAAATTGGCAGTATACTTTTAGGCTACCTAAAGTTAATCAAATAGTATATAAAAAACATATTCTGAGTAAATTTCTTATCAAATGGTGTATAGAACCCTTTTTAAAAGGTGTTTTTAGATGAAAAGTATGTACTTTTACTTTACTTTTTTTATTTGAAATAAACTTGTTAATTTTGTTTTGTACACTCATTTTTTCTTTCACCTATTTCTTAATAAAAAAATGAATTATTTTAGGAAAACTCAATTTGAGGGAAAAGTACCACTAATGGAGATATTTGTGTCTATATATTAAAGAAATATTTTTAGACACCAATTGTTCAAAATATCATTCATTATGTCTACAATTCACTATACTTTATGTTTATTTCCATCTATAATAATGTATTATTTACATTTGATTAATAATTCATCAAACAGATGCAGTAGTAGTTGTCAACAGAAATAATTGAAGTGTTTAGCAATAAGTCTTAAATTTTTTTAAAAATTGTTTGGAAATAATAACTGCGAAGTGCGAAAAACACTATAAATCGATAATAGAGATTGAGGAAAGTGAGTTTGTGCAAAAAAATAAATAAATAAGAAAGAAAAATTAAATGTGAATTTAGAGTGAGTTGAAAATTTGTGTTTCTTTATGTGTGAAATGTGCGGGAATTTCTGATTATGATGTGAATTTGATACAATCTATGAAAAATGTCCTGTATATATGTGATGAATGCCTGGGTTACAAGACAACCGTTTTAGAGAAGATTGAATCTGTGCTAAGAGAAGTGTGTGAAAGTAAGTGTAGAATTATACAGCAAAAGAGTGAGATTAAAGAGATTGTAAAAAGTCTATAAAAATTGAAGGAGAGAGATGATAGGGTCATGGATGAAATTAAAAAAATCAAAAAAACAGAAGGAGCAACTTACTAGGATAAAGAAAATTCGGTAGTACCATTAATAATAAAACCCAAACAAAAACAGGATGTAAAGAAAACAAAGGAAGATTTAAATAGAAAGGTCAATCCTATAAATTTGAAGTTTACGGAGGTGAGATCTAAAGGCAATGGCGCGGTTACAATTGAAAGTGTTAGCAAACATGGAAAGACAGAAGATAAAATCAGCAGTTGAACAATCTTTAGGGAAAGTATATGTAGTAACGGAGACTGATTTAAGAAAACCAAAACTATGGGTGACAGGTATGAAATACAGGCTTAATAGTGACGAAATTGTTGACAAAATTCGATGACAGAATGATCATTTGAATAAAAGTGAATTGAAGTGTTTGAAAGTAGTTGAAAAGAAAGTACGGTAATGAGATCACAGATCTGATGAATGTCGAAATCGGGATGATACGAGAAGTTGTAGTATGATAGATAGAGTGAATAAGTGCATCAGTTGTATAAGAGCTAATGAAAAACTTAAATTAAGACTAGATGTAAATCACGGCAGTTATAACAAAGAATGTCCTGTATTGGCATATAAGTTCAAAATAGAGAAAAGAAGAATGGGTTATTAGCCCTAAAGAAGGTAAATTGTGCGTATCTTAATATTCAATGTTTATTGAATAATTCAGTGAATTAAAATTCAATTTTAAATGTAGTAAAAATGAGCTCATAATGTTAACAGAAACGCATACTGTAGAAGATAAAAGTGATTAGGAAATTATACGAGAGTGGAAAGAGAGAGAGTGGAAAATAACAGCATATCACCGTGCAAGATTAACAAATGACGTAAATGATTGGTTAAAATATAAAAAGTGAGAAATATATATAAACATAGAATAAATGCAGCCAAAAATGATTAAATAATAAATAAAGTTAATGAAGTCAATAATTAGTTTTTTGGAATTTTTTTTGCAAATATAGTCCACATTTTCTTTAAAACATAAGTACTTATCCACGAACACACCTAAATATTTCATTTCATTTACACACTCAATATATTCTGACCCTACACACAACTGTACTCTTTCATTACTGTTCATTACAAGACATTTTGTTTTATTTACATTAAATTTTAGTTTATTCATATTCAGAAAATTTACAAGTCTTAAGATATCCTCTTCAATCAATCTTACACATTCACTTGTATTTGTCCCTTGAATGTAAATTAATGTGTCATCAGCAAACAAAGCAATCTTGGACTATTTTAACACGTTTGGGATGTCATTTATGTACAGAACAAATAATAGAACCCCCAAAATTGATCCTTGTGGAACTCCTAGATTTATTTCGCTTTCTTCTGATATTTCTTTCCCGTATTATCTAGATCGCTGTTTACGATTTTTCAAATAAGATTCAAAAAAATCTCTCTTCCTCTTATTCCATAAAATGAGAATTTCTTAATCAAAATATCCCGATCAATTGTCTCAAACGCTCTTTTTAAATCAACAAATACAGTTATAATAATGTCTGCTTCATCGATAATTTTCTTCCATTCCACAATCATCCAATTTAGTGCTGTTTCGCAAGAGTGAGCTTTTCTGAAACCAGATTGCTGTTCTACTAATACCTTCTTTGTTTTAATATACTCCTCAAGTTGCGTTTGTACAACCTTCTCAAGTACTTTTTCATACACCGACAACATATTTATTGGACGAAATTCCTCACACTGTATCGTTCCTTTCACCTTTTCAACAGGTATGACTAGACTCTCCTTAATTTAATGGTGCATTTATTTAATTCATTGAATATCACCCAACTTATATGTAAACAATTTCCCTTCTCCCGATAGAAAATTCATAAAAGCCTATTCAATTCAAACTCTGTGAAACTTACTTGGAGATAGCAAAGCCCAAAGTGTACTTCTCCTTCAAGTTAACGAAATATACCTAAACGTTGTGGCACAAATTGTTGCCCCCGATTTTATGGAAATATTTTTTATAGTGCTGGAGTATTTGTAGACTCATGGAAACCCTCAATTATTAAACCCACTTTTAAAAGTGGTGCTAAACACAAGATTTAAAATTATAGACATGTAGCTTTATGAATATCATTCCAAAGCTATTGGATAGCATTATAGCTGGAAAAATTACATTTTTATGTAAGGATCTCGTTTGTGCAGAACAGAATGGTTTTCAAAAAAGAAAATCTACACTGTAAAAAATGTGAACAATTGTTGCCACAAAGCTTAGGTAGATCTCCCTAAAATTTAGGGAATATTCCTTAAAATGTAGAGAATATTCCCAAAAATGTAGGGAATATTCACTACATTTTAGGGAAAAATACCTAAGCTTTGTGGCAACAATTGTTCACATTTTTTACAGTGTACGATAACAAATCTATCATTATTTTCTAACTTAACTTTTGGAATTAATTCCATTGAGAAAGGGTGTCAGGTTGATTTTATCTACACAGATTGTTCTAAAGTCTTTGATCGGGTCTGTATTTATACCTTAATAATGAAACTAATTGCCTTAGGTTTTCACTCAAATTATCTAAAGTGGATAGTATCTTACTTGACGAATCGTAAGCAAATATGTAGTAAAAATTGAAAACTATTTATCTAGAGTGATCAATGCATCCTCGAATGTCCCACAAGGAAGTCACTGTAGTCGAATTTTCTTTATTCTATTTGTGAACGATGTAACTTTGAATTTTTCATTTGCTCGTTGTAGTTGTTTATGCGGACTGATTTTAAATTATGTATAAACTGTTGTTTCCAACTACAAAACGATATTGATATTAATAATGTTAGTTTGGTTCGAGTTGATGAAATATCTGATTTAGGAGTAATTTTTGACAACAAATTAGCATTTGTTAGACATATTGAATATATTTGCCATAAAGCCTTTAAGTTAAAAAGTTTAATTAAAAGAAATTCTGAAGAATTTAGGGACATAAGCGCAGTTAAACTTTTATTTATTAGTTTTGTTAGACTTGTTTTTTTGTAATTTGGTCTCCTTATTATCAGAGCCATATTAATAGGCTTGAGTCAGTGCAAAGAGCATTTATCTACTAACTTTGTACGTTATAAAATTAATATCTGGGGAGATAACGTACTTAGATATGAGTCAAGATGTTTATTGTTAGGTTTTCCTAAACCATGATATAGACGTGACATTTAATGTGATTTTTCATTACAGATATTTACTATTCATCTATAAATTGTCCTAACCTTCTCTTACTGTTGAACACACCCACGTAACTTATGATCAAGTGACTTACTTTATGCTCCCTCACACAGAACGAACTATGGTTTAAATTAAAAGAATCTGTACGAATTTTTAATATATTTAACAAATATATAGATTTTTCATTGCATCATCAAGAATTCAATTTATTTATGATTGAAAATAGTATAGATCATTTCTGACTCTTGTTACTTAATTAAATTTAAATCGCTAGCTCTAAGCCAACCTTACTAGTCTGTTAAATATTATTCTGTAGACTGAAATGAAATAAATAAATATTTTGTTACTGTTTAGTTTTGCATGACAGATGCAGTTACTTTATTCTTTTTAACTTATAGATAATTCCGAATACGGTGTTACTACGTTAAAAGCGTATTAAATGAAAACTTTTAATAACTACAACCTTTTATTTAAACCACACATGCAATGAGCACGAGCAGTAGTGAATCTGGTGGGACTGATGATCATTCAAACCAAAACAAAGGAGGAGGAAGAATAATAAAGCTTCTTCTTCCTCTATCAGGGAAAAAGCCAGAGGGCCCAATGAAAAGGCCAATAAGGCCCACTTGAAAAAGCCAAACTAGCAAAATTGTAGCCAAATTCTTCGGAGAAGTAGCAGAAGTATTAGCTCCCACAACGACCAATACAGTAGCAGTTACTCGTACTGCGGTTACCGCAATGTCAATCGTGCTGCAGTATTTCCGATGAACTCAAAATCGGGGCTTCGTCGAAAATTAATTGAAGTTGTCCAAAAGGCTTCAAGTTAGGCACCAAAGTCTAATGGTGTAGTAATGAGGCCACCGCTGTCTTCAACGAAGAATGCTCCAAGGAAGCAGCTACCAACAGTAACAGCATAATCAGCCGCACCACGAGCATCACTACGAGCCCAAACTATAGTGTCAGGGATTTTGTAAGCCCGGGCAAGTGGTGGTTCCAGGAATATTACCACGATAGAAATTCAGAACAGCCGCATCACTCCTCGTGAAGCCCCACCAGGTGCAAGTAAGCTTCGACCCAAAACTAGTGCAGGTTTTCAGGGCTTTTTCGATGGAAGATGACAGGACGAAAGCTATGGTATTCAGTTTGAACACATAAGAGGATGTGCTCAGAGCGCATACCTGAAGGCAATCTTCCGAATCATTTCATGTGAGCAGCTACTCTCTTTAAGGATAATAGCTGGAGGAATGATTGAGATGTACACCACAAACCTCGAAAGTGCTTGAGGGCATCGAGGTGGAGGATGTGCCATTTCTGTTAAGGGAAAAACCCACGAAAGTCATGTTTTCGCGGATCCCGATACGAGCCCAACATGAAGACTTCTCAAATTTCTTTGGGAGATTCAGGAAGGTTCATGGGAAGGTGCTCGCTTTTCCCTTAAAAATTGGGGACGAGGGTCTCGGACGGATTATATTTGGTACCAGCCAGGAAGCCTCCATCCCTTTAAAAAAAGGGGTGCACGCATCCACCAGATTTTTACTTGAGCTTATCCGATTCGAGATCCTGGATAGATGTGAGCACCGAAGTGAAATGCCATGCTTGCCATTTGGTAGGGCATTATATTGCTGACTGCCCCAAGAGAAGTGGGAAGAAGGCTGATCAGAGGGCTTTCTCGGAAGAAACCACTGCTAAAGTAGTGGCTACTGAGAATTAGCTTTCCGCCAGCATTCAACCTGCTATCTTGGAGCAGCCAGTGGCTAAACTGCCTGAGGTTTTACCAGAGGCAAAAATTATCACGGCTGTAAACGGTGCCACGTCGGCACGCGAAAGTATGGCTACTTCGGACCAGGAGTCGAATAGCCAACTAGTAAAAAAGAAGAGCACGTGGAGGAAGAACAAGGTGGACTGGGCGATGCTTCCTCCTCCAGATCCAGCAAAACCAGTCGCTCCAAACCGGCCCCACTCGAAGAAGCATGATAGTGGAGCTCATAGTTCGAATGTGGTTGCGCAAGAGATGGAAGCATCTCTTGAGCAGCTTTCGGACAAGATGGATGCACAGCTGTATGTGGACTTTTTGGACAATGTGCTGATCAATTATGCTGAATATATGTAGATACCTACAGTTAAACCTGGACTTACCAGCGAGACAATGCGCCTATACATATGGAACAGTAGGGATTTCTTCACAGGACTTCTTTGAGTCTAGAAATATACCGATATTGCAATGTCCTGCTATTAGCCCAGATTTAAACTCCATGGAAAATCTATGAAGAATACTTTCCCAACAGGTTTATAAAAATGAGTGGCAATTTAATATTTTGCAGGATCTAAAAAAAGGCTATTCAGGTAGAATGAGAAAGAATTTATATCTCTGTCTTGCAGACGCTTATAAATTTGATGTCACATTGTTATTAACAATGGAGGACACACACATTATTAAAATATATTTGTATTTCTTACGTCGCCATTACCTACATCTTGAATTTCCCTTTTTTTTTTTTATCTATGCACACATTATTGTTTTCTTCGGTTTTAGTAAAAAAAAAATAATAATACAGAAAAAATAAGAAAAATTATTTTTTTTATTTTATCACCGTTCTCATATGGAATTAATTTCAACATATCTCATTTTTGGTATGCTATTTCGTTGGGTGTAAAACGATTTAAGCCTGCATCAAATAGGGTTTTTTGCCGTAAATTACCAATCAAAGCAAATCCTTATTTCTCAAATTAATTTTATCCGCGCGACTTGTTCACACCACCTACCTAATTTTTATGGAAAAATGACAAAAGAGAAATCCTCTATAAAGTCAGGCAGTGAAGTATAATTGAAAAATTACTAGTGAATCACCTTCAGAAGAAGATTTTGATGATGGTACCAAGATTCAAGGTAAGATTCCCATGCAAACTACTCAGCATGGTCCCTCTGAGAAATAATAACATATGAAATCCAGAGAATTACTTATTTGACCATAGAATGGAGGGTAGCTCATGTTACTGTCTGCAAAACAACAAAAGTACAATTTTTCCCATTGACTCTGGGACTATAGCACGTCAAGTCGCCATGCAGCTCAAGAATGACCAAGTTCAAATCAACATTGCAAAATCCCCGAGTTCGTGATCTGAATGATGAGTATCGAGCAGAGTGCAAGCTTCACTAGCCACAAATTTATTCCCAGCCATAGCTGAGCTTGTTCTAAACTTCGCATACAACCGACACAGTTAAAAGAACAGTAAACCGCAGAAAAACCCGAGATGTTGTTGGTGAAGAAATTCATTCCTCTTTTAGTCAAAGTGGGTAAATATATACAATGTATGTATATACTGGACCGGAGCCAGTTAAGTGTTTTCTCGCCGCGGCAATATTTTGTCAACAAAAACAAAGCGAAAAAGAAAATGACGTTTTGTGCATGGTTGATTTACAACTTACCTCGTTCGAACATAATCTCGCCTCCTGCTGGGTGCTACTTCCGCTCGCCGGTCGTAATCCTGTAATCCCAGTTAATTCGGTTCGTTCACTTGTGTGTGCACAACAGGAAAACTCTTCACAACACTCGTCGTTTCGTTGGCGGAAACACCGAGACTTAAAACAACAAAAAGCAAAAACACTTTTCACGGGACACCCTGGTTCTTGATTTTTTTCACTTTCTCAACTTTACTTTTACCACCTTCTCCTAATTATTGGACCAAAACACTCACAAACAATTCGACAAAATTCTAAAATTCAAACTTTTTGCGCTGTTTTTCATCGTTTCGTTGTATCAAATCTGCAGCAGCACAGCACTCTTGCAGTTTCTGCAAAACTTTAAAATTAGCGCCACATCTCACAATCGTGTGCCCAATATCGGAAAATGTTTTTTTTTGTGAGCGGTTGCAAAAATTATACTTCGTTGATGCACTCCCGGTACGGAAAAACTCGAATTGAGATAACCAAAGAAATCACCTTCAGACCCGTTCGACTTGCTGTTCCGTCGTGTACTGTTGTTATGTTCATGTTCCATAATACCAGTCGATTTCAGAAATTCAGAGACTTTCAGAGTTGAGTTGAGTCGGTGAGTGAGTGAGTTTTTCCTTCATTCCAGTTTCTGTTTGGCTTGGCTTGGCTTGCTGCGTCTGTTTTTCTGCTGCCGCTGTGTATTGTATTTGTATATCGAGCAGTGCAGGCTTTCAAAATCACCCAAGTTTATATAATACAGCAGTGCCAACATATATTAACTTCCCATGAAAAACAAGTGTACACAGCACTGGTGCATTGCTTACAGCATTTGTACTGTAGGTACGCTCTGGGAATCGTGGTGGACGGTTGCTGATAGTGCCGCCCGAGTACTTAGGTAAGGTGTAGTACGTACCAGTACAGGTGTCTTATCATCATATCACAGAATCGGATCGCATTACTAGAAAAAGTGAGAACTGAGAGTTCTGCTCTCCTCCGCTGACAATCCAATTCCATATATTCTCATCTCACTACCTGGAGAGAGGCGTTTGTTTGGGGGCTGTTAAACTTTGGTGCTTAGTGATACCAGGTGAAATGAATATCAAAAAACTATTTAAAACTTTTTCCTGTAGAAAATTTTTGATAGTATTATATCTGTACACCAGTGCTGTCGCTTGTACTCCTATCGGAGTATTTGTACCTCGAAAACTAATAGCGTACTCCGGTACTACTCCTGTTATGAAAGTACTCCGCTTTTCTGCATACTTAAAACTCCTATATATATTGTTAGCAAATAATCTAAAAGGTTTTATTCACCTTCGTTTAAAACTATACATTCGTAGTAAATTTTAGTAATAAAATCTATTAACGAGTCCGGTTCAAAATTGGTTTGATGAAATATACCAAACGGCAACTAGGAGCTAACACATCCCTTTTTATAACTTTTTTTCAGCGTAATCTGATTTGTTTTAGCCAATTATACCTATCTAGTCATGTCATTATGATTCGTTCGTTAAACGCTGTGATTGAAATGTTTATGAAGTGAAGAACTCCAGAAAATTCTATTTTAGCCCAGAAAACGTTACGTTTATTTTAATCGCTTTTTGCCTTTTCCTCTTTCATATTTTCTTCATATTTCTTCTCACAAAAGCTATGTCCAATTAACAGTGAATATTTCATGGAAGGTTTGGTTTTTGTTTATGATTCGGCGAAGGTATTTAGTGACTTTTTTTAACTATATCATTTATTTACATTAATTCAAGTGTTGTAAAAATGTTGATTTTTTGTAATAAAACTATATAAAATTTGTGAACTGTAACACAAAGGAAAAAACTTGAGAATAGTTCCCAATTTTCAAAATACGAAATTCAACGAACTTACAGCCTACACCATCTCAGTGGAAAATTTTTGAAACTACGCTTAACATTGTCTTTTTTTGTTGAAAAAATAACGAAATATTTCGTCAGTAAAGCTGATATTTTGTATAAGTTTTTTTTTTTAATTTTGTTTTAAATATGATGTAGGCCCCCACCGATTTAATATAACAACAGTATAGTTTGCATGATCTGATTGACTTCTTGTGGACAATTCCACAGAAACAGTGGTATTTGATTAAAGAGCACAAATTTAGCAAAATACGAAATTCACCATCTTTTTTAATTAATGCCAATAATTCTGTTAATAAGAAGTTAAATTTTCAAGTTGAGACTCAATGGGCTTCGAGGTTTAATGAACTATTAATGGGTCACATTTGAGAAGAAAAAAAATATCAAGGATAACAAAATGTGTTTGTATGACATTTTGTTCCTAAAACACCAGACCTCAAACGAAAAAAAAAATCTTGTTTCCAAACCCATTGAGATCCCAATTTAAAAATTTAACGATTTACTAACAACATTATGAGCATTAATTTAAAAATAAAGTAAGGAAAATTTAATGGATTTGAAAATATTCAAGGATAAAGGATATATTTATTATCCTTAATTTTTTCGTCTTCTAAAAGGCATATCTTTTTTATAATTTTCCCTTAAGAATTGTACTTTCATCTTTAAAATGGTCATGTCTCTGTGATAATCAGAACCAAAGTTATGATTTTTTTAATATAACTCAGCAGACCAAATATCGGCGTATATTATGGATTTCAAAGTCCTTTAATTCAACCAGCATGCAGCGCATCAAAAAAATAAATAGTTGAATTCTTATTTCATAACTACTTAACTTTCAGCAAAAGAAAAACGAGATTGGTGGTGGTCGGGTTAGCAAAGTGCGAATTTTTATCGATATCCTGTGGAATGACCCTAATGAGTATCGAACATTATTTATAATGACCTCAAAGTTCTTCCCGATATATATGTAGTTTACTAACTATTCCATATTTATCGCGGAAACAGAACTTCATACAGAACTGTAAAGTGCAGAGTAAAAATCTAATGTTATCAAAATCACTTTCGCTAATGGAGAAGTGAATGTCAATATTGCAGATACAGTATTAAAATTTTTAAATGTTGTGGTTGTGGTGCATGTAATATGAATATGACAAATCTATCCGAAGATCAAAGGCAGTCTAGAACAATTCCTGAAAATTCTACAAACAGATATGACTCGGATATTAAACGGGTAGGAATAACTTATCACCCAAAATACACCGGTAAATTCAAAAAGATCTTTAAGAAAATTAACAGAAAAGTTATCCCAGTGTCGTCTAATAAACTTAGAGGTATTTTGTGCAGAACCAAAGAACTGGATGATCCATTTAGTAAGAGTGGAATTTACTCTTTAAAATGTTCTTCGTGTGATCTCACCTATATTGGACAATCATCGAGAGCTGTGAAAGAAAGATGGAAAAACACAACAGACACATAACAAAAAATGAATCCAATCGATCCAGCATAGCTCACCATATTTTAAACAACATCAGCCATGAAATTCACATAAAAAATTTCAAACTAATAAAGGCAGTAAGAAATAACCAAAAACTGGATGCATGGGAATCGTTATTTATACATAAGAACTCACTTCAGTTAATGAACACCGGAGAACCTCCTATCGACAGTAGACTGTTTCATCTCTTGGACACAGATCATTAATATCGTTATCATTCGATTATCACTTTTGTTAACGGATAGTTTATAACGTACATAAACGTATTGCCTTAATGGAATTGGGGCACTGTTTTGCTTCCCATTTTATCATATTCGAGTAATCTAGCTATGCATATATTTTTTTAGTTTGATAATAAAGATATCTGAAGATGGTAGCGTGGCTATCGAAAACGTTAAAAAATAAATAAATCAAAAATAGTGGAACAATAAGAAGACTTTTATTTACAAACTGATAGAATTATAATTAGTTTCACAGTGCTCAAATTATTTAAACAACAGTGTGTTTGTTTAAAAAAATTTATAAATAATATAGAAAACATAATTTCTAGTATAACAACAGATTTAGAGCACGACGACCAGATATGTCAAGAAACCATTCTTTGAAATTCTATGGAAGCTATTTTGTCGCCAACAAAAGGTAATACTTATAATAAAAAAACTAAGTGTGTTCAAAAATGTTGCTCTGTATGCACGCAGCCTTATAAATAACAGGTGGTTTTGTAAAATATGTTTTAAAGTTATTGCAAACCGGTAAAGAAACTCGAATTGATCCAAGACCCATTCTTACAATACCCTGGATGAATTTGTTATGATTTTGACAGAAAAAATGATTATAACTAATTTTATAGGATTTCATATTCTGAAGAAGTTTTCAGTACATGAAAACCATATAGGATTGATTGTTTTCACAGAATACGTAAAAATCCTAAATTTTTATATCGCAACACCAAGAAGGGGTTGCCCGATTTAGTCAATTTTTGAAATTATATTTACTATTTTTATGAAAAAACTATGTACAAAATTTCAGCTCTCTACGTCGACGAGTTCTCATGTAATATCAAAATATGTACATACATAGTGAAAAACGAGATTTTTGCAAGGCAACCCTACGAAGGAGTGACCCAGATGCTCTCTAAGTACACACGCTCTTGAGTTATTGTAAGGATGGACGAACAGACGGACATACAAAAAATCAAAATAATTTTAAATTTTATGCAAGGATGTCTAATCCATTTTGCTCTACCAGAATTATTTCTGTGCATTCAAATATTGTAAAAGATTTAAAATGCAGAAAAACTAAAGCGACTGAAGTTGTCAATACAATTTTGCATGATGACTGTATTAAAATCCTTGCAAATATTTTGAAAATTCAAAAGTTTTCAATAATTAAACTATGATCGAATTTATGTATTTTATTAGTATTCACCTGTATTGATTTGCTTTATGAAGGTATGCTTTTCTCAAGAATAGTTTTCAAAACAGAACCATTTTACTTCATGGAAGTATGATCTGAATCAAAGCTATGAATTAATGAATCTTTTAAATCAACAGGTGTCAAGTGTCAACTAAAATTAAGAAATTGTTATTGCTGGAAAAAAATTCATGGGAAAATCTTAAAATAAAAACTAGCTGTTTCTATATAAAAAAAATATAAATAATGTAATAATAGGAGACATATAAAGATTTATTTAAAAATCTAAATATGAATAGTTTTAATGAAAATGAGTTTTATTCACATTAATATGATCTGGCCATCCCATTCTAATTAATTTTAATTCATTAAATTTCGTTAGTCGTGTACTCCATTTTTTCCGAAAGTACTCCGCTTTGGCAGCAAATTGTACTACTCTTGAAATTTTCCAAACGACAGCACTGCTGTACGCCAACGAACTTAATTTTTTTAATAGATTCAGATGAAAGTACATGAGGAGCAGATGAGTAAAAATATTTTATTAATTTCAAAATTTATTCAGTTAGCCAAACTCAAGTGCAATTAAGCCACTTTAACGATCTATATAACTTGCATATTTTCAAAACAGAGAGGTGGTTATATTTAAGGGCATTCATCTAGGATATTGCCATACTTAGACCAACTAGATATATGTAGCTTCTTTCCCAGATTATTTATTTATTCGCCAATATTAAACTTAGAGCCACCGTGTAATGTGCAAGTGACATCACCCTTGTAAAAAAGGTTCGTTTTGCTTTAGAACAGCATGGTTTCATAAGCGAAGTTACCCAGATAATAAAATGATACATATTCTAAAGAGGTACTTTTTGGACACAGATGATCGGCTCCAAATCGGTAAAATATGTTTCTGTGGATGCTCGGTTATGTTAATTTTATATCCTTTTAGAATACGTTCTGAATAGGTATATTCTTTCGGATTCGCACTGATTATTACACGATCATTTTTAACCGACGACGTCCGGAGATTTCCTCGGCAGGGCTGACATGAGTCTTATAAAAAACATACGGAAAGAATATGCTTTTTGATATCAATACGTGTGGTCAGAGAACATGCTCTCATATCGAGAAGATGATCAGAACATGTTCTGTGTTATCTGATTACTGTCCCAAGTAACCTCGTCTTCAGCCCCTCACCCCCTCTTGACATACCAATCAGTTTACTTGCGCCAGTACGAAAACGAGTTCCACTCAGTTCAACTTTTTAACCAAGTGGAACCTGAGAAATAGTCAAATTGCGTACATTTTCAGCAATTGGTACATTTTTTTTGTGTAACTATAGTCTAATATTATTAGCTGATGTGGAACTTGTGAATTGTCAAAACTTTTCTTTAAAAATAATTTCAAGTAAAAAAGTTATTATTAGAAAGACAATAAATCGTGTAACGAAGAAATGTAAAGCAATTTTGGAAGTGAGAATTCTAGCGAATAAAAACTATGGGTACGAGAATGGATAAAAAGAAGAGACGAATTGGGATCCTCGGAAAATCTTTTGAGGGAATCACATGCATTGGATCCAGATCCGTTTAAAAATCCCCTGCGGCTTACTACAAACCAATTTGATTGGTTGCATGGCAAAATTAGACTTAGGATACAAAAATCAGACTCATGGATGATAAAAGCCATCTGCGCAACAATTAGCAACAATTCAAATAATTGGTTTTTTTGTGGAAAAAAAAAATAAGTATCTGGACTATTCTGGTGGAATAATTTAGAAAATAATTGTGTTTTTCTGTGTGAAAAAAGGTTTCTTTACAATTATCTTGCGTTAATTTAAACAATTGTGTTTTTTGGTGACAGATCTCAGAAAATTCTGAAAAGTGTGTTTAATGAGCTTTCTGCTCTTTTTTGCTCATTTCTTCTCTACTTTTAATTTAGCAGTTAACCTAAGTTGAGCTGCCGCGATCTGCGCTGTTCTGAATCTTTTTCGAATTCATTAAACATACCTACTATCTTCTAGAATTACTACCAACAAATTAAAATCGTACGTTTATTTACAAGCCAAAACACAAAAGTGTTGACAATTCATTATTAATGGCTACCTATATCAAAACGTGTACCAATTGCAGCAAATAATCTCAACTTGCCTCTTCATCAGTTGAAGTGAGTCGAATTCCTTTTCGAACTGGCGCAAGTAAACCAGAGCTTGAAACTTTTATGACTTTTTTCAAAAAGTCTATGAAATTCAAGTTATTATTAACTTTTATTCCATAAGAATTAAACAAAATTATAAAAAATATGAGTTTTAAAATAATAAGCGTTCGTAAGTTTTATTATTAAGACTTCCGCAATAACCATTATTTTTAACTGTTATATAAAAAAAAATTTTAATAGTATTTCGAGACTTTTATTTCATAAAAGTATTTTTAAGAGCCTGTTGAGACTTTTATTTAATAAAAATCATTTTAAAAGTCTTTGGAGACTTTTATTTTATAAATGTCTTTTTAAAAATCTTTCTTTTGGTTTATTATTTAAATATTTACAGTATTTACGGTCTAATTTAAAGGAAAAAGAGCATCTTCCGCTTAACTTAACTTAATCCATTTTATCCATACGGGGATTCATATCATAAGTATTGGTCTTTTAGACTAATTCTAGCCTTTTTACGTGTTTTTATTTAATTTAATTTTTTGTTATTTTTTTATTTCATTTTAATTAAAAAAAAAACAATCTTGGGATTCTAACGCGTTACAGACTGAGAGCTGATGTTTTCTTAAGTTTATATGATATATACGAATTATATTCTGTATATGGATCAAATCGATTAAAATGTTATAATCAGCGGAAAAGGCTTTTTTTTACATCAGACCGTAAATACTGTAAATATTCAAATAATGAACATAAAGAAAGACTTTTGAAAGATTTTTTTAAAAAAACAGTCTCAAAAAACACTTAAAAAGAATTTTATAAAATAAAAGTTTCGAAATACTCTCAAAAAGTTTTTTTGTTAGATGACTCTGAAAAGATTTAAAACTTTTATTTCGTACAATAAAAATTTACTCTTAACTTTTACTTTTAAATATAAAAGTTAAAAGTATTATTAAAATTTAATTTTTAAATATAAACGTTTCCAGTTCGACTTGACTTAAAAAAAGACTTAACGGAGAGTTATTTTCAGGCTCTAAAGTGAGTTAGTCGAGAAGAGGTGAGTCGCTGAAAACGAAGTTCTTGGGACTGTAACTTCGCTTGTGAGAACTATGCTTAAGGGACCTTTAAAAAGGTGAATTTGCAAAACTAGTGTCTTAAATTAGTAGCACTTGAATGGTAATAGAATAATTGAGCATGGCACTTCATGACGGTAAGGCTTGCCCGCACCAAATCAGTGTTATTCTCTGTCTTGTGTAATTAAAAATTAAAGTAGACGGCACCAGACCTTTTCAAGGTCCTTACCCAGCTAACATATTCTTTATCGCGGAAGATTATCATATTCTATATTGCGGAAACTACTTCCTTCGGAAAGGAAATTGTACCCAATGCAGTACTTCTTGATGAATTGCTTTTGTATCATCTAGGGAACATGAAAGCAATACCTGCAGAAGACAAGAGGAAGATAATGTTGAGGAGTCACGTTGTTGAAGTATCACATGAGCATTCCCATTGATAATAGAAGGAATTAAATTATTTTTAAATACAACTTTATAAATGAGAAGAGTAAAGTTTCCTACATATAACTTTACTATAATTTATTATTATTATTATTAAGAATGGGGGATGCACACAGGACTCCCGCCTCTCATCTTCTCCCGGCGACTTATAAGATCTTTTGTGAAATTACCCCTAAATGCCCTGGGGCGCACATTCGAACTTAACCTTTCTGGCACGATATGTTTGAAACTTCCACCTCCACCGTTAGGGGTACAAAGTGTACCCCACAGTTATTATCATGAATGAACCTATATAAATATATTATTTTATTTTTACACCTACATATTGCACATAAACACTTTTTAAAATAATAACACAGTAAATATTTAAAAAAAAATTATTTTTTATATAATTTAGGAAGCACTTAACTTAACTTAGCATTTTAACTTAAAGTTATAAAATTATATAAAAGAAATTTCTTATGCTTCATTCTCACAGAAAGTGCAAACTGTTACTTTTTTTGAAATGCTGTGATCAGGACAAATCAATTTTAAACAACGTTGGCATGTTTTTCGGCATTTTCTGTCCTTCGTTCGGGGGCAAATAGTACACCTTCCTAATGGTTTCCGCCGCTCTTCCTGATTTGACGTTTTTCGTTCTACTTCTGGAACTAGTTCTGACATAGCTTCAGAAATACGTTTAGGTAAATTTATCGGTCGATTTTGGAGTCTTTCTACAATGGCAGGTTTTATAAGCTCTTTTCCAAGATTCAACAAGAACTTCCTTCGATAACCCCATTTGTTTTGCTGCAGTGGATTTTTTGTAGTCCATAGAACGAAGCTATTCTGTGTACTCATTGACCATCTTATCCATAGTATCAACAGATCCCTTAGTGTGATTATATTGCAGAATCATGTCGGGTTTGAATTTGTTCCTTACATCGCTCACAGCATTTTCATGATGTTCGCTACTTACTACAATCACATGTTTCTTGGCTTTTGGTACATACGAAACCATCGTTATGTTTTCATGGAATGCAAAAACTGAAGATCCTTCTAGTCTATTGTTGGTGGATAACAGCGCTTTTGGGATATCTTGTTTATTTTTTCGAAGAATGCCACAAAGTGTTAGTCCAAGATCATACAAACTTCTCGACAAAGGTATACTTCTAAAAAAGTTGTCCGTTGTAATACCGTAACCGCGGCCAAGGAACGTAACTAAATCCAGTACTACGCGTTTACGCTGCTCTTTCTCAGGTCTATCTCCCTCTTTACCAGTATATACCTGGAGATTCTTTGCATACGTAGTATCTACATCCACAAGTGCCCATATTTTTATGCCGTATCTGCCTGGCTTTGATTTCATGTACACTCTAAATGGACACCTCCCTCTGAAGGGTACAAGTTGTTCATCGATTGTAAGGTGTGACCCAGGGTTATAGTTTCTAACACAGTTTCCAACAAATACCTCAAATAATTCCCTGATTGGTGCCATTTTGTCAGTATTTCTACGCTCTACTCTAGTCGTAAGATCGTCAAATATCATAAATGAGAGAAGTTGAACAAACCTTTCGCGAGGTATAGTGGCACAAAAAATCGATCTAGAGTACAGTTTATCTTTACACCATAAAAATTGTACTGGTCCTCGATTTGCTTTGAGAGCACCCATTGTAATTAGAAGGCCAAACACAGCATACATTTCTGTTGTATTTGTTGGAATCCATGTTTTTTGCTTTATTGGATTGTTTCTGTTGAATTCTTCGTGCCATTTTTGGGCTTTTTGATTGGTAAATTTCACAATAATGTCCGCTATTTTATCATCTATAATCTTTTTAAAACACTTAACAATTTCTAATACATTTGCGGATTCAGAAGTAAGCCCAGGTTGATGGTTATTATATTTGCAGTCTGTCGGCAAGTTATTCGTGGAGGTATTTCTTTCCATATTGTTCCATTCTTTGAAACAAATAGTGGATCTTCTGATAATTCATCTTCTTCTCCGCTCTCGGCTTCATCAGTTGTAACAAGCTAAGGATATTTTGTAAATTATTATAAAGAAGTAAAATACACATATGAAGGATTATCACCTCGTCTTCGCTTTCATCATCATCAGCTATCAAAAAGTCTTCTTCTTCTGAGCTATCAGATAACAATAAGTCTTCAATACTTTCATCATCGCTTTCATCTAACCGCTGTAAGCAATTGTCCCTTTGGGGCTCACAAGATAAACTGGGATTTTACCTTTTCGACATAACGTATAGCACTGAACAGGAAAACACACTCTACTCACTTGTTCGCCCAAAATTAGAATGAAAAATCAGAAGTTCAATCTACTTCCTTATACTCAAAAAAGCGAGCCGAGTTCAGGTCAATATAGATTATTTACTCCGGTGTGTTTTTCCTGAGGGCTGTATCATACCATTTCCCTAACTTATATTTCATTACTTTGTTGCAGCGGTATACGTGAGACGGAATTTCTCTGCACCTTTCTCGGTAAGATCCATTGATTGCCAGACTGCTTTATTACTAATTGCCTGTCTTGAACCAGTGACAGCGATTTAGGACATTGGTATTCATGGTTTAGACGAATACGTTAGTCTGTCTCTTTACCTGCTTGTCCTTGCTTGCTACCATGTCTTGTGACACGTTCATTTCATCCAATAAATGAGAAATATCTCCTGATGAAAGATTATGAAGCCTACGCTATAGTGAGTAACCTGAAACAACAAATTTCAGGAAAGTTTGAAAGTAATTCCAGGTATCAGACTCGTCCTACGTTGTATTCGCATTTGTATGCAGATAGTTACGCTAATTACGATATGGGGTACAAAGTGTACCCCAGCTGGTTTCTTTGCTTATAAAAGCAAATTTTTACATAAAAATAAGTAGGTGAATTGCTTAAAATATTTGAAGTTTTCCAAGAAAGGCTTTCAAGAAATTTCGTTTCCTAATTATGAATTGTTTTATGAATATCACAAAAATTGTGTTTTTGGGGTACAAAATGTACCCCATGTCATGCCAGAAAGGTCAAGGTTTTTGATGAAGCTTGGGACAATTTTTCCGACATTCTCTGGCAGTAGAAATGCTTTTCCGAGATGTCTTAGCACAGAACTTCACAGTCACACAGGACATGTTCAGCGGTTTCATCGTCTTCCATATAGATAATCGACAGGTCTCATCATCGACCTTACCCATCAGTGTCCAGTAAGTGTGCCCGCTATGAGCCATAGTTCCTTTCTGCTGAGTGTGAGGAATGCTTTTGTCCTCCGTTGCGAATACTTTATAAACTTCTTCGCTTCTCTCTGCCCCGGGGTATTTTCCCAGTATTCCTTCTTAGTTCTGTCCTCCTAAAGCCTGCTCTGAGCTGAGATGTAACTTTGGGTGTCCAAAGACAGGATACGGGCCAACAAACGGAGATTTTGTTCATTTCTTTGCAAGGTGGTTCGCAATCTCGTTTCTCTTTATGTCCTGCTAACCAGACACTGACCCTATTTGTTTCGTCCAGTTGCATCAAGCCAGTAAGACAGTCCAAAACCAGACTCAAAGGTAAACGAGTTTAACGTTTTAAGTGCTACTTGGCTGTCTGATATTATGTATATTTTGGCTCCACGCATATTCTTGTGGACTATTTCGCGAGCGCAGAGTTCTATGGCATGTATTTCTGATTGGTGAGGCCTCCAGTGCCTTTCCGAGATGGCACCTTGGCCCATATATTCCCACGCCTGCTTTACCTTCCATTTTGGACCCATCCGTGTATCATTTAAGAGATCCTTTCTCAAGGGGTAGGTTCCCAGTGTGCCACTGTTGACGGTCTCCCAAGGTCACTGTTTACGAAAAACACTCTTTTGTGTTTTACGAATTTTAATTACAGATTTAATCAGTTAACTAATTATTTACAAAGAATACTTAGGTTTAAAGTTTACAATGAAAAATCAGTTTAATTTATTGCGCTGGTGGTACATGTGCTGCCGTGACGTGTCGAATCAGAAGATCGAAACTTCCTATTTATCTCTTAATTCCAGTTGGTACTGCCACTGTGCCGATGTTGTAGTAGCTAGATGGAGCGCTGCGCGTTAGGAAATTACACCAAATTGGTTTATACCACCTAGTTTTTTAGTGCTAATGTTTCAGGATTTATTATTGTAATTATTTATTTAGAATTTATGTTTATTATTGAACAATCACCTTAAATGATGTTTCAAATTTGTGGCGTTTCCTGGAGGACTTTCAGGTGACTAACCAAATTATTTGTACTTTGGAGGTTTGCCTTCTGTAGCCTAATTGCACTAAGTATGGCCTGCTCCCTAACATGTAAATGTAATGGTAGCAGGTCCAACATAGCCTCTGAGGCCGCAGTTGGGCAGGTAAGCACGGCACCGGTTATTCCTATATATGCAAGCCGTTGTAGTTTTTGCAAACTAGCTTGAGCTGTCTTTTGTTATGTTTTTGACTACCAAACAAGTGAGGCGTATGTGACCATGGGTCTTATAATATATGTGTATGACCACAGAGTCATTTTTGGTTTAAGACCCCAAGTTTTGCCAAAAATCCTGAAGCATGTCCATGTTGCCACTGTAGCCTTATCTAGTACTCTTTTTAGAGTTCCATGTTAGTCTGTTATTTAAGATAATACCTAGATTTTTGACCTCCTTTGAGAACTCCACTACTGTTCCCTCAAAAGATGGTGCTTGTAAATAAAGCTTTCTTTTTCTCGTGAAGGGAACAACTATTGTCTTACAAGGATTGGCTCGAAGTTCCATTGTTTGGAACCAGTTGAAAACTATTTTTAGGGCATTCTGCAGTAGACCAGAGATTATCTGGTCATGTTTGCCCCTAATTGTAATGACCAAGTCATCCACATATCCATCATTGTCATAGCCGGAGTTGGTTAGCTTCTGTAGGAGCTCATCTACAACCAGCGACCATAGTAGAGGGGGCAGAACCCCACCTTGGGGACATCCCTTGGCAGCCACTACTGTTATATAGTCGTCCCCCAAGTTAGCTGTGATTCTCTGTTTTTAATATAAAATTAGTGTGGTTTAGTAAAAATAAGTATGTATACTAAAAAAACTTTTGAAATAAATAACTTTTATAAATAAAATGCACTAAAAATTAAAAAATGTTTTTTTATTGTCATAAGATGCATGAGTTACAGTTCCACAATTAATTACCTTTTATTAATGCACTTGAAAAGCTGTACATTTACATAATTCATAGAAGAGAGTTCAAACATTTAAGATCAAACGAGATAGTATATTTTTAAAATATTGATAATGCATTCAATTTTAAGATTTAATCAAATTTCTAGTATTTTTTATGTTGCAATGAAACTTTTCTTGAATATATCATTAAGAAAAAATAAAATATTCTTAGATTTCTAGCGCACAAAGTTATTTATTTTAAAAGTTCTTTTAATATATTTTATTTTCTGCTTTTTAGTCATTACATTTTCGCTAAAAAGTCATATATCGGTGTATAATCTGTCCGAGATATGTGTATTAATTCGCATCTTTTCTCTGTGGTAAATAGTTAAGAAGATTATTGCACTTTAATGTTAGTACTTCCATGTCAAAAAAGTTTACATAAAAAATTTGGGAAAATTTATTTCACATCAAAACCGATATATGATATAACAGTTAAACATAAAAAATTGAAATGTTCTCATGAAATATATAAAACTTTATACTGAAGCGTTTAAAAGAAAAATCAGATCAGGACCAACACCCTATATACAAAAATTCAAAAATCATGCATTTTAACGATGTTCGGGTCAAAAAAAAATTTATAAAGTTTCTTACAGAAGATGAAAAAATATGCCATTTAGTTTAATATCATACACGACCCAAACTAGACAACCCCAAGAAGGGTAGTTACCATCTCTACCCCAAAGCCCAGAAAACTTAAATGTTTTTTTACCCCATTGGAAAGCTCCCCATTCAATCGATCTTCTTACGCACAAAGTTATAAAGTTATTTAGTCAAGAGTTATTGAGTAGATAAGAGTTGTTTAAAGGGAACAAAACTTTAAAAGAAAAACGGTGAGTTATCTACTCACTTAGTGAAATGTGGTAGTGCTAATGATTAGTTTAGTATAACATATTTTAATATTTTGTGATCTTGTCCAATTGTGGAGTCGAACTTGAGATTTTTAAAATCGATCTAATGGAATGAAAGCCGGAACCTGCTGCTTTCCTGCCGTCTCCTTAGCTAAGAGGTAAGAGAAGTCGTCCGGAAAGCGGCAGGTCACCTGGCTTCAAAAACCAGACGAGGCGGTTGTTTTTTCTCTTGTATTTAATAATTTGATTTGAATCGTAAAAACTAAAAAGTTTTTCTAAAAAATTCTTATATTTTAATAATTAAAAATCAATCGAGTGGCTGCCAGAATTAACTAAATATTCTTTAGTTAATACTAGTAGTATCAACTGCATTCCGTTAATTCTAGTTTTAACTGTGTTATATTAGTTAAAACTACAATTACCGAGAGCGCTGTGTTAGAACTAGGGTTTCCTAGTAAAATCGGGTTTTGATGAATTTCTTGTTTTGACTGTAACATATATATTGCACTATATGGCTCGAATCTTCTTCCAAACAGGCCCAGCCACAGAATTCGTTAAGAAACAGATTATTTTATCCATCTGCCGCATATTCGATAAAAGATTTAAGAGGGATGAAGGCAAACAAAGGCTACCGCATATGAAAATAATTGTAAATATGTTTAGTGTTGGAAGTGAGGTCATTTGCAACAACAAATGTTATATTATTTTTTTTAAATCGCCTTGCTTTAAATATATGGGCATTTTAACCATTTTCATATACATAGTGCCCTATTATACATTTCTGACAATATCTCGGCCAGTGGCGTAGCTAGAGCTTTTTCCTCCTGAGGCGGTTCCGAATTTGCCGCCCTTTTTAACTTATTCATAATCAAGAGTGGTTATTAACAATTATTGCACATAAATAAATAAATGGGTAAAACCATTTATTTATTTTGTTTAAACAGATTGTACACATAATGATAAAACGTATTTTGATTTATATATTTATTTTTCTTGCCCTTTTATTACAAAAGTTTTGAATGGCATTATCAAAATTTATTTTATCTGTTAGTTCTCTTTCTATGGACAGTATTGCTAGATTTCGAAATCTTAAATCACTCACAACTAGCGGCACTAATAATATATAATATATATCTTAATAATATTACTATATTGTGAACACAGTTTTCCAAATATCAAAAGTTCAAGAGGCCTTCCTCGTTTTTCCAATATTTTGCTTGCTCTTGTACATCAGGTAGAGACATAAAATTCTGGATCCATTTCCTTTCAATATGAAATTGTTCCTCGTGAATGTCAACAAAGTTATTTACTTGACATTCAAAATTTTCCTTTAACAGATTAGATGGTATTATGCTCAAATACTTCGCTGCAAGGATATGTAGTTGCTCAAACCGTACTTTTATTTCCTGGATAACTCTATTCAATGACAAAAACATTTCTCTTTGTATTTCTTCTTCTAAGGATAGCCTCATGTCCCGCAAATTTTCACCACTCATAATTTTTTTCCTTCTAACTTGACGCTCAATAGATATCTCCAACTCTTCACATATTTTTTTTTGCTGTTGTAACTGCTTTCTGTACTTTTGCTCCCGTGTCCAATGAAATACATTTCCAAAGAATTCAGTTTTAAATAGATATTTAATCCCTTTGTTTGCAGGTATTCTTACGCGTCATTAATTATCAAAAGGACGGATACCCATAAATTGAGCTAGGACAGAAAAGAATAAGATTGCATTGAGTTGAGTAATATTCCAGCGTCTGATCTCGCTTTAATATTTTCTACCTCAGATGACAATTTTACCAAAACACTTAAAATGTTTAATAAATGTTTTTTTTCGACAGTCACCGCATCTCCTCTTGTGTTCCAACGAGTCTCTACACTGCGCTTAACATCTTGACCTGTGACAAAAACTATCAAATTTTGCCAAAAAAATCAATCAAATTTTGATAAAAAAATAAATTTGACTGATAATAACTCCAGTTGACCACCAAGTTAAATGAAAAATCTGCCGAAATATTTTCTGTAAATTCCTAAGCAGAAATGAATGTTTATTGCTCGTTTCATTGCTCATTAAATTGCAATACAGGGGTGGTTTAGTCACATAAAAAATTTACGAAATTCAATAATAAAACTCATTTTATTAATTTAACTTACCTATGAAGTCAAAATGACTGCTTTTGGACAATATTGGTATAACACATAAATACAGAGTGTTTCTGTCTAGGAGGTCAATGGAGCAGGAGGTGATAATACTCACCTGAACAAACAATTTTTTGCATTGAATTGCAGGGCGGCCATATTAACCGTTTAGGAGTTACAGGGTGATTAAGAAATAAAGCTAGTTTTTCACAAAACACCCTGTATCTTAAAAAGCACAGAGCGTACGGTCACAGTTAATAGCTCATTGTATGCAGAACTTTATGGTCTTTATGACCAACGACTGCTCAACCTGCACCGTACCCGTCTCATCTTAAGAGTCATGGTTGTCTTGACAAAAAATTCGGATTTTCTTACATTTTTTCTTAATTTGACGTCTATTTTTCTTTGCATAAAGATCATTAACAAATTTTTTTATTTACTAAAACTGTAAACTCTGGACTCTCCTTTTTTATTTGAGCTATTATAGTGCATCTGTAATGGTTAAAGAGTTATTAGCTCTTAACCTATTCTCAAAGATAATTTGTTCCCCTAGTGACTGAAAACACGTCATTTAAAAAAAAGGCTAAATTCGGTTTAACCTAAATAGGTTGTTAGCTAATAACTCTTTAACGCATACAGATAACATATAGGGTGTACTAGGATAAATTAAAGAGGAGAGTCTACAGTTTAGAGTTTTCAAAAAAAAGTTATGTTAATGACCTTTTTGCAAAAAAATATAGGTCAAAATAAAAAAAAAGGTAAGAAAATCCAAAATTTTTAGCTTAGATCACAATAACTTTTGAGATGAGAGGAGTACCGGGCTGGTTGAGTAGTTGTTAGAAAGGCCATGAAGCTCTGCATACAATGAGCCCTTAACTGAAACTGCTTAGGGAAGAAATAGTCATATACTAGCAAATCAACCACTCCAATATAATAAGAGTCAGTTAGTTTAACCAAAGAATAACTAAATAAAAGAAAGGACACAGAAGAGTGTTCCGATTGTTTTCCATTTAAATGTACACGGCGAGAAAAAGAAGGAAGGAAGAGAGAAAAATAAAAAAAAAAATCAAACACTCTTTGAACATTTTACGAATAAGACAAAAAATGTGAATGCGAAGATTACATGCAACGAAATGGAATGGCAAATGATTTATTTTCCTAAATAAGAGGGAATGGGTGTAGTTTTCTGATTTTACGCTCATAAAATGCTCCCGCTCTTTTATGAAAATACGAATTTCAGGAATTGTCCCAATGTTGTTCGCAGAATTCCAATGTTTGTTAGTGTAATCCTATGATATGTGAACAGCACTTTTTCTGTTTTCATTTGTTTTGCTCAAGTGGGGGAATCTCATGCTGGATTCGGGGAATTTTATTTGACTGAAATTTCACATATCCTTTTAGTGCGTTATTTATTGCGAAATTTATCTTTTTCTTGCCAAATGGAGGTAGGGTTACCCAATGTACATTATTTTGAATAGTTTGAAATAATTTTGAAGGTATTCAAGAAGATTTTATCATTCGGGTAATCCTACGTTTTCTCAATTTTAGTTTTTAACTCGTTGTCTCAGTCGCATTACAATAATGCATCGCCAAGTTCTTTTCCCCCATTCATGCAAAAGACAAAAGTATATGAGATTACCTCTTTCAGTCTAAAAAACACGGAAAATTTCCAATTTTGTTCGCCTCTGTCTCTACTTATATTTATTTATACTTTGGCTTAACTTTAGACACAGTCGAATAAGCAGCAGGGCTTCCAGACATGTTATCAGTGCGAGCTCAATAAAATATAATCATTTTACCAGTCAAAAGCTTGTGTTTTCTTTCAATAAATCCTTCAATTCGGAGTGCTCACTTCGTCTACTTTCTAACAGTGACCGTATGCCCTGCACTTTTTAAGATACAGGGTGTGTGTTCTTTCTTAATCACCCTGTAACTACTAAACGGTTGATATGGCCCTCCTCTTGCCATACAAATTTTTGTTGGTTAGGTGAGTACTATTACCTCCTCCTCTATTGGCCTCCTAGGTGGAAACACCCTGTACATCGGAAACAACGAGTGGGGGGGGGGGGGGTAAATACAACTACAAAAAAATGCATTTATAACATGTATACAAAGTCTGCAAAGTCTTCTAAACGGATTTAAAAGCAATCTAGCGTTAAGGAGATCTCTTATTACTTCTTAACTTGTTCTTAAGTGAACTTTGCTTCGAATATCAGGTATTGGCGATGTCCATTACCGATGTGACTCTGTTTACAATAACAAGAATTGCGCTAAAGAAAGTACTAACAGCTGATGTTTGTTTACATACATGATCAAGCTTAAAAATCTCAACGTCGATACGGTCTGCCGGGATCAGAACGCATTTTTGTTAAATTAAATAATTATTAGTACAACTCATTCTGTGGATTACAACAGTATTATGTTATTAATTTTTAGTTTTTAAATAATTTAGACAGAAATATAAAAAAATGCCGCCCCAAAATTTGTGCCGCACAGCACAGCGGAAGTTTAAGGGCGACATACATCGGCACCTCCGCCACTCTCCTTATATCCCTTAATCGTTTCCCTATCTCTTTCCTGCCATGCTGTCCTTTCAATCATAGGGTATCCGCTGAGCTTGGCTTAATAATAAATAAGAAAAAAAAAACAGGCTTTACGCATTTCAGTTCTTTTGATTCTCTTTAATTGTTAATAAAATCCTGATAAATTCGTAATTTAATTTGAAAGTTGGAATATACATATATGGTAAGAACACTAAACTTTAAAGTTACAGATCTTCTAAATTATCCACATAACTCAATGTTTCAATTTTTAGGAAAAATATACCAAACTAACTGCCATTTAGAAAAACCCAACATATGAAACACTTTACTTTATTATATCTTTATTCAAATCAATTTGAAATCAAAATATTGATTATCCCACTGGTAATAAGTATAAGAAAACAACTTTTTGCACAAATAAGAACTATCTCTAGATAAAATAATGGATTTCATAATTTAAAAAAAAAATAAAAAAATATATTAATTTTCTCAAAAAATCTCAATTACAAACAAAATCATCCAGCAAACCTGTTATGATCAGGACCCTCTTAGAAATCCATTGGCATATTCCATTCTACTTATGCCCTGTAGACTCCTATCAATTATAGTCAGGCGTGTTATCGCCAGATTTTATTTGGCAGGCATAGAAAGAAATTTATGAATATTTATTCCTAAATCTGAAAAATTAAGGTGGCCTTGGATAATAAATAATGACATTCCAGAAGCAGTCTATTTCTAACATCGTTTCTCCGCAGACAAAAAATACCCAGATATCGTGATGTATGAGAAGAGCTCGTAGCAAACCTCAATAGCTCACTGACCTCGGCTAAATATTTCATGGCTACGCCTACGAGCCAAAATGTGTATTATCCTTGTGTATAGAAATATCTAGTGATTGCGAAAATGCTTCTTTGTTTTAATGTCAGATGGCTCCACTTGTACCATTTTGAACCGTTTTGTTCACGCTTCGGTAAAAGCAAGCTGTGTAAATGAAGTACGGACAAGGGGCTCAAGGGATAAGCCGTAAGAGTATATCCAAACTAAAAACAAAGAATAAATAACTAATACTTATTTATACTTTGCTAAAAACATACAAAGGCTGGGAAGTAGACATCGCCTCGATAGAATATAAAATCCACGATGGCTGGATGTTGCAATTTTGTCGAAGAAATTTACTGGAAATTTTTCCATTGAATTGTTATTATTGGAGACTACCAATTTTGATGAGCACACACCCGTAGATGAGTATAGCATTCATTTCTTCTTAGAATTTCATGAGAATTTAGAATGTTTTATGAAAATTTTTAATCGTACAATGTGTACCGTTGTCCGCTTCCGATGCTTCACAATTGTAAGGAAAAAATGTCCAGCAAATTTCTAAGAAAAAGAGGAGAGTCTACAGTTTACAGTTTTTATAAAAAAAAGTTATGTTAACGACCATTTTGCAAAAATAATAGAGGTCAAATTAAAAAAAAAGGAAAGAAAATCCGAAATTTCTAGTTTAGACCTTCATAACTTCTGAGGGGAGAGGGTACGGGGCTGGTTGAGCTGTCGTTGGAAAGGCCATGAAGTTCTGCATACAGCGAACCCTTAACTGTGACCATACGCCCTGTAGTTTTTAATATACAGGGTGTTTTGTGAAAGCCTAGCTTTTTTATGAATCACCCTGTAACTCCTAAACGGTTGATATTGCCCCCCCCCCTGCCATACAATTTGTGGTTCGTCTAGGTGAGTACTATCACCTCCCGCTCTATGGACCTCCTAAGGGGAAACACCCTGTATAGTTCTATACAAAAGGGTATTATTTCGATTGACTCGTATGCTTAGGTCAGTGAAATTTTTTTTCGGTGCAGGCGTATTCATTTTTGTTTTTTTGTACTTTAATCGACCATATTTCTTCAGAATGTGTGTGCATTATTTTTCGCTGAAATGAATTCGAACAAGTTGTATCTGGGCAGTTAACATTCTAAACATTCTAAATTTTAGAACCTTTTTTTCAGAATTTCATGCATTATAGATACCCGACATCATTGATTTTAGACCTTAATGAATATCCATGTTACCATAGACAAACTAAAAACATGCAAATACTGGACAAGTAGAACAAAACTCTGTAACGCCTCGCTCGAATATAAAATTGACGATGCGTTGACTTGCTGATGTTACGAAAGCATAAGCCGGCAACGCCTTGCTTGAATATAAAACGAACGATGCTGCGACGTGATGTAGAGAAGGTCTCAATGTTTTCTTAGAAATTTACTGAAAATGTTTTCTTAGAAATTTACTGGAAATTTTTTCCTTAGAATTTTGATGCCAACAACGACACCAAATGTATTAACGGCATAACATAATATAATAATAATGCATAAAAATTGTAAGGAAAAATTTCCAGTAAATTTTTAAGAAAACATTGAGGCCTTCCCTACCTACATCACGCCGGGGCGGCATCATTGATTTTATTTTGGAGCGAGGCATTGCTTGGCTTACACTTTGGTTACGTCACGTTGAGGAGGGGGGGGGGTGTCATCGCCGATTTTATATACAATATTCTCACGCCATGCAGACCCAAGAGTAGTAAACTTGTACCCAACGGCCGTTCATGCAAACACATACTGATATAGGTAGCCTTAGGGTACTCTCTCTTATGGTTAATATTTATAGAGGATTTTCTAATAGAGATCACCGAAGCTGACTATGAATCAGGAGACTACGCAGATAATGGGTCCTATTCTGTTGGTAAAATTTTATCATTTTATGTTGTTTTATGCCTTAAAATAAACTAATTCCCAAAAATCCTATTCTTTCCCAGAAATTTTATTTTATTTTATTCATGGTAACATAAGATATTTCCTGTTATTATAAAAGAACCTAAGCAGCACATTCTATAGGTACATATTTTGACACATTTTAATGAAAATACGTCAATTGATATTTGTGGCGTGAAAGTAGTTTTAATTAAAAATTAATGTCCAACGTCCTAAGAATTGCAATTTTGTCAGAAATTGTGGCAATCCGCGCTCGGTATGCTAAAATATAAATAGTTAATGAAATTTGTCTAAAGCTTTTATTTTATGCAGAAAAGATCATAGGAGATGCGATATCTTCGCGATTCCAGCGCTATCTTCGCGATTCCAGCGATTTCTAAGTACCTACTATGCATTTCTACAGACATGGTTCATATCAAACTCCAGTTGAGAGTTATCTTATTTTGGCACTTTCATAGCCAAGTATCTCGAGAGCTATTAAGGAAGTAGCCATACATCAAAATATTACTCAGGGACATCCCATTCTTTTCCTACAGATCCCATAACTTTCCCCGGATAAAGAGGAAATGTTTCGTTTGTACTTAAGGACTTTATTTCCAGAAGTTATGAGAAATTTCCCATGACTTATTCCCTGGGATATCCTACAACTACTCTATATAGGAGCATCCTCAATATTGATTGTACAGAAAAATACATACGGGATGTGCAGGACAATTTTGGGACAATCAGAATTTATTTCGGTGGGTAGGTATAGTGTCTGATACTCGTGGTTCGCATTGTTCTCTGGTCCTGGTGAAAGGGCTAATTTGTCGCTTGGTGTGCATCCTTGCATCGTTTTTGGAGACCAAGAACAGAATAACAAAATACGTATTGAAGGAAGATATATGAAAACTATGAGAACTCCGTTGTTTAAGCCAGCTACATGCGCTTCTGAAATTTCTACTTGTTTTGGAAAAATTTGTTGGTTACATTATAGAACGTGATTTTTTTAATTTGGTGTTTATATTTTGGCAAGTGCATACACCTCTAGCATTTTTCAAATACCTACCCATCAAAAAAATGTGTATATTCCCATAAAATTTCAAATAATATCTTAAGATATTCCCCCGATCATCCTGAAAATAAGCTAGGAGATCCGTAAGACGCCCTAGTTACGCTTGCAGCGGGATAACTGTGCCGAACCACGGACATTCGTCACTTCCAGGGATATCCTAAGTTGTTAATTGGAACCCGACGGGATTTGCCACGAAGAATTTATATATAAATACTAACAGGATTTCCCATTAACATACCACGGACACTTTTGTGCTGTGTGGGTAACTGCTCCAATAAATGATTATATAATGATTGATTTGATAGAGTTTTCTGCAGACTCAATAAAAGTGGCAGAAGCAAAACAAAGGTAAATGAATAAAATTTTAAGGAAAATATGTTTACACATATGTACATGACTCTGCAATTTGGATGACATCACAACTGAGGCGAAATTGCTTAGAAAAATTTATTTCGGTAGCGAATCAGTTCAGATTTTTATTGCGTAATATATTTTAAAATATTGAAATTGTGATATTTTATTAGCACCATTTATACTAATGCGGAACAAGGATGTAAAGAATTTCGGTTCGATGAAGGTTTGTTAAGACAGGACTATAGTAGAAAAATGCTTTGGGCTGTTCAAAAGTCGTTTTCGTTGTTTACTTCGCCATAAAATGTTTCATTACCATCCAATCACTGCTTGCTGAATTATTTATGCCGTGTTCGCTCCACTGACATGTATATAAATGGACTACTCGTTGAACCAAAAATGCATGAAAGCAAATGGCACCACTTTCATATTCCTGTCTCTTTCCGTGAGAGCATACTTTCCCACTGATTTGTAACGATTCGGAACGCGGAATTGCTTGAGGTTCAACGGTATTTCCAACCAAAAAAGCCTTTTAAAAAACACTTCCTTCGACTCGTAATTAAAATTTAACAATACAAATAGTTCCAAATACTTATGTGGTAAATTCGGTAAATCCCACTGACATACATATACATACGTAAATCCCCAAATAATTTAAATATAACGCCAGTTTACGACAGTTGGTAGCATTGACATGACAGTGAGAGCATACTTTCTGAAGTCAAAATTGGTGCCACATAAGACAGGAGACCAACCAGTCCATTTATATATATGTTTATGGTTCGCTCTATTATATATAACTTTTGCATCAATAGAAGAAATCTCATAGAGGGAGATGATGCTAATGATTTACAAATGACTGATTAAGTGTCAATTTATGAAGAACCCATCACAAATGAACGTGAAGCATAATCGGTGAGTTCATGATTTCCCCTACCATACCCATAAAAATGTTTTCTTGTCAATTCATGGTTTACTATAGAAAGACGAGTTCGAGATATATATGTAGATAAATGCTACACATAGAAATTCTGATAGACTGGCACAAGTATTCCTAGCTGAAAAATTGTACAATTGCAAAGGAAAATAAATTCATCAACATTTGATAAAAACAAAAACTTTATTAAGCCAAAGTAAATTTACTCCCTTATCTGACTTGCTAACAATTTTATTGCTTCTGGAATATTATTGATTATTATATTTGATTATTGGTTACGAACTTCGCGGAGCACTCCGTATTTTCCTTCTCGCCGTCTAAAATATTTTCTAGTTGAGCTTCTATAATAAAATAGACTAAAGTTCATATACAGGTTGTCCCGTAAGTTGACGTCAAGCCGGAATCGGGGATTGACCAAATCATAACAGTTACCAGAAAAATATAAAAAAAAATCTAAGTCATGTATATTTCAAATTATAGACATTTCTTTTGTTTTCGAGAAAATGTACACCCTGTGATGGTTTTTTGGCTCCTGTTGCTACAAATCTTTACTTGTTTTCAATTTTATTTTTCTTATGTAATACCGAATAGTGCTTATGTAACCTGTTGCTTTAAATTCTAAGCCAACTGTTCCAGCTTGGAAGAAAATGTCATATTTTGCCGTATATTTCTTAGATTACGAAAAAAAAAAATGTTTTTTCCCAAGACACCCAATTTCGAAAAAAAAAAAATTTTCCTACTAAAAAAGAATTCTAGTACACCCAAAGCTTGCCGTAAGAAGGTAACTTTAAGATTCTAGTTTGAGTAAGACGGAGAGTCATTGCATGAAATGTGAGTGAGACTGATAGTGACGCTAGCGAGTCAAATCATCGAGTTTTTACAAATGTGCACCGTCTACTCTCCACAGAGGGCCGAACTCCAAACCAAGTAACATGGTGAAGGAAGAGTTCCTTACCTTAAGAGGACGTAGTACTTCAAGCAGTTGAAGAAGACCCAAGTACTTCGGTACGTGCAATCCAGGAAAGCACAGCAATGCCTAAAATTATAGCACATCGAATTTTACAAAAACATGAGCTCCAAAATTACGGAAGCAGTTGAATTTGTCATCAATGGAAGATTTGCCCGTCTGATAACCCGATCCTTTTTAAGAAGATGTCGAACTTGTATTGCAGCTGATGGAAGGCAGTTTGAACATCTTTTGTAAATAATAAATCTTAGCATCCAAATAATTGGTGTTTAATTTTGAACTTAAGGAAAATTTGTCCTAAATTCAACAAAAAGTTAGGGTCTCTAACTTGAAAGCGTCACTATCTGTATTACTCACACTTGATGAAATGACTCTCCATCTCACTCAAACTAGAATCTTAAAGTTACGGCCTTACGACAAGCTTTGGGTATACTAGAATCATTTTTAGTAGATAAAAAGAAATTTTTCGAAATTAAGTTTTTTGAGGAAAATTTTTTTTTTTCGTAATCTAAGAAATAATGTAAAAAGTGTTATACCATTTTAGAATCCTTATTAAATGCGTCAACTTTTAATGTTACTTCACAAACTGGTGTAGTACATTTTTTTTTCATTACAGTCACTTAAAGTTGGGTGAAGTATTAATTTTCTATTCTTGGTTGGTTCGGCAAAATGTGATATTTTCTTCCAAGCTGAAGCAGTTGGCTTAGAATTTAAAGCAACAGGTTACATGAGAACTATTCGGGATTACATAAGAGAAATAAAATTGAAAAAAAAGTAAAGATTTGTAGCACGAGGAGCTGAAAAACCCTCACAGGGTGTACATTTTCTCGAAAACAAAAGAAATGTCTATAATTTGAAATATACATGACTTAGATTTTTTTTTATATTTTTCTGGTAACTGTTATGATTTGGTCTATCAGCCGATTCCGGCTTGACGACACCCTGTATACTTTATAAAATGAATGCAATAAATTTTATCTCTATGTAATCTACTTCTGCATGGCTTCTTTGTACACGAGTTAAAACCTTGCCTCAAAGAGCGAGCGATTTGAGCTCACTGGGTTTTTCTGGACCACTACCAGTTGCATCCCGGTAAAGACTCTTCTTGCCTCTTTTTGTGGCGTACAGAATTGTGCCAATTTTTAAAAGTCTATAAACGATGGGAAATTCAAATTATAAAATGTCAGCAAAATACTACAAAGCATACTTTTTGCCAAGATTTCCTATCTTTCGACGGGCCGCTAATTGGTACAATTTAATAAGGTTGTTAATGTGTGCTACAGGGGCTGGATGGAGAGATCAGTATCCTTCTTGAATCTCATTTCTCTATGCTGCTCCAAGAAAGAACAGTACATTTCGTACTGTTCCTACGACGTCTTTTTCAGCCGACATCTTTTTCAGCCGACATCTGTTTTGTATAAACAGAGTAAATATTGGAATATTGGCAAAAACAAAAAAACTCCAATTACTTACCAACTACTTTTCCATCAGTCATTTCAACCAAGCTTTGGTTTTATTTTGAATAATGCAAATGTCAGCTGTACAAAATGTAATAGAAACCATTGCGGAATGTACTAAATATTTTATGTTCAGTGATCGTAAAAGAATCCATAAAATAATTTTATGGAACCACGACAGAATACGAATTTTTAAAATATTTTATTTTCATTTTATGAAGAAGAAATTTTATAGCGACAAAGTAACATAAAATGTTATTTTATGAAAAATTACAGAATAGGGTCAATGTTGTATTCAAAATAACAGGAAAATACTATTAACTTATATCAGTGCATAGTTTTTGCAAATGTTACAGATCGCCAAAAATTATACAATGTTATGTTTTAGTAAGGGGAAGGCGAAGAAAAAATACTCTTCACAAAATAATTTTTTAGAAAGAAATGTGTCTCGGTTTTGATATTCCCTTGATAGTTTGGATTCATTGGTACTTATAGAGTTTGAGAATTTTAACGCATTCATGTTATATGAGAGTAAGTCAGCTAGCTAACTCATTTTTAGGACGTTAATGTATATACTCGTATATGTGAACGATAGCGTCCCAGTGTGCCAAATTCGGAACTTCGGAATGGTAAGAACCAAATCGGAAAGTTCGACAGATCCAGAACGAATAATAAATCCCCACATTTTCAAGTTTCGGAATGATATTCAGAAAACTATTAAAATTCAAAAAAGTCTTCATAGAAGTGTGAATTCGGATTTTTCACTGTTTTCTTTCTAAATTTTGAAGGCAGGCATTTCCGAAACATGTTTTAAGCTTGAGTTGCACTGTTATTCTCTGTTCAGAGTTAGTTGAAAGTGGATGACGATTTTCTGTAAAGAAATGTATAGTAGAATTATTATTAATAAATATTTCAGTTCTTTTGTTAATTGCGTCAATAAATTATGGTACAGAGCATGTTAAGACATCTGAAATATCGGTGGGTGAAATAAGCTCTTAAAGATCTATATGAGCCTCCGGATAAACGCTGCCATACTTCACCAATCCCAAATGAACCCATTGCCTCCAGAATATATTTCTGTCCTGTTCGTTATTCAAAAGTTAGGGCGAGAAGTCTTCTATTTGAAGGAGGAAATGAAGGCTTTGAGCCTACAATTTTAAAAGAAGTCTTCTAGGTCTTGAAAATAAGTGGAGTTTTCCTTAACAATGAAAAATGTTTTATTATTATAATTTGCAGCAAGCATTTTTTTCTCAACTCTTGGAGGATCGGCTCTGACCACTTTCACCAAGAGATCGTTCAAAACTTTATGATGACGAACGAAGGTACTAAGGTGGATGGGACTGTGACAAAATATTAAAATATCAAATTTTTCGATTGTCTTTATTTTCAAAGGTATTTGAAAATAGCAGTTAAGTGTTGTTAAATATTTAATCTAATTGTTTTATTACAGAAGTTGCTCTTATCTTATATCCATCAGCCAGCATGGACCACATAGAAAAGCGCCTGAAAGCAGTATTTTATAATATAAAAGGTATATTTAGTTAACCAAAAACAAGTGCATTAAAAAATTCCATTCAATAAAAACGTACAAAATATAAATATTTATCGTTTTTATCTTTGCAATCTTACATTTTCCGAACTGGCAAAACCCAAATCATAAAAATGTTTTAACGTCATTATTATTTCTTAAACATATCCAATTTGAAAATAATGCTGCTTATTTGAAAAATTGTATTTTTGAGTTTTAATCAGTTCGGAACGCTTGCATATATATTTCTGAGAATTTGGTACGAATTCCTTAGGATTTCAGTCGGAATTCAGATAAGAAGGTTGAAAATTTTCTTTAGGGAATCATTCGGAATTCATAAGAATAGACAAACTCTTTGCGCGTCGATTTGAGGGGAAATATTCGGCATTTCAGGGTTTTTGTAAAAATTTATATATTCTGCTCACAAAGAATTTGTTCGGAATAAGTTTAAGAATCCGAAATTTTTATTATATTATGTTATTTAAGTGTTCTTTAAAAATACTTAGAAAAATTTCGAATTTGGCAAACTGGGGTATTTCGTATAATTTTAAGATATTTATCTGAAACCTTCAACAATATTCGAATCAAGGCGGGCATAATTTTTTGAAATCAGCTTTTTATCTCCCTCACTAAGATCTATTCACACCAAAATTTACAAACCATCGATCCTAAGTTGTACTCTAGATTCGTACTTAAAGCATAAAGCTCTGGTTTTCCTATATAATCTAATTCAATCCGCTGAGCCGGAGTATCTATTTTGTAAATTCCAATCTCTGCAGTCCATGGGGGGACGAAGCATTACCCAGGCGGAGAATACTCCACCTCGAACATGCTTTTCCTCCACCAAAGAAAGTATTGAATCTCAATCCTAGAATGGTTTTAGACTTTACTAACTGTCATAACATAGAAAGGGAGTAATTTGAACAAAGACTCACAATAGATCTAAGCCACGACTCATTTGTGAATCTTTTCGTATTTTACTCTCTATCTATAGCGCAAATAATAAGTTGAATTTGTTTTTATATACTCTAGATGATGTTTTCCGTTTATACTTCATAGAAATAATGATGGTAGATCTAAATATATTTCACACCCACGCATAAATTAAAAGTATTTTTGATCTCTGCATGTCCGTCTCCGTCCTCTCGATAACTCGACAGCGGTTACTTAGAATGCTGAAATTGTGTACATGGCCTTTTTAAAAAATTGTAGATTTAAGTCCGAAAAAGGGACAGATCGGCTAACTCCTTCGTTAAGTTGCCATGAAAAAAATTCCATATTTATTATAGCTGTGTTCTTTTGTGTCCGCAGAACAGGGCAGAACAAAGGATACACAAAAGAACGCCTCATACACTTTCATAGAAGATTTATAAATGAAGCGAACAGTACAAATAGTTTACTTTAATCAACAGAACAATTTGTTCTCTCCAGTATATGGGAGTTCTAGAACAAGGTACACAAAAAATACAGCTTATGTTTTTAGTATTTGGCCTTAGACCAATTTTAGCTTTCTTACTTGTTCTTATTAGGTATGTAATATCATACGTTTTGTAGTTTATTAGTTAACTTAGCTTTATATAAAATTACCAATCTTATGTTTACAAATTTATGTTTTGATTAATTGATTGAAAATAATGGTAAATGGCAGCTTATTATTTCCAAACGTAGACTTTATTTATTCTAGAGGTTGAACGTAGAACTTAACCACTCTGTGAGATTTGTGAATGAGCTTAGAAGATTTGATCGTAATTCATCTTGTTGGGATGTTTCCTCAGTGAAAGAAGACTATTAATATTAATCCATAAAATTACATATGCACGCATATGCACATCATTTTGATCTACTTATTTCTGATTTCCATTCATTTACTCAAGATGATTGTTACTTTATTCAAGTTCCTCCTTTATGCACCTATGTTTCAAATATTGAGCGCCCTGAGCATGAGTGTCTAATTTTTATAAGGCACTTCAAATAGCTCATTTGTTTGTCTTCATACGTTAATCAACTCTTTGATTTTTTTGAATCAACTCTTTCATTTTTGTTTTAGGTTACCTTAGTTAAGTTAAATAGGGGTGCTACCAAGTTAAAATTCAGCCTGCTAAAATTAGACCACTGTCGAATACATTGTGCCTCAATAGATTCATGGAAATCTATCCTACTCAGAGCATCTCCACATGCATTTCGTTTCTCTCAGGATACATACATCTAAGCTCTGCATTTTATAGTGTTCCCAGCTTCGTAAAGTACTGGCTAATAAATAGTCACTTGGAGATGATATATTGAACTAATTCGATTTCCTTGACAAAGTCTAGACCCAGTCTCCTAGCATGGTTACCTATTGCCTAATTACCTGCGACCCCTACTAGTTTCCCGTTGTCGGCTCTGCTCCTCCTAAGGAGCTCCATTGTTTTCCTCTTGTTGTATACAGGCCATATTTGCCTCGCAATAGAGCATATATCCCGATTGATCAACCGATGATTAGCCTTCTTGTAGCGGTTCTTGGCTATGTCGCCTTTTAGAGTTTCGATCGCGGTTCTCATATACAATCAGTGCTGTAAAATTCAAGTACCATTACCATTACCAGTATCGAGTATTTAAGAATTGGCAATTCCTAGTACTAAGCGTCCTGTACTGGAATTAAAATTTTACAGTCCCATTTCCGGAATGGCAAGTAATACTTTAAAATATCTACAAATTCCCAAAAGTATTTAAAAAATATTTGGCATTACTATAATTCCTTTCAATTCTTTTCAAATACTTTCAATTACTTTTAATTACTTTGACAACTTCAGTATTAAACATGAATTATGAAATGAACTGGATGCACTGAAGCACAATATACCATTGCCTTCATCAGGTGCAGTAGAGCGGTTATTTTCCTTAGCGGGCTTAATCAACCATCCAAAAAGACAGGCTCAAAGTGATTTTTCTTTTGAAAAATTAGTCTTAACTAAGGCAAACTGGAATTTTGGGAAAAGTAAAAATTAATTGAACTGGAATTGTAAATTTTACTTGTAAAGTAGAAATCACTGTCAAGAAAAATTAGGTTTAAAAACTGAAAATAATTATATGATGAGCCATTTCTGCTTAAATATAGTGCATTTAACTAAGTTTAACTATTGTTTTTTATATAATTGCAAATTTAAATATGAAAAAATAGCAAACAGTAAATATTTTTCTAGAGTGTGACTTTGTATTTTTTAACCTCTTGGCCTATAATTGTTTTAAAGCAAACGTAATTTCTCCAAACTACTTAATTTTATTGCAACTTGAGAACATCGAAAACAGGGAAAAGCTTTTGTTACAATAAAATTAAAAAGACAATTGATCCAGTTCATTTCATAATTCATGTTTAATACTAAAGTTGTCAAAGTAATTAAAAGTAATTGAAAGTATTTGAAAAGAATTGAAAGGAATTAAATAGTAATGCCAAATACGTTTTAAATACTTTTGGGAATTTATAGTTATTCTTGTAATGGAATCGCAAATCCAATTACTTTCCGGTATTTTAAAGTATTACTTGCCATTCCGGGATTGGGACTCTAAAATTTGAATTCCAGTACAGGAGGCTTAGTACTGGGTATTTCCAATTCTTTAATACTCGGTATTGGTAATTAAGAGGTATTAAATCCATTAAGTAATGAGTATTTTACAGCTCTGTATACAATATTATGAAGGAACTATCCATGTCAGAACCCTTTTTTTCTAACTCATCCGATATCTTATTGCCATCGATGAGGCCAGCTACCCAGCATGCGCTCACCTTGTGCCAAATGGAAATCTCGTTAAGGCTATCATTGCTTAAATACACCAGTTTTGATTTGATTGAATATGTACGAGTATATTTTTTTAAGAACAAGCAAATTTAAAAATATCATTTGTTTTTACTAGAAAATTTGAAATTTTAAAATTTTGAAAGAGAAAGTTGCATCCCTTGCATACCCACAACGAAACGATTATCCCTTCTCTGTGCCCTCTAGCTACCGGAGATTCCGGCACAAACTTTATGTGCTTTTTAAAAAATTCAAAACTTTCTTAGTACAGTCCTAGTGCAGTATGCATAGAAATTATTATTTCACGGGAGGATTATATTGTGATAAGTGGAAAACCAAAGTGTATTTAGCTTTTTATGATTAGATTATATTTGATTAAATTTTGTATATTGGAAATTAGTAAAATAACTAGTTTCATTAGTTCTTTCATTTTGATTTTCAACCGAATTCAACTGTTGTAAAGTATATGGCTCGATTATTTAGATCCTATAAATCAAATTTTCCAAAATTGACATAAAATATTTATTATTAATTACATTTTTCAAATACAGTATCTGATTTGATTTCAAACCTCTTAATAGGAATTTCTCGTCGTATATTATAGGCGTCCGTAATTCTTTCTTTTTTATCACAATTTTCGTAGAAGAACACAGAGTTTTCGCTTATTTCTTCATGTAGGACTGAGTAATATCTCCTGATTTGCCCAGTCCTGTCATAGATTCATTTTCATAAATTACATCAACACCTACATATCTGAATTCGAGTTCTAAAATTAGTAATGTTTTATGAGCTTCCCAAATATCCTGAAAGTGGGTATTTCGAAAGGATTTAAAGATTGCTGGAATTTTTCTCAATATTTTGTATCCGTAGCTGGATAACAGTGCCTAATTGAAGTACCATTTAACTAAGGAAGCGTTCCTTACAACTATAAAAATAGTTTCAGTATCGTGCTGCTTGGAGGTGCGGTCTCAAATTATTGCTTTCTGTATATTGGTGTGGGTTGCGAAAGTTGGAACTAAGATTACGGTGAATTCCGAAATACAGTATTATAAGAGAAAATAAGGACGAATACACTAAATTTAAGACCGTTTTCTGCAAATAAGCAATTATTATTATGAACCGAATATTTAATCATACATTTTCAAGAGCACACTGAATTATTGAAAAGGTTTTTGACATTATATCTTCACTTTTAGGGTGCTTAGAGTAACAATCCTGCTGCAACCAGAAAAAGAAAATTCAGAAGTCTTAGTTTTTGCATAGTTTTCTCAGTAAAGCTCCTCATCTGGAAAAATGTACACACCAAAGGCGCGCAGTTCGTTTCTTTCTATGTCACAAACAGGCCGAAGGATTAAAATTAGAAATGAATGTAATGACAATTTTGTCAGCTTGGGTAATTTACCATTTACATAAATAAAAATGAATTATGTTCGTTGGTTATCGCATCACTTGAGAACGGCTGAACCGATTTTCCTATTTTTCTTTTTAAATGTTCATAATATTCCGAATAAGGTTTTTAAGGAAAGAAAAATTGGAATCGGCAACCCTTTCTTGGTGTTCCCATACAAAAATTTTGTCTGTAACTATATATTTGGGCACTGCCTGCGAACGCGTCGACGTAGAGAGCTAAAATTGGACATAGTGTTTTCATAGCAATAGTAAAAAAGAAAATCAAAAATGGTCTAAATCGGGCAACCCCTTCTTAATGTTGCAATACAAAACTTTGGCTTTTCACTATATACTTGGAAGCTGCCTGAGAAGGCGTCGACGTTAAGAGCTCATATTTTGTAGACGGCGTTTTCATAAAAATTGTAAATACAAGTCCAAGCAAATCGGGCAAACTTTTCTTTGTGTTGAAATACAAAACTTTAGTCTTTCACTAAATATTTAGGCACTGCCTCACGCGTCGAGGTAGAAAGCTGTAAATGGGCCCTTTTAAAAATAAAGGGAAATTTAGGTTCCAAAATGGGACCAATCGGGCAACTCGTTCGTAGGGTTGCTATACAAAAATTTCGTTTTTTCACTATATAGTTTGGCACTGCCTGAGTACGTGTCGACGTACGGAGCTGCCACACATATGAACGTATGCACATGCTCAAATACTTGCACTCACACACATGCACACAAACTCACGCACGCATAACGACACAGAGTCAAACCCCAGAGTTCGAAATCGTGCGATCGAGTCAGATGATAGCTAAGATATTATGCATCTTTAACCGCCCACCCCTTTCAACCCCCAACCACACCCACCTAGGCATCTGTATTATCGCCTGGGTAAGCCGGTGGGCTCCCCCTAGTACCAAAATAAATATTCATAAATATAATTTTAATAAAAAATTAAAGATTCTTCAACACTCAACTTTAATATATCTTGTGTTTTACTTTACATTTTTGAAAGCATATTTACTATTTTTATAAAAATGCCGTGTACGAAATTGCAACTCTCTACGTTAAGGCGTTCTCAGGCAGTGTTCAAATATATTTGATTTGATTTGATTTGTGGAGGGGTGTACAGGCATTGGCCTCACATTCACTGCGACTGATAGATCTACATATTGTGAGGCCCGGTTCAATTTATTCCCTACCTAGATTTAGACTGTTAATGAAGTGGAGGACCATCCTGCGACTTGGGGCAGTGGCGGATCCAGGGTTCTTGTGATGGGGGGCGCAACTATGGTTTAAAATCCATATATGCTGAAAACTGAACATAAGTATGAAACTACTCGCTACCGCTCGTAATGTCAAATGCACAATATTTATCATTTAATAGATACGGGTCGAACAGATAAGCAAGTGGTTACCACTCTCAATGAAGACAGTTGCTCCACGTTCCTTGCCACTCCCGAAAGTCAAACGAGGTGTTAAATTATTTATTTGAAAATGGTTTGAAAATGGTGGAAGTGTAACGCTTCCAAAACATCTATTTTAGATAGTAAAAATGGGAAAATATATTTTGTTCAAATTGACGAATTTATCATAAATTGTAACTTTGCAAAATACAAGATTTGAAAATTTACATGTATTTAAAATAGCAGTCACAGAACAGATGCCACATACTTGTACGTATATAACTTTTTCGCCAAGTTGAGAAAGTGTGACTGCTTTTTTTTTATATTATTAAGCAAATTTCAGCAGATATCCTATGGACTATTATGCATGCAAGGCACAGCATGGCTAAATGGTGATAAAAAAACGAATTGGGAACGTGAGGAGAGTAGCGAAGGTATGTCACCCTTAAACTTTTGGAAATTGTGTGCCATAGGAAAGACAGAAGATGGTAGACGGTTCGACGTTCTCACAGTTCGGGATAAAACATCTTAACGGGATTTTTCTGTTCGGCCGAAAGTATTTTGAAGCGTAAAAGAATTTGCGTGGCCTGCAGCGCGAGTATTTCATGCAGAACTCGGGGATCAGACTAGTTATTTCATCAGAACATTTCGAAGGCATGTAGCGATAAAGCAGCGAAAGGCAGCCAACATTGAGGCGGAGCTTAAGTGAGTCGATGTGACAAGTTATTGTTACATCGCCAATGTTCTTAAAGGTTCTCTTTTGGAAATATTCAATGAAGCTAAGACTGTGCGACCAACCTCGGTTCAGATATGAGAATTGTATTCCATTCTAGGTCTGATATAGGACTTGTTTTAAAGAGATGGGGATGTTTTGGAACTTAGATGCATTGAATTGAATGCAATTGGATGTGCCTGCAGCGAGGATATTATCATGGTGGTTATTCAATGATCCATTCTTGCAATCTTGTTTGACAGATGTGGCATTTCCTCTGAAGTCCGCAAGAGTATCAAAAGAGTAAACGAAATGAAGGGTACTGTCTTCGGCAAAACTATGGATTGAATTGAAAGTAAGGGAAAGCAGATCATTAATGAAAATTGAGAAGAGAGATGGAGAGATAACAGAGCCCTGAGGCACACCGGCATTTATTGGTTGAGATTCAGATGTAATGCCATCTAATATAATCCGTATTAAGCGACCAGAAAAAATACTAAACATTCATAATAGAAAAGGACGGGAGAGGTCAAGTACTTTAAGTTTTGCTAAGAGGGCTGAATGTCAGAATCTATCAAAGGCCTTCGAAATACCAAGGGCAACGATTTTGGACTCACCAAAATTGTGAAGACTACGGTTTCAGCCTTCCGTGAAAAAAATCAGCAAGTTTCCATTGAAAGAATCGAAGTGATTGCAATTAGTTCCTTTCTTGGGAAGAAGCTGAATGTGAGCTAGTTTCCAAGCAATTGGAGATTTTCCTGTCGAATAAGACAAGTATGATGGTTTTCGCAGAGGTTTAGCGAAGAATGAGGAACAGTTTTTATTTAATAGGGGCTTTTGAAACTATAAGGACCTGCAGTTGTGGAGATGTTGATCTCCTTAAGGACCTTGAACACATCTCTTGTACGGATATGTATTGGCTCTTGTACACATCCGCACGGGAGATGCAAAACAGGTGTCTGTGAAGTAGGTGGCAGACGAGAATTTGAAGTTAATCTATCAGTCAAAATATAATCTTTGTTCAGGGAGTCAACAACCACTTCATTGTTAAGTAACGGAGGAATATAGGAACTGTTGAAGGTTTTCCTGATGGTTTTGACCAGGGAGCAGAAGCCTTTGCTGCCATTGCATCTTGCCTAGATTCTGGTAAAAAAAAAATTCCCTTTTTTTATAATGGACTTGCAGTCTTGTAGACTTGTTTCAGTTCTGGACAAGTTCTAATGTGCATTCACCAACATCCTTTGAAGCAAAATAGACCGACCAATCAAATTCTCTAGAATACTAATTGAGAATTTCCCAAACAGCAGTTTTATTTTGTTGTTATTTAACGTCTGATGGGCTAAGTATTCTAGTAGAATTATAGCACATTTAATGAAATAATTAAAAAACAACAATGTACAATGATTTGTTTGCCGTTGTGTGGAATCGCTGATTTTCTCCAATCACGAGTTATAGTTGTTTGTTTTGCTACGCCGATAAAATTCTAACAAGCCGTCTTCACATCGAAGACGTTTCAAAGACCCTTTGACAAATGCTTTCAATTATAACAAACCTTCCATCGCGTTTACCCGAATAGCCTCTGTCCTGCTTCAAACACCCTGAGAGGAGCCACGCTCACGTACAGGTATCTGCGCTTCCTCTTTTCTTTATAGGCTTCAACATACACGACCTAAATTGGAGCGAAGACCAAGGTGCTAGAAATAGGGTCTGCGTTCTTAAACGTATCAAATTAAACGCTTAAAGAAATTTTTACTTTACAAAGGTGCAGTAGAATAGATTTACTGCGCAGTGAATTATTTTGTTAGGAAAACTTCGGAAGATCTACTGCAAATTTTTTCCGTGGTCTTCAGCCCCCCCCCCCCCCGCCAACTAGCTAGATCAGCCCCTGACTTGGGGTTCCACAAGTTGTTTTGGCGGAGAACAAACATGTTCGAGGCGAAGTAATCTCCACCTGGCCAATGCTTCCCAGATGCAGAGCAGGTGTACAAGGGTTTCCTGAGCATCCCCTCAGATGTGGCCTCAGCCAAGCCAATCTTGTGTATGTGTTCAAATATATAGTGATAAACAACATTTTTGTATGGTAACCCCTTGAAGGAGTTGTCCCATTTTAAAACTTAAGCTACTTTTTTTTATAAAAAAGTGAGCCTTCGTTCAGGGTAAAAAATGCATAGTTGCATTTTCACCCTGAGAAAATTTTCATTTATTCTGGACTTGATTAAACAAGTCCAAAATATTTTTCGTTGGACGGAGGCTTGAAATTTGATGCTTTTATAAACATCAGCCACCGTCACGATGCCGCGCGCGTATACATACAATGTATTTTCGCGGCGCGCTCTTCTTATCGCGAAAACTTTTATGTGATATGTATGTACGTTCGTACATACATATTGCAATTTTCACGACAAATCGTACTGAAGGAACGATTTGTCTTTTGCTTTATTTTTTTAAAGTAAATATTTCTACTGGCAAATTTTGCTGAAGGCAAAATTTGCCATGGGAATAATTTTATTTTAATTTATGGAATGTGAAGAAAATTGCTGACGCAATTTTCTTCACTGATTAAATAGATAAGCTAACCATGTTTTAGGCATGGTTAGCTTATATGAAAATTTTATGCATGAAATATTTTAATATTTTTTAAATTTTGTTAATTTATAATTAGATATTTATTTTAGGCTTTTTAGGTACACAACAATCCTTCCCCCTGAGAAAAAGAGAATTATTCTTTGAAGAGGAATAATTCTCAGGGGAAGTTGTCGTTGTACTAATTTGTATTATTTTATCCCTTTTTTTTTTTTTTTTTTTGTGCGTAATTAAAAGGAAGACAAGGGCGCATCGCTTCGGCTTCTTTCTCTTTTTGTTTTGTTTTTAGGTCTATTGGGTCTGGTAATAATTTGGCGGATCGGGTCTCGGTCGAGGTTTACAATATTTTTTATTTTTATAATATTTTTCTTTTATGTTTTATGGGGTCAAAGTGTAATAAAAAAAAGATTAAACGATTAATTTTACATATAATAAAAATATATCTAGTAAATAGGTAATTCTTTCATTTATCGTAAATATATCGATTAAGTTAGATTCTTCAATAAAAAATGCTTCGATATTATTATACTACAGCGCTTTTTCAATATTATTATATATATATAATTTTTTTTTTTTTTTTTATATGTAATTAATTTTAGTGTAATTTATGTCTGTTACTGTGTGTAAGTGTAGATGTGTTTGTTTTAGTGTGTGTGTGTGTATTTTTCACTTTTATATTTTGCGCCTTTTTTCTGCTTAATTACCTAGATATTCGTTAAATTATTATAAAATTATACTTGGAATTATTTCTAACTTGTTTTTAGCATTTTATTTGTTTGTTTTGTTTTAGGAGTAACAGAAATAATTCCTTAAGTTTTCTCATCTTATTTATTGCTGCTGTTGTAGTCGTTGTTGTTAATTTTGTTCTCATTTTTTTTTTTTTTTTTTCAAATTATCGAAAATACAGAGTCGAATTAAATCGGGGAATCTAATCTTGTTAAATATTTTCAATCATTTCTTGTTTACCAGACTTTCAAACTATTGAACCTTGTATATCGAAATAATTTTTTTTTTGATGGGCATAAATACACAGAAATCGAATATAGTCTTTGCATTATTGTTGTTTTGAATGATTTAAATCGGTTTGTGTATAATAGTCGATTATTTTGTGGTTGTTTTTCAAAAAAAATTTTTTTGTTTAGCCTAAGAACTGATTATCTTATGTAGTTATGTAGTTATGCACTTATTTTTTTTGTATTTTTATTCTAATACTAGTTATTATTATTATTGTTTATCTTATATTTTGTTACTATTAGTAACCCAGTAAATTTCTTATTTTTACTTATTAATTTGTTATTTATATTTAGTTCTTTCCTTTTGCAGAGGCATGTTTTCTCTAATTTTTCTTTTTATCTATTTGTGAATTTCATACCTTTCATTTTATTTTTACTCCATGCATTTTTGGGTACTTTATTCTTAATGATTTGTTTACTTTTATTTTATTTAAAATTACTTCTATTCTATTTTTCATTACATGCAGTTATTTATTTTAACTTATCTTGTTATGTAATTATAATAAAAATTTTTTTTCTACAAATCGTTGTTGTTAGTTATTTATATGTTTTGTACATGTGACCAGGTTTTCTTTTGTCTATAAATTTACTTTGATCGAGTGACCAATGTTGACAGTGTCAGTTTCGCATTTCTAAACGATTTGGACTGATTTTGTTTTGGAGAGGCTTCTGGCTCGCCTTAAGCTGGGTTGGGGAGCAGGAGTTCGCTCTTCTAAAGGAATTTCCTCTGATGAAATTTCGGGGTTACCTTGTGGTTGATTTCTCTGTTGTCTCATATTGATGACAACAGGGTGTAGATATTTTACGGCCACAACAATCATTATGGCCAGAACTAGTAGGCTCGTGAATGATAAAGAAGTTGTGGACAGGATATGGGAGTTTCTGTTCGATACCTTTTCCTGGTATTTAGTAATTTTGTTTTGGATTTCTTCCAGCGAATGGGTGTCGGTATAAATTGATTTATGGGTATCGTCTCCCGTTAAGATTTCGATTTTCCCCAGACTGTGGTTTTGAGTTCCTTGTAAAATTTCAGTCAGGTTTACTTTGAGTAGAGAGTGGTTGAGCTCAGGAAACTGATTCGGCTGGGTAATTTTTAGTGGAAATTTACTCTGACCTTCGTATTTAAGCACTTTGTCACCTATTTGAACTTGAAATGGTTGCGTTATCTCTAATATCCCTTGTCCTTCCAGTTTCGAGATTACAAAGTGATCTGGACATGTGATGTGTAGCACCGTGGAGGTGATAAAAGAAAATAGCCACGTATTGGGCTTACTTAATTTGATCAGCATGTCTTTTTGTGGGATTTGTACTCTGGTCTTGCATTTGGGCACTTCACTTAGAGGATTGTATAGCAATTTAATGGCACATTCGTTGGACGTTGCCGCTTTGATTATAGGCGTGTTCAGCCGGCCTACATACGTGTTTTCTTCCAAATTACTTGTTATTTTTTTGAAATTTTTCATGTCATCGCCTCTTAATAAGAGAAATTCCTGAGTTTTTTCGCTATTGGCTATGTATGAATAACCAGGGTCTGGAATTAATGAGTAATTTGCTGACTTGGATACAGGATAGCATTGAATCTGTTGTAGCCTCATTTTTGGCAGATTAAAAATTGGGAGAGTAATTCTCACCACCAATTTATTCTGCATAAGGAGCGACTGAGCTCCTGCTGTCTGATATAGGACAGATAGACAATTTTGGTCATTTGGGCAATTCGAGGCCGTCTTGCGGTATATCTCCAACAGATTTTTGGGAGACATTAGGAGTGGATGAATATGATTGGTTTTACTAGCCATTATTATATCCAGGAGGGCTTGTTGTCGATATTCAACTTCGATGATTTGGAGCAATAAGCTTGATATAATCTCTTGTCTCAATTGCCTCCTAGTTAAATCATCGGCCACATGGTGGAGATCGTTTATCTGGTGTGCTATTTTTTGTTGTCTGTCTATTAACACTGCCAGCGGTTTTTGAATCTTTTCCAAGGTAGTTTTTACAACACTGATTTGTTGTTTCTCTAGCTCGGCTAGGGCTTGTGTATTCGATTCAAGTTCTTCTAACCTGCTGTAAATTTCTTTTTCGTTGTTGCTGTCCATAGTTCCAAACAAATAGTGCATGGCATTGCCTATTCCATCAAATAGTGATCTGGCCTTGCGTTTTCCTGGTACTAGTTCCCTTATAGTTTCCGTGCGTTTTCGTACGCTGTCTATAATAGCGTGTATGTGTAGTTGCTGCACGTTACAGAGGTCTTCTGGGTTTGTTATATTTATGCAGAGTTTATGCACTAAGTGCTCTGCATATTCTGCTAGCTTTATCTGGGCATCTAGTTCATCCAAGTCTATCTCGGTGAGGACATTCCAGGTGTCATGATATACCATCAGATTTCCTAGGCCTCGAAAAATATACCCGAGCCATTTAGCTGGGTTATTACATAAGGTTTGTCAGCGATTGCTCCAGTTCTGTACTGGATGAAGAGGACAACTATGATGAATTTTAGCGCCATTTCTGTGGACAATTCAGGAGAAGAAAACAATCCTTTAAGCATACTTGTACGTACATTGTGCCGCTTTAAATTGGGCAGTGGAGTGACTCCACCGCAAATGTTTATGGGGGTGTATTGAAATGGGGTTTAATGGACACTATAGTAGGAATTTCAAGTCAACCTGGTTCATTTTTGTTCGATATATTTTTATTCGAAATATGGTTTCAAACGGTTATTATGTACCGTTACTGTTCGCTTACCAATTTTGATTGTGGTATTCACATCACTTGGTATTGCGATTACCTGATAAGGTCCTACCCAGATTTGGGAAAGCTTATGTTTTCTGCTTTCATTCTTGATGAGGACCTTGTCTCCTACATGGAAAGTTAGGAGCCGTACTGTCTTATCGTAGTACCCCTTTGAGCGCTGTTAACTTGCCAATAAGTTCTTTCTTGCGGTGGCATATGATTTTTGGAGCTTATACTTCAGTATATGATAATAGCTCTCATGATTGTAAACGGGTTCGGGATCCCGCTTTAAATTTGATGGGACATCCGCTGTGAAGCCGTATAGGCATTCCATTGGGGTAAGTTTAGTACCCTCGTGTACACTATTGTTATACACGAATGCAGCGGTTCGTAGGTATTGGTCCCATGTTTTGGGATTGTCATCTACGATTGTTCGCAGGTATTCAATCAGCGGCCTGTGGGCACGCTCTAGTGCTCCGTTAGACTGGGGGTGGTATGCCGAAGTCTGTAACTTCTTTACCTTTAGAAGCTTACATACTCTTTTGAATAATTCACTCAGGAAATTTGTTCCCTGATCGGTGAGTATTCTTTTGGGTATGCGATAGCGCGTAACGATTTCATCAAAGAAAACTTGCGCTACTGTGACTGCTTCTGCATTAGGTATTGCATACCAGTCGACAAATTTTGTTAAATTATCTTGGAAGGTCAAGATATATTTGTTACCTGATGTGGTCTCTTCTAATGGACCTACAATATCGAGGTAAACTTTGTCGAACGGTTGCTCTGCGATGTCCGTGATAACCATTGGCATTTTATATTGTGGAGATGCTTTCATCGTCTGGCACTTTGGGCATTTTTTAATGTATTTTTTAATATCGCTAAGCATGTGTCTCCACCAATACTTGCGTCTTATGCGTTTGTAAGTTTTTATGACACCTTGATGGCCACCAAATAGAGAATCGTGATAATCTTTTAAGATTGTTCGGATTTCCGTAGCGCTCGTGATAACTTCGGGTGTCTTGCCAGTACTTACTTTTTGCTCAAGCGATGCTGGGTTTAGTTTTTCCGCCTCCGTGTGTTGCATTTCGTTTTGGTCCGCTTTCGTGTACTCTTCTGTCTCCACACTGGAGCAATTTAATGTCTCTTGAGCCTTTTGCTTCTGAGCTCGAGTCATGACGAAACAATGAGCGGATTTCTTTTTCTTTTTATTATTTATGGAATCGTCTTCCTCCACATCTGAGTCCATCGTGTGGTGGACTAGGGCTTCTACCGTTAAGGTATTGCCTAAACTGTCTTCTTTTAATGCTTGAGGGATGCGACTTAGTGCATCGGCATTAGTGTTGTACTTCTCTGGTTTATATTCGATGTTGTAATCGAATTCAGATAGCTTGTGGTGAAATCTCACCAAACGGGAAATAGGGTCTTTCACATTGAAGACACCTTTAAGAGGTTTATGGTCAGTATAGACCGTGAATTTCCGGCCTTGAAGATAGCACCTGAAATTCTTGGTAGCCCAGACAATAGCCAATAACTCTTTCTCTATAGTAGAGTAATTTCTTTCGGCTTTGTTTAATGTGCGGCTTGCATAGGCAATGGGCTGGTCCTTTCCGACTTCTCCTTGAGAAAGAACTGCTCCTAGAGCCTCGTTACTTGCGTCTGTAGTGAGATTAAAAGATTTCGAAAAATCGGGGTAAATTAAAAGTGGTGGAGAAATTAAAGCGTTTTTTATGCTTTGAAATGCTTCTTGGCATTTCTCTGTCCAAGTGAATTTTACATCCTTTCGGAGTAAATTTGTGATTGGACGTACAATTTTGGAGAAGTCTGGAATGAATTTCCTGTAGTAATTGGCAAGTCCTAAAAATGACTGAACTTGCCTTACTGTTCTTGGAACAGGAAATGTTTGGACGCAGGCCGTCTTACTTGGGTCTGGTAGGGCTCCTTCGCTAGAACATTTATGTCCTAGGTAAACAACTTCTCTTCGTAGAAACTGGCACTTTTCTGGCTGCAGTTTTAAGTTGTTTTCTCTCAACTTATTGAAGACTTTCCTCAACTTTTCGTTGTGGTCATTTAAATTTTTACCATAGATGACAATGTCATCTAGGTAGACAAAACATTCGAGGCCTTGTAGGCCTGTTAGGACGAAATTCATTAGGCGTTGAAATGTGGCGGGGGCTCCTTTGAGCCCGAATGGCATACGCTTGAACTCGTAGTGCCCATAACTTGTGCTGAAAGCAGTTTTATGTCGATCTTTTTTGTCGACAAGAACTTGGTGGTAGCCGTTGGCCAAATCGAGTGTGGTGAAATACCTTGCGTGACCTAGTTGGTCGAGAATATCCTCGATTCGGGGTAGCGGGAATGCATCTCCAATTGTCTTTTCGTTTAATTTACGAAAATCGACAACGACGCGCCACCTTTTTTCACCGTCAGGTCCCGCTTTCTTGGGGACAACTAGTAGAGGTGAATTCCAAGGGCTTTTACTAGACTGGACTATCCCGCTGTCTAGCATTTCTTTTAGCTGCTCGCTAATGACTTTCCGCTGTGTTTCAGGTAAGCGGTACATTTTTTGATTGATTGGTGCTTGATCTTGCACCAATGGAATATTATGCGTTATCGCATTTGTATAGGTGAGTTTGTCACCTTTGAGGAAGAAGATATCGTTATACTCTTCGCAGAGTTCTGATATCGAAATTTTTTCTTCCGCGGTTAAATTAGGGTCTAGGCTGAGTTCTTGCTCTAGCCTAGAAATACGCGGGTATTGTTTTGGGTCGTCCGGAGTCTCATTATCCGGGTATAGATATCGTACATGTTGTAAAATTGCCGTTTTGTCGGCTGAACCTAGGTTTGACTTACTCTTCCCTTTAGGTTTTTGACCTGTAAATAGATGAGGCTTCTGTGATTCCTTTCGAGGCTTTATTTCGTTGTTCTTAGTAATTGGCAGGGTATTTGCTTCCTGCTTTGTTGACGGCTGAGTTTGGTACACCTGTGTGGTCTTTGCCTTAGGTTGTGTGGGGTACTCATGCGCGTCAATGCTACTGCTTTTTGACCATGTAGAATGTTCTGCATGTATGCACCTTTAATATAGGCTTTAGCGACTCGCTACCGTTCTTATATGGCCGTTGTTTGTTTAAGAGTGATTTATGCCTCGGGATTTTGGACGGAAGAGTTATATGCACCTTTTTGGCAGGCTTTAGGCACTCAGTTCCGTCTCTTGGGTTGTTTGATATTGCCTCTAAATTTGGTAGTGGAATGTGTGTTCTTTTGTGGTCTTTTGTGTGTGTTAATGGGACTATGATGTAGTCGTTTATTGGAAATAGCTGTAACTTTAAGCTATGTATGACTACTTGATGACTGTTAGCGTTGAGAATACTGACCAGCACTAATTCTTCTCCAGATGACAGCAAACTGTTTGCCAAGAAGACTCCATCGCTTATCTCTTGTGATAAACAGAGCATTTCTTCTTGAGTTTGTAACGGGACTGGGGAAACAATTTGAGAGCGCGCAGGTATGCAGATTGGTTCCTTAAAGGTAACCAATTGCCGCCTGATTTCATCGGTCTCTTGTTCGCCCAGACAGCCTTTTTCACATTCTTTGGGCCCTTTTTGAGCTTGGCAGCCAGCTTTTCTCGTGTGAGAAGCCTTGAAGACACTACAAGTGGATAGTCCAGCCTGTTTAGACTCTACCTCTTCTGCAAGTGTTCTTACTTCGACTGCTTTTTCAGAATGTAGCTTGTCCGTTTCAAACTCTAATGGCAAAGCAAATTCGTCTGGATTAGTTTCCGTGCGAGGAAACCTTAGTGCCTTATTAGGACCCTCAACGTTACAGTTTTTTGCCAGGAAATCATTTCCTAGAAGTCCATCATCGGAAAGGCCAGGCAAGTTCTTTACGACTTGAAACTTGCAGGGAATTTTGTTTTTGAAAACGAAGTTTCCCTGGCAATTTCCCAGCGTCTTTCCGGTACCAAATGGGGTCTGAAGTGTACATGCCTCATTGTGGTTAATTTCTTTGAGATCTTTTAATGACCTTTTCTTTATTATACTAACCTCAGCGCCTGTGTCTACTACTAGTTTAGTTTGGCCGTTCAGGCCAATATCTAAGGGAAGTTTTACTGTAGCGACACTGGAATCGGGCTGCTGAGGGGACCCTATTTTATTAGATGAGGGATTTATAGTCGAGCCGGGGAGTTTTGGGACTGTGGTATTGGGTTCTGCACTGTACTGAATTGAAAGTGCCCTGGAGGTTGCAGAAATAGAGCACTTTGTTGGAGACGCTCCATGTCAAGCGCTCTTTGTACGAGGTCATGTTTTTAGTGCGTTTTTAGCGAAGTCTTCTAGCTGTGTTTTCACAGCGGGGGCTGCTGTAGCGCCATATTTGGACTCTGCTGCTTCATTACAGAGTGCCAGCATTTGTTTTACTCGTGCCGTGAAGGCTGTGAGATTTTCCAAAGGATACTGCCTTGTAGTGATTAATTTATTTACCAGTTCCTGGTAAGTTTCTCTAGGCAGGTAGTTACGATTTAGCCGTTCTTCTACCTCTTTGAAAGTAGTAGGCATATTTGAGGCAAAAAGCTGGTAAGCTTCGCCCCGAAGTCTGGTGGGGAATATTTGCAAAAATGCCGATAGTTCCTCCACCGAAATGCACTGGATTACCTGCCTGCAGCATCCTAGGAAAGTTTGGAGCTCAAGGCTCAATTTTGGGTGCTGCTCTCCCGAGAATAGGGGAACGAGCTGGGCAGTTAGCTTGGCGATTTTCGAGTAATCTGCCATGTTAATATTGGGGATTCTGAAGCTAAAGTTTGATATTTTCGGGGAGCTAGTTTCTTCTATGCTGGTTTCCAACAGGGAGTCGCCCAGCCAATTCAATAGGATTTCACTCACGGTGGAATCACTGACACTGTCTTCAATGGCACCTTCTCTTAATTCTACACTATTATTTGTAATTTCTGTTTCGAGAGAGTGCGAAAGTTCCCCAAACTGCTTTAAGCTTTCTTTAAATTTTTCCGTACTTTCTTTGAATTGCGCGATTTGCTCAAGACGCCGTTCACGGGTCTTTTTGTGCTGTTTATCGATAGAATCGCACTGTATAACAGAAAGTTCGGAGGAGTCTCGCACTTTCCCCTCTAGATATTTTAAATAATTTTCTAAGTTTAAATTAGAAGGTCTTACTTGTGGGGGACCTGTAAGGATTGTCCCACTCCTTAATGTTACTCCTGGTGCTGTTGAATTTGTTGGGGGTGTTTGATTAGCACCCTCTGTTGCAGATGTTGCTCCCTCGTTGCCTCCTTCGTACCGGGACAGATCTTCCTGTGCGTCGCCCGGTGAGGAGGATTGTTGTGGAGTTGGTGGAATTGGTGAGATCTCGGGCGGCGTCTCCTGGTGGGAGCTTCCCTCGCTCATGGACCACCGTATGTAGAATTTGCAGCTAGGGGGGCTACTGCCGTCTTAATTCCCTTGGTTCAAATTGAGAGGGGGGCTTATTGCCTTCTTCGGGGTCCCTCTCAATTCAGGATCGCTGGTTTTTTCGTTTGAAGTTCTTTTGCTGCCGGGGGGGCCCGTGGCCTTCTTAAATTCCCCTGGATAAAGGCTGAAAGGGGGGCGCGTTGCCTACTTCGAAGTCCCTTTCAGCTCCGGATCGCAGATTGTCGGTTGAGGATTCTTCCTTCAAGTTTCGCGTTGGAATTTTCGGTTATGGACGTCTTATGTTCCTGGGCTGGGATAAAGCCCGCTATTGTCCCACGTTGGCACTTTGTGCTTTGATGAGGGGGTGGCTGCGTGTTTTTCAAACAGAGGCAGTTAAAGCTGTCCGACCCCGAGCGTTGGGAGCCGACTAGATCGTAATACTCCTGAAGCCAGACTCAACTTCAGGCGAAGGGTAGGGTGTCTTGCCCAGTATTCGATCCCGTCCTCAACTCCTTTTGATTCGTAGGATAGAGGGTTTTCGAGCGCTTATACTTTTGTTTGTTTAAAGTAGGCTTCCTCTATCCTACCGGCTGCGCCAATTTTGTTACGTACCTTCGTGTGACTCTGGCAGGGGCTTTATCCAAAACACTTTTTTTCCTTTTTGTTACTCGTTTTATTTCAAGGTACTGGTGTAATCCTTTGGACAATTTTTTTTTCTTTTTTAATACTAGTAATTTATTATTTTCACAAGCTTTTTCTTTTCTGACAATTTATTATTTTCACAGGTTTTTTCTTTTCTGACAATTAATTATTTTCACAAACTTTCTTTTTCTTTTCTGACAATTTATTATTTTCACAAGCTTTTTCTTTTCTGACAATTTATTATTTTCACAAGCCTTTTCACCGCGCCTGAAAACCGTACCCGACCTTTTTTCCTTATTTTTACAGACCAACTCGCCCGTCGAAGATTTTAAAATTTAACTCCAATCTTTTTTTTCGCGAACCGCCGTTAATCAAATTTAAACTTCAACTCGGCTCTTGATCACTTTTGTCGCGATCAAGAGCCTTCGTTCAGGGTAAAAAATGCATAGTTGCATTTTCACCCTGAGAAAATTTTCATTTATTCTGGACTTGATTAAACAAGTCCAGAATATTTTTCGTTGGACGGAGGCTTGAAATTTGATGCTTTTATAAACATCAGCCACCGTCACGATGCCGCGCGCGTATACATACAATGTATTTTCGCGGCGCGCTCTTCTTATCGCGAAAGCTTTTTTGTGATATGTATGTACGTTCGTACATACATATTGCAATTTTCACGACAAATCGTACTGAAGGTACGATTTGTCTTTTGCTTTATTTTTTTAAAGTAAATATTTCTACTGGCAAATTTTGCTGAAGGCAAAATTTGCCATGGGAATAATTTTATTTTAATTTATGGAATGTGAAGAAAATTGCTGACGCAATTTTCTTCACTGATTAAATAGATAAGCTAACCATGTTTTAGGCATGGTTAGCTTATATGAAAATTTTATGCATGAAATATTTTAATATTTTTTAAATTTTGTTAATTTATAATTAGATATTTATTTTAGGCTTTTTAGGTACACAACAAGCTCCATGCGCAAAATTTCAGCTCTCTAATTACAAGCGTTCTCGAGCTATCGTATGGATGGACAGACAGACGGACATGAAAAAATAAAAATAACTTTTAATATTATGCGTCCCTCCCACTCATTATTTGTGCCGTTTATTTTGAAAGTGATTCAGGTCCATTTGTTTTACGATGAACTAATGAAATATGTTTAACTTCATATAAAAATACTTATAGGATCTAACAGTAAAATTTTGTGCGTTTTGAAGTTAAAGTGGAAATTTATTAACCAATTATAAACGGTTCATTTCTAGGTGTTACAAATGGAATGACAACCTTATTATACCCTATGATTTCATCATCTAGTATATAAAAATACTGAGAATGAAAATATATGTAGGTTTCTAAATATTTTGACTTCATTGTGTTTGGAAAATTGTCTACACCAGTGCCAATGGTAGGAATTAATCATGGGAGGGGTTTTTGAAAAATTCATAAAGCAATACGAATTATTTGTAATATAAAGGTTCACCAGTATATTTACTGATAAATTTACATGATCATAATTAAAAATTCCATTAAATTAATCTCTGGAATTACAATTTCTATCTAGTGTCTGATGAAACCGGATTTGCCGTACACTAAAGTATGAAATGAATCTACCGATGAAACGATATTAATATACAAAATATTATTCTTAGTTAGCTCTGTTCCTTTGGGTATTACTTTTAATAAAACGATAGAGCTAACGCACTGGACATTGAAAATGCAAATGTTTTTTATATGTTATGTACCCTATTTGATACTGATAAGAGCAATAAGAATACATTGATAGTTAGTAGAATTAAGTTGAGCTAAATATTTCATTCTCCGGAACCCCCATTTCTGTCCGCTCGATTCACTTAATATTAGCTGCATCCATACAAATGGCATTGGCTCAGGATGCCCGCGGGATGGATGTTTCTCTGATTCTGATTCTCCCAAGAAGCAACATGTTTTTTTTTCTCAGATATTTAACGTATTTCTGAGGTATGTAGCACTTGAAATTGCCACAAAGTGGCGCTCCTGTTCTAGGTGAACCGCCAAAAATTTCGTTCTTTCCAACATTTTCAGAGAGAATAGAAATTGCCCGGAAAGCTTTGCAGATTAATTTGAGTATTTTATGAAATTGAAAAATTTCCTAAAATCAAATAAAATGAGGATTGTAAAGTGGATATCGTCCAAAGATTCATTTATGTTAGATGCCTTCAAAGTAAAGCGATTTCACCAAAGGATTGTGATAAAATAAGCATTTGGGACCAGAAAAAAATATTTTAAGGACATTTAAATCGAATTTTTATAAGAGCAAGATTTTTCATTTATGAATATAAAGTAAGTATATACTTATTTAAACCCAATGTATAACAAAGCTTACCCTACTAATCCGAACATTTTTCCATTTTGTACCCTAGATGAAATTATAGGATATACTAAAGGTACTGTTACACATTGCAACTTTTACTTCGGCTCAGTACGAAAAGCTGCGCTATGGGAGGGTTCCAATGTGTAAACATCTCTGGAATCCAAAAGTTGCGTCTGCAGTTCCATTGTTTGCAGCATTTTCGTGCTGCCGCAGTCTCGGAAGTTGCAATGTGTAAACATCTCCTAAATAGAAAGTTGCAGGTTGGGAATGAAAATATTAGCTTGGTTGTAACTTTTGCTGCGGTTACGCGTGTAGTTTTTAAGATGTTGAAATATATAAATTTACATTTTGCTAAAAATCTGAAAGTTATAGCTAACCGTTCAGTGGGAGATATTGCAATTTTTTCTCTTTATAAGAATTAAAATTTCTTCAAAACCGTCAAGTGATAAGCGCAAAAAATTTTTACAAAATATTTCATCTCCAGTACGTAATTTTTTCAATAAATTAAGGTGCAGTAAACGCTTTATTAGCTAAGTATATAATTTTTCACCCAAAATCTCTTCCTTTTCAGCTTCTCATTGCAATTTTGCACTTTTGGATAATCGAAATACATGATATTATGTTTGTTTATTTGAACTCGCTGAATTTTGTCCACCAAACTCTTCAGAGTTTAACTAGAGATTATTGACAACAAAACCTGCAGCTTCTGTAAACAACCTTACTACTATTTTCGAAAGGTTGTAGCTTCTGAGCTGGGCGAAGTATGACAATGAAGTTACGCGCACATTTATTCGACTGCAAGTGCAGCCTTAAAACATATAAAAATTTAAGTTTTTTACGTATATTGTGAAAATGATTAGTCACACATGTTTTATTGTACTGAAAAGTTCTTCAGTATATAAAATTGGTCATCGTCACTTGTACTGTCCGATGAACCGTTCTAAAAATATATTCGCAAAACCACTTCAACTGTCAAACTTGCACAGATGTGTTACCATACGAAATTACATACGGGCGGTTATCATAAGAAAGGCTCTTACACCAATTCTAGCTTTTTTAATTGTGATACTCTAGATAAATCTATAGGAAGTATAACCTTTGTTTGTCATTCCGTTTGTAACGTACAAAAATAATGCTTTTTGAGCAAAATGGTCGGACGCTTAATATTAAAAGTTATTTTGATCTTGGCGTCTGTCCTCGAGAACGCGACTACTCAGTTAGCTAAAATTTAGCACACGGGCTTTTCTAGGAAAAATCGGGTAACTCCATCGTGGGGTTGCAATACAAAAATGTTGGTTTTCACTATTTAGACACTACCTAAGAACGCGTCAACGTAGAGAGGTGAAATTTTGTTCACATCGTTTTCATAGAAATAGTAAAAATATTTTCAGAAATGTTCTCAATCGGGCAACTAATTCTTGGTGTTACCATATAGCAAGTTAGGTATTTTACGTGTACAGTGAAAACTATCAATTGTACTGAAAAGTTTTTCAAAAATGAAATTCTATGAAATTGGTCATAATCAATTTTACTGTCCTACAAACCGTTCTAGAAATATATGCGAAAAATCATTTTAACAATCAAATTTGCGCAGATGGGTGACCATACGAAATTACATACGAATGCCCGTATATCTAGGGTGTCATAAAAATTCGGCTCACAATCAGACTAATCCTTGTCAAAATTAAATTTCAGTTCAAATAATTTATACGTAGCATTTTATAAACTTTCATATATCGTAAACTTCTCAAATTAAGTTGTTTTATAAGCATTGTATCACATAACAATAATCCTATCAAGAGTCCTCTACATAACTCGCTCCAGAAGTCAATTTCTTTTCTTCAAGAAAACGAGAAATTTTCACTCTTTCACTTTGCTTTCTCCAAATACATATTTCCTATTCTGAGGGCAATTTATTCTAGCCCAAACTTTCGCAGCTCCTATATTTTACATTTACATATCAGCAATAAATTTTACATGGCCGTAATAAACTGTAAATATTGTGCATTGTGTATTAAGGGTGAGTTCCGTACGCACTTCGAACAGAATGCTGATTTGAAAAAAAAACGAATGCTATGCAAAATAGCAATCACAGTAGTAGCAGAAACATGGTCAAATTAAAATGTAAAGATATTCACCTTGACCGGTCTGTAACTCATTAATCCCCTAATATAGCACGAAATTTCGTTTTAATATTGTTTTTTACTATATATTTCTTAGGTAGTTACGTATTTATAAAAGACACGAGTAAATACTTATTATTTATCTCAAAGTTTGGCAAGGACTTTTCAATTTTTTTCTAATTTACTCACATAACAAATAAAAATCTAAACAAATCCTGAAATAAATTCTGATTTTTGTGACTTTAAAAACATTTCGCCTTCGGAGTTCCGTTTAGAGCTAGCACCAATAAATTTTTTGTTCCATATTTAAGGGGTTAAAATAACCTTCTAACCGTAATAGCATTATAATAGCGTTTCTGTAGTGTGTTTGTTGTTTGTTTAACCCTTTCAATCCTATGGCAACCCTGTAGCCATAAACGAGTAATTACTCAAGAGTCATAAACAACTTTCCCATTTCTAATAGCAAAAGGAAAGAACGTCTTTGCCTGCGGCCTTTCTAAAGTGGATAAGGGCGCATTCCTTGCTTTGGGCGGCATTTGCTTTACTTCGCTACCGTTTTGTAGGATGTGAAGGATGTTATTAAAAGATGTACTTGATAATACCCTCGGGACTTCGTCTGTGATGTGGAATTTATCAGGAAATACTTCGATATGCACTTTAGAGTTCACTCGTAATGTCTCCCTACCAGTTCTGCTGGATAACAGCGGAATTTAAATTAAGATCATGAGACAAGATAGACTAAATGTAATTTAATATTGGGGAAAGACATGATGAAGAAGAATTCCTTAAAGACTTCGATAAAGTGTTTTAGCTGTCATAAGCTAAATATGGTTATATATATATTAGCGAAACTCAATACTACGATAACTACGAATAAATATGTAGACTCAGCAACTCATAGAAAGTTCTGAAAAACTACAATTCTCATTACATGACACATAAATTGCGAATTACCGGGCACACAATTATTGAAATATCAATAGAAGATCTTGTACCCATTCACGTAGAATTTATGACAAAATATACATACAGGGTTGCTTCTAGAGGGAAGGAGGTGATAGTACTTAACTACAAAAAAAAAATTGTATTTTACGGGTGGGGCATCCTTTTTATACCCTAGATGAAATCTAAAGGGTATACTAAGTTTGTGATTCCGTCTGTAACACATAGAAATAATGATGGTAGAACAAAATGGATGGGACACCCATGCATAACCTTAAAAGTTATTTTAAATTTTTCATGTCCATATGTCTGTCTGTCCGTCCATTTTTCCGTTCGTGCGTCCGTCTGTCCGTCCGTCTATCTGTTCGCTTGTCCGTCCTCACGATAATTCGAAAACGCGTGTACTTAGATACTTGTACATGGGCTTTTAAAAAAAAAGTAAAATCAAGTTCGAAAATGGGACAAATCGGGTAACCCCTTCTTCACATATAAAAATTTAAGATTTTTACGTATCCTGTGAAAACGATTAGTCCTATACGGTTTAAATGTACTGATGTTAATGTTCGTCAGAATATGAAATCCTATATATTTGGTTATAATCATTTTGGCTGTTCGACGAATCGTTCTAAAGATATATTTAAAAACCACTTCAAAAATCAAACTTGTGCAGATAGGTGACCATACGAAATTACAAACGAGCATTCATCTAGGGTATCATAAGAATTGGTCTTAGACCAATTCTAGCTTTTTACTTGATTTTTATATTATTAAGCCAAGCTTAGGGGATACGCTATGATGCAAAGCACAGTATGGCAGGAAGGAGATAGGAAACGGATTAGTGGTCATGAGGAAAGAGGTGGAGATGCTGATGTATGTCACTCTTGAACCCTCGCAGATCGTAGGCCCAAAGAAGAACAGATGGTGGTAGACTGTTTCATACTCGCACAGTTCGTTCAGTGCGGATTTTGCGAGCAGGAATTAATCTACGAGGGACCAGACTAGATATTTCATCGGAGCATTAGCTATGCGTGTAGTGATAAAGGAGCGAAAGACATCCAACATTGCGTTGGTGCTCGAGTGAGTCGATATGACAAGTTTTTTCCAAATGGCCAATGAGCCTAAAGGCTCTCTTTCGGACAATATCGAATAAAGCTATGGCTATACGGCCGGATTGTATCTCATTCTAGGTCTGATATAGGTCTTGTGGAGGAGCGCTAGATTTGATGGGCTGAAATATTTCTTACACCTTTTCAGAAATTCAAGACATTTTGATGCTTCTTTGGCAACAGAGTAGATGTGGTCTGTTCAGCTAATTTTACTGGAAATGTTAATGCCAAAAATGCTTAATGACGGTGAATCCGAAATTAAGACTCCATCAAATGAAATGGAGCTGCTTAAATGGGGGTCCGGAAAATTTTTCGCCCGCAATTGATCGCCAACAATTTACTCGCAGCAGTTAATCGCTAGCGCTAGCAGTTTACCGCCGCGTCAGTTTATCGCGTAAATGATTTATAGCCTACAATTTGCCGCTAGCATATTTTATAGCCTGGCCATACATATAATTTATATATAGTAAATAATAATATAATTTAATAAATAACTTATAACTAAGGTTTGTCTGTTATTCAAATTATCTAGTCATGCAATCTCCTTTCACACATGCGGCATTCCCTCCGGAGTGCGAAAGACTATCAAAGAAGAGAAATCAAAGGTCATCGACAAAGCTATGGATAGCATTGGAAGCAAGGGACAGCAGATCATTAATGAAAGTTGGGAAGAGAGACGGAGAGATAACAGAACCCTGCGACACACCGGCAGGGTGAGGTTGAGATGTAACGCCATATAATACACTACGTATTTGCGACCAGATAGAAAACTTTCAATTGATAATAGAAGAGAGGGAGGAAGAGACCAAGTGCTTTAAGTTTGGCTAAATCGGCATGATGGCAGATTCTATCAAAGGCCTTTGAAATATCCAAATCAACGATTTTGGACTCACCAAAATTGTGGAGCCCACGGTTCCAACGATCCCCATAAGAAAAGTTAACAAATCTCTAGATGAGCGTCCAGTGCGGAAGCCATATTTGCGATCGTTGATGATTGAATGAGTTTATAGATACGTCGTTAATTTGAAATTAATGATAGATTCAAAAATCTGTGTAATAATAGAAGTGATTGCAATTGGTCGATAATTTGAGGGATCGCTACTCTCTCCTTTTTTGGGAATAGGCTGAACGTGAGCTAGTTTACACGTTGTTTGAAAAATTCCTGTCGAATAAGACAAGTAGAATTTGCGCAGAGGTTTACCCAAGGATGAGGCGCAGCTTTTAATTAACACGGGGCGTGAACCCATCAGGCAACGCAGCTTTGGATACATCGATCTCGTTAAGAACTTTGAACACATCTCCCGTAAGAATGTGTATTGGCTCTTGTACATGTAAAACAGGTATCTGTAAAGTGAGTGGAAGCCGAGAGTTTGAAGCGAATCTAGCCTTATCCAGGGAGTCAACGGCTACTTCACCATTGTTAAGTAGTGAAGCTATTGGGGAAGTGGTGAAGTTGTTTCTTATAGTTTTGATGAGAGACCAGAAACTTTTGTTACCTTTGTGGCTTGCCAAGATTCTTTGTCTAATACTCTGGTCAAAAAGAAATTTTTCTCTCTGGATAATGGACTTGCAGTAGGTGTTCCGTACTGTCTTGTATACTTGTTTCAGCTCTAGAGATGGATATAATTGATTAACGCGAAAACAAGAGCGATTTTGCTGTTGCTTCGATCTGCTGTATGAATACGGAATGTTATTCACGCATGCCAAGACTTAGTATATTACTAAGCTCCAGAGTATATTTATCGACATCCCCCGAAGAGAAACAGTAAAACAATCAATCTCCCTGAGGTACTGATTGAGACTTTCCCAATCAGCATTTTTATAGTGCCATAGAACCTACTTGTCGGTGGAGTGGTAGGGCGGCACAGATTGGAAGTGGTTAATGGAGCCGTGATTAAACAGTGGTCTGAATTACCAAGGTGGGAGCTAACTGAGATTGAATCTTTGTCGGGGAGAGATGAAAAAAACAAGTCTAATAAATTAGGTCTATCGCCAGATGCATCCACTAGTTGTTGAAAATTAAAAGATTCACAAAAGAGTTCAGCGAAACGCCCCGCAGGACTTGTAGTAGAAGAATGTCTGAGCCACGGTATGTAGTGGACGTTGAAATCACCAGCTAATATGATTTCAGAAGATCGGGAGACAGAAAGCTGGTGATCTATATTGTTAGAAATATTTTCAAAAACGGATACAGTGTCGTCATTAGACATATTAGGGCTGCCATAGAGGAAACAGAAGAAAATAATGTGCCCGTAGAGTTTAAACCGAATTCAGATTTAATTGAACTCTGGATTGGCGGAAGGAATGTCCCTAAGGACGGTAAAGGCAACAGCATTCCGTATATATACTGCGACCCTTCTATGTTGGGAAAAAAGAGGCACCAAGCAGTAACCAGGGACGGTGGCAGTACAACGAAAAACGATTTGCTCCTAATCCACTAATGTTGCAGAAATCTAGAATAAATTTCTGCATCCTCAAACCAAACACGCAACAACACAAATATACGGACACTACCAGCAGCTGGCTGGATAATGATTGGGCACATAAAAATCCTTTACTTGGCTATAAAATATTATTATTAAATTATTTGAAGCGTGCCAGATTTAATGGTTATTTAAAATTTGGTTTATTAGATCATCAATTTTTTTAGGCACAACAAAATTTTTAAATGCAGTAAAAATTGAACTGAAACTGAACAACTACACGCGGTAACGTCCGAGCAAGTTGGCTCCACGCACTCGACCGTTTTGGAATTACAGGGTGATTTAGAAAATATCTTAGTTTTTCACAAAATATCCTGTAATCCTTTTTTGGTATACAACACACGAAGGTCATTTTTAGTTCAGATATTAGAAAACGGTCTAAGCCCATGTCATACAAATTTTTGGTTGGTTAAATGAATACTATCACCTTCTTACCTATGGACCTCTGAGCCGGAAACACCCTGTATTCTTAGTAAATTAGCATTGTTATTACTAATATATCCTTATATTTAACATAATTCGATAACTATGTTTATGTTATCATTATCATCATTCCCATTTCACCCTTTAAGTTTAAGGAACATAAAGCGGAAATGGTTCCTATTCAGCGCAATATGTTTCAGTTCGCTACAGGATCTACACAGCAGTCGCTGTTTCTGCTTATATGGTTCTACTTCATGTGATTCTACGTCTTCCGATACCCTGGCTGGCTCCCTTGAATATTTCACTCGAGCAATTACTTAGAAGTATTGTTCCTTTCCGTCATAGCATGTGTCCAATCCAATTCTATTTTATTCCGTTCCTTCCTTCATTGACTCGACGTAGACAGCTATTTCTAAAAGTTCCTAAATGGCGGGTTATCTATTGGGAAACCTTCCAGCTACTATTCAGCTGCCTTACCGTTGGTCAAGGATCAGATTGCGGTAATTGTTTTGTCCTGTTTTTGTCTTTACTGCCGCACACTATATCAAAAGGCCCTGTTAAGATCGTTTAAGAAGTGTTTCTGCCACCTTTGTAGCCGCTTCATATACATACAAATGTATTAAGCGTGGGTATATAAATGAACTTGTTCACCATTTATCGGTCATTTTACACATCAATGCTGACATCACCACAATCATCAGATTAATCTCCTAAATAAGAAGGCATATGTCTGCCCTCCTAGATGTGTATGAGCTGAAAAGCTTACCTTACCAAGACCTGAGGATCTTCATTAAGAGTACAGGAAGGTTTTGGTGAGAGATATTTTCTTATTTGTAGCAGATTAGCAGAGTGGGCCATCTTGACCTCCGTGTTTGGGATCTTTCGCCCCCACCTTTGAAATGAAAAAAACAAACTTCTAAATTAGTTCAGTGACGCACCGACGGGTCGTGGGGCGAACGGCACTGGTCTCCCTAGACGGTAATTTTATTTCAACGTGATTTCCAAATCTGGAATAGAATGTAATTTGATTCGTAGATTATTACAAGGTTCGATTATAAAATAAATAAAATAAAATATTTAAATATAAAATATGAATATCATTAAAAGTCATAATTCGGCGACATGGCGGCGGATGTGAAAAATCATGCCTTTCCTGCAAGCGATAAAGGCGAGACATAGTTACTGCACAGTATAATTCATTCAGTAGGACAGGTTAGAATAAACTACAGAAACATTAATTTCAAAAATTAACTTCCAAGAAAAAAAAACCCATAAGGGAAGCTATTGAGTATGATACGGAAGGAAATAGGCGAAAAGTAGGTGGTTTCCGCATTTCGTGTTAGTTTCGAATTAGTGCATTTCAAAGTTTTATAAATCAAGGTTCCATTAGAACATTCCAAATAAGTCTTTTTCTTTTTTTCAAATGTTACTTTCCGATATTTGTTGCATAGTACGGCCGTAAGGTATAAAAGTTCTACCCTCCGAATACGGTATAACAAATTTCCCCGGAACTAATTGCATATTTTTTAACTTTTTACACACCACGATGACTGTCTTTTATATTAAGTGACAAATCTACTTCTTTAATAGTTGGATAAGCATACAAAAATTAGAAAATTTAGCGATATTTAGTGGCATGGGTCCAAATCAAATATCTAGGGAAAAATGCCTCAGCAGCCATCACCAATACAATCACATTAGAATATGCTTTTTTGAATTCTGTATTTAAGAAAAATTGCAAATTTTAATAAAATATGGGCTAAAAAGATATTTTTCCCAAATTAGAAAAGTTTTAAATTTAATTAAGTATAAAATAGATGGTTTTAGGGTTTTTTTTAAATTGCGTGGGTTGTAAATAAATAAAGAAATGGTTTTCATTATTTGTGAAATTATGACTAATTTATTGAAGATAAAGAAAACAGTAGTTTTATGGTCCATGTCGAGATTTTAACAAATAAAACTTGAAATTCGAAATTTTCAAAAGAAGCAATTCTTAAGTGTTCAGAAGTCTGATAGACACAAGGGGCGACTTAGAGCCTTATTTTTCCGACCCTGCTTTGGACTGGGGATACCTATGGGTCCCTCACCAAAGTCGCATCCTGGAGCGCTATTGAATTAGTTAACTATCTACTTATTTGCGTATAACTGTTATCATTTATATCTAGTTCTGATCTTTCTCAACTGCATTATAGCTTTTTATTAATTTTTTTTCTTTGCACATTTTTGTCATTCTGATGTATTAAATTGCCTTCAATTTTAATGCTGTTTGCTCATATTAAGTTTGTCATTCTATTTGTAATGCATAGAAATAATGATAGTAGAGCAAAATGAATTGGGCACCTACGCATAATATTAAAAGTTATGTTGATTTTTGCATCCCCGTCTGTCCTCATAATAACTCGAGAACGCGTTCATTTAGAGAGTTGAAATTTTGCATATGGTCTTTAAAAAAAAAAGAAGTAAAATCAGGTTCGAAAATGGGAGAAATCGGGTAACTGCTTCATGAGGTTGCCATATAGAAAGTTCGAGTTTCATTACATATTTGGACACTGCCACGCGTCAACGTAGAAAATTGAAATTTTGTACACGGCATTTTTATGAAAATCAAAAATATAATTTCAACAAGTGAAAAAGCTAGAATTGGTCTAAGACCAATTCTTGATACCCTAGATGAATGCCCGTATGAAATTTCGTATGGTCACCCATTTGAGCAATTTTGATTTTTTGCATTGGTTTCTCGCATATATGAAAACAGAGTGTACCAAATTTCAGCTTTCTATGTCGACGTTTTCTCAGGTAGTGTCCAAATATATAGTGGAAAACGAAATTTTTGTATGGCAACCGCAGAAGGAGTTGCCCGATTTATCTCATTTTCGAACTTAATTTTCTTTTCTTTTTAATGTTCGTGTACAAAATTTCAGCTTTCTAAGTGAACGCGTTCTCGAGTTATCGTGCGCACGGACGGACGGACGGATAGACGGACATGCAAAAATCAAAATAACTTTAAATTTTATGCGGGGGTGTCCAATCCATTTTGCTCTACTATCATTATTTCTGTACCTTACAAACGGAATGGCAAACTTAGTATACCCTATAGATTTCATCTTGGGTATAAAAATGGGCCAAATCGGGCGACTGTTCCTTTGTTGCCATATAAACATTTAGGTTTCTTACGTATACTGTGAAAACGATCAGTCCTAGACGTTCCTATTGTACTAAAAAGTTCTTCAGAATATGAATTTACATGTAATTGGTCATAAGCATTTTTACATATGGGCATTCATCTAGGGTAAGAATTGGTCTTACAATTAGACCAATTTTAGCATTTTAACTTCTTTAGTTTAGCTTTAGGTTTTCGATTTGTCATCGCGCTTGCTCTATTTAAAAATCAAAAGAGGTTATAAATTAAAGTTAAATCTAGAAATTTCGCATTTTATATGTAAATGTCATGAACTGAAATCTAACTTGCGTAGATAAATATCCCTTTATAATGAACTATCTGAGGAAATTAAGACACTCGAAAAATATACTTATAAAGAGAAAGAATCATAAGGAAGCGCAGTTATATAATTTCAGCGAAAGTTGCTTGTAGCTAAATATATTTTTAAACTTTACTTTTTCTCTTAAAAGTTCTTGCAAACTTCCACCCTAAAGAGCAATTTTTCATTATTCTTGAATTTTTTTTACTGTATTGCAAATTATCGGTGCATTTGTATGTTGCCAGAACTCTTTTTGTAGACAATGTAAGTAATTGATGCAGTTAAGATCCCTGGTAGACAAATCATCAATGAGCTCCTCATGAGTTATCAGATGAACGTCCTGATGATATTTATTCGCGTTTGAATAAAAACCGGGAAAAAATCATGTATTTCCTTATTCACATTTTGCATATTAGATGAGCACTTCGATGACTACATAATGAGTGTCACGATGAGGTTATTAACGGGCATGTCAATGAGTGTCATATTGAGCTTATTAATGAGCATGTCAATGAATGTCACGATGAACTTTTTAATGAGCATGTCAATGAGTGTCATGATGAGTTTATAAACGAGCATATGATTTTACGTTTGATTTCATACATTTTTCTGGATTTAAACTCCGGTTGCAATTCAAACTCTGAGACTCTGAGGCGTAAGGATTTGGGCATAACATCTTATTCAGCGTAGGGCCGATAGTCTTACCGCGGAAGAACAAATAAAAAAAAATAGTTTAAAATCAAGAATTTAGAAATTTAACTTAAAATCCGATAAATCAGAAAAAACAATTCAAATTTTCCTAGTAGAAATGTCATCTGACATGGTGATGACACGAATAAGTAGTTATTTATTGCTGCTTTAGTATATAGGGAGCATGAGATCCAAGGAGTTCTGTTATGAGATTTACTGAATGCTCATTGAAAGGCTCATCGGGACTTGATTTTCTATATGTTTATTCATGAATTGCAAGCACCTTGATGTTTTTCAGTCAAATTAGTATTGGTTTACATAATACTGCCCTTGCAGGGCTAGAAGTAAGGTTAAACTGTGCGCAATTTTTACTAGAGATGTGTTTCGATGAATTTATAGAGAACCACCTCTGGTAGTCAACGCTCATCACTTTACAAAACATTAGTACCAAGGCGAGCGGGGTTGGCTTTAAACTAACGCATTATTTTAGTTAAGTGGTTATACGACAAGTAACATCCATGGTACCCCAATAATCATGAGCGCACTTATGAGCTCATGATTATTGGTTGATTGAATGTAATGCTGATTTCTGTTCAAGCACCGGGACTAAACTCATTTATATACTTCGCAATTCTATGATTGCTCAAATGCTCAGCACCATTTGTCTCCCTTTCACTCGTACATTAGATGCACTAGACATATATATCAGAATCCATACCAATTTATTGATGAGCTGATGGATGAGTTGGCGCAGAAACTCATCGAGGCACTCAGTATACTCACTTGACTAACAAGATGTGTTTGTTAACAAAGAGCCCCGCCCGAACTGGTACTAAAATTTTGTAAACTGATGAGCGTTGGCTACCAGGAATTTTTACTGAGCGCCTCGATGAGTTTCTTCGCCTTCATCAATAAATTGGTATGGATACTGATATGTATGTCTAGTGCATCTAATGTACGAGTGAAAGGGAGACAAATGGTGCTGAGCATTTGCGCAATCATAGAATTGTGAAGTATATAAATGAGTTTAGTCCCGGTGGTAGAACAAAAATCAGCATTATATTCATCCAACGAATCATCATATCTAAGCGCTGATGATGATTGGGCTACCAGGGATGTTTTCGAAGTTCCAATTGCTAACTACAATTCAAAAGCTATTACAACTACGCGAAGAAATAAACGAACAAATTAGCTTAAGCAGCGAACATATAGTACATAGTTCGGTTTCTATGCAATTATTCGCTTCCCTTCGGAGTTTTATCACGGTCCTTCCGATAATATTTTTCTGACAAGATATGCTTGAAACGATTTTTTTTTTATTCGAAAGGTAGGCTACTTGAGAGGTTACACTTACACTTAGTAATTTCCAATATCGTATAAAAGAAGTTTTGAAAGTCAAAACTGAATTAGAAAAATCTTGAAAACATGACTAAAACTGCACAATTCACGCAATTAAATGGCTTGAAGTCACACTATGAATTTTATAACAATAAGTAATCAGAAAAGGTAATTCTTGAATTTGTTGTTATTCCAAAAGTGTCCATCATCAATATCAAGACAATGAGCATTGAGCAAACCTTGAGTGCTCAATTCGGCCAGCCGTTCACCATTTATCTAGCTAAAGCAATTAAGGCACAGACACACGAATGATCGATGCGTGGTAGTACATCGCAGACAGGAGTCAAAGCGCATGTTGACACAGGTTTAGTCTTATTCACGAACTGGACAGAGCGGACAGATGTGAGCTGCATAGGAAATGATCATTTGCACATAAAAATGGATGAATACCCAAGTAATGGCGATTACAACATGTCGTGTGACCAAATAAGAAGGATGGAATAATTATTAGATGGGTACGAGCGACGATATCATATAGATCCACCAGATGATAACTCCCTTTCGCGGTGAAATTAGAACAGCTCTGTGTAAAGCTGTTCCGGTATGTCTAGTTTCTTAGACTAGCTGCATTGTCAGTTCGATCTGATAATCATGCATTTATCAAATGTCATCGAATGCGGAAATGAACACCCATTATCTGTGTATAATCACTTTCGATAAGAAACTAGTTTTGATGAAAAAAGTAGACTAAAGAAAAACTATCTTTGTAAGAATTTGATTTTAAATTCTTTCAAAACAAAAAATGCACTATGAGAGTCTCTCTTAACAATGAGGGGTCCTTTAACACGGTGTAATTCTAGAACCTTATATCTGCGACTGAATAATCTCAATGCTAAAAAGCTGACAGATATATTGTAAGCTAAATTGTAATTGAGTTGCACGGAATAATTGTATCTGGTTAAAGGCTAATTAAACGCGTTTTGAATTATTCTGATTGGAGTTGGAATTTAGTGGCCTTCGCCGATGACATAGTTAACTAAATCTATATCAGCTGAGTTTCTTGTCACTTTCATCACAACATCGCGGAATATATTCCGAAAGTTCTAGAGATGAGCAACTGACTGTCGACTGACGCCCAACCATGTTAAAATCACATAATTCAGACCTCTTCAATGTAACTAAGTTGGGCAGTAAATAGCCTTATACTGAAAGCTCAACGAAAATATCGAGGAAAATACCGGGTACCAAACTTAGTTGGGACGCTCGGATTGCAAAGTGCATTAAGAAAGCGAATAATAATGTTTTACGTCTACAAGAAAATATTTAAGAAAAATATGAATCACATATTATAGTTTGACAGGCTACCCTCGAAAAAGGCTAAAGAGACTAATCGATATTCAAAGAGTTTTCTGTAGGTATGGCTATTACCGGGGTCTTCTAACACTGGCAACTATTGCGTTGAATACATTGTTCCATCTTTTGGTGATGTAATTTCTTTTCAAATATATCGCTACAACAGCCGGCTGGATTAGTTCTTCCCATTGATCATTTACGTGGGAGCTGGAACGGGAAAACTCTCTGGCTCGCATGTCACTTGATGCAATGGTAACCGAACTTGATTTGGCTGGAGATATTCTGATAGCAAATCGTGGACTGAGGGGAGAGTCATATTGAACCTTACTCGGTCCGCTTTACTCTCATCTAACAAAGATGGGAGTCGAGAAAACTCTGGGCTGCTTTAGTTGTGGAGAAGTAAGAAGAAGAGTTCTCAACTGGCAGTATTGTCTATTTTTGTTGTGTTTTATGAAGGTTCCTATAGGTTCCTAGGAATTTTTAGATTAAATTATGGATTCACTATCGCATTTCCTGGCTATATTTAAAATACAATTTATTGAAATGCAATGAATACTTACAGAGAAACATTGATTTTGGTGTCTCAATGTACCTGCTAATAATTTGAATTCACGAGAAAATGGTCAAGTTGAACGTCTTACAGCGCACAAGAGATGATATACAAATTTTAAATATGCACGTTAATGCTTATATGTAAGATGAAATCGTATTTACATTTTGCCCGCTGATTAATATATAATTAGTGTTTGAGTTTGAGAAATGGTTTAGGAGATAAAATGGGCGTGTTGTGGATGTGGGACGTCTTGTCGACCACAGTAACTCAGTAGGCTGATCCGTTGCACATGACGGCAAGAATGTGCCCGATGACCTTATAATTGAAAAATGATAGCAACACGAACAATTCCCGTAAATAAAAAAAAACATTTATTTTAAACTTTACAATATAGATTTATTATGTGAAAATAGCACAAGAGTTTTTGCACTTTATTAAAAAATAATTAATTAAAGAACTAAGCCACAAATGAACTTTTTCAACTCAAATTTCCTATATTTAAACAAATAAATTATCTTTTACAAAAGTATGTACATATGTACCAAACTTATCCGGTAGAGAGATAATTTTTGCAACAACGAGCTACAACGAATGATCGGTATGAAATGCTAACAAAAAATGATTAATAATTTTTGGTAAAAACTGCGATAAGCTATTGTGGGCTAACTGTTTTAAATTTTTACAATGAGAGCAATATACACAACTGTGATACATTTCTGTGATATTTTACAATGCTGATTACAAATTAAGAATTTAAATTCCAATGATATATAAGTATGTAGCTATAAGTGTTTAGATAATGGGCCGAATTAATTGAATTCTATCTGATTTTTTACAATACAAAACTTGTTCTCGCAGGTCAATCGCTCAAAAGTCGTGTAAGTTCATTTTCTCCGAGAAAAAAGTTTACAAGAGGGTACTAAGGCATATAAGAGAAACGGCGGATGAAATATATGCCAAATATAGGAACTGAGATGTATATGACCAGTACATAGAGGCCGTTTTCGGCAGCGAAAAGTCGCTTATTATGTTCAAACCATCAAAAACAAACTACACCGCTCGATTTCTCTCCCATTTCTCTTTAATTAGATACCAAATATAACGTAATGTGGAGAATCGGCTATGCGGCGGGGAATGGAACGAACCCCACCCCACCCTCATAACCCCCTCCACACAAATTATTTACCTATATTCTTGTACTTTAGACTGTAAACCCATCAGAAAATCTCAATGGTCTGCGATACTTCTACACACAGTTAGCCACCCGTTAATATTGCGACAAGAAAATTTACTGCGGAGGCCATTCAAATCTGCAAAGTACCCTTAATCGAAGTTAAATATTGCTTATCATGCAATCTATTTACCAAAGCATTTTCTCAGTTTTCTATTGGTCTTAAGATCTTGAGCGCCTTATTGTAACTGATTGTTTCTTATTTTATTCTAAATTTCCGTTAATACGCTCCTATTTTCATCTCTGTACCCTTCTCGCTCCATTTCTTCTTCCGTTATTTTTTATACCACATACAGTCCTCTCTTTCTGTCCATCTCCCGTTATACCGGAAAAACTTGGAAAAAATCAACTCTATTTGCAGTGTCCCCAGGTTTCTTGTGGAGTAGTCGTCTCTACTCTTAACATAACCTAACCAAAGCAGAGTTTCAGGCCATTAACATGCTTATGAGATTGCTGTCGCTCTCCACTATAGCAGACGTCAGTGAAATAAAGCTTTGGATTGAGGCATTTAATATGTACGCAACGAAACTTTATCTATAATTGAAAAATGAGGAAACAATCCTGGACCTTTGGTGTACAAATTAACGTTTGACTGCATTCCTAGTCTTAATATGATATCGAAAAATAAGGTGGACGATATCTTTGTTATAAATAATAGATATTTTACGAGCAATGCATTTTCAGCGAAATAGAGGAAGTCGTAAGCAAAGAAATTAATGATTTCGCTAGGTTCATAAATAGCTCAGACTGGTTTTAAATTCCTTTATTTTTTAACTTTTGTTTGAGAACTGTACGAGTTTTTAATTGATTGGTCATGCCCTTCACTCAAACGTAGTTATCATTAGGATCATACAAAAACACAAATATTTCACACAAATGTGTTTTATATTTACTAACAAATATCTTAATTTATTTGAGCCTTACTCCATGTTTTACCCAAATCATATTCGAAATTTGATAATTTTTAAACTTACAAAAATGTATAACTAATTAGTTCCAAAACAATTATAGTTGGAAATAATTTGGACGCTTTTAATATGTTCTCTCATCAATTTTTAATTATCTATCAGACTCAGAAAGTTTAAAACTTTAATTTGTCTGTCATAAAGAAGATAGATTTCATAGAATTAATCAAAATAGCTGATTTTCTATCAAATCAACAGCTTTAACCCTTTGGCTACGAAATAGCTCATTGAAGAAACGCTTTGTATGACCGGAGCACAATTAGAAGTAACATGTCGCTGTGGACGGTCAATTTATCGTGCATTTCTACATACATAACTTTCCGTATAGGGGAGTAGAGCAATTCGGGATTTTTACTTGTATTTGGGATGTTCGGGAGAAAATGATACGTGAAAAAAAATTGTAGGGGTGTTCCAACCCCATTAGGGGTTGTCTAAAATAGGGTGTGTGGGACATCAAATTAAAGCGAGGAGAGTGTACTCGAGTGGCGGGGGCTGGACTATTTTTTTGATCCTGTAAACTTCATAGGAACGTTTTTACCGCTAAAAACGGTCTTTTCACTAGGGTCATATCCACCCTTCACTCCTTCATTTTGCATATATTTTGCCCGTTCTTTCATTAGTATGCATAAGTGGTCTGTTTTGAACGTTATTTGTTCAGATAGAAAGCTTCCCGAACGTAACGGTTGTTCGTAAACATGACATTAAAATAAACTAATTTTTCACTCAAACTGACATTTGGCAGTTTAAAAAGGACTGGTTCATTTCTTTTCGAATTATCTCCGAAACTAGTTATCAAATTGAAAAACTACTTAGATATGTGATTAGGGGAAAATGTAGATGCGATGTCTTTCTACAAACATGCCTCAACGTTTATACAGGGTGTTTCAGAAGGGGTGGATGAAGGAGGTGATAGGTCATGTCGAGAAATGAAAAAAAATGTATGGCAGGGAGGGGGGGGGGGCTGAGAGTATTCTCAACCCTTTCCGAGATAATCGGGGTTAAAGGACTAAGGCTACGTGAAACGTAGGTTTGTACTAAAACAGTTATATCTCCTAAACGGCGAACAGTAGAAAAATGGTCGAAGTGCTAATTTCCTGCCCTTTGATTCAATGCTTCCGCTATAGTATGTAGTTTAGAAGAAACAGTCTTCCAAACTTCAAGTTTCAAATTTTGTACCTAATTTTTTTGTGTTTGAGGTAAAAAAACAAAAAAGAACCTTATATTTTTTTCCCGTCTTACTCCAGTTAAATGCTAAGATTGTTTTCTTTCGAATGCACTTTGTTTTCAATTTGTATATTTTACCATTTATGAGTTATAACATAAAAGTTCTCCCATTGCATGATAAGTCTCTCTTGCAAGAAAATATGGAATAGTAATAAAACCATACACATCATTTTTATATTTATTTATTATGATAGAGATAGGAAGAATTAATAATATTAACTATTTAAAATATTTTCAAAATGACGGGGGCTCTACGCTTAATAGATCTTTTAAGATCAGTTGTTGCCAGATCTTCTTTAATTTTGTTGGAAGTTTTTTGGGCTCTGTGTATAAGCTCCTCTCTTGATGATATTTCTGACACGTACACTATCTCCTTCATAGTTCCCCAGAGGTAAGAGTCTAAGGGTGTTAAATCAAGCGACCCTGGCGGCCAGGGAAAAGGACCGTGCCATCCAATCCACTTATTTCGGTAATTGGTGTTATTCCACTGCAGAATATTTCGTCCGGTGTGCTCAGGTGCTCCATCGTGCTGGTAAATGATATATCTTCTTATTGATAAAGGTAGATCATCCATAAGATCTCTAAGATCATTTTCCAAAAAGTCCAAGTAATTTTTGGTAGTTAACCTACTTGGAAGAATGTGTGGACCAAGAAGATTTCCGTCGACAATACCTGCCCACATATTGATGGAAAATCTGTATTGTGATGAGGCCTTCCAGGATACGTGGGAATTTTCTGAAGCCCAGTGGTGTAAATTATGTAAATTTTTTTTCCCAGTTTTTGTAAATTGGGATTCATCGGTCCATAGGATATTGTCCAAAAACGTTTAGTCGTCAAAATCATTGCTCTAAGAGCCAACTGCAAAATTCGTTGCGTATCTGCTTATCTGTAGGTAGTAGCTCCTGCACAGGAGCAACGGGGTACGGATACATTCCTTCTTTGGTCAGAATTCTTCAAACAGTTGACACAGTCATTTCTAAGCAAAAAGCTAAGCGCCTCTTTCCTACAGCAGGATCATTCCTTGCTATTTCTAGGACCCTCTCCTCTGCTTCAACTGTTGTCGTTAATGGATTGCTGGTATCTCTCGACACATTTCCAAAGCTGCTAGTTTCTTTAATTTTTTGCTAGGTATATATATAACCGTAACAGTATAGTGTACTGTCCGCGTATTCGTCATTGGAAAATTGAGCCATCGTTTCTTCAAAGCTTTTCTTCTTAGTTTTGAACTACGAATAATGAAATCTTCACTAGCATTGGTATTTATTGTAGAATAATTTACCTGCATATGAAGTTAGTGAAGTTGGTACAATAAGAAATTAATTCCATTATAAGATGAGTTGCAGATAATAAATTTGTTGTATTTTTAAAAAGATGTCAGGTAAGCCATCCTTTATTACATATTTACGCAGATTTCCAAACAAAAGAGATGCCAGCAGGTAGAAAATGACGATTCGTCATACTTTCTACTTTGTATTCAAAATGACAGGCGTGTAATCTATGGTTTTATAATACTTAGGTATCTCGATTTTCTTGTATATGTAGTGCACGAACTTTTGTGTCATACCGCATAAATGGTGAAAGATACAAAATGAAAACAAAGTGCATTTGAAAGAAAACAATCTTAGCTTCTAACCGGAGTAAGAAAAAAAAACTTATGAGTTTTTTTTTTGTTTTTTTTTGCTTCAAACACAAAAAATGAGGTTCAAAAGTTTGAACTTGACGTTTGGCAGACTACATACTGTAGAGGAAGCATTGACACATTGAATCAAAGGGCAGGAGACTCTGTATACATTAGCACCTCGACCATCTTTCTAAGTTTTGTTGCTTAGGAGATAGAACTGTTTTACAGACCTACGTTTCACGTACCCTTAGTCCTTTAACCCCGATTATCACGGAGAGGGTTGAGAATACTCTCCCCCCCCCCGCTATAATTTTTTTTTCATTTCGCGACATGACCTATCACCTCCTTCATTATTATGCACTACTTCTGAAACACCCTGTATATAAACATTTTATAGCGTCTCTTCTGTGCTGGAAGACGACCGAATTGATTTTTTTTTAAATTAGAATGTAAAAAAATTGATATTTCCATTGGACGCCACCTGTTGGCGGCCAATAAAACCGTACGGACCTGGTATTTCCAAAAACATTCCACATGTCTGTTTTATCGTACAAAATTTATTTGAGCCAATTGCGTAATTTTCATCAAATATGCGCCTATAGTACAAAAAGGGTTAATTATGATTTTACTTTTAACTCTGAAAATACCTATTTGATTTGGTTATAAAAGACCTTTTTGCTGATGTAGGTAAAATTGTCGGAAATTGCCATTCCTTTTATTTTAACAAAATTCGCTTCCCATTTAATGCTTAATTGCTCTTCTCCACCTCCCCACTAATGTAAAAATTCAAATTGGGAGCTTTTGAGTTTTCTAAACATTTTTTTATATAAGCAACATGTTTTTGAAGAAGTACACTGTGCATATATATTTGCATGTAAATAAGTAGGTGCCTCGAATGTATAATACATTGTACACATTGAAAATATGTAGTACAAAAACACACAGAGAATACACACTTTAACGAACGAGACTTCCAATGACACCTACGAAACAAATCAAATACCCAAATCAAATTTTCTCATGTATAAAACGCTTCCAATTATAATGTTAAATTTATATTTCTTTTCCATTTAATCTCATAGTTTATAGAGGATCTGTAGCTATATTTACCACGAGCTACAGGCAGGCACCACCCTTTAGTTAGTAGATAATCTCGACGAAACATTTGTGTAGATCTGTAAATGCGAACCAAAGTCACTTTGAGCATTTTAAAATGTTATGAATAAGTAGGCTTTGATTCTCTGATGACAGGAGAAAAAAGAAAATTAAAATTAGTCTTAAGGCTGGAACAGAATGTGGTGCTGGCTCTGGTGTTAGCGCTGGCGCATAGTCTGCCGCTTACCTTGTAGCTGAGTATGAACACAATGCTGCAGCATAGTTCTGTGAAAACTAGTTTGATATTTTATATTTTATTCCATATTTCCGCTTTTCTTTTTATATTTTTATATAAGGGATCCCACAATATATGTTTCCTTTTCATTATTTCGATGATTTTTTCTGTATCAAAATTTTCCAATTTGTTTCACTCGAACAAACCGCTTTGAAATCACAAATGTCAATCTTGGCGCGCACCAAAAGTTAAAATTTGGCAAAAGTGCGCTACAGCGCCAGCACCAAGCTCCAGCGCCAGCTACGCATTGTGTCGCCATCATACGAAAATCGTCCGACTGCAACCTCTCCAGCAATGATCAAACTCCTGTGCATTTAAGTTATCGTATTTAAGTGAAAATATACAACTTTCAGCGTCAAATTCCGGTTCTATGGGATACAAAAGTAATAGCCTTATAATATTAAGCTGCCAATATATATAATATATTCTGGAATTATTCATATCGACGAAAAAATATTATTATTACATATATCACTATATTCTCACCGTCATTTGTTGCATTGCACTTAACATATCATGAATATGCACAATTATAAAATTGTAAAATTTTACTTTATATATATTACACGGTTCAACTTCTAAAAAGAATGAATTGCGAATATAGAGAATGCATATACCAAGCGGCATTTAAATCTAATTCCAACGGGGCTTCGAATAAAATTGCACCTGCCAATGAAACATTTCATTGAATAATATATAATATTCAATGAAAAGTTTCATTGAATAAAGTATGTAAAAAAATTATTTTCTGTGTATTAAATCTAACATGCAGAACGAACATTTTTATTAAACCAAAGAAACTTTTCTATGAATACTTTTTCTCTTTCAATGAAAGAAGTTTTTTGAGTATATGAACTGGGATTCGTTCAGACAATGAAATCTTTATCACTTGGAGAATTCAGAAATTGTAAAAATTCGTTGTGTTAAAGAAAAAGCTATTCAGGTAACGTATTTTAACTCAATAAACGATGTTCGTTGATAAAATGAACAATATTTTTTTCAATGTATATTGTTAAAGTACTTTAATATTTTGTTGTCGAATATTCGGCTCCAAGACAGCATTATTAATTGTTGTTGTATTGTACGTTACTGCTCCGAAGCCAGCATCCTTAATTGAGGCTCAGACTCAGCGAGTAGCAATAAGCTATTTAGTATAACGAGTGACGATCAGAGGTGAAGCATACCACCTTCGAAGAATATCGTGAGTTCTCCTCACCTGATAATCGTCACTCAGGCATATCATCTTAAAAGACAAAGACTCCAACAAAATTGAGTGCATGTTACAGCATCTGGAAACGCTACTAAACACCAAGGATCTACTTCAGTCGTAACGGCATCACTTCCAAACCCTCGACCTAAAGCTTAGATGGATAATTGTGCACCACCCTACGGTTGTATCATGTATCTTTCTTACAAAACATAGTATGGAAGTTAAGCTCTAGCACTCATTCCAAATTAATCACTAGGAGTATGACACCACCAAACCTTTGTCTGATCAAATACATAAGGTTAACAAACATTTCTGATGAACCCTTTCGAAGGGAGCAGGACACATAACAAAAGTTGTTTGACAAAAGGAAACTAAATCAAACGACGTTTTTCCTAAAAAGAAATTTCTCAAAAAAGCGAAAAGATAAATAAAAATTTTCGCAAAATAATCATTTTGTATAAAAGTGCACTTAGCAAAACTACTCTTTCACAAAAGGCAAGGCAATTTCGCAACTCCTTCACAAAAGGCCATTTTGCAAAAAGTTCTTGTTTTCAAACTTTTTGTCTACATGCACTGAACAGTGAGATAACAGAATATATGTAGTTATTTAACATTTTTTCACTGGATCATATCTCTAAAATTTGATCATTACATCGATCAGTTATTAAAGAGATATTAGAGTGCATATATGTAAGTGGCTTTTGCTGCATTTTGGCTCATTGGAATTACAGCAATTAGAAGCATGTAGGAAAGACAATATTTTATTAAATGGATTAATAATTATTGCACTTTTTCATATATTTTTAGTATGAATTACGAAGAGACTTAAGGCCAAAACACAGTGAGAGCGACACAACAATGTTGGCAACTTAGTTGGCAACAATATCGCATTTAAAACACAGTGAACGCGACTCGACAAATGTTTTTGACAGCAGTTACTGTTTTATTTATTGTAAAAGAAATGGAAACAAGGAAAGAACTAAGAAAAATCTTTAGTATAGCTTATGCGGCTTTCTTAAAATTGTAAAAGCATAAAGAAAAAGCTAAAAAAAAAGAAGATGAGATTGCCATACAAGGGATGACGTTTATCGTACAGCATAACTTTTTCCCCATTTTTCTCTATAAATTCCTCCTCAAAATTCAAAATTTCTCAAACTAATTAAACAAATTAATTTTATTAAAGTTTTTAATAACTAGTTTATTTACTACAATCTTTTAATTTGCTATTCTTTATAAAAATAACCAAATCCACATAACATGAATGTCAATTATTCACTGTCCACTCAGAAATGTCAATTATGTTGGCGAGTAATTTAGAGATTTTCCCAAACTTTATGTTGGCAACTTGTCGAGTCGCTCTCATTGTGTTAAGTATATGGGACTTCCATATATTCGATTCTTTGACAGCAACCAATTTACGGCGACTTTGTTGTGTCGCTCTCACTGTGTTTTGGCCTTTATTCAATTTTGTATTCGCCTAAAGTTGCAACACAACGAGAAAATTAATTTATCCTTCCCTTTCGTTGATTGAAAAATTTCGCACAACTTTCCTCGCCCCGCGCGTTCCTAGAAACCATGCTCGCAAAAACATAAAATGCTCCATTACCAAATGTTCCTTTGCCAAATATCCCGTTGCTAAGTGTCTTTCTGTGAAATATTTGGTTTTGCTAAAGAACCGTTTGCGAAACTGCATTTTTTGCAAAAAGATTTTTTGTGAAACGTCTATTTTTTCCAAAATGACCTTCGAGTCAAGTACATTTAGCCATATGTCTGTCGGCCAAATGCGTAGTCTCATCCTTAATCTGAATTCATTTGACAGATGTTTTCAGGCAAATTCTGTCAAATTATTTCAGATAAAATTCAGTGGGGTTAGAGATGGGTCATTTTTCAAATAATTGGAAACTGCGGGAAATCAAAGATTGTTCCACCGTTATTATCTTGAATAGCCACGAAAAATATTCAGCTTTTGACAATATTGAATATTAAGGACGAATTCCATGAAAAAGTAGGGTAAAGTTAGTAGATGAGCGAAATCAGGCAGGTTCTTCGCAGGGTTGCCATGCAAACATTTCATCTTAGACCAATTATACAGGGTGTCTCGTATGTAGTTTTGCACCCGAAGCCTACGGATAGGTAATGCTTAGAATATAGAGAGAACAGGATGTGTTGATACCTGTAAAATTTGTGAGCATGAGCGTGGCTTTTCATGAATACATTTCTCCGATTTCTCGTATTCAAAGACCCCAAACTTACAAAATAGGGGAAATTGGAGAAATGTATGACAGCTGCCTACATTTGAAACAGCTGAGAAATTTCCTGGGTGACAGCAACTAACAGCATTTTCGGTGGGAGAAACCGCAGTATTTTTAACCATATATATTGTTACTCCGCTCTCTATGTTGATTTGACTACAGTCATGTACTGAACTCTCACACAGCTGCAACAGATTCTAACACAACCAGAATTTGACTATGCTAAATTTTGGCTTATCACACTTCATATACTTTCTATATTGTAAGAAGTAATGCTTATACAAGCACAACATTTTTCTGGCTTGTTGGAGTGGAGGGGGGGGGGGAATCTTAACAGTTTCCGACATTACGGGACTTGAAGATATTTCGGTATGTTTGTATAGATCACCCTACATCCTCTGAACGTTACACCCAGTGATCATGATTCAAAATTGTTAGATAGAAAATCGTTGGACCCTTCCAATGGTCAGGTAATTGTATCCCTCTTCCTCATCTCCGTTTTGAAGTTATCGCTCAAAGAATTTAAAATTTCGATATTTTAACTATAGTTTTTTTTTTCTTTAACTTTTTGCTACAATTTTTATCACAAAACACTTCATCAACACCAATATTTCGTATTGGGTTAAAAGAAGCCCAATTTTTTTCGCTTCCAAGTTATCTGTCACACTCTGTACCCAAATGTCACCCATTGCGTTTTCTACACTATTGCTTAAGCATAAGATTCTTGTGATACTCGACTGTTGTATTTTTTATAAACTGATGTGTTTTAATTTCTCGGGTGTAGCAGTCAACGATTAATCGTTTTATTAATCGTTGACTGCTACACCCGAGAAATTAAAACACATCATTTCTTAAGCATATCCAGCGAAAAAGTTCAATAAATGCAAGAAAGTAGGCAATTATCTTTTGGGAATGAGTTTTATAAGCTAGTTTCTCTCGAAAAAACGCAGAGTGGGTTACATTTTGGGTACAAAGTGTGATAGGTCATTTTGATTATCTTGCCCCATCATATGCCAAATGACGTCTACTTATATAAGTTGTGTTTAGAAGCCAATCTATAAGAAATTTGCAATAACTCAGTACAAAATAAAACAAGCAGAATCGATGTACCGCTAGTTGAAATGAAAATTTTTAAATTTCTTATGATCATTTTTCCCGGTCGGTTTCATAAAAAATTAAAAACAACAATACATGTTGACGATCTTAAGCATTTTTTCGCATTTCATATTAGTAGTAGAGTAGAATTGTTTTTATGCAAACTTAAATATAAATTTTCCAGTGGCAGACATATCTGCCAATTTAATACTGACCTCAGAAATTATATAGTTAAGATTTTTTGTGCATATCCTAGAACAAATCCTCTAATTAATTCATTACGAGTTGAAGTTGGTGGCTGCGTACATTGATCTGGTCTCATCAATTCTTCCCCTTTGTAACTCTTATCTTGCACAGACATCTCAAAACTGAAAGAAGAAAAGATACAAATATCGAATACTAAAAGTCTTTTCTTTGAAAGGTCCGTTTTCGTTCTAAATGCAATTGTTATGTACACGCGTGAGTTGCATCCTGTTCGAAGATTTAATTTTTACTGAAATAGCTGTAGTTCGAGCGTAGACAATTGCAATTTTTTGTGGCGCCAATTCTTTTTTTAAGAAGAATATTTATTTTTCTTCTTAATTGTTTTTTTAAGAAAATCCTTTCCAAGCCGACAAACGGTGGAAGCCAGGTAAATGCTTTTTTATATAATTTTGAAAGGAGGGATTTTTTAAGGACTGAAGAAAAAATAAAAAAGTAAAAGACTATTTGGTCTCAGAAATTTGTTGGATGTGTCCTTGGTTCAAGCATTATCTTGAGAGTTGATTAAGAGGAGTCAGTTCCAAGATTTGAAAGTTTCGTACATTTTTCAATGCGAATTTCTGGCAAAATATATGTAGCAGAATAATGACTTATATTCTTAAAGTAAAGGTTGTAAAGATTTTATTGTCGTCCTAAGGTACGCTGGATGTTATTCTATCTGGTCAACCCTTGCGATAGAATTCTCGGCACGCAAGAATGCCAATGTGAGATGCAGAAGCTTAAGCCGGGATTGCAAGAAGAATCTGTATTAGATTAAAAGACTGAAGTACGTCTTCATAACTTAACTCAACTGTTTTTATTGATTCTTGTTCAGTTATTTATATAAAAGTTCACCTTAAAGTTTAAAAGAATGACTAGTAGGGATTCTACCTTACAAATTAATTTACCGAATGAATTTCTATCAATAAAAAATCATACATTTCCAAATCCATGGTTGCTTGGTCATGAATTATGACGATTTTCTGCTTGTATTGTGTCGACGCTTTTTTAACAGTGCCTGACCCAAGCATTATTTACTTTCTTCGATTATGGTTCATCATACACGTGATTATTTTTTAAGTGCGCTATGGTGTAATATTTTATTGTTGGTAAATGTGTATTTGCACAAATGCACTTTTGCTTTATATTTTGTTGGGTTTGACCCAGAATTTTATTTACTTCTTTTTTATTTTTTATTACATTGCAAGTATGACTCTGATCTGTTTTGTAATTATGTGAAATGTGATTTAGGCAACCATTTATGCGCACTACATCTCCGCGGGCAAGAGAAAATAAATTTTTTTCTAGATGTTTTTTTATATGGTTGTGGAAATCTTACATTCTCTTATACTAGATGTTTCTTAAGTCTATTATTATGTATTTCCTTAATAGTGCTATTTATTTTAATCTTAGAATTAACATTGTTTGTTTCTACAACAGTGTATGGTCCTTTGCATGGTGCTTGGTGTTTCATTTTGTTTACAATTTTTACTAAGACTTTGTCGCCTATTTCTATGTTAAGTGGATTTACTCTTTCATCATATTTTTCTTCTGTTATTACCTTTGATTTTTCAAGAAGAGATTTTGCTATAATTTTGTTTTGTTGTAGGCGAAATTTTAGCTCTCGGACATAGCTTTCGTAATTGTAGATTGCTGTTAGTATCTCTGCCGAGTTTATGCGGGGTAAGGTTGCAGTTTTGCCAAAAACTAATTCATATGATGAAAAGCCTGTTTGAGAGTGTGGTGTAATATGGTAACAAAATTGAAGAATGGTAGCCATTCATGCCAACTGTCATTGCTGGCAATGCTCAAAAGGTATTCATTCAGCACACGGTGGTTTCTTTCTATCACTTCTAGCATTTCGTGACGCCAACTTGCATACTTCTTTAATGATTTTGTTGAAAAATTCGGTTCCCAAATCAGTTTTTAAGGTTTTGAACGCTCTGTACTTGAGTAATATTTTTTCTACTATGGTTTTTGCTTCTTTATATTCAATAGGAAATGCTTCAACGTGTTTCGTTAACTGACATTGAGAAGTTAGGATATACTTGAAATGCTTTCATTGTTGTAAGGGAGCTACGGTGTCCAGTTCTACTACTTCAAAACTATCGGTTGATGTGTTCGTTAATGTCAATATTTCTTTCGTGTGGCATATCATTTGGTTCAATTTACATTTGCCACATTTACTTATGTATTTTCTTACCATTTTCCTTAGATTTTTCCAACAGAAGCGTTGTTTTATTTTATTTATAGTCCTTTTTGTTCTCGAGCGTCCACGTGCATTAGGGTATTCATGAACTTCTTTAATTATTCGTCGTTGTTTCTCTCTATCCTCAATTTTTTGTGGTGGTGTGAATATTGCTATGCGCCGAGTTTGATTTTATTCTTCCTTAAATTCTCTTACAGCAGTAAATATGTTTTTAAATTGTGTTATTCCAATTTTGTTCATTAATTCATCTTTCTTTGATAGTGCTACTTTTGTAATCTTCCCATCGCACTTTTATTCATATTTTCATCTTTCTTTGCTGCTTTTGCAATCTTCTTCCAATTTTATTCATTATTTCATCTTGCTTTGATATTGCTGCTTTTGCAATCTGGTCTACCAGTACGAAAGTCAACTTCTCCAGGGTTGAATTCCAGGTCAAATTAGGATTATCGTTGACCTCTCCTACAAGTTATTTCCTTCTAATATATGTTTTTCTTCTTATCATATCTGCTTTATTCATTTTCTATTTCAAAAACTTTAATTATTTCATATCTCGAATGTCTGAAATTGGGTACACTCCCAGATGAAATGGTGATTAGTCGTTTCGTTTGTATCACTATTTTCCAGTCTCTTTTAAAGTACGTCTGCATTTGTGTTATTTTCCTTTCCTGTTTTGCTTCAATGTGATGATCATCTTCACTAAGATGATTGATTCTGATGTGTTCTTCAAGATCATCTATATTGTCAGAAGCATACATACAGCTGTTACATTTATGAGCCAGTTTTTCTGTTAATGCTGTAATTTTTGAACGTTCTGCATTATTCGAAATCGAATCAGGCTGTAAGCTTTTTGCATGATTTATTTTGACATGCTCATTCAACGATTCTATTGAATCAGCTGTGGTGAAGCGACAATTAAACAATGAAAGATGTTTTCATTCAGCTTAAATCTCTTCATGCTACTAATGTTGTTGTTCTGAGTTCTAAGATTCTTAGCTGAGTGTGATCTTTTCAAACTAACATTGTTTGGAAGCTCTTCTTTTGTTATGTGGGATAGATCCGGTACTTGCCTTATTACATTCATGTTCTCTTGAATGATCTTCTCAAGCTCATGGCAGGACTTGTTAAATCTAAGTGCAAGGTCTGTTATAGATTCTTTCTGTTTTTCATTATGACCTTTATATTTACTAGTGAAACGTTGTCTTAATGTCTCAATTGAATCATTTGTTGAAAGAATATATGTTGCAGAGTAAATCCTGTGGGATGTTTTATGAAAAAATTTTAAGATTTTTTTCTAATTCTTCTAGTGATTCCTTCATTCCCCAAATGTAAAATTATATTGCGAATATAAACAGAGTTTTTATTGAATCTATATATTGATTTTTTTATTTATTATATATTTTTGCTATAACAGTCTCTATGGCTAAATTATTCGTCTTAACTAGAACTACAGTAATCTATACTAAATATTTCCAGTAAGTTAAGCTGGACAGATCACATCTTCTCGGTTGCCAAAGAAGCATAAAAATGTCTTGGTTTTTTGAAAAGATGTAAGAAATATTTCAGCCCATCAAATATAGCGCTCCTCTACAAGTTCTACATCAGACCTAGAATGGAATACAATTCCCATATCTGGGCCGGGGCTGGTCGCACAGCCTTAGCTTCATTGGATATTGTCCAAAAGAGATCCTGCAAGCTTATTGGCGATGTGGCAATTACTCGTCATATCGCCTCGCTCGAGCAACGTCGCAATGTTGGATGCCTTTCGCTCCTTTATCGCTATATGCATGGTCAATGTTCTGATGAAATATCTAGTCTGATCCCTTGTAGAATAGTTGCTGCACGCAATACTCGCGCTGCATCCCGCGCTCGTCCTTTTACCCTTCAAATTACCTTCGGCCGCACATTAAAATTCCGTGATGCTTTCTTATCTCGAACTGTGCGAATGTGGAACAGTCTACCATCTTCTGTCTTTCCTCTGGCATACAACCTGCGAAAGTTTAAGGGCGACATACATCGGCACCTCCGCCGCTCTCCTCATATCCCTTAATCCTTTCCCTGTCTCCTTCCTGCCACGCTGTGCTTTGCATCATAGGGTATCCCCTGAGCTTGGCTTAATAATATAAAAAAAAAGTGTTATTCTGTTTCCTTATTTTATTAGTGATATAACTTGCTAACCGTTTTTTGAAATATGCTATGCGGATAAGATAGAAGAATGATTTTTTCTTCTTCCTTGATGTATAACGGTACAGGTTGGCAATTTCCTTTCTATGCTTGACTGCTTTGCCGCCACGAGATTTCTTCTTTCTTTCTAGTCGACTTTTCTCTTCTTTTTGTGCGGTGGACTTCTTTTCGTATGCTTTCCGTATGACCCTGGTCTGTTTTGTAATTGTGTGAAATGTGATTTAGACAATCATTTATGCGCACTACAAGGTAACAAAGAAGTCTAGTGTATACTGTCGGCAAAAATAAAAAAAAAGTATTGGAATGGAGATATTAGCTCGGAAACTTGTAAAACATGGTAAGAAATTGAAGTTTTTTAAATAAAATTCCTGTTAGTAGGTATTCTCATTTCTTTAGATTGTGACTATTTTAGAAAGATAAAGCCTAGATCTAGCAAATATCTTCAAATTTTTTCATTTTTAGTGGCGTGTTTTTTAATTATTTGACTCTATTTTTTTTTTATTTACTCCCGATATTTCACCGACGAGAAATTACAATATTTCGTTGAAAGATGAAATAAAAAGCAAAACACTGTTATTTAACAATTATGTAAAAAAAAATCAGGAGAGTTAATTCTCGTTAAAAATCTTCAATTTATTTGAACTGCAAATATTCATTTTTGATCTTAAATTGTATAATTTTGTGGCATGTTCTGTCTTTTACACTTGATGTCTCTAATGTGATCCGTGGACTAGGTATAGGCTAATTTTATATGAATTTTCTCACTTTCAGGACCCAAACCTACGTATAGTTAATTTTATTGCCTACATGGTCGCTGGTATCTAAATTGAAACTTTTTCTGAGTATTGACTCCTCTTAAGACGAAGTGGTAGATATCATTGTTTCAGAAAATACTTTATACTTTCCATCATGATGCAAGCAAATAATTAAAATACTTTTGATATTGTGATTACCTTAATTGGATGCTAATAAGTAACTTTCTACGATATCAATAGTTGAAAAAATCATATGTGTCAAAGCTGGTACATCTTTATTCCCGAATAAAGCATTGAAAGTACCCGAAAGACCTTAAGGTACGATAACATCTTAGAATATAGAGAGAACAGAAAGTCTGATAAGTCAAATTTAGCGTAGTGAAATTCTAGTTGTGTTAGAATCTGTTGCCGCTGTAATGAAAGCACAGTACAGGTGTGTAGTATAAATCAACATAAAAAGCGGAGCAACAAGATATATGTTTGAAAATATTGCGCTTGGTCCCACAGAAAATGGTCTTAGTCGCTGCCACTACAGCAAGAACCTAAGGAGATTCTCAGCTGTTTCAAACGTAAACAAATCATGCAGCTGAATATCAATTTTTCATAAAATATATCTTTCTTCAACATATTCTATCTTACTTCAAGCACCTCTAAGAAAAGCCACGCTCATGTACACGAATTTTATAGGTATCAACACTTCCAGTTCTCTCTATTTACTAAGATTTACAATTAGATACAAGTATCGGAATTTGTATCGGCACTTGTACCGGAACTTGTACCTACATCTGTATCGCTACATCTTTCGATTTGTATATATTCAGATAAGTTTTGAGTTCTGTTCTGTTTATATACTAATAGACTATTGCCAATACCTTTTTGAAACAAAAAAATTATAAACAGGCAAGGACCAGCCGGAAAACTTAGCGTAGGTTATAATCAAGACAAAAAAACGAAAATTAAACACGAGATATAGTGAAATTGTGAAGTGAGTTGTGAGGAAGGTGTTTAGGGGTGAAAACTGTTTTTTTTTCGATTTTCGGTGAATCGTAACCACCTAGACGAAAATATCCTTCAGAAAAGTCGTTGATAATAAAAAAATGTGAAACTTTCATATAAGATATTTTCCAACATAACTCCAAATTTTCCAAAAAAATGGTGGAAAACCAATTTTCCGGATTTTTATTTTTTCCTCTCATAAAAATAATTTAATTTACATGAAATTTTGTGATAGTATACCTTTTTCGCATTGAGAAAGCACGATTTTTTTGGAATCAGGAAAACAAGTAGTTTTGGAGATATTTACATGTTTCGATAATAAAACCAAAATCTTTTATGGATAGCTTATTTGTGTTTTTTCGATTTAAATTTTGTATCTGGGGTCATTTTAACCATTGTATGTTGATGGTTAATTTTTCATGAAAATGCTTAAAATTGAGATAAACTAAAAACATGACTTTTCTAATCGCGACTTTTTTAATATTTTTTATGATATTCAATTTTTTTATCATTTCTGTTGATAATGACAATGAAGAAATTTACTTTAATGTAATATTACTAAAGCTGAGTGAATTTAATTGATGAAAGCTGTGGAAATCATTCCGAGACTAAATAAATAGCAAATTAATAAAAAATCTTTTAAGTTGCGGTAGAAAAATTTACAGAATTGTGAATTTGGAACTTTATATTAGAAAAGTACCTGTAATAAGTACTTATAAAAGGTTCTAGCCAGCTTAAAGTGGTCGATGGGGGGGGGGGGGGGTTAAGAGGGCTGGGCCAAAGTGCAGTCGCACAACACTCCTATAAAGTTTCTTACCAATTGCCAACTTGGTTATTTGGATAACAAGCCCGATAACAAAAAAGCTAATCAATGGGGGCTGGAACTAGCATCTAGGTATATTCGTGCCCAATATTATCCCAGGCAGCTCTGACTTAATTTCCGAAAAATTACTAAAAAGATTTGTTATTAATTTGTTATTTATTTAGTTCAGGATGGTTTCCAAATCATGATTATTCAATACAAAAACATGTATACTTTTACAAAATTTCATGTGAGAAATGTTAAAAAAAAAAAATAAATAAAATGTCGACAAATCGGTTTTCCACAATTGAAAAATGCCCTATATGAAAGTTTCATATTTTTTTTATATATTTTTTATTATTATTATTTGCTAGAAAGTCACATTTCGCCCAAAATCACAAAAAAACCCTTTCCAATCCATAAACACCCCCCTTATATTATAACTTTCACTAAATTTTCCGGCTAGTCCTTGCCTGTTTATAATTTTCTTTCTTTTAACCTTCACAATCCGCTTTGGCACCAGGCTATAAGTCGTTTTCGGCGTAGTTACGTTAGACAAATTTTAAAATGATAAAAGGAAGTGGTGCCAACGTGAATTTTTAAAAAGCATGAAACACATGGGGCAAATGAGTTAACTTTGGAAAGTGAGAATGAATTAGATTGATTTTGAGTTTAGGCTTACAATTTTTTTTATCACCAGCGGATCAGCTCCCGGTTACATTAAAATTTTTTCCATCTTTGATTTACGAGTATATGCATCGAATTTCTAAAAATTCAATAGGTGACATAGTGCGAAATGTATCTGAGACTATTTTAACTCCGAAGCGATTTCTTCTAAATTATGATTTTTTATATTAAAATCTTTATATTCTTTTGACTGACATACCAAATATTACCTTTTCTTAATTTTTCTATAAGAAGTAAGGTCTTCGTTTTACCACCATGATATGATTTTTAATTTAAACAATCAATCGTAATACCAAACTAAACGCACGACAAACTGCACTTGAGAACGAAACGGAAGAGTATCGCGACAAGTAAAATCAAGAGCAAAATCAACATATATACAAAATGTATCAGCTTTTGTATGAGGCTCAACAAAATGTATGTGAATTTGTATTGCGATTTGACGAATTCACTTGTGCCTCGTACAAATTCCGATTCAAGTAACTAAGTGTAAACTAAGCTTTACATCAATCTTGGAATGTGTACTTATTCACCCCAAAAACAATTTATTAGGCTGAACAAAAATGAACGCAGAGAACTTTATAAATTCAAATTTTTGTCTTAAATAGACATCACTTTCAAATTCCAATTCAAAGTTTATTTACTACAAACCTCGGCACACAGACAAGTGTTGGGTACAGTGTAATTCAAGCGGAACTTGATTCAATTGGAAATTGGTGGCTTTTAAAAAATATATAAAAATCGATAGTTTTTTCAGAAGCATTATCTCGCTTTCTTAGCACCTCTCCAAACTTTTCTTCTAGAAAGGATCACCTCTTTTCACATTCTTCTTCTATTGTAGTTAAAAGAAAAAAAATGAGAGTGTTACCAATTTCATTAACATTTCATTAATATCATTGCAGATGAGTGCTTACGGAATGAGCGAATCTTATCGCACTAAAGTTACGGCAAATTTGACATTTAAACTTAACAAAAGTTCCCCTCCCCCCCGACGGTTAAGGTTGTTTTGGGTATGTAACTAAGATTTCTTGGGTGGTCTTATAAATCGGCTTTTGCAGAAACTGCAGACTCGGCTAACGGAGTTTCCCTATCAATATGGAATGCAGTTCGCATTTTTGCATTTTATCAAATGTTTGATCATTTTAACTACCTACCATTATTAATTCCTTCTGGCTACGTTTACTAGGGCCAGGATGTTATTGGGAGGGGCGGGGCATAGGTGTCCCAAGTCCCAAATTCTAAAAGGAGTCGGTAAAATAGGGGTCTAAAAAAATGCGACTGAGCCCATCTGAGCACTTAAGAACTCCTATTATTTATTTAAAGGTTTTATTTTATTTTTTTGGACTTTGAAATAATATACAGATTATAAGTTATACATAATTTGTAAATTATGTTCAAAAAGCTGACTGACCTTCTGAGGGGAAGCGGTCCCGTTCGTCACCCTCATCGGTGCTCCCCTGACTAGGCCTCATATGCCGATCAAAATAACGAAACTAATAATGTTTTAAAAAATAAAAGTCTTGGATAGATACCCCAGTTTTCTTCTTTTACCTTTTAAAAAGCTTCCACATAGTAGGTAATAAAAGTATGAAATCCAACTGGCTTTACATGGTTTTAAATTAAATTCACTTTAAATCAATGTTCAAGTTTTAACGTCTATCAAAATCCAATGAAAGCATTCAAATTGTTCCAGAATTTTGTGTTAAAAAGGTAACATTTAACGCTCTTTTTAAATTGTGAAATTATAAAATATATGGCGAATGTATTTACTGTTTTTACGACATTTCTCTGTGTCACCGTAGGAGAACTTGGTCACTCTTCGTTCGTCTGGCGTAAATTTTTTGTGCGTAAAATGAAGTAGTTTTGAGTACTTAGAGTTGAAGGCACTTTTATATAATCTGACCCGATCAGATCTCAGCTAAGCCTTCACATCTGATATATCATGCCGTGTAAACGTAAAAACGTGACAAACGTGGTGTTAGTGCAAATTTTGTTAGTATTGCAGAATTTCAGATGGGCTCATGAGATTCACATGCTCGAAAAATGTAAGATAACATCAAAAGAAGTAAACGCTCAATTGTAATACCTTCGAAGACAGTTATATATTTACGAGGGAGCTGACGAAAATTTACTAAGAAAGGGAGGTCCTATACGAACGAACCGAATGCATATTGGTTCAGTAAGATGGCTTTTCTACACAAATTTTAGATATATAATAGAAATGAAAATTACTTATCTTTCTGTTTTTATGGCCTAGATAATACTGGCATTACGTTTGTAATGCATAGAAATAATGCGGTTTGCGGAAAATTTACCCAAAGCAATTTATCAAAGGAAAATTGATCTAAAATAATTCATCCAATAGCAATACGTCCATCAGCCATTCTGCTATGGACAATGAGCTTATCCACTTTTTACCTACAACAATTTGTCCAAAGCAATTTATTCAAAACAATCAATCTAATTCCGACCTTTAAAAATATTTCGATATCCTCAAAAACAAAACAAATAACCTTCATTATGATGTTTACAGAATATTGGACGAATTGTTCTATGTACAAATTGTCATTAGACCAATTAACTGAGGACAAATTGTTTAATGGACTAATTGTTGTTAGATGTATTTCATGTATAAATTTGCTTTGGATGAATTGTCAGTACACAAATTTTCCGGCTCCGAAATAATGCTGGTAGAGTCAAATGGATGGGACATCCACGCACAATATTAAAAGTTATTTTGGGTCTTATATTTCCGCCTGTCTGTCTGTCCATCTTCACGATAACTCGAGAACTTAGAGACCTCAAATATAGACACGGTCTTTTTAAAAAAACTTGTGGATTTAACGTCGAAAATGAGCCAAATCAAATAACTCCTTCGTAGGGGGACCGTACAAAAATTTTGTTCTGGCTTTTATATTTGGAAACTGCCTGAGAACGCGCCAAAGTAGAATCACTGATATTTTGTACACAGCGTTTTTATAAAAATAGTAAATGCAATTTTGGAAATAATATAAATCGTACAACTTCTTGGTGTTGCCATACAAAAATTGGGATGCTTTGCGCATACTGTGATCAGTCCTAGACGTTTGTATTGTACTGAAAAGTTCATCTGAATATAAAATCCTATGAAATTGGTATATAATAACTTTTGGTGTCCGACGAACAATTCTAGATATAGACGCAAAACAATTTTAACAATCAAACTTGCACAGAGGGTTGATCATATAAAATTACATGTACATTCATCTACGGTATAGTAAGAATTGATCTCGGGTATGTTTATAACGGAATTGCGGAGCATCGGCAAGAAGTGATTTTGTCTGTGCTTGAGGGTATTCATTAGTGCTGCAGTTAGCTCTTTAAATTGAACACATCGAGGTGTAGCTCGATGAAGACTGAAATGTTTCATCCTTTGGCGAGCTATGCCAGATTGTAGAAGTACAACAGCAGGGAATGAATTTCACACATTCAGATGAAGCGACGCTAGAATCGCTAGAATAGATAAGAAATACCCAGGTAACGACGGCTGTACTAACAAAGTGATGAATGAGAAGAGCTCGCAAAAAACCTCAATAATTCACTAATCTCGAGTAATGTCATTTGTACGAACCAAACTGTATATTATTTCGATTGATTCTTGTACTTAGGCCAATAAATTTTTTTTTTCAATGTAGTCAAGAAATAATTTTTTTCTTAGAACTTTAGTCGACCATAATATTTCCTCAGAATTCGTGTGCTTAGTGGTTACTGAACACGACGCAGCGGGAATTGGAAGCATCACAGGATGCAAGCGGAAGCTCTACTTAGAAGGCATAGATGGTATGGTTTTTCGTTGGACGCCTCATTTCTTTTTAACATTACATGTCATTAGGAGGAAGCAGTAGAAAAGTTTCAATGCGACTACAGGCTCAACTACAATTTACGTTTACGTAAGTAATGTTATTTACGTAAAGTGAACGAGCACTTTAAATTTAGCAAACGTTCACAAATTAACAATAACTCGTCGGAGGGGAACTTTCGTTAAGTTTAAATGCCAAATTGCAGTCAGTAAAGGTGCGGTACGAATCGCTCATTCTGTAAGAAAGCGATGTGTCAAACAATTAAATTAATACTAAAGATTAAAAGTGCAATGTAAAAATTTAAATGGATTAAAAATGGTACTGCAAATTAATAGAAATCACAAATCTTTGATTAAATGTCATTACGGAACTGCAACTTTGCCATAGCCCACACTCGGAGTTTTTCAGGCAGTTTTTACGGGTGAGAAGTATTCGGGGGTAGGAAAAAATCCGAGCTACCAAGTTTTGATCGGTAGTACGGGCAGCATACCAAGACTACTGCAAGCAAACTAGCGCCGGCCATTTTGAAGTTTCTAATCGGGCCGCTGTACAGATGTTTACCTGCGATTTGAGGTGATGATATAATAATTTAATAATCATTACGTGTTGTGAACATGTGATACAGTAATTGTTTACTTCAAAAACTGTGACTTAATTGAACACGTACACAATTAATTTCAGTAATCATATAAGGAACTATACGCAGAGTAACACTATTGTGCTGCCACGTCTCAGCCTAAGAGGAGGAAATTCCATCCTTCCTTAAAAATTTCTCATGTGGGAAGGCCCAATAGAAGGACAAATTTTGAATTAAATTGTTATTTTTGTTTTTTGTTTACCACTTTTTAAAATTGAAAACATTAAATATCAAGATAATAACCCTTACGGAATGTGATATCTATTTAGGCTAAAAATATCAATTTTTCGGAAGTAAACCTCAGTCACCCTCAGTCACGTTCAAAATCGTAAGTTATTTGCTTCTATTGTAGTTGAGGCTTAATATGGATTGCAATATTTTTGTTTCCCCAAGGCTTCATTGGAAGGCTTGAAAATTTTTCCCGTTGGGGTAGAACAAGTTGTGTCTGGCTTAATAAACATTAGATTTCTCTTAGGCTGTTGGTGAACCTTTTTTCTTCAGAATTTCATCAACTATATATATGTTAGTACAGTCTAAAATCAATATAGTATATTTACCCGACATTGATTTTAGCTTGTAATAGCATAGACACACTAATGCCATAGGTACATAGAACAAAAATCTGTAACGTATCGTTGGAATATAAAAAAATCGACGATGCCACCCTCGACTTGATCACGTAACCAAAGGCAAGCCAGCAATGCCTCGCTCCATTACAAAATCAACGATGCCTCGACCTGATGAAAAGTAGCCCTTAATTTTTTCCTAGAAATTCACTGGAAATTTGTTCTGAAGCATTTTTGGAGGCCGCCGACGGCACACATGCAAGTATTGTATCTGAAAATAACTCCAGTCGGCCACGAAAGTGAATAAAACTTCTGCCGAAACATTTTCTTCAAATTTCTAAGTAGAAATTGAGAGATTCCTTATATCAGGTCAAGGCATCGTTAATTTTTTCAATGTAGGCAAGACAATGCATTATATTAATGGATGAAGACGGCCCGAAATGCTGCGTCTGGGCAGGACAGGTAACATTTTTATGAATGCAGATAGCCATACATTTTTTTCTTAGAAATTTACTGAACGTTTTTCCGCAGCAAACATGCACTATGCAGTCGACTCTAGTCCAAATGAAGGCCTGGGCAAAATTGGTACGGCAATGGCAAACGGCAGACTAATGCAGTAATAGGAACAATTTTCCCCAAGAACGCTTTATGGAACGTGTATACATAGGAATCTGCAGTTGCCGTCGCCCGTCGGCCTCTCACGCCTGCATAATTGAATTAAGGCTTAAACACAATTGCGATGACAGACCACAAACGACCTGTCAAACTTCTAAAAGCACAGCATCTTATGCGAATGCACCAAATTGCGACGACCGACGTTGAGCGATCGACGACATTATCGCCGGGATTGATCAGTTTCTAATTTTGCCGTCGTCTCTGCAGTCCTACCAACAAAATTAATCGAATGAACTGGTTGTGGCATTCACTTTTGTCTTATTTAGGTGGTAGCACGCCGCGGTAATTTTAAAATAATGAGCTTTGAGGAAAGATTGATCGAGGAAATGCGAAATGCATAAAATAATGTATAGTTTACAAGGCAGGCAAGACAAGTGGACAAAAAAGACGTGGTTTGGATGGATATTTCAAAGCGTTTAATTTGGTTAATTTCCGCATTTTCAGTTTTTTTCACACTTTGGTCCATTGCATTTCTTTCAATATAATATAAAATATTCTTGATAAAAATCTCCTTTTAAAACGCTCGAAACATTTAACAAATGAAATTTCAATATCTTCTTCTTTCACAATCGTCGCTCACCGCCTGTCGTTGCAATTGTGTTCCCAATTTTTCGACTGCCTGTTTCGCAACGATATTTTCGCTGTCGTCTGTCGCTCTGTCGTCGGAATTGTGTTTAAGCCTTTAATTGTATTTCGACAGTGAGAGAGGCCAACGGGCGACGACAACTGCAGATTCCTATGGATACACGTTTCATAAAACGTTCCTGAAGAAAATTGTTCCTTTTATTGCAATAGTCTGCCGTTTGCCGTCGCTGTAGCAATTGTGCTTAGGCCTTGAAATGAATATCGAGATACAAGCTATTTCAAATTGGAACAGAAAAACTGTTGTTTGTTACATTTATCATGGAGTATAATATAGATACTTCACTTTCACTTTTCACTTCAATTTTCTGGAAATGTTTTCTTTAGAATAATTATAGGAGTCCGACAAAGGGTGATTGGTCCGCTAACAATTTTTATGAGCGTAGATAGCATTTTTTTTAGAAATTTATAGAAAACGTTTCGGCAGAGCTTTTATTCACTTTGGTCGCATACTGGAGTTATTTTCAGATACCTACAATACTTCCATTCTGTACCGGCCTCCAATAATGCAAGACAAATTCTAAGGAAAAATTTCCATTAAATTTCTGAGAAAAATTTGAAGACAAGCTCCTTTTTATTAGGATTCCGTACCCAAAGGGTAACAATGGGAACCCTATTACTAAGACTTCGCTGTCCGTCCGTCACCAGGTTGTATCTCATGAACCGTAATAGGTAGACAGTTGAAAATTAATTAAATTAAAATTAAAAATTAAAGGGGTCCCATACAAGAAACGTGATATTACCGTTTTTATACCCTTGATGGAATCATAGGGTATAGGATCATTTCCCCAATAGTCGACCACTTAACGAAACATTTTAGTTTATATTAATATAAATTGGTTCCAGTTAAAATAATTTTATTATATTAACTAACTAGACTAGAGAGGCCACTGTTTGGTGTTTATGTTATAATGCAGTTTTTATTATAAAAATAAATCGGACTAGTATAATTTTGGAAAAAGCGTAACAAATCCACTTTTGCCGGTAGTCGGCCAGGCTCATCCTGTATTTTCCAGTGTTGGACCATTAAACTTTACAAACATTAATCAGTTCAATTACTGAACAAACCTGAAGGAAATAAATGGCTAGAAATTAAGAGTACAAATAAAGAATGTTTTTAGAAATAACAATTATATATTATGAAATAAATAAACTGAATTAAATATTTCTCACTGTCGACCACTCGATAAAACGGTGATCGACCACTGTAAATAGAATATTTTTAGAAAATGGTACTTCATGCATTTTATCCTCTAGTTTGATTACTTTAACGTTAAAAAAAAAGTGATTTGATTTCCTATGCTCTTACTCCATATGTGGTCGAACATAGGGAATTAAGAAAATTTTGGTTTCCCTTCTTCGACCACACAATAAATGGTACCATTATTAAAAAATAAATAAAAATTCAGCAGCTCTAATAGAAATTTGAGTGTATTTATCAGTACAACAATGTTTATAGTATTTTTACCTAAAAATTTAGTCAAAAATAACACTATTTTTTAACACTGAATTCACTAAATACTTAGTTTTATTGGATAACTTGACGCACTCATCGGAAATCTCCCGCAGAGTGATGCGAATTGGACGTTTATATTACAACCGAATTTATTCTGAGTTTATATGAGAGGAGATCAATTTGATCTGTTTTCAAGCGTCTATAGCAGACAGAAAACCAAGCTGTACTGATGCGTGTAAGGTTTTCTGCTAACACGAAATGCTTCTTCTTCTTCCTTTTTCTTTTTTTCTTTTTCCAGCCTACTGCGGGCGTATACAGGTTCGATTCGTTTCGAATGAATCAGGTTTTTTGAAATTTTTTTTAATTTTTTTTGATAAAATATTTTTTCCTTTTGTCTCAATCTTTATAATTTTTTCATTTCTTTTCTTTATTCTATTTTTCATTTGCTTTTCAAGTCACTCAATTTCGCTATTTGGGGCCTGTTGATGAGACACACCAAGCCATGAAACTTGCCACCAAAAATATAATGGGTTGTGTGATGGAATAACAAATTAAAAACATTTTTTGGCTTTTGCTATATACCGGAGAATCTAAAAAAATTCCTTCTTGAACTTGTAAATTATGTAAATATGATAATTTTTCTGTGTTGAAATTCATCAGTTAGAGATCTCTATCATTTCTTTGCCTTTAGAATTTAGATAAAGTAATTACATCAGCGTCATTCACTTGCGTCATTCATTGTCGTCATTAGTGAAATTTTAGTGAATAAGAAAAATCAAAAATCGACAAGCTTTTCTCCGGAATTGAAAATGTCAAAAGTTGCGTTAACTCAAAAGTTCGAAAAAGTCTAAAATTTCGAAAATGAAAAACAGAAAAAAATTATATTTTATTGTTCTTTCTTTAGATAACAATAAATATATTCCAGTAGTTATATTTTTATTACTATTATAATAGCTTTTTTAAAGATAAAGATTTATATTACTTAATTGCTATTTTCAAGAGTTCTTAGAAAACTTCATTAATGCATTCTTTGCTCTTGCTGCTCATTTCACATTAATTGAGAGGAAAGACTTGCCTATTTACTAATCCATGTATTATGAAAAATTGTCGCATTGTGGTTGGTACATCATGATTCGAAAACGATTTGCTAGCAAATCGTAATCTCTGGCTTAAACTTCGAGATCAAACGCGATATCGAATGGAAAACAGACTACCAGCGTAGTAAAAGGCACATGATTCGCGACTTATTAATCCGAGATTCACTCTCGATAGCGAATTGCTTTAGATCCTAAGACGAACCGAAATTGATGTTAAAACGAAATTATGCGCACAATGTGTTTGCGTTAATGGGGTTATATATGTATATTTCCTATATATTAAGAGAAGCGAGCTACTCTCGTGTCGTAAGCGATTGTCGCAGAAAGAGTTTTTATGGAAATTTAATTACAGCCGTGGAAATGGACATTAATTCGTTTAAGTAGAAAATAAGGTCCGTCAACATTATTGTCTTGGTCACTTCATTGCACCTTTAATTATACCATTTTTTAGATGAACACTAGACATTTTAGCACATGCCTCTAAACAGATAAATTATTTTTGCTTTGAAAATTATCAGTAAGTGATGAGTCATTTGAATCTTACTTAGGGAAACGAAGGAATCTCGCAGTAAATTCGATGCATAGACTCGCACGTAGTCTAATTTCATTGTAATTCCGAAATCAGAGAAATGGAGAAATCTCGGGCAAAAAGCGGAATTGTCGCGCTGAGCTCTCTATTTTCTTCTAACAGAATCAGAGAAACGAAGGAAACTCAGGAGAAGCTTGCAATTTCCATTTTTTGCTTAAATTCGAGATTACTTCGAGAAAGCGAGCTTTTCGCTAAATTGTTTGTAGGGATATCTGTAATTGCTACACAATTGTTAATGCTGCCAACATTATTTCATTTAGAAAATTTTAATCACACAACCAAAATCTTTCTTCTTTCACAGTTCTCAAATGGCCTGGCAATAATTTTTGGTTCATTTTGTAAATGATTTTAAATTTTTTGTAGAAGTTTTTAAGATTTATGTTATAATAATGAGAAAAGTACCGCCTTTCTTTTGTAATCAAAGCAATGTACATACATACCTATATATATATAAAATCATCCAGAAGAGCAAGTGTCACTGAGTAGGTAATAACATAGTTCACTTGTTTTTGTACCAATATTGAAAATCGAACCTAATTTAGGGAATGAACGCGCGCACTTCATAAACATCATCCACCTAATTTCTTTTGACTTTTTTGGTGAGTCGACATTTATTGATTTCGAAATTTGTTTTTCGTCATGTTAATGTTCGACGTTTTCATTATCGGTGTCTTAATTTTTGATGTCTCGTACCACTAGTCGGGTGGGTGGTACGATACAGTTTAGTTTTAAAATTTACAAATTTCGTGAAATGACTCAATCGCGTTAAAAAAATGAAAAAAATAAATAAAGCAATCGAAATGTGCTTTGAAAATATATTTAGAAGGACAAATGTGTTGTTTCAATGTCATAAATTTCTTGACATAATTTCAAAACAGTTGGATAGTAAATAATTATAGTGGCGAACAGATGACGCAAGTGGTTCTGCTTATTCACGTGAACTCTAGGAACGTGTCAATTCTATAGACGTGCTCAACCATCAATGTCACGTAAAACTTTAATCTTTTGCACATATTTCGCAAAAACTAATACAAATCCCCATGATTTTTACACATTGACCTTTTCTACTAGCCGTTGCAGCATCTGATGTGTAAGCTTTTGGTTTCATAATCAATTTCTAATGGAAAAAAACTGTTTCTTTTCAAAATCAGCGATAATTTATCAGAGCACCACACTTCAATGTTTATACTTTGACCAAGAAGTGCCACTTGTGCAAAATTCAGATATGCTGCAAGTATCACGTCAATTAATTGCGACAAAACTGTTCACTTTCGACCCATTTTCTGTAGAGGTAGGTACTTGGAAGACACTGCGTTCTGTCTTGAAATAGACCACTGTGCTTTTTGTGCGCTATAATTGTTTCGTTCAATTAAAAATCACACAGAGGCGGCACATAAATGAAAATGAGTGGTACTAGAAGATAAGTAATACGTGCCTAACCGGGCAAAAATTACAATTCTCGAGTGATTGTCGCTCATGTCTTGATACTTCGGTTGTTTAGCATCATCAGCTTCCCTGATGCTTTAATACTTTACACCTCACAGATAAATTCGTCGCTGATATTTAAGAGCTTATAACTTTTCTGGTAATACTTTGATGACTTATTGAAAAAAGCTTGTATTGCACCTTTTACGATGACTGAATGAATATACCTACATTGGCAAATGACATAATGAATAGTTATAGCTAAGGATGAATGTAGAGTTTAGTTTCATGGCAAGGCTTTAGGTCTACAGAGTAAAAAAATCTAATCTATTTCTATCGTAGTTGAAATCAAGGGCATATTGAGTTCATGCAACGTTTGGAACGCACGAAAATAATATTATGATAGTAGAAAAACTTGATTCGATACACATGTATGTATAAAATTTACATTCATTTCCATTTTTTCTTATCCATTCGTCAATTATCTGTATGCAGTATAACTAAGGAGTCCGTCGATTAACAATGCTGAGCGATTTTACTCCATGCATTTATGTTCCAGACAAAAATGAATTATTCGATCTTATAAATAATTTTTTACTGTGTTCTATACTAGCATCTTACAGTTCAATAAGATTTTTTGTTTATTGGTAGCATCTTTTGACTTTGTGAAACAGTTTTCTGAAGATTTCACATATTCTCAGTCATTCGGTGTAATCAAGTCTTTGCGGTTTTGCTATCCTGCCGGCCGTAGACGGAGCCTCTCCGTTTTTATCCTTTAAACAACATTTGAATATAATTGCTTGAAATAGATCCTCTCTGATAGATCCAAAGTAGACCTAATTTGTATACCATAAGAAGTGGGCAATATGGATGTGTGTTTTTGAAGATGTGACAGATGTTTAAATACACTATAAAATATATTTCCCTATATTCAGTGGCAACAATTTGTGCCACAAAGTTTAGGTATTTTTCGCTAACTTGAAGGAAAAGACACTTTGGGGTGTTTCACCTATCTATAGGGAATTACAATAGGCTTTAATGATTTTCCTATCGGGAGAAGGGAAATTGTTTACATATAAGTTGGGTGATATTCAATAAATTAACTAAATGCACGATTAAATTAATGTAAATTTTTCGACAAATGTTGTGGAAATGTCCATAAAATTTAGAGACATTTTTGAATAAATTAAGGATAAACAACTGTTTGAAGGGGGCATAACTAAATGCGTATTGAGTAATTTTCTGCCGAATGTAGGAATTCTTTCCGAAGGAACAAGGGAATATTCAATGCATTATGTTTGATGAGCTATTAAACAAATGTAAATAATACATTATTATAGATGGAAATAAACATGAAGTATAGTGAATTGTAGAGATAATGAATGATATTTTGCACAATGTGTGTCTAAAAATATTTCGTTAATTTAAGTAGACACAAATACCCAATAGTGGAACTTTTCCTTCAAATTAAGTCTCCTAAAATAATTCATATTTTTAAAGGAAATTGGTGTAAGAAACAAGTAATTGAACGAAACAAAATTCTTTAAATAAGTTTATTTGAAACAAACAACAAAATACAGGTATACATAGAATTCAACCAGTTAGGTTGTACCTACGTCCTAAATCAAAATGAACATATGTAGGTATTATTTTCGAAATAATAATTTACTTCAATAAAAGTTTTCAAACATTCGATTTTATATAATTTGCAAGCTGTTTCATATTATTGATGCTATTAGGCGTTTGAAACTATTTAGCGTTTTTTAAAGGTCAGAATAAAGTTGTACATTGTACACATGGGTATTTCATCGAATTTTTGCCTTGTATTTGGGATATTTTACTAAAGTGAAAGGTCAATTAACTTAATTAATGAAATTGTCACTTGTATGCGTGAATGGAATGGAAATTTTCCACTCGATGGAGGTATGGTATACCTACCTTCACTGCATTGAATGTATATAAATGTGCTATGCGGTATATATTATTCCATTCCGCTTGCATAAATGTGACTGGTAGGGAATTTTCGCTACACTGAAGGGCTTAATCAACTTAGGTAAGGATACTTTCTTGTCTATCTATGGATATAATGAAAGTTTTCCATTCGATGGAAGTATGTTATATCTGCCGAATGTAAATAAGCCTAAAATAAGAAGAACCTCGTTTGTATGAAAGCTACAATAGTACTCGTATATGTAGAAGACTTACTATTTTAATGCATTTAGGTGCATGTTATTAGTAAGATTTTATTAAATAATAACTTTTGGTTGATACATATATGATAAAAATATATTTTGGAATGGAGAGAAGTGGAGTTTAGAGCTTGTTTATCTCAACCTATCATTGGTGGGTAATATGAGCATCGTTAAATCGATCATCCTATCTATTGGTGATATACATACATATAATATAAATGTGTGCGTTATTTGCCTAAAAAAACTATTTTCGTTTTTCCATAACATTATGGAATTGATTTCCCAAATTTGCCAAATGAGAGTATATTTCCATTCGATTTAGTTTTAAGATTTCATAACATATTGGTCACAAAATAATAAAATGTATGGAATATAATATAGCTTAGGTAAAAGCACATACTTTTCAACTCAACATTCCTTTTATAAAGCGTCCTATACACCATTTGAAAAGAAATTTACCCAGCATATGTTTTTTTATGTACTATTTGATTATTTTTAGGTAGCCGAAAGGTATATTCCCGAATTTTAAGGGGACACTAGACTTATTTTGCGGTAATTCCTTGCACTTAATATAAGGAACCGTACATTATATTTTGCACTGTAGGAATTTTCTTCATGGATAAACTATTAAACCATCGCTCATAATGAAAAATAATCTTCCAGTAAATTTGAGTTTGGTTCCTTAGATTTCTAAAGGTGGGCTAATTTATATACGATTGTTAAAAAAATTATAACAACATTTTAGTAAAAACGAAACACGGTTTCCGAACAAAAGTTCTTGGCTGAGCTATAGCACAAATCACAGCTGGTTCTTACTATGCGTATTTTGCGTTTTCGCGGAAAATCTTTTGCCAATTTTTTAATTAACGCACAGAGATGATGAAAAACAAAGGAACGGAATTAAAAACTAGGTTAATGCATAAGAAACAATTAGTGACAATTCAGAAGTCAGATCTATCACGAAATCTTACGGCGGCTTTGATCTGGGATGAACGTATTCAACAAACGAATCCATCATAAAGAGTATATAAACTACTGTAATTACATTTTTTTTCTCAAATGATAATAATACCTACAACTTTACGCGAGTAGAATGGCAGCTCAGTGTTAGTTCCAATTACTGTGAAGTACTGCCTGTTGTGGGTTCCCAAAATTACAGAAATATTAAAATCGTATGAGAATCGATTAAGCAACTCTCTCGAGCAGTGTTGAAACCTTTCTAACGTAGCTTTCTAGCGTAGCCCGAAAGGGGTTTAAGCCACACGTGAAAAAATTATAGAAAACTGGAATCTTACATAAATATATCATATATATATAATAGTAATATACATATAATAGTAATATATATATAATCGTAATATATATAAAGTAATTAACTGAAAATTTGCCTTAAAAAATTAGATAGGTGAAGGAAATTGGGAAGGGAGGGTGCGGGAGGGAGCGGATTAACGGAAATTAAAAAATAAATAAAAACAATATCAGCAGCTGCAATAATTCGCAGGGGTAGGCTCAGGATCTGTTAGGCCAATAAGAAAAAAAATTAGAATTCGCTTTAGTAATTAGGTATGCATGGGTATTAAGGCTACATTTTATTTCGATTAACGGTGATATGCAGATTTGAGAGGCCTCAGCGGTAAGTTTTTCGTCGCAATATTCACGGGCGCCCAACTCTGTGCGGGTGGGCTGTAGAGTATTGCGGTTTTTCCTGATGGATTAATGGTTTAGAGTACAAAAATATAGGAAAAACATTTTTGGGGCGGGTGTTTTGGGGGTTGTCCAAAATACATCATGTTTGGTACCAAATTAAAGAGGGAAGAGAGGGTAATAGAGTGGTGTAGTATGTTTTTGAACATTTTAACGTTATAACTGACTTTTTTTTTTGCCGAAAAACGGTTTTTTTGCGCTAGGGTCATATACAACCCAGTTCCTACCTTTTGCATATATTTGTACCAAAAATGGCCATTTTTTTATATTAAAATGGACTGATACATTTCTTTTACAGTTATCTCCAAAACCGTTTATCGGATTCAAAAATTAATTACATATTTTATTAGACGACAAAATGTAGATACGATTTCATCCTATACACAAGCTTTACCGTGTATATTTAAAAAAGTTATTGCCGGGTATCTTGAGACACAAAATACATGTTTCTCTGTAAGTATTGCATGGAATTCCATAATTTTTTTTAAATATAGCATGGATATGCACTGGATACATAATTCAATTTGAAATTCCTAGGTACCTAGATACCTTCACAAAACGCAACAAAAGCAGACAATACTCTCAGTTGAGAATTTTTCGACTGACTTTTCCACTTGCAAAATACTGGAGAATTAATAAGTGGAATAGAGAATTCGGGAATTCTCTACTTACTTCTCAGTTCCACTTAACCAATTAAGTATGAACCCGAGTAAATCACACTACATGATTATACATAACATTATGCTATGCGCATATGACTTTCCCAGTATTTCACTTAATAATTCTCCTTAGTCAACTCTGCAATAAGTTTAGGAACAGCCATCAACTCAAATTTCAATTAATCAAATTAAATTTACTCTTCGAAAGATCCATGGTGGACTTAGTTTTAATGCTGTCATTTTGACGACGGGAATGGGATCACGATTATTGAAAACTCTGCTACTACCTTATTTTATATCTGGCAAGATAATCTATCCAAAACTAAACAAAATCTAAGGCAATTCTGGGTCTTCCAAGTTCTAGGGTACAACACCCAAATTTGCTAAGGTAAAGTATAGGCATCAAGAACTTGGACAATTTAACATAACTTTTGATACATGCATACGTTATTACTTTGGACAATTTCAACTTAGCCTTTTGGATGATTTGTAACAGCGATGTGTGATTTACATAAGCATACAGTATGAGATGTACTTAATGTATTTTATAAAACATCTTAGTTTACGGCAGCTTACTTAATACTTTTTGTGCAATTTTAAAAAGTGACTTGACAAAACCGTCCAAGTGCTTTGTTCAAATGTCGAAGTCCTTAGTCAAAATATTGAGAAAGGTTGCCAAATAATCTTGTTCAAACTGCATTAGTGTAAGTTGATTTAACCAATTGAGATTATTTGACATACAAAAGTACTTGGGACAAACATACAAAATTATTTTGGGAAACGTATGGTATTTGCCTAAATGATTTGTGTAAATTATTAATATTTTTATGCATTTTTATATATGATAAAGGATATAAATCGTCAAATCTAAATAAACTCGCTTTGTGAACAATCAAAGAAATGTCAAAGTTTTACCAGCATTTTAATGCTCCGCACATTAAAATTAGTGAAGACTTACAAAACGCCATCCTACCCAGTACTTTAATCATCAGAAGTGAATAACAAAATAAAAATTGTAAAACTCTTAGAACGAATGAATAAAAAACTAACAAATTTTGAAATTAAGGAAACCACTTTATTCGCTTGACTTAACAAAATTTAAGGAATGTTAAGCTTAATCATATGCCTAATATCCGCTATGAATGTGTCGACTACTGGAAATCGTTCCAGCGTTTCTTCAATTTCGAACAAAAATTTTTGGAAAAAAATCCAAACTGCTATGCATTCAGCAGGATATTTTAAGTTTAAAACGAAAAATATGTTTAAGCAGTACTCAATTGCTTCTAGGTATGACAAAAACTGGAATTTTTCTCCATCGAGACTGACGTAGAAATGCTCATATTTGGATGAATCTCCAACCGCAATCACAAGGGGCTGTAGGGTAGTTTTCAGCTTAGCACATCCTTCCCGTTTATCCTTCAATTACTTGTTGATTTCATTAGTTTGGGATACTACCGACGTAAACGAAGATTGGGAATCCCGAATCGTAAACTTTTTTCTTTTCCCTTCAATGATTCTAGATGAAGGAACTAACACTGCATGTAATAACTCAAATAGTATTATATTTTGGGTTTCTGAAATTAAGATTTTTATGACTATAGTTATCTTAAATTTGTGACTACAATTATTAATTATTACCTGTATCCAGTGTGCTCTCTTTCTCTATAAAATCTTGCAGGGAAGTTTTTGTAGATATATCCTTAATTCTGTCCTGTAGTAATTTCTTGGCGACTTGTGAAAATCTCTCCCAGTTAATAAGTGACATTTTTTGGCAGGGAATAAATATTGAAAAACAATATCAATCTATAAGGTAAGTTATTTGTTCATAATGTAAAATTTATATTTGTTCATAGTGTAAAATATTACCAATTCAGGAGCTTTGGAATATTTCAGAAGCGTCCATTTCTGAAATATCTCTGTAAGATTTATATCAGAACTGAGTTGGGCACGTCGACATCCAAGCGTTTTTCTCCATAATTTTAAAACTTCATCCCATCTTCTTAGATGTTTCAGGGTTTGCGCGAACTCCCGTAATTCTGCATTATCTATTCCTATTTCCTATTATTGAAATGCGGTCGTGCACTTTATGTAAATGTTTTTTAAACGCTGAGAGATTTTGAAACGTTTGGTGGCATATATCCTCGGAACACTGATAGGAACTGCCTCTGTTATACCCATGAACTAATTTTAAATGACCAATAAGAAGCTTTACACTTTTAAAATAGCGCTTACAAACGCTGCATTTAGCCATGACTAAAACAACAAAATGATAACAATGAAAGCAAAAGTATCAAAAAAAGCACAAAAAGCAAATATATATTTATTACACACATCTAGAATAATTTTATTAAATTTTTTAATAAAACACTTACCATAAAACAAATAATTAATAAATGTATTTAATCATACACCAACCACTTTTTTTCACTATTATTCACTGTATTATTAACTGTTGCGTTTAATTTGGCGACCGATTGCACTTGCACTCTGTTTAACACTTTAAAGTAAACTGCACAAATATTCCGAATAGAAAACGATCCAACTTATAGAATCAGAATACAAATCCGTTATTAACACGAACCCAAAAAAATTTGCCTTAAATTTTGGGTGTTTTACAACAACCTTATGTGAATTTCAGCAAGATTTATCAAGAATTAACATCAATGCAATAAAATGTACAATTGTGCCTGTATAAATCACCTAAGGCTTGGGTGTTTTTTACATTAGCTTAGCTAACGAAGCTGCGGTGAATTGAATTTGCCCAAGCTTTGGTTATTTTATACAAAGCTAGAGTGTTTGGAAAGGATGTATTGCGTAAAATTTAGAAGAAACCGTTGACAATTTGTCATGAAATTTGATCTAAAATTCATATTTTGAGAAATTCCATGAACTTAGGAAATTTTCCTAATCCTACAGGGTACATCAGTAAAACCTCATTATATTGTTTAATTTGAGCATTTACTTCGGCAACTTAGTTAAAATTTAGATAAATTTTTGCCAAGCGCTTTGTTGCGATGCCTAATTAATTTAAGGCAGTTTAATAAAATTCTCTAACCTTAAGCCAGTTATAAGTTAGAAAAATACTAGTATAATTTAACACAAGTTTTTCATTCCCATATAAAAATATCTGCCCTAGCCAACTTGGGAAATTTTACAATAGTTTTTTCTTTCAGTATAATGTCTGCATTCGCTTTGTTTTGGTCTTAAGAGACTCGACCACATCTCGTCCTACAGTTCTCGATTGCTGGCTTGAGGTTGCTCACATAAATTATACCTGGAAATGAATTTGTTGTCTTTCTTGTACAACCTGATCAAAACGGCAATTCCAAGCTATTCGATCGAATGTAATATACAGAGCTTACGTTTATCTTGAACTGTGAATCTTCTTGCTCGTTCGTTTCCGCACAGTTGTATATGAAAGTTCTTACTTTCTCCAAGCAATCCGTTTATGGAATAATTTACCAACTAACAAACAAAGCCCTGGTTACCTGCGAATATTCAAGAGCTTACTTCAGGGGATTACTCAGTCTCACCCTCCTTACATCCTAGACACACAGCACGATCTAATGAATCATTAGTACTACCTATTCATTAAAATACCGTGTGTCATATAATATACGTCATTATGGCTCGAAAATGAGATGATAATGAAGTGGTGTTTTCTTTCTTCATTATAGCCATATTGAGGAAAAATGTGCTAGATTTGGCATATAATATAAATGCGGAGCTCCGCTGTGCATCTGCCGATTTGGAAAATAAGAAGAAGAAATGCAAAGAAATGCAAATCACAAACTTAAGGTCTGAACACAATTGCGACTGTGACGGCAGACTTCGGCGGCGATATTTGTCAAAGTTGGACATCGTCGTTGATATCAAGTACAACTGCGGCGTTAACAGCTGATTCTAGTTGTCAAAGATTGACAGTGGAAATCACGTTTGTGAACTTTCGGCAATATGTTGTCAGCTGCTAATTTAAAATTTTTTCGATTAGTCGTTGTAATTTCTAAAAGTTTTTTATCGTTTCTAAAACATACAAAACGAAGGTGGTGGGTAAGGGAAATATATAAGACCCGAGATGAATAGGTATTTTTTTTAAAAGGCATAAGGGAAATGAAGATGAAAGGCTCAGAGCTCTTTGTAAAATAACTCGATTAAAAACGGATCAATTTAAGCTTTTGTTTAATATTATTAAGGAAAAGTTAACAATGCATTCAACGCGAAAACCAATCGAGCCGGAATTTCGTCTTACTTTGATGTAAGTTAAATTTGAAAAAACTTCAATCCAATGAAGACTAATATACTTTTTTGTTTTTAGGTACTTACCTTGCTCATGGTTGTTCTCTACAAGGAATGGTATCGACTTTTAAAAGAGGTGTACGTACAGCAAGGAAAATTATTAGATAGACTTGCGACATTATATGGGATGAGTTCCACACCATATATTTAGCTCCACCCAACAACAACGAATAGAAGACTATTGGCCAGCATTTTTGGAGCAAACGGCAGATGCCAAATTGCATATAGGCCATAGATGGCAAACACATTCATATAACATGTCCAGCAAAAAGTGGCTCTCTATACTTAATTAAAAGAAGCACCACAGTATAGTTCTATTGGCGGCTTGTGATGCCAATTATTGGAATATTTGGAAGGAAGCTTTCCAATGGTAATTAAACATTCCCGAATCGCAAGCATTTCCTAACTCAAAAATTAAATACCCATTTTATTTTGTCGGGGATGGGGCGTTCCCATTGAAAAAGAATTTAATGCGCCCATATCCCGGACGAGATCTTTCACTTGAAAAAGAGAAATTTAATAAGCGGCTGTCCAGAGCTAGGTTTTTAATAGAAAACAGTTCCGACATATTGGCTAACAGATAAATAATCTGAAAACTATTAATTCATTACAATTATTAGATTAAATTAATTATATAAAATTAATAAGATTAAATATATTTTTCAAAGGTGGAGGATTCTTGATACCAAAATGAACTGCTCTCCGAAAATCGCAACAAAAATTGTTTTAGCTGTTACTGTACTGCATAATTTTTTGATGATGATGAAAAGTTCAGAATATTGTCCTGATGATTACTGCGATACAGAGGAAGATGATGTTGTTTTAGAGGATCGATGGCGCCAAGAAGGAATTGAACTGGAATCAACAATGGCGTTTCGCGTAAATCCTACTTCTAGGGAAGTATTTAATTTAAGGGATATCTTTGCGTGTAATTTTTATAATAATTAATTAATTGCGAGTAAATATTATTAAACCGTCTTGAATATGAATTGGAGTACCGAAGATACTCATTCTCAATTTTTTTTTAAATGATTTTCAGGAGATATTTTCTTTTTGATCTAATCGTAGTAGGCTCAATAGCAATAGCCCATAGAATACGAGATTTCTTTTTGTTTGTGTTGAAAAGTAAATGTTTTTAAGAGTTTTACTAGTATTATTAAATATGTATCAATTGCATTTCATGTCGTTGATTAGACTTACCGGAATCCCAGTAGCAAGTCGCTCAAGCTGTAAGAAAACCCGCCCTAGATATTCCCACAATCAATTCAGTCAATTCTTTTCATAATAGTTTACAATAACCCAATGAGAATATAGAACTGAAATTAAAATAACCAAACTAATAACAAAATTTTTATTTATTGCACTTTGTGAAAAAGGTAACTTTTAGTCATTGCACTTAGTAATAACACAAAATAAAATGTTTTTCAACGTTTACTGAAATTAAATTTCTCTTAAAATACTAAACTTAACTTAAAAAAAATTCCTAAGAATAAACAAGGTTAGTCACTGCGAGATGCATTTCATTTAGTTTTTCTGGCTTTAGATGCGCCTCATCAATCCTTTCTGCTAATGCTACAAAAAGCTTGGCAGTGCTACTTTTTGCCCCCTCTACAAATGTTGAGGTCGCTGTATCTAGAAACGATTAGAAACCCTTAAAAACGTCCTGTTTGCGAGTAAGCACTTCCCGTGCTTTCTTTCTAGGAACTGTAGAATCTCTAGTCGATGCCTTGCTCGAGTTTTCCGAGAAATCTGTTTGTGTCACATCATCATCGTTCTCAGAAAATAGATCGTCCGCTTCAAGTGTAACACTGCTAATTGTTCTAAAATTAACAACATAAATATCTTCAAACAACCGCTAAAACTTAAAAACTTAAAATTTCAAGAAATTTCTATTTTTTGCCTGGTTCCTCCATCCCACTTCCAGAAGGATGAGATATTTTTAAATTAATTCCGCAAACTTTTCCAACGTTTCTTGCATTGTTCCTTTGCAAAGAAATGAAATTCAGTTCGAATTTCTATATCAATTAAATAAATGTCTTACATGTGGTATTCAAATCCTGTCCGATTTGTTTCCACATTTTTTCTTTAATATCTACCCTTCGATAATTATAGTGTCGAAGATCATACAGTACTTCATTTCTCCTCACTGCCTCAATCAATTGCTCCTCAAACGACATTATTATTTAATTAGCTTAAAAAAATAACGCGACTTTCACTTAAATTGATTGCATTTGAAAAGCGATAACAAACCACTTGTCACTCAATTTTTTGAAGCCCCTTTAACTCGTACACGAATTTGTCTGTCTGTATATTATTTATATATTTCTTTTTTACTATTTTCGACACTCTCGTAGACCCACTTCCCGTCATCACAGCGAGCTGAAATTCGGCACACAGGTTCATGTCGCGTGACAATTGAATCTATCTATTGATCTATTGAATCGGAAATTTTCATGGAAAACCCGGAAAATCGGGAAAAATCATTTGAAAATTTGGTACAAATTGGATTAGTGATAAATCCGTTTCAGGAAAAATGCAGAGTTTTCCGAATTTTCCGAAAAAATGCTCCGGAATTTTTCGACTTTTCCGGAAAATTTTCCGGTAAAAAGTTTTCTAAATTATGCAGGATCAAGTTCCCTATCAACTGGCATCATTACTTTCTCTCTGACAATCGTGAAAACTTGCAGAAAAAATCGAGGAAAATTCATGTAAAACGCTTTTCCGGAGTTTTTCCGACCAAGGAAGCGTTTGAGCGTTTTGCAACCTAATTTCCAATTTTTCTGGATAATTTCCGGAATTTTCTGACTATTCCGGAAAATTTTCCGAAAATTTTCCGAAAATTTCCGGAATTTTTCGACTTTTCCGAAAAATTTTCCGACAAAAAAGTTTTATAAGTTTTGTGGAATCATTTTTTTCCGTTCTACTGGCATCAATACTTTCTCTTCAACAATCATGAAAACTTGCAAGAAAAATCGAGGAAAATTCATGTGAATTTTTAAAAAAAATTCTTAGTAATAGGAAAAGTCTATGGAAAACATGGAAAATCTGGAAAATTCAGCACATCAGTGTATTTTCAACCGTCATAAAATTGTTTTAAAATATCTCCATGCAGCACGTAATAACAATTTAGTTAACGTGAAAAATGCAGAAAATAAAATAAGTAAAAAACGAGTTTTCAAACAAAACTGAGGCCAAGCCGCATGAAAATGTAGAAAATAAACTTTTCTTCACACACAGAGGTGGACTCAGATTTTATTCGCTGACAATCACCGATATATTTCAGTATGATCAATCAGAGGTAATAAGTGATTTGATTCATGAATAGAAAGAATATTCAAGAGAAATGTCCCAATCAAAAAATCTGAGTCCACCTCTGTGTGTGAAGAAAAGTTTATTTTCTACTTTTTCATGCGGCTTGGCCTCAGTTTTGTTTGAAAACTCGTTTTTTACTTATTTTATATCGTTTTAAATTGTCGGACAGGGCATATTGGATATTTTTAACAATGGCCATGTTGTCAGCATTACGGCTGCGACGGTACTTTTAGAACATTGCTCAAAACTCTGTTCTGCCGTCGTAGTCGCAGACATGTCTCATTCTATTCATTTTCTTATTCTTTAATCGAGCAACGGCGCAGTGCGCCATCGAAGTCGCAATTGTATTTAGACCTTTATTCATTTTAATATACAGTTTTTCTCATTGGTAAATTGTTAAATTGAAAAATTAGATAAATAAAAACAAAGTTTATGGCGTTAATTCGATCCATATCGCTTCTTTAAAGTCATAAGTTTATCAAAACCAGTTTGACAGTACAACTTAATTAAAGAAATGGCTGTGCGGCTCCAGTTTATAATGAATCATTACTGACTAATGAGTCGATAATTATTTCTTCATTAAGAGCGCTGTGTGTCTAGGGCATTACAATAGTACGATATATGAGTGTGTTTTCTCACCACAGTTTATTTGCAACAATTTTGTATATATTAATTAGATTTATATTGATTTAGATTTTTCATATATCTACATTAGATTATTCAATGTTTTATTGTATTATCTTATTTTATCCCCCCCCCCCCCTTCTGAATACTCATTTATTCATATTATTTGGTCCAATAGATACTGTAACTAGTCCCTTTATCCAGAAGTATTATTATAAGATTGGAGACCTTTTGTACTTTTTGTATGAAATATATGTTATTATTATTACAACTTTGAATAACACTATGTGTCTCCAGAGTACGACACGGAACAATGTAAAGAGTAATGATTTATATATCAATCCTCCATTAAGATCCAGACAGACATAAACCATTTGAAAACTTTAGTAATCAAGAAACAGGATTACTAAAAAGTTTCAGATAATTTTGTTCTCTAATAAAAATTGAAGAACAGTATAGAACACGATCTCGTTCCCGTTTGACTACCCAATATTCATTCAGAGTAAAATAGTTCTTCATGCCTGATTTCATTTGAAAGCCAGGTTCTTGTAAGGGCGACAATATCACATGAAGTGTCAAAATATGAAGAATGCAAATCCAAAATTAACAGAACCGTCATATTTTGATTATACCGTGAGAGTGATTTTTAAAGCTTTTGCTTCACAGGATAATACACATTTAAAGCTTTCTTTGTCAAATAAAAAATCCAAAAAACCCTACATTTAAAAGATAGAATTGAGTTATTTAATCCGCGCAGAATCTTACTTTAGAAACTTTAACCATTCCTTTTTATCCTGTAGGATAGCATCCGCAACATTTTATGAAATTTTCTATATAGAACCCATTTAAACTCATTTTTTTCTACTTTTTTTTTGGGGCTAATAAAATTTTATGCAATTCTTTAGATGCACTCATTGAATTTCTCTCTTCTATTTTTGTACGGTGACAACGCACTCGCAAGAATTTTGTGGAATTTCGACATTTGCATTCCAACTCTTCTGATTCTGCAATATTCAGTCCTGTCTTAAATCTTATTTTTCTCATAATCTTGTTTCCTGGAGAGGAAAGTCTCATGCTTATGAAACACTTTTACGTTTAGATCATTTTTGTAATCGCTCAGTGCGAAAATTCTTTTTTTCGTAAGATATTTTAAAGTCCAGCACAATGTAAAATAAAAACCAAGTTATAAAATGAGTCCCAGAGTATCGAATGGAGAAAAATAAAAATCTTTGCGAAGAATTTAATCTAAACGACCGCAACATTTATGGGTACGTACACTCGTTTTGTCCGAGATTTATTGAATAACGGAAGCGAAGTTCAACCCTTCCGCTGTACGAAATAAATTATTCCCCCTTTATACATCCCTCCGGGTGTTTTGGATACTCATTTTATTTTATCTCGCAATAATCCACAAAATATCTAGATAAAGTTTCCTCGACTTATATCAAAGAAGAGATACCGAAAAGCATGTAAAGATTCGAGGGTTGGAAAGGTCCAGAGTTGGGTAACCCTTTAATCAGAAAATAATTTATGACGTGATGTGTTATGATGACTTTATTGATCAGTATAGAAGTTGAAAAACGATTGGAGAATAAATTGAATTGTGAAAAATAAGAGCCAGGATATATGGACTACAAAAAGAAAAGTTATATTTATAAATTTATGATTCTGTGAAGTAGAGCAGCAAAACAAGTTAGTTTTAAAATTGAATTTATAGATTTATACTGTAATTTCGGAAGAAAAATTAATGATGATATTAAAGGTTTGGCAGAGATTCTAAATTAAATTTTCAAGTTAAGTAAGTACTTAAAATTATCTGATATTTGTGCAATGAAATGGATTTCATTAACGTATACATGGTAACAAACAAGTAAAAACGCTAAAATTGGTCTCAAACCAATTCTTATTATACCCTAGACCCTATACCTTATGTAATTCCGTATGGTCACCCATCTATGAAAGTTTGATTTTTGAAGTGGTTTTTCGCATATATTTAGAACGGCAAGTCGGATAGTAAAAATTATTAAAACCAATTTCATAGGATTTCATATTCTAAAGAACTTTTTAGTACAATAAAGTACAATAAAAACATCTAAGACTGATAGATTTTACCGTATATTTATTCATTTAGAATTTCATCAACGATCTGATTACTGATTTTATAAAAGTAAAATATAACCATAAAATGACAAAAGTATACATAACAATAATATTGAAAAAACAAGTAACTTCAACTAACCGGATCTGTTATTTGACTTTTTGAAAGATGAAAGTCAATGCAATCAAACTGGATGTTAAAGAGACGAGAGATAGATGAAACCGGCGTTCATGCATGCCATAGTTTGTAGTATGCTGACGAAGAACGAAGATGACACAGTTCCTCAAGGAGCGCTCAAGAACAAATATATTGAAAGTATTTAAGAGCTCAGGGAAGTTAATCACTCCTTGTATGCACTGAAATGCAAAGGCAACTGGAAGTTTGTCGTCTATTCTCAAGAGAATCTAATGGAAAGAGTTTAAGCCCGTCAACATATGGAGGCAGAATAACATAGGGTTATCCCAATGAAGTTCATCCAGGGCAAATCGGACAAATGTCCACTGCACAGCCTCGATGCGATTTATGTATACAGCATAGAAGGGAGACCAGACAGAACTGGCATACCCCAGGGGGGTTTAACGAATGTGCAGTAAAGGATCTTTGTTATGAATGGATCAGTAAACTCTTTTGACCATCTCTTTACAAACCCCAGAGTAGCATCAGCCCTGGTCACGATTGAATTAATATGATGCTCGAAGTAAAGACGAGTATTAAGGAAGACACCCAAATCGTTGGTTTTGTCAAGTCTAGTTAATAAGCATCCATCTAAAGTATAATTAAATTCCAATGGCCTCCTTTTACGAGAAAGGATATAGTAGTACATTTGCTAATATTAAGAGAAAGACAGTTAATAGCACACCATTTATGCATAAAGGTGTCTAAGCCGGAGTTTAAAACTCCACACTCGTTTTCATTAGAAACAATGCGGAAAATGGTGGCATCGTCAGCATAGTAAAGAATTCTTGAATTAGCCAAAATCAGAGATATATCGTTGATGTAAATTATAAAAAGGAGTGGTCAAAGATGGCTACCTTGAGGTACGCCGGAAGTATTATCTATTATTTCAATAAGAAAGAGCTGCGCGGAATATAACTCGCTGCGTACGATCAGATAAATAAAAACGAAGCCAATTGACAAAGACAATAGGAAAACCAAGAACAGTGAACATGTGAATTAAAATTTTATGATTAATTCGGTCAAAAGTTTTTCTGAAATCCGTGAAAATGTAATCGACTTGCTCATCATTTTCAATAGCAGAAATACTGAAATTAGTCAACTCCAACAAATTAGTCGTAGTAGATGTACCTTTCATAAAACCATGCTAAAAAGAGCATAGGAAGGGCTTGCAGAGGAAGTACACAACATAAAAAAAACCAGATCTTCAAAAGGCTTACCAATACAACTTAAATTAGCAACAGATCTATAGTTAGAAATGTCGCACTTATTGCCCTTCTTGTCTAAAGGAGTTATCAAAGAAAGCTTCCACTGTTTCGAAAAACACCACAGGTTAAAGATAAAATAAATAAATAACGCAAAACAGAAACGATGGACGTAGCACAATGTTTTATGAGTGTGGTCTTTAGGTTGAATAGAAGCCAGCGGAAACTTCGTCAATTGGGTAAAATCATTATAACTAACATCACAGTGGTTATGACAAAAGGCAGTTTTAAAGATGTCACCAAAAGATTGACAGTCTGTAAGGGATCCACACTTTCTAAGTTACCGAGTCGCAACGATGACGGGTATCCGTCATAGTTGCGCTTAGAGTTAACAAACCTCCAAAATTGGTTTGGTTCAGCACGCAAGGCCGATCTCATTCTATATACATAATCGTTGTACGAGTCTGTCAAACACGAAATGTACTGAGCACGCGAATTAGAATAAATAACGTAATCAGCATCACTCTTTGAGGAACAGAACCTCCTCCAAGCTTTATTCTTTAAATTTTTAAGATGCTTCAAAGAGCCATTGAAGCACGGTTGACAATTCGAACCAAGTTCGAAAGAACAAGTGGTACACAGTGAGAAAAACAAAGAAATACTGTGTCACAAAACGAGTTAACAACTTCATAAATGTCACGTTCACCCAGCACACTGGTCTAATCACAAGCGGATAAGCATTAATTCATTTTATCAAAATCAGATTGTTTAAAGTTATAACAGTAGTTATTAGAAGCATTATACGATGAAGTTACTGTATCAAAAAAATTAACTACATCTATTGCCGGATGATGATTTGTTTCAAGAACCATAGGAGTTAAACAACGCTTAACGAGAGTCTCATTGGGATCGGAAGTAAATACCAGGTAAAGAGATTTTCGAGAGTCATTAATAATGCCGCTAGACTGCATTAGGCCTGAAGAAATAATGTTGTCAATAAAAGATATGGCATGTTGAGGAGTCCCTGAGAAAGAAGGCAGCAAGCCCTCATCATCCAGAGAGTGCTCCCAGTTAACACTAGGCAAGTTAAAGTCACCAAGAAGCAATAATTCATCGGCAGGCAGGCAGCAAAACTTCAGTAAACCTATCAATACATGCAGCCAGCAAGTCAAATATCTCAGCTGATGAGCATGGAGGGATGTAAACTGTAGCAATATATACGTTTTTGTGTGAGAGCTTGAGAGCTAAACATATAAACTCCAGATCACCGGACCCAACAAAATCGATTAATGTGCATGGAAGAATGCGACGAACAGCAAAAAGCACTCCACCTGCAACAGGAGTATCCAAAGGCAGACGATGGCGGTCACGGCTAAACACCAAGAACTCCGGACCAAAAAGCTCTGCATCTTCAATCTTTCCACATGTCTCGGTCAAGCAGACCACGTCAAAACAGGAGTTCATCATGCTTGTAAAAAGGCGAGTCGTCTTGGAGCGAAGACCAGTTACATTGGCATAGTGGACGGAGATTTCGCCAACAAGTCTTATTCCTTAGCAGAAGATCCATAACGCCCCTTTGGAATAAATTCACGCACAATAGAATTGTGGGGACAAATCTCAGGAAAGACGACATCTGAAACAGATTTTCCGGAACTAAAATCCTGAAGGACGCAGAAAATGAGCGTTTCTCACGATCATGTCGAGTAAACAACCTAAATTTTTATATGGCAACACCATGAAAGAGTAGCCCGATTAAGTCCATTTTGGAAGTTTTATTTATTAGTACTTTAAAAACACTGCGTACGAAATTCCAGCCATCTACCTTGACGCGTTCTCAGGTAGTGCTCATATACTATATAGTGAAAAACGAAATTTTTGTATGGCAACCCTTCGAAGGAGTTGCCCGACATTTCGAACTTAAATTTTCATTTTTTTTTTCAAAAACATTACTTACAAAATTTTAACTCTCTATGTCGACGCATTGTCAGGCAGTGTTCAAATATATAGTAAAAAACAAAATTTTTGTATGACAACGCTACGAAGGAGTTACGATTTGTTCCATTTTCAAACTTGAATTTACCCTTTTTTTTTAAAAAGCCTGTACACAAATTTCAGCTCTCTAGTTGAACGCGTTCTCGAGTTATCGCGAGGGCGGACAGCCAGACGGACAGACAGACGGACGGATGGGCGGACGGATGGACAGACAGACATCCAAAAATCAAAATAACTTTGTTGTGCATAGTTGCCCAACCCCATTTTTCTCTATCATCATTATTTCGTGGTGTTATAAATGGAATGACAAACTTAGTATACAATATAGATTTCATCTAGGGTATAAACACGTTGCATAATAAACTCAAAAGTTTAACTAGCGCACAATAATACTAATTTAATGTATAAAACAATATAATACTAATATTTATAATAATATAATAAAAAGAAGCTTCCAAAACATGTCAAAAGAGCTCCTTTACAGAATGGCATTTACTTACCAATGATTTCCAGAGTTGAAATAATTAAATATCGCAAAATTTTGCGAGAACAATTCATAGTTTTGGTATCTCACTCGAGAATTTTTCATTTTTTCGCGAGGTCCAGCTGACATATTCTTATATGTTTTTACTTTAATATAATTGATGGGTACTCTTCTCATTCTCATATACTGGAAGAATCTATGAGGATCAATGTGTAAATCTTCACATATGTGAATGATGGAATTCCCCAAAATCTAATCGCTTGATATTGTGACCCCCAAATATAAGGAAAACTGCAGAAAGGGCTGGATAAACAGAAAATGATTAATTTTATATCCATAGAATGGAAATCTTGGCAGTATAATCGAAGGTTTCTATACTTATTCTCATATAGACGCTAAATTTAGCAACAAAGTCGCTGATTTGGAAGCCCTGACCCTTGGCGGTCACCCAACCGCGCCCTACCCTAATGATGCTACTGGTTAATGGTTAATTATAAAAGTGATGTGTGATTTAAATTATATGTTCCACGTCGGCATTGTATAAAACATGTAATTCTATGTCATTAGATCATCGTGACGCATTTTTGTATTTTTTTTTATTGATAGGTAGGTACTCGCTTTTATTATTAAGAACCAAATCCCATATCTGCAAAATTACAAATACCCTTTGTCTGTTATGAAAACCGCAACTTATATCAATTATGTAAACACAAAAGACGAATTACATTTCAAATTTGTGGCTTTATTGCCTCTTTCTCAAAGGAAACTATATCTAAATAGTTTACTTAACGTCACGTGTATTTCATTAAGTTTATTATTGATTCAATTCTATGCCAACCTGTCTATTGTACCTTGTAGCAAACAGACTTAAAGTGCAACTTTCATTCAAACAATCGGAGACGGAGGAAACATCGGATTACAAAACGTTCGGTCTCGTAAACTAAATGTGTAATTCATATTCAAGTCGTTCTGCCGAGCCGGTGAAAACGAGACCTCAGTTAATGCTGTTCACCGCGGAAAATCCAATTATTATTGGTAGTTCGATGTTATTAAGACACTGAACTGCATTAACATTCATTCTCGTAAAAATGTTATGTAAAATTGTGTGCATAACTTTCACTTACTTTTGGAAAATCCCATATTACTGAAGCGTGTGCAATGATCCCAAATTAAAGTTAAATAAATCATTGCAGAAAAATATTTGTGTTAAAATCGGGCTCACAGAACCAGTTATAATTACAAAATACTGGGGTAGTATACCGATAAGTGTACAGTACCTACATAGAACCTACACCTAAAAGAATTTTTGAAAACCTTATGCCGCTTACGGATGCTGAACTACTCAGTCAGTCAGGATTCTGGAATCAGGCTGGATGATGATGTTGTATTTCTCAAAAGCATTTGACTCGGTTAATTACTAAAGTCCAGGTAATTTAGCTACTCATTTCAGTTTGTGACTAACCACTTCAAGTGCCTTAGAATACTTCCAATATCTTATGTACTACCACAGGTTCTTGAGTATCACGTGGGACGTAACATCTAATAGACTAAGAGGTGGCGACCAAAATACTTACGTCATTTCATAAACAAAATTTTCCACCTTATGCTCTCTTAACATCGTTAATAACTTATTCGGAAGTCTGCCTGGCTTCCAGAGGTGGAGAGTGCTGCGAGATGGGCTCGAAGGCTTAAAAAACCAGTTAAGTTCCATGGTTTCATAAAGTCTGATTTTTGGTATTGCAGACTGCAACAAAGTCGCGGAAAATGTGTTTAACTCACGTCATACCACGATATCGAAAATTTAATACATTGGATGCCTACTCGCATTTGCCATACAATTAGAAATGGAGGATGCCATAGCAAGTACTAATTAATAATATATATTATCATTTCTTTCTTGTTTTTATATCTTTAATAAATTGTAATGTGCGCATAAATGAATTTTGCACCTATTTGTTATTAAATTTTGTCACTTGATTGTTTGTAATTATGCGAAAAAAGGAATATTTTACAATCAAGATATATCTTTAATTTTTTGCAATTATCTTAAATAAGTTTTACCAATATTCTCTTTTATTTCCTTAAATCGAAAAAAATTGGGATGCGCATAAATGAATTTCGCTCACTATAAATATATTTATTTCGTCATAATCGAACAGAGAGTTTTGCTATGACAATTCGTAGCGAAATAAGTCAATTGAAATTGACTCAGTTTGCTGCTAAGTCTGCAGATCGAGAATTGAGTGGATAAATTGGATAAATCGAGCAGGACAGAGACACAACGAAATGTCGACAGTTGACCGTTTTTAGTTTGGCTCTCCTAAAGATTGCATGATCTACTTCATGTAAAAGAAATCGTCATCAGAAAGATGATTGTGCTGTGAGCTTTTATTTATAATAATTTGTTACATATTTTTCATCAGAACTTATATGCGTTATTGGTGGCCAACAGAAATTGCAAATAGAATTGGTTTTGTTATTACTAGACAGACTGTCTCCATAATAACTTAATTAGGAATTCAGTCATTTTAAGGAAATGAATAATGTGTGCGAATATCATATACAGTTAATTTTAAATGTCATTGACATTTATATGTTCTTCACTTTGAGTAAAGATCATCGCAGTGTTCAATAATTTAATTAAATGCTATCAAAAAACTTTTAAGTACCAAAAGGGAAGAAAATCAGACAAAAAGGGATCAGCTTAGGTGCTGACTTTGTTAGAAAATTTTTGAGCTTTCCAATTTTTCCATTTTAATTGCCGCAGGTGCCACTTTTACTGATTTCACTGATATAGAGAAAAGTTTTCCCCATTTAAAATTGATCCGAAATATTGCACCTTATTTGTGTGACATACGCGCATTTGATTAAAAATTAATTCAGTATGGAGGCAGTATATCTTCTAGGATATTAAGCCGACCATTTCCAGAAATATTTTATACAGCAGATGGAAAAAGTTTCAGCAGTGACGCTATATATAATATTCTCGTTCTTCTATATGTTTACACCTGGAAACTCCGTTGATAAGGACTTTATTCTCATGGCTTCAGCCTGAAATATAACGTTAAACATCTTTAAAATATATGAAAGAAAGGAGAAATATAGTTTAGTTCCAAGTTTATCCATTTGTTTAGACATATTCTTTGCATGTACATTTATGGCTTCCAATTCACGAAATAAAAAAAAGTTGCAGTGTCCATCTAGTTCGAGCCAAACCTAAAAGTTTCTGCCGATATTTACGCAGTCCTGAAAATTTTGAAACTCTACATTTGTTTTCGCTCAAAGTACCCAAAATTTACACACGTGAAGTAAATGGTATATACCTACATTTTGTAAAAAATAAATCTGGATTAAGCTTCTTAAGTTGAGCCTGCAAGCTTTTCTTTTATTTTACCATTACATACACTCCATTAGTCTCAAAAAGTAAGTTGAGATTATTATCTATTGTAGCACGCCACTGGATTTCCATCAGCTACCCACGAATTAAATCTATTCCAGTCATCTCCACCATACCAGAGACATCGTATTCCTGACTAATTCTATAAAAGCAGAACATGCACTGCAAAAATTGTCAGATCTTTTATTAATTGATGACTAGAGAATTAACTAAACTGTTTTACTCTAAAATTTAACTACTCTACACTATAATATTTTCTATAAGAAAGAATGAAAATTATTTGGGAAATGTTTCTTTAATGTATTGTATTTAAGTAAGAAATTAGTTATGTCCCAGATAACAGAGAACGTGTTCTGATCATCTTCTTGATTTGTTCCACAGGATATGAGAACATTTTTTTTGTATATTATTAAGCCAAGCTCAGGGGATACCCTATGATGCAAAGCACAGCGTGGCAGGAAGGAGATAGGGAAAGGATTAAGGGATATGAGGAGAGCGGCGGAGGTGCCGATGTATGTCGCCCTTAAACTTTCGCAGGTTGTATGCCGGAGGAAAGACAGAAGATGGTGGACTGTTCCACATTCGCACAGTTCGGGATAAGAAAGCATCACGGAATTTTAGTGTACGGCCGAAGGTAACTTGAAGGGTAAAAGGATGAGCGCGGGATGCAGCGCGAGTATTGCGTGAAGGAACTATTCTACAAGGGATCAGACTAGATATTTCATCAGAACATTGACCATGCATATAGCGATAAAGGAGCGAAAGGCATCCAACATTGCGACGGTGCTCGAGCGAGTCGATATGACGAGTAATTGCCACATCGCCAATGAGCTTGCAGGCTCTCTTTTGGACAATATCCAATAAAGCTAAGGCTGTGCCACCTGCCCCGGCCCAGATATGGGAATTGTATTCCATTCTAGGTCTGATGTAGGACTTGTAGAGGAGCGCTATATTTGATGGGCTGAAATATTTCTTACACCTTTTCAAAAAATCAAGACATTTTGATGCCTCTTTGGCAACCGAGAAGATGTGATCTGTCCAGCTTAACTTACTGGAAATATTAATGCCAAGAATGCTTAGTGACGGTGAATCAGAAATTAATACACCATCAAACGAAATGGGAGTGGTTAAGTGATGGTCTTGTTTTAATGAGATGAGACAGCGATTCACTTTGCCCCAAGCGAGAATATTGTCAAGATCGTTATTCAATGATCTAATCATGCAGTCTCGTTTAACACATGTGGCGTTCCCTCTGGAATCCGCAAGGGTGTCAAAGGAGTATACGAAATCAAGGGTACTGTCATCAGCAAAGCTATGGATAGGATTGAAAGTAAGGGAAAGCAGATCATTAATGAAGATTAGAAATCGAGTCGGAGAAATAACAGAGCCCTTGGGGACACCGGATGAGGTTCAGATATAACGCCATCTAATACAACACGTATTTGGCGACTAGATAAAAAACTTTCAATCCATAACAGAAGAGGACGAGAAAGACCAAGTGCTTTGAGTTTGGCTAAAAGGGCTGGATGCCAGACTCTATCAAAGGCCTTTGAAATATCTAGAGCAACGATTTTGGACTCACCAAAATTGTGAAGACTACGATTCCAACTTTCCGTAAGAAAAGTTAGCAAGTCTCCAGATAAGCGTCTGTGCCGGAAGCCGTATTGGCGATCGTTGATGAGCTGATTGGTTTCCAGATACTTCATTAATTTGGAGTTAATGATAGATTCAAAAACCTTTGAAAGAATCGAAGTGATTGCAATTGGTCTATAATTTGAGGGATCGCTACCCTCTCCTTTCTTGGGAATAGGCTGAACGTGAGCTAGTTTCCAAGCAGTTGGAAATGTTCCTGTCGAATAGAACAGGCAGAATAGTTTGCGCAGAGGATTAGCCAAGAATGAGGCACAGCTTTTAATTAATTGGGGCGAGAAACCATCAGGGCCTGCGGCTTTAGAGACGTTGATTCCTTTAAGGACCTTGAACACATCTCTCGTACGGATGTGTATTGGCTCTTGTACACATCCGCACGGGGGATGCACGACAGGTGCCTGTGAAGTGGGTGGAAGAAAAGAATTTGATGCGAATCTAGCAGCCAAAATATTAGCTTTATCCAGGGAGTCAACAACCACTTCACCATTATTAAGTAGTGAAGGTATAGAGGAACTGCTGAAGTTGTTCCTGATGGTTTTGACCAGGGACCAGAAACCTTTACTACCTTTGCGGCTTGCCAAGATTCTTTGTCTAACATTCTGGTGAAAAAGAAATTTTTCTCTCTGGATTATGGACTTGCAGGTGTTCCGTGCAGTCTTGTAGATTTCTTTCAGTTCTGGACAAGGATGCACTTGATAGGCGCGAAAAGCAGACTCTTTCGCTTTTATTGCTTGGTTGCACTTATCGTTAAACCAAGAGCGATTTTGCTGTTGTTGAGATCTGCTGTAAGAATACGGAATATATTCACGCATGTCTAGACTTAGTATGTTACTAAGTTCTAATGTGCATTCATCAGCATCCCTCGAAGCAAAACAGACCGACCAATCTATATCTCTAAGATACTGATTGAGACTTTCCCAATCAGCGTTCTTATAGTGCCAGAGAAGCCTACTTGTAGGTGGAGAAGTGGGGCGGCGCAGAGATGAGGTGATAAATTGAGCCGTGATTAGACAGTGGTCTGAATTACCAAGAGGGGAGCCGACTGAGATGGAATATTTGTCAGGGTGAGATGACAGAAACAAATCTAGTAAATTGGCCCTATCTCCAGCTGCATCAGGGATTCTCGTCGGTGCATCCACTAGCTGATGCAAATTGAAAGATTCACAAAATAGTTCAACGAATCGGCCCGCAGGACTTGTGGTAGAAGAACATGTTCTCTGAGTACACGTATTAATATCAAAAAACATATTCTTTCCATATACTTTTCATAAGATTCATGTCCGCCCTCTTTGGACGTCGGTCAAAGATGATCGTGTGATAATCGGCGCTTATCCGAAAGAACATATTCAGAATGTATTCTAAAGGATATAAAATTGATATAAATGAATATCCGAAAGAACATATTCAGAACGTATTCTAAAGGATATAAAATTGATATAAATGAGCACCCACAGGAACATGTTCAGAACATATTCTAAAGGATATCAAAGTGATACAGATGAGCATTCACAGGAACGTATTTAAAACGTATTCAAAACGATAAAATATGTAGATATGAATGAAATCCATGGGTTTGCTTATTCGAGGGATACAAAATTGAAAAAATCATAAAAAGTGAAATTTGTAGGTATATTTTATTATTGTAACGTGTGTGAAATTAATTCAATAGAAATAAATCATAAAAAATAAAACTTATAAAAAAAAATTCAAAGTTATCACAAAACTTAAAAACAATTCAAAGGTTCACAAAAACTTAAAAAAAAAAGCCAGTACCTATGCACATATAAATTATGAATATGTTAACTTTCAAATAAAAAATTAATTTTTTATATTTTGACGTTCAACGTACTTATTTTTTACTATTGGCCTATTGGCGTCTTTTAAATATTCAATTATCGCTTCCACCACACCAGACAGCCCTATATTCATGGCCTTTTGTGCATCTGTAAAAGTATTTAAAATGATAATTCTTACGAATGGCTATAACAAGATAACTAACTAACGGACATATATATAAAACTAGAATTGGTTAAGACTTACGATAAAAAGAATCCACAATATTATTAAAAGTTTTGAATGATTTCTTTCCCGCTTTTCCCTTCCAATTGTATGTATTCGCCAGCTCATCCGTCATAAATTTTCGGAAAAACGTTTTAAAATCCTTTCGTCCTTTTAATTCTTTAACATACAAAACCTAAGAAATAAGAAATGATATAAATAAATGTCATCATTAATCCTTTAACATGTTCTTACAAAATTTTCTTTATAGTCTTTATCCTCTAGTTTTTTATTGAGGTTGTTCAAAACTTCCTCACTACTTAGTGGGAGTTCAAAATCAAAATTCCGAACTTGTCCTACACTTCCCGCTTTTTCTAACAACACCGTTAATTTAATCATCATATTTTTCACCTCCTCGTGCTGGGAGGACATAACATTACGCATAACTAAAACTAAAAAGTAAAAGAAAACAAATATACATTTGTATATGGGTTATTATTTTCAGATCTAAAGATTGTCAAAACAGTTTCATACTTTCTTTCCTGAATTTCTTACATTCCAGGCAAGAAGTTGAAATTCCGGGTGGAGTAGGTGGCGCTTGCTCCATATCTGAAATTCTCTTTTTCATATTTAATACTGAAAAAGTGTTTTAGTACAACAACACATCACATTATTAATCTTAATCAGTTTCATTTACCTTCCTTTTTCAATTGTACACATTGTTGACATAATGGTACGGATGTTTCCTTAATTTGGGAAGATAGGGAAGAACACAGAGGAGGTGTATTGAGCGTAATGGTTGGAATCTCTTTTTCCTCCTCAATGTACATACCTAAACAATATAAAATAAATGAATGCATAAAATCAAAAGTATATTTTGTGATAACGTATAACTCTCTATTGCTTGTAAGAGTTATAAATTCCCTTAGTTCATCGGCTTGAGAATCATCAGGGATTCTTATGAATTTTTTAGGACGTAATGTTTGCAATGGAGGAGGAGTAGTTTTGAAGTGTAAATGTTGCGAACCTGTGAAAATTAAAGTGGGTCATCAATGAAATATTATTACGATTGTTAATGTTTGGGTAATTACTAGAGGTTGGAGAAAGCTGAGAATCGAAATTGAACAGATCCTCTTCATTGTTTTCCTTGTTTTCCTCATAGAATTTCCTTTTCAAATTATTGTTGTAAATCGGTTAGTCTGACATATTATCCTCAAGTTTGATAAAAGAAATTTTACATTTTTAAAACTTAACCTACATAATTCACTTAATTCCGGAACGAGTGAAGTAATGGTATTATCAACAGCTGAGTTTCTGAGAGAGGTAAAGTTACACACTTATAAATTACTTCCTCAGTTGAAAATTCTTCTATACTATCTGATTTTGAGTCCGATGTTGTAATCCCCAATCTGAAGGATGAGTCAAGAGGATTTGAAAAAAATGGATTTATGTTCAGTAATTTCTGCGCCCTCAGTTTTTGATGTCCTTCATTAATTTCTAAAAGCTCATTTATTTCAACTATGATTTTTCCTCCAGGTGTTTTAAAGCAGCAATAATTATCGGGTGACTTATTTGAAATTTTGAAATTTTCATAGCGAAAAACATAAGAATTCCGTCTTTTTTATTCTATTTTGGCCACCCATTTTGTTTTTTTATTCAGATAATGCTTTCAACGAACCGCCAGCTGTTTCTCAAGGCCGAATGGTGGTATTTGCCTGGGGAAACTGGTCTAGCTGATATTATATTTGTAGGAGTTCTCAGCAGAGTTCTGGCATCCTGTGGCAGAGACAGTTCATGTTTTTGCAATATTTTTAAAAGTCCCGTTAATGCCTTATGGGAAATTTCATTCTGGATGCTCCATATACCAATATCATGCTCCAGTGATTGTGGTTCTAACATTTCAACGTCACTTCGAATATATAAATAATCATCATCAACATCTACATTATTGGCATCAGCATCTGTTTCCAAAAAATCTCTACCGGAACCTTCACAGGAAGGTGGATTTGAAAAGTCATTGTCAATTTTATCACCTTCCAAAAAATCTCCAAGAACTTCACAGGGAGTATGATTTGAAACGCCATTGTCGATTCCCCACTTTCCAAAAACTCTCGACAACCTTCATAGGGAATTTGATTTAAAACTCCGTTATCGTTTTGAGTTTGGGAGTTAAGGTCATTGCGAAGTTGCCTTCTTTGAGCAACTATTCTTCGTAGATGACGTTTGCTCACACCACAAATTTTAGTACGATTCATTCATGAATTGTAAACTCTGAGTTAATGATACCTTTTCAAAACGAACACGAATTTTCCATAAATTAATGAAACTCACCTGAATAATCAAATTTAAACAAGAAAATTTTTCCACTTAAAACTTCAAAACAGTAATTACTAAAAGCCACACAAGCCACCACAAGCTACACATTAGAACTGACTCAGAACACTAATCGAGACTCCGTTGTGAAACGAAAATTCGATATAAAATAAGGTATCGAAAACGTATCAATTTTATGTCCGACGGTACACTAACCCGATCGCTGCTGGACCGAGGCAGAAACGAAAATTCGATGTGATTGCATGTTAAAAATATATTCTATTCATATCCAGTGGAATACTTTTACCGAAAGTGAATGAAGTTTACCGATTTGGAGCCGATCGTCTGTGTCCAAAACGTATCTTTTTAGAGCATGTTCCATTTTGTTACCTGGGGTGTCTGTAAATAGATCCATTTAGAACAAAAAGGATCAAAGTATCCTAATTTACCTTCCGTTGGTGCGAATATTGATGGACGACTATACCTTATCCATTTTGGGCCCTGTGAATAAAAAATCTACATTCATCTCACCTGAATTTTTTGGGGTAAAAGGAGCGCGTCCGCCTGTTTTTCTTCGTCTGGTTTTACGGACAACAAAACAGTACGTTTATGATTCTTTATGCTAAATTGAAGCTGTAGTTTCATTATCTTCGTTAATCTATTACACTGTGGCTGTGGGTAAGTAAAAACACTACTCGATGACTACATCAGAAGGAAGGTGGAGGCGGATATTTATATAGGGTGTCCCAGACTAATATGATGTGATATATTTTCCGAAATAAATCCTTGTCCAGGCAAGTAAAAAATTGTATGGCAGGAGTGGTGGCAAAATGTCACACTACTGCGATCCAGGATTCTTGAGGGGGGGGGGGGGGGCACAACTATGGTTTACAAATGGTATATGCTGAAAACTGATCAAAAGTTTGAAGACACTCGCCACCACTTGCAAATGTCAAATGCACAAAATTTGTCATTTAAAAGATACAAGTCGAACAGATTACCAAGCGGCTACCACTCGCAAAGTCAAAGGAGGTGTTAGTTTTTCATTTTGTTTTCGTTTGTAAATGGTGGAAGTGGAAAACTGCCCAAACATCCATTTTAGTTAGTATCATCATAAATTGCATTTTTGTAACATATAGGAATTAAAAATTTACATTTATTTAAAATAGCAGTCATAGAATAGATGCAATATGCCTTGTACGTATATAACTTCATCGGCAAGCTAAGAAAGTGTGACTTCTTTTGTTTTTTATATTATTAAGCCAAGCTCATGGGATTTCCTATGAACTATGATGCAAAGCACAGCATGGCAAGAAGGTGATGAAGAAAGGAATTAGGGAACGTGGGGAGAGTGTAAAGCTGCCGATGTATGTCACCCTGACATTTTCGCAGATTGCATGCCGAAGGAAAGAGAGAAGATGGTAGACTGTTCACTTTAGCCGCACTGTTCCGGATAAAAGATCATCACGGTACTCTATGACCGAAAGTAGTTTGAAGGGAAAAAGGATGTGCGCGGCTTGCAGTGCGAGTATTATATGCAAGAATCAGGGATCAGACTAAACATTTCATCAGAACATTGATAATGTATGTAGCAATAAAGGAGTGAAAGGCAACCAACATTGCGGCAGTGCTCGACTGAGTCTATATGACAACATTTTTCCACATCGCCAATGAGCTAAAGTCACTCTTTTGGACAATATCCTCTGCGACCAGCACCGGCCTACACATGGAAAATGTATTCCATTCTAGTTCTTATGTAAGACTTATAGGGGACCGGTAGAGTCAATGGGCTGAAATATTTCTTACACCTTTTTAGAAATTCACGATATTTCGATGATTATTTGATAACAAAGAAAATGTGATCTGTTCAGCTTAACATACTCCAAATATTAATGTCAAGAATGCATAAGGATGGTGTATCCTCAAGCAGTGCTCCATCAAAAGAAACGGGAGTGGAAAAATTATAATCTTGTTTTAAAGAGATGGGACAGCTTGCGAACTTAGATGTATTGAATTCGATTCGATTCGGTTAGATCCAAGTGAGGATATTATGGTGGTTACTCAAGGATCTAGTCATGCACTCTGGTTTGACAGATGTGGCATTTCCTTTGTAGTCCGCAAGAGTGTCAAAGAAGTACACGAAATAAAGGGTACTGTCATTGGCAAAACAATGGAGGGGATTGAAAGTAAGTAAAAGCAGATCATTAATGAAAATTGAGAAGAGAGATGGAGAGATAACAGAGCCCTGAGGCACCCCGGTATTTATTGGCTGAGATTCAGATGTAACGTCATCTAATATAATCCTTATTAAGCGACCAGATAAAACACCTTACAATGTTTACATCCGTAATAGAAGAGGACGGGAGAGGCCTATTTCTTTAAGTTTGACTAAAAGGGCTGAATACCAGCCGCTCTCAAAGCCCTTCCTTTGAAATATCTAGACTTGGACTCACCAAAATTGTGAAGACTACAGTTTCAACGTTTCATAAGAAAAGTCAGAAAAAGAAAAGCCATGTGGGCAATCGTTGAGGGTTTGATGAGTTTCTAGATACTTCATTAATTTGGAGCTAATGATTGATTCGAAAACCTTTGAGAGAATCGAAGGGATTGCAATTGCTCGATAATTTGAGGGATAGCTACCCTTTCCTTTCTTGGGAATAGGCTGAACGTGAGCTAATTTCGGAAAAATTGGAAATTTTCCTGTCGAATAAGACAAGCAGAATAGTTTTCGTAGAGCTTTAGTCACGAATGAGGCACATCTTTTATTCACGGGGACTTGAAACTATCAGGACCTGCAGCTATGGAGACGTTGATCGCCTTAAAGACTTTGACCATATCTCTCATACGGATGTGTATTGGCTCTTGTACACATCCACAAGGGAGATGTGAAGTGGGTGGAAAAGGAGAATTTGAAGTGATCTAACAGTCAAAATATTAGTTTTATTCAGGGAGTCAACAATCACTTCATTTTAAAGTAGTGAGCGAATAGAGGAACTGCTGAAGTTGCTCCTTTTTTTGGCTTATATTACTTAGTTGCATTTATCGTTAAACCAACAAGGATTTTGCTGTTGTTAAGATCTCAAATAATAAAAAAAATATTTAAAAATTAATCTCTTGCTTTAAATGTAATAACACTCACTACAACAATGCATAATGACTTGTTCGCCGTTATGTAGTTTCGCTGAATTTCTCCAATAACCAGTTATAATTCTTTCTTTAAATGTTTGTTTGCCATGCCACGCCGATAATATTCTAAGAAGGCGTCTTTACATCGAAAGCTTATCAAAAACCCTTTGGCAATTAAAACAAACCTTCCATCGCGTATACATGAATAGGCTCTGTCCTGCTTTAAACAGCCCGAACAAAGCGACCCTCAGGTGCAGGTATTCGTGCTTCCCGTTTTCTCTATAGACTTAAACAACCGCGACCTAAATTGGAGCGAAGGCCAAGGTGCTAGTTAGGGCCTGCGTTCCTAAATGTATTAAATTGAACACTTCCAGAAATTGTTACGTTTTTACAAAAGGTGCAGTGGAATAGATTTTCTGCTCAGTGAATCATTTTGTAAGGAAAAATTCAGGACATCTACTGCAATAATTTTTTAAGTGGTTGTCAGGAGGGGTCGCGCCCTCTAGCTGGATGGACCCCTGGTTACAGGTCTTTTTTGTCATTAAACACCCTATATCTTGAAAAGCGCACGGTATACGAAGACGGTATTGTATGCAGAACCATGGGGTCTTCCTATGAATGTTAAACCACCCCGTATCGCCCGGACTTCATTATGATGCTTCAAATTCAAAAATTTCGGTTTTAAAATGTTTGTTTTTTATTTTTCCGCTATATTTTTAAAAATACCCCTACTAACATAAATTTTTGTTACAAGCTGTCGAGCTCCCAGAGTCTCTCTTTAATTTAAGCTATGTTTATGTTCTTTCTGTGATCATTGTGGAGTTTTTTATTTTTAACCTATTCAGGCCACAGATAATTTGTTTCCTTAGAAATGCATAATATCTAAGCTATTAACTGACTCGATGTAGCGATTCCGTACTCTAACATTTAACTCTGTGTGTGCGTGTGTGTGTGTGTTTTGACATGTGTTTTGGCATGTGCGCTTGCGAGTGTGTAGATGAGTGTGCGTGCATAAGTTCATTTGTGTTTGAGTATAGCTCTCCTCGACGCCTTCTCAGGCTGCTCCCAAGTACAAAGTTCAAAACAAAATTTTTGTATGGGAACATCAAAAAGGGTAGCCCGATTTAGTCCATTTTCGAAAATTTTATTTACCATTGGTATGAAAACATCACGTACCAAATTTTTTGTATGGCAAACCTACGAAGGACTTGCCCGATTTGTCCCATTTTTGAACTTAATATACACTTTTTTAGGCCCGTGTACAAAATTTCAGCTCTGTACGTCTATGTGTGAGTTGTGAGTTTTGTATGGCAACACCGAAAAGACGTTACATGATTTAGAACAATTTTGTAATTTTATTTACTATTTCTATGAAAACACCACGTACCAAATTTTAGTTGTCCACTTCAACGCGTTCTAAGGCAGTGCCCAAATATATAATTAAAAACCAAATTTTTGTTTGGCTACCCGAAGAAGGAGTTGCCCAATTTGTCCCGTTTTTTACCTAAATTTGCCTTTTTTTTTAAAAACGCCGTGTACGAAATTTGTGCTGTCCACGTCGTCGCGTTCTTAGGCAGTTTCCAAATACATAGTAAAACTGAAGTCTTGTATGGCAACACCAAAAAGGGATCGCCCGATTTGAAATTTTTACTTGCAATTTTCATAAAAACACCTTGTACAAATTGAGCTCTCCACGTCGACGCGTTCTCGGACAGTTTCCAAATATATAGGGAAAAACCGAAGTTTTGTATGCAACATCAAGAAAGGGTTGCCACATTCAGACAGTTTTTGTAATATTATTTACTATTGCTATGAAAACACCACCTACCAAATTTCAGCCCTCTACGTGTACTCGTCGTCTAAATATATACTAAAAAATCAAATATTTGTATGGCAACCCTCCGAAGGGGTTGCCCGATTTAGTCCATTTTTAAACGTGCATTTGCAATTTTTATGAATACACCGTGTACAAAGTTTCAGCTTTTCATGTTGACTCGTTCTCAGGCAGTTTTGTAGATCTCGGCAATAGCGCCATCTATCGTGTCCCAGCTTGCAAGCAGCAACCAACCAAACCCATTCACTAAATTTCATTGAAATCGGTTAGGCGGTTTCAGAGATTAGCATGTATGAATACAGTGACATCTGATATTTATATGTTAAGTAGATATAGCTGTATAGCAGCAGAGTAGCACACATACAACCCGAATTTCAGGATAGATATCATCGCACGTCGGCTATTTCTGAAGGATCTTCGTAAGCAATTGGCGGTTCGGAATTTAGTGCACGAAATGGCATTGAAAGTTTCCTGTATCAATAATTGGGCGCGCAGCTGGTTTTTGAAGTCAAGGGAGGACCAAATTCTTATTATACCTCTTCCAGTTCTACTACTGTGTTTCGAGGTGCATGGGAATAATCAAGCATAAGTGATTTTGCTACACGTACGTATGACAGACGGAAATCAACAAGAAAAGCCTGCAAGGAATGTATTAAGCCCATCTGTCTATTCGATGTGCAAACCATGTAACATGTGATATTTGTTACACTACAGTACTACGCAAAGCTTCAAATCAATTGAATTTCGGTATGATATGGTATACCCCTTTTTTGGGAATCACCCGGGTATGCGGGTGCCAACACAAGGGTTAATTTTGCAAAACTTTCACAATTGGTGAAGTTTAATTCATAGTTAAAATAATTTTCTGCCAGATTCTTCATATCTTACTCCTATCAATGGGAAATTATTATGAGATTCTAATCATATGATGGTACGGGAGACAAATTAATTATAGAAGTAAACTGGAATTTATTTTTAATTAAATATGGAAGTATATTCACAAGAGCTAGAGGCAATAATATATAAATAATTAAGAAATGTGTCGGCTAAACACAGTACAGTAAAATATTTAAACGTGGATGTGGGAGAAAACTTATCCGATGCTCAATCATGGCGCAATTGCTTTGAATATTAAGTAATTTCTAATTACTGTCTTACATAGAGTGACAAATTATTTAAAATCTTTTGAAATTATCCCCTATAAACGGTTATTCCCATATACTTCTCTTGGAATCCGCGTTGGCTATAGAAAAGTTAATGCTATTAAATAGTGTGGGTATGCACTACCATGGAACTCATGAGTGATTACTATCAATTACCCATAGCAGCGACCTCTTATCGCCACACCTCATTTTACACGTGAGAACCAACACACCTGAAGTTTTTATTCACCCCATTTTACCGTTTTAAATATATTTTTCATAGCAGAATATTTATCAAACCATCTACTGACTGTAAACAAAAAAGACTTCACAAAAGATTAATTTGAAACTATAATTTATCATAGCGATATTGAATTCTTATGATGTATGATATGGTCCGATTGAAGGGCAGTAGTTCATTACAAGAATTACAAAATCATCTCATACGTGCATAACGTACAAAGCCAGAAGGTCCTTCCTCTGGGCGAATCGCAATATTTTCGATTTTCAGTCAAAAACTTGTTTGCACGATTTATCTACAATTGCCCGGGCAACTGTCACAAAAGGAACCAGAGTGACTCAAGTGAGTTATTTTTACACTCCTCACAACAAGACCTGATTTTTTCCGAACATGATGGATATACCGTGTAGGCAAAACATAAGAGGCGCCAGCGGACGACCAGCCGACCGACGGTCTATTAATTATCGAAAATACAAAAAAATTGTTATTTGCCATGTCCGATTTTGTTGCAAGGTCTTTCGCTCGCAGAGTAATTACGATGGGCAATACCACATAACTGAATTGTGACAGGTAAGCGTTGAATATTTCTGAGGTCTTTGTAGCAGACATATGCGTGGTTGTGTAGAGCCGAGAAGGATTATTGAAGATGTATGTACTAAGTCGAGACGTCCAGATTAAATGAACGCATCTTATAGAAGATTACATGGCATTTGCATTTGTTTAACTTGAAAAATGTCTTTAGAGATTTAAGATGTGATCTTGAGATTCTTTTCTGGTTTACAATCACTCCGCTATCACTGAATCCGTCAGATTGGGAAAATTTCTAATTACATTTGGCGGAATTAAATATATATTCAGTTTGATTAAAATATGTTCCACATATTAAGGAGCAATCATTATCGGACAATTGTTTACAAATTGGAATATTTCCCGTACCAGCAGCGTGAAAATAATTGTAGTGGTGAATATTTGTACTTTATGTCCTTAACTAAGAGTAATATTTTAAGAAACTGTTATGTTTTCTTGGTATGCAGTTTCGGTTAAAATTTTTTGGAGTGAATTTTCATTTTTAGAGTGGTTACAGAGAAAATGGGAATTACGCCTGAATATTATCATGCAATGATTTGTTGCTTTTGCTTACGAGCTCCTATCTCTTTCAACTGTATTTAAGTGGTTTAAGGAATTGCGGTGAATTTTTGTTTTTTTTTTAAATGACGAACCTCGTGGAATGAGGCTAACAAACGATGCAACATCGCCATAGGAATTAATGCTACGAGCTAGAACCAAAGTGATTACCTGAAAAATGGGTTTCAAAAATCAAGTCAGGCCTACCAAATTGAACAAAGTTGAAATGTTATAAAACAAATAATATTGTGTCATTTTTTGGAATATGAAATATTTAAATGCAACACCAGGAGCTCAATGATCTTGGACTCCATTAGATTAAAACGGTTATGTAGCGACAGGAATTACAAAAAAAAAAATTGGAAGTAAATTGTTACCAGTTAAAAAAACTTACTTCTATCATAATTATTTGTATAACATTTTATATAATTTATAAAATTTTCATTAGCTGTGTTCCATTGGGCTGTGTAAAGTACTTCCAAGTACTTCTATCTACTCGCAACTACTCATGCTCTTGTCCGCGAGTAGATGACCACAGTAGTTTCGCAAGTGTTTTCCGCTAGATGGATTTTGATGCTAAGTGGTTATTGAAATGCCAGATAGATGAAATATGACAGAAAATTTGTGTAGTACTGTCATAATTAGTTGTTGTTAAAAAAAATAAAATTTTTTATTGTTTTTAAAAGAAGCAAATAAAACGTTTATTGCTTATAAAAGATGAAAAAAAATTATTCAACTCATAGAGATCAGGAAAACTCTTATCATTATGGAAAAAGGTAAATACGGTAACAACTTTAACATAATAAATATCGAACAGAGACGAATTTTTATTCTTCTAGGTAGTACTGCTGGAGGAAAGTACCTCGGACAGTAGTATTCTGTTCGATTCATCCTCTTCCTCATCTTCATCATCTACATCAGATTCAGAGAGTGTTTGGAAAAAGGCAAGAGTCGAAAACTATTTAAAAGTTGTGGCCAAATATACAGACCGACAATTCAAGGAGCACTTTCGCGTCACTAGACAAGTGGCCAATCGAATCATAGGTATATTAATTTTGAATTACCATTAATAAGTTCCTATTGGCTGATTATTTTTTTAGAACACTATAAGTCATTCATCGAAAGAAAAAATCAGGGCGGGAGAGCTGTGGTTGGGCTAGAATGTGAAGTTTTCTTCACAATTTGGTTTCTCGCGAACACGGAAACGTACAGGCAGATTTTATATAGGTTTAATGTCACAAAAAGCTCTGTGTATAGATTATTGCACAGAGTTGTGAAGTGGATAGTTGGACAAAGTCACAACTACATAAAGTGGCCTACATCAGTGCAAATGCGTAATTATCAAATAAAATTTGGAAGGATAAGAAATTTTCCCAGAGTAATAAGAGCGATTGATGGAAGCCACATAAGAATCAACCCTCCGAAGAATGACAGGCAAGTGTAGTACAATCGGAGGGCTTATTATAGCATATTGCTTCAAGCGATTGTCGGTACAGTCCAGACAAAACATTTATCGATGTACACTTCGGCGAACCTGGATCCATGCATGATGCCCGTCCTTTTAGGAAATCAGGATTTTACAGCAAAGTAGAAGAAACCCCAGAGTTAATAATATTAGGTGACTCAGGAAGTTTAATTATTTGCATTCAGCAACTAGAATTGTTACTGAAATGCCGTTTTAGACGACTGAAATTCTTTGAAAGCCCAGATATGGGATTCATCACAAACTATGTCGTGACTGCTTGTGTGCTGCATAATATAAGTATTAAAGAAAATGACACAGACATAGAATGGGATAACGAAGAAGCCGTAGACGAAGAGACCGATGTTGACCTATCACAACAAACCCAGCAAAATCATAGAATAAGGGAAGAAATCTTTACACAGCTTGACAATGAAGGCTTAATAGTATAAATAAAAAAGTTCATTTAACAACAATATTGAATTTTTCATTTAAATAACAGAGAAATATATTATATGAAAATATGAAATAAAAAGCGTTCTTCGCTATAAATATAATTGCCTTTAAAAAAGGTATTTCTGTATCTCATTATAAATTTGTATTATTTACTATTTTGTAAAAAATGGAGAAGTTCTCGATGTCTTTCCTCTTTTGCTTTTTCTTTTTTTTTCTAGATAATTTTCTAATAATTCTCCCTTTTTTCTTTCTCTTTAATTTTTTGGTTGTAATTCGAGAGCTGTTTCCTCAACTTTTTTGGATGTGTCTCGTCTCGGTTTTTTTGATTTGTCTTTAGAGGCCATCGGTGCTGATTCAGAATCGTTAACCATTCCAACGCTCACGGAGTGTGGGGAGCTAATAATGGAGTTGTTTTGAAACAGTTCGTCCATTTCATTAAAAAACAAAAATTTCGAAGTACTCGACCCTTTGCCCCGATCCTTTGCATTTTTGTAGGCTCTATACAGAGACCTCCATTTGACCTCAACTTGATCGGCCGTAGTTGCAGAAACCTAAAATATTTTATAATTTATCTACATAAATTTGATATCACATATTCCAAGTAACTTACAAGTACATCTAACGCTTCCAAATCGGTTAAAACATTGTTCTAGTAGTGCTATTATTTCTTCTGCGGAAGTAGGTACTCATTTTTCCTATTTTTGTAAGCTTCAATTAAAGCTTTTCCCTCATTATATGTCCAGTTTTTCGCAATTTTATTTTCAGTAGCCTTTAATGAAATTAATTTGAATAATTGGACAAAAAAATATAGTTAATACTACTTACCATTTTCAGAAGAAACTTGATTGAACAAAAAATACGAGTACAACAGAAACAAAACAGAAATATCTGAAATTTCAGGTTATGTTTTACTCTTGACAATACAAATTAGCGTTCCATTCGGAAAGTGCTCGCGAGTACTTCACACAGCCCAATGGAACACAGCTATTATTATCATTAACCATCAAGATTAATTCCTAGGAATTGAATCTTATCTAAAATAAAATTTATGATCAAAAATAAATCTATTCCACTGAAAATACAGTAAATTTATTTTTGTTTTTTGTTACCAATTGTAAAATTAAATATTGAAAATTGTTGTAAAATTTAATATTGAAAATGCTTTGTAGATAATAATAGTTGTAAAATTAAATTAAAGTATGTAAGCTATATTATTATATTACATATTTGTTGAAAATAAATTAAGGTGTGTTAAGAAATTCCTAATTTGCTGTAAAATTAAATAAAAGTGTGTTAATTAATTCCCGCTTATTGTAAAATTTAATGAAAATGGGTAAGTTCATTTAACAGCTATTCTGCAAAAATACAATATGTGCTGAACTATTGGTGTGTAAAACATATAATATAATTATCATAATTAATATTTATTTATGACAGGTAAAACAATAGCTTTTAATTACATTAAAAAGCAACAATAACTATCATAAGTTTGATTAAAAATGACTGAAAGCTAAAGCTGTGATAAATTTGGAACTTTCTCTTTGTTGAAAAATGAACGATTCTCAAAATCAAAACATATTTTTTAGTGAGAATTAAAATTTTAATTAAAAAATAAAACAATTCGTTAATACAGTTTAGTTTAATTATTAAACAAATTAGGGAAAGATAGATACTGTACCTTGGACATGTGTGTATCTTGGTGATTTCTTTTTCCACTCGGACTGTAGGTACCACCTACATAAACACACTTTTATCCGATTTTACTAATCAACAGATGACACTTAAATTATTCCGGGAATTAGTTTGTCAGATAAATCTGCAGTTATTCCACTTTAAAAAAGTTGTGCAAAATATTAAATATTTTCCAGTGATAAAGAATTGAAAAGCCTGGAGTTCTATTCTTCCTGTATCTTTGGACTCCAGCTCAGGAAAAACATGATTATATTTGATGTTGTAAATAGTGCCTCATGTGCTGAATTGTGCATCTTAAAATATTTCACAGGTAGTTTTGTTTCTTTTGCAAAGGGTATGTACCTTGAACACTTCAAAGATTTGCTCCACGGACATTTAAAAATAAAAACCATAGACCGGCCTTTAGATAAATAATAAATTAAGTATGTATATCTATAGCAATTTTTTGTGTAGTAACCTGCTTTACGAATATTGCTATTCTTGGTTGAATAAAGAGTGTTATTTAATTTAACTGTGTTGATATACCATAATTTCTTTTAGTATACAAATGTACAAGGTACAATACACCGAAAGAAGGACCTTCATATTTCCTTTCATATATCTTGAAATATAAATTTTTAACTGCATATGTCACTATTATTGGGGGTGTTATGGGTTAGGCAATCTATAATTATCGGTTGCTTCAGATTTGTTTCATTAGTTTTGTAAAAAAAAATCCTGTTTCTAAAAAGGTACTAAAGTACAGCACCTTCTCCTACTATCTGAGCACACACATATTTATCTTCAATGGAATTAAAAAATAATGTAGAAATCAAACTAATTAATTTAATTTATGTAAAAAAATCAAAAATTGAAGTTCTGTATAAAATAAAAAAACGGTTTTTAGTATCAGGACACCTCTTCAATTTTTTCAATAAGTCCAATGACTTCTGCGATAGCAGTAATGCAGTTGTTTAGTTTGTTTGTATTTCCTCGAGAGCATTCCGAATGTATTAAAAAGAAGTATCTCCTTAGGAAATTGTAGGACTGGAAGAATTCTGTAGGATACTGTGTGTTCAAGTTGAAACAACTTGCAAATGTTTGCGTTAATGCTTCATTTAGCTTCGTGGATTCCGAGTTAATAACATCATTTTCGGCGTAAATAGAATAAATATCATCTGCATCAGTTTGTGATAATAAGAAATAATAAAAGTAATGAATTATATTAGTGTTATATATGTAATCTACTGTATAGAATATATTTATATCTTTAGTTTTTTGTTTATTTTGTTTTTAGTAAAAACCAATTTTAGATAAGGTAAGGAGGAAAAGTTATAATTTTTGTAAGAGCTATATATTATTTGAGTAGCCTAGATAAAACACATGGAATGTGCTCAAATGTATTATCTCATTTCAGAGATAAGATAATGAATTGTTTCCTTTGTTACATTAAATTTCCCTTTTAATTTCAAGACAAAAAGTCCAAAATCTGGCGATTTGTCATATACTTCTATCGTTGGCGTTTCACAATCGCTAATTACATATTTCGGTGAAGTATAGTTACATTCATATGATTATGAATTTTTCTGTGCTTTCTAAATGTATGACTACGTAAAGAAGATTTTGTTCCCAACACTTTAGTTTTCTATTTTCTCTAAAAGTATCATATTTAAAAATGCACTCATGTTGTTTACACGTTTAACAAGTTTAACTCTTTATGATGACGAAAGATATGAGATTTAACGGCTGTCCACGTTTTAAATAATGCTCCACAATTTTTATTTTTACTCTGAAAGCTAGAATTCTCATGATTCCTTTTGATGTCTATTATAAGCTTTAATGCGCCGTACTGCTATGCTACGAAGTACTTGAGGCACATCCGGTATCTCAAAGGTTTACATTTAACAATAATCATGTTGCAACAACTTCCTATTTCCCATAAATGGTTTTGAAACTGAAAATACAGTTTCAAATGTAAAATTAAGCTATTTATGTGAAAATCTCTCTAAATTTAGTGTTACCAGATTTTTTTTACATGCAAGTGTTGTAAAAATAACAAACGCTATTTGGAAATACACAAAAACTATTTTTATAGTCGAAACGGTTGAAAAATAAATTTTTCATTAAATTTTCAGCATTCCGCTGAAAAAATATGCAACTTTTCAGTTGTAATCCTCTTGAAATCTTTGAAATTTATCCAAAAAACTGATTCCAAAATTTTGCGGCCAGAGTACTTTGTCAAACGTAAAAGGTCTCAGCTAGGCATGCTCTGACTGTGATTTGTTTAAAAAAAAACTATTTTTTATTATTGTAATAGCTTATGTCAACCGAGAAGGAACCACTTTAAAACAAGTAAAAAAGCTAGAATTGGTTTAGGACCAATTCTTATGATACCCTAGATGAATGCCCGTATTAAATTTCGTATGGTTCTATTCAAGTTTGATTTTGAAGTTGTTTTTCGCATATATTTCTAGAAAGGTTTGTCGCACAGCAAAAATGATTATAACCAATTTTATAGGATTTCTTATTCTGCAGAAGTTTTTAGTACAATAAAAATGTTTTGGACTGATCGTTTTCAAAGTATACGTAAAAAACCTAAATTTTTATATGACAACACCAAGAAGGAGTTGCCCGATTTAGTCCATTTTTGACATTTTATTTGGTAATGTAGTAAAAACATCATGCGAAATTTCAGCTCTATACGTCGACGCGTTCTGAGGCAGTGTCCAAATATATAGCGGAAAACGAAATTTTTATATGGCAACCCCACGAAGGAGTTGCCCGATTTGTCTCAATTTCGAACTTAATTTTACTTTTTTTTAAAGTCCGTGTACAAAATTTCAGCTCTCTAAGTATACGCGTTCTCGAGTTATCGTGCGCACGGACGGACGGACATGCAAAAATCAAAATAACTTTTAATATTATGAATGGGTGTCCAATCCATTTTGCTCTACCATCATTATTTCGAGGTGTTACAAACGGAATGACAAACTTAGTATACCCCTATAGATTTCATCTAGGGTATAAAAATAGAATCAGCGCATGAGGCTGATAGCAAATCGAACAATACTCCTTTATTTACCGACTAAATAAGCTGTAGACATTTGTGACAGAGAACGCATTTCAGTGGGGGTGATTCTGATCTTTTGTCGTTCTATTTAGTCGTGAATTTTGACATATTTTGTCTACTTTTTTTTTCAACACAGTTCATTTTGTGTCTTCACTATTATCTACCACAAAATGAAGTATAATGAATTTTCGATGAACAAACTTCAAAAAACACGACTAAATATACGACAAATTAGTCAACTGTTCCAAGAGGTTGTGACAAAAATTTTACACTGGTAAATGGGGATTCTACACCTAATTAGAGCATTACAACTGCATAAATTCGAAACATTATTTTGAATTTGTAATGTGAAGTGTCATTTTCAGTTCATTTATCGTCATGCAAGGCTTGCTGAACTGAATAAAAACACGAAAAAATCAGTAGAATAGTTCATTTCATTTAGTCGATTATTTTGACATTCAACTACGATAAAAGATCAGAATCACCCTCCAGGTCCGCCAATTGGTAATCCAACTGTTGTCACATAGGTTGGATAAGTACGACGTATACCGAAACCCAAGACGAAGGTAGCAGCCCACTGTCCGCACGCAATTACTAGTCCAGGCCGACGCACGTAGAGACAATCGGGCTGAGGTAGAAGTCACCCATAGAAGGAAACCTACCCCAGTCGTCCGACCAGCTTCATTGTCTTCTATGAATATCCTAGGAACAACTAAGACTTCTTGTTTCAAGCCGTTCATTCGACATCTGCCTATCGATACCATCGCCGTGGAACGTTGATTTTCTGGTTATTTTTCAGACAGATTATCGTAGGGACAGTCCCAAATTCTCACAAGCGGATTCATCGAAGCACAAGGTAATACCATCTGCGGCTAAATAAGGACAGCACAGACAGACGTAAGCTTTAATTTTAATTGACAACGTTCAAGATACTGTCCAGGGTGTTACCGTCCGTTAACCCCTATGAGGGCTACGGATTAAGAAGAAAGAATTCTCTGGCACGTCATGTTTTCAACTCAAGTCAATCTTGGTGCGTATCACCTAAATTGACCACACATTAAGAAGAACGAATTCTCTGACACCTCAAATATTCTACTCCAGACAACCGTAGCGCATATCACCTAAATTGACTGCCTAAGCCAATTAAGAAGGGCGAATACACTGGCACATCAGGTATTCACTGCAAGACAACATTGGTGCATATCTCTGAAAGTATACATGGTTTAATTTATTGTAACGAATATACATACAAACCTAAGGTTAAGGGTAAAAGTAGGGGCGACTATGCCACTAAGACACCGCGACCGGAGTTTATCTATTGTGGACTACAATTCCCATGTATGCGCTGGGGCTGGTCGCAGAGCCTTAGCTTCATTGAATATTGTCCCATAAAGTACAGTAAAATTCCGTAATGCTTTTTTATCCCGAACAGTGCGAATGTGGAACAGTTTACCATCTTCTGTTTTCCCTCTGGCATACATTCTGCGTAAGTTTAAGGGAGACATACATCGGCACCTCCGCCACTCTCCTCATATCTCCTAATTCTTTCCCTATGTTCTTCCTACCATGTTGTGCTTTGCATCAGTGGGTATGCCCTGAGCTTGGCTTAAACATATAAAAAAAAGTAGCTCTCTATGAGCCGATTATTGCTCTGAGCAGCTTCAGGTTGCAACATATAATTATAATTAGTTAAATTTATAGATTTAAACATTTAAACTACACATAAATGCTATTTTACCAGCTTGCAGTGAAATACAAGGCAACCGAAAGAGTGCTATACACAAGTAATTCCCTTTTAATAAGATAATTGTACAGATAAAATTAAATGTTTTATTCGTGATGTTGCATTAACTTTGCAGTTATCATGTTTAATTACCATTCTCTAATGATATTATTAAAGTAGAAGCTTTAACCGTAAGGGAAAAATATAGGATCAGTAAGCAATTATCGATGTTGTTTATGACTTAGTCTGGTTTGAACCATAAAATAGTTTTATAAAGATGTAGAGGCATGGTATAGTTAAGGGCACATTAACACGGGCTACAACTTTTGAGGAAAGCTTTCATGATTAACACACTGTAGAAGAAATAATTTGAAAAAATCGAAGTAGCGTGGCGAGAGCTTATGGAAATTGAAGATTCTTTCCTGCTATTTGCTAATCAAGTAAAATGGTTTCTCCAAACTTTATACCACTTTTCAGGTATATTTGGTTATAATTTGTTAAAACATTCAGACTGTGCGATTCTGTATTGGGAACTTGTGGTGTATCTTCAATACAGAAATGAAGTACAATTTTCTATACTTAATGTGTTTTATAAAGTATATTTAATAAAATGTGTTGTTACAAAGTTACACTCTGAGGTATCCAACTATGGCCCATTAACAATTCTTGCACCAAATACCAAAATTCAGGAACGAAAGTAGGGAAATTTTAAATTTATTTTTATCAGGTAGGTACTTGCCGTGACAATTTTTTAACTAATACATACACTGTGACTGTAGGTTATAAGATTTTAATATTAAATTCAGTTTTAAATTTTTTTGCATATAACATTTTATTTATCTTTTATTTTCCCACCAAATATCTTTAATTTCAAGTAATTTGAAAGTAGCCCTTGATGATGATACTGGCTGTGTTGTTTTGTGTCCGCAGAACAGGGCAGAACAAAAGATACACAAAAGAACGCCTCATAAGTTTTCATAGAAGATTTATAATTGAAGCGAACAGTACAAATAGTTCGCTTCCATCGACAGAACAATTTGTGCTCTCCAGTATAGGGGAGCTCTAGGAAAAGGCACACAAAAGAACACAGCTATTGTGTTTATTCTTTGACTTTTTGAAAGATATATTCTCTATTATAGAGCATTTTGTCATCGACATTCGACCATTTTCTGAACGCCACACATTTTCTAAAGTATTTTTCATTATTAAAATGTTTGTTCATGGTATTTTGGCACTTGGCAACTTCTTATTTGTTGAAAATTTTAAAATATCTTGAATAATAAAAACGAAAATAATATGGATAAAATTTATAACTAAAGTCAGGATAGCAGAAATGAAAAACATGTATATGATTCTTTTATACTTTCCACTTTATTAAGCTTGCTATAATTATAATAATTGTGTATCAAAAACAGAATCTCAAGTTCATAAGCAGAGCTACTCAGTGTGGAATCGAAATCACTTAGTATAGTTCATTGGTATTAAATCCATAGCATGGCACTGGATGTTTGCAAACAAGTAGCATCAAGCACCAGACTGCCGATCGAATGTGTGCAACTAAATTTCCATAAAGCTAAATCGATACCGGTAGTTCATTGTTGAGCACCTGGTCCAAAGTTAGTGGAGTCGACGGTACCTATCGGAGTTGGAAGAATTTGAAAATAAATAATTTGCAACAAAAGTTCTTCCTTTTCGCGCATAAAATTTAAAATTTTTATACCCTAGATGAAATTATAGGGAATACAAAGTTTGTTGTTCCGTTTGTAACACATAGAAATAATGCTGCTAGAGCAAAATGGTTGAACAGCCACGCATTGTATCAAGAGTTATTTTGATTTTTGCATTTACGTCCGTCTGTGCGGACGATAAGTCGAGAACGTGTGCAAAAAAAAAGGAAAATTAAATTCGAAAATGGGTAGGGTTGCAATAAAAAAATTTCGCTTTTCACTACATATTTGGACATTTGTAGCAAGCCAACTTTGCGATAAGAGGGCCGCCAGGAAAATTGAATGGAACCAGCAGTCTTTTTTTACACTGAGCTGTCAGAGTAGCAAGAAGATTAAAGTTTGAACAAAAAGGAAAGATAATTGATGAAGAAAATTAAGGAAGAAGAGCAAATTAAAATACAAATAAATTATTAACTTGTATAGTCAAAGTAGTGACACATGTAATGTGATAACGAGAAGCAAAATAGAAACGGAGAAGGAATTAATATTGTTAAATTAATGTGAAAGGCCCCTTTTGGGTGAGTTATATGTAAGATTATAGGTTAAGCATATTGAGCACATGGCGAGAACGAAATGATAAATCTTTAAATGTATATAGGGTCGCACGTAGAGGATAGAAGAGAAGGTTAAAGAATAATCAAACAAAAAGGAAGAAAAGCAAAAATAAAACACAACTAGTACAGAGGTCGAGGAGGTGATGCAATTAAACGTACCATTGATGAATGAAGAAGGCCGCCCGCTAACTAACAAAGAAGGCCACTCACTAATTAAAGAAGGCTCAAGCCGAGTCGGCTAGCCAAGAGTAGAATAAGTGTTGTAGACTTAAGAAATTAATTTCCTTTACTTAGGATAAGTTTACTGAGTTATTTATTTTTATATTAATAATTCATCCAAACACCAGATGTACTTTTTTGTGGTTTATATTCGCTGAGAGGCGAATAAAAGCACAAGTAAGAATTAAGCGAGTTGCGTAGTCGAACATTAATTCTCCAATAATCACATTTCCACACATTGCCACCCTAATCCGGGAAGTGAAGTTGAAACCTGACGCCCAAACGGCTATCGGGAAGTTCACGAAGAAGAATGATATTCAAAAGTTTTCAGAAAGACTCGTTACACATTGTCTGAGAACGCGTCAACGTAGAGAGTCGAAATTACGTATACAGTAATTTCATAAAAATAGTGAATATACTTTAAAAAATGGGCTAAGTCTGACAACCCCTTCTTGGTGCTGCTATTTAAAACTTTGGGATTTTTGCGTGCATTGTGAAAACGATCAATCTTAGATCATTTTATTGTACTGAAAACTTCTTTAGAATATGAAATCCTATAAAATTGGTTATAATCATTTTTACTGTCCGACGAATCGTTCTAGAAATATATGCGAAAAACAACTTCAAAAATCATAATTGCACAGATGGGTGACCATATGAAATTACGTACGGAAATACGGGCATTCATGTAGAATATCGTAAGAATTGGACTTAGACCTATTCTAGCGTTTTCACTTGTTTTATTATAGGTACGCCAAGATGATCAAAGTAGTAATACGGCCTTGAGTGATAATTTTAAGACAGCATTGGCCACCGTTTTGTCGTCTCAACAATATTTTTTTATGAGATTTCAATGAGTACCTACTTACTTTGTTTCATGGCGAGCATTTCTTATATCTGTATATCATTCACTCCAGTGAATGGCCCTGTTTGAGAATACAGTTGAAAAAGTGAAAACTTAACAGAAAGTCAAAATCTGCAATATTTTAAAGATTTGCTTACTGGTAAAACAACGAGAATTATTAGGGATCTGAATATTAGCGAAAATAATTATCACATTCATGGAGCTTCATTCTATTACCCAAGTACTGACAAAACAACTACAAATTTTGTACGATACCCTCGATGAAGTCATTCACATTCGTGGGTTCAAACCTGAAACACAATAGAATGCAGTGCTGAGTCAATGTGTTTTTAAAGCGTACTCATTTCGAAAAGCAAAGCAGTATTGGAGAGAAAAGTTGAATTACCTGAAGACGATAACTTACCTAGCTCAAATGTTAAGTTGCCGTTTTTCTTTGTTGGTGATGTAGCTTTTCCAAATATTATGAGACCTGATTCCGGAACATCTTTATCAGAAAATGAGGATATTTTCAACAAGACGTTATTAAAAGCACGTGAAAAAATTGAAAATACATTTGGAATAATGACCATGCGATGGAGGATAGGTACTAACTAGCACTTGAACATGGGTCACAGAATGCTTGTGTATTTATCTCCACAGTGCTGCTAAATATGTCGCTTTCCTCAAATATTTCGCCTTCGCAATCAATGACTTTCTCAAAGGTGGCTGAGATATAGCTGGGTCTTAATAGCTTTAGTGTATTCTAGGAGATATTAAAACTGTATTTCTGTATTTTAATGTATTCATTTACACTACTGCAGGTATTTAAACACGATCACATCTCAAAAACTTTTTTAGTTTTCCGCTGTCACCACTAGTTCCAGACGGCAGGGCTTAAAGAAAGATGCCGAAAACAGAATTCACGGCTAATATTTACCTCTTAACAAACTAGACGCTGAAATTAAGAAACTGAGGTCTAAAGTGAGTTCAGAATAGGATTTCTCAATTTAGAGAGAACGTGGTACATGAAGAAACTCTATATTTACTCAAGAAAATACTGTAAACAATATGTTGTATTAGTCGTAATGAGTGCGGACAATATATTTTCTCCCTTGAAACCTTTTTCACAACTATATGGAAATGCCATTAGGCGATTTCAGTGCAGAACCGGAGGCGAAATTAAAATTTAGTAGTTTTAAGACTAAGTAAGACTCACGTAGTATTTGATGGTTCCTGCAAGATTTCAACAGATTTCAACTTGCGTATCCTTGAATGAAAACTAATAGTAATATAAATTATTAATAAAACTTAAGTATTTTGTTAAAATTCCGTTTATTGCGAAAGTTAAAGCTCTTTAAAAACCGAAAAAAAACAGTTTTTTCTCTTTCGACCTAACTTCAAAAGTTAGTATTTTCAGCTATTAAGCCGATTTTACTGATCTAAAGTATTTTGGAAAGGATATACTATTTCAGGTTTTATAGGAAAAATAACCTCGATGCAAATTTTGTAAAAAAGATATTCGTGTCGTCCTTTATCGTTGAGAAATTCTTGATTGGACATATGGTAGTTTTCGATTTATAACTTGAGGAGCCTAAATCTAACGCATAATCTGTTAAAATTTCAAGTTGAGATCTCCATGGGTTTAGATGAGGGAAAGATATCTAGATGGGTGGGAGTGGGGATGGGGTAGTTAGAGATAAATAATCCCCAACGAAGGAGTCGCACGATTGGTTCCATTGGTTCCATTTTCGAACTGTATTTGCAATTATATAGTGAAAAACGAAAGTTTTGTATGGCAACACCAAGAAGGGGTAACCCGATTTAGTCAATTTTTGAAATTTTGTTTACCATTGCTATGAAGGTACCATGTACCAAATTTTTTGTATTGCAACCCTACGAAGAAGTTGCCCGATTGGTCCCATTTTTGAACTTAATTTACATTTTTTTAAAAAAGTTCCACAAAATTTTTAGCTCTCTACATCGACGCGTAAGGCAGTATATAATGAAAACTAAAGTTTGTATGAAAACATCAAGGAGGGGTTACCCGATTTAGACCATTTTTGTCATTTTATTTACTATTGCTATGAAAACACCATGAACCAAATTTTAGTTCTCTACGTTGACGCGTTCTCAGGTAGTGCCCAAATATATAGTTGAAAACAAAGTTTTCGTATGGCAACCCTACGAAGGACTTGCCCGGTTTGTTCCATTTTGAACTTAAATTTACATTTTTTTTAAAAAAGCCCGTGTGAAAATTTGAGCTGTCTACATCGACGCGTGAGGCAATGTCCAAATTTACAATGAAAAACTAAAGTTTTGTATGGCAACACCAAGAAAGGGTTGCCCGATTTGCTTCACTTTCGGACCTGTATTTGAAATTTTCAAAAAACGCCGTGTACAAAATTTGAGCTCTCCACGTCGACGCATTCTCAGACAGTTTCCAAATATGTAGAGAAAAACACCAAAGGGTTCCCGATTTATTCCATTTTTAAATTTTATTTACTATGAAAGCATCAGCTCTCTACGCGTATTCGTTGTCAGGCAGTGTCCAAATATATATTAAAAACGAAATATTTGTATGGCAACTCTACGAAGGAGTTGCCCGATTTAGTCCATTTTTAAACATGTATTCTCTGGCTCGGTTTTAGTATATATGACGATAGTGAAGATTTTACTGAAATAGACGCTTTTTTGGCATTCGCTGCTTAAACCGTTAGAGATATATTAATGTATTGTATGAAAAATGTCTTGGGTATAATATATTCTACAAAAAAGTCCGTGACAGTACATGTCTATCTGTGAAAGGTAATATACGAAAAGGGTTTTTATCCTGCAGTTGATTTTTTTAATCAATTCAATTCAATTTATTTGTGAACATATAAGTCAAAGTACATATGCTTTTGTTATTGCAAATGCCAACTATCTAGATATTATAAAATGTAACTTCTTGTAGGCAAAGCTTCGATTAGACAGGCACATAGCACTTGAAGTTACACATTTGGGAATTGCCACTACAGGCTACACTGCTGCAAGTTGGCGGCACATGCTCAATTTATCGCAAATTATAGCAATAAATGAAAGTATTCAAAATATCCAAATAAAGTGTGCTACATACTTCAAAACGTATTCATCAATCCAACCTCATAGTTTGGAATGAGAGTAGATTAGATTAGAATAGTAGAGGGGTGGGGATGATCCTTTTTGGAAGGATGATTTATTGGAGCGCCATTGTTGACGGTCTCCTAGAGCCATGTTGAATGGTCTTCTATACTCCAGCTTGGGTGTGAGATTGTTTTAAGATACCTTCTTAAACGACCAACCAGATCACCTTGGTTTGAACTGTTTCTCCTTTTGCAATTCTGGACATAGCTTCCCTTTTCATCTGCAAATACAGAGGTGGAAGGTTTAATAAGGCCTCTACGGCTGCAGTAGAACCCGTACTCATGGCACTAGATATTCGCAGACAGGCAAGCCGCTAGATTTTTGGGATGAGAGTAGGATGAAAATAAAAGAAACGCAAGATTTAAAATTTGAAGTGCATTCGTTTATGGTACAATTCATAATTACTTAAATAATAATATGGCATCGATTTTAGGTTGAAAATATATAGCCCACTTCAACCTCACCATCCGATGACCAGAGCTCTGATTCAAACTGCATTTGATAATTAACTAGTCTACCCGAAAACTTAAACAGTTATACAGTAAGAACTTTTTTGTCGTCCTTAAAGGCTGCTACACACGCTCAAGCAAATCATACGACTGGGCATTGCTTGGTTCAGTCGTATGATTTACATGAGCGTATGTAGCGCAAGTCGGAGCTTGAGTTGAGACTGACGTCTGCCATGAATGAAATCTGATGAAATTATTGTGTACAAGCAAACTTGACGACTTTGCCATAAGAATGTGTTAACGTTTGAACAAAATTTGTTGCGAGTGGAGGCAAAAGCTCACATCTGGTTTTGTCTAGTTCAATTCCATAGCAAAGTCATAAGTTTTGCTTGTACGCAATAATTTCGCCCGATTTCACTGATTCTCTCTCAACTCAAGTTCCGACATTTGCTACACACGCTCATGGACCATGCATAAGACGCAAGATTGCCTTTAGCGTGTGTAGGGGCCTTTAGAGGCGAATTCAACTGCGCAAGCTCTTTAATTAAAACGGAATTAGTTCTAACTTCACAAATAAGTGGGTTCAATCTGACAAAATGAAAATCGAATGTTTCTGAAGACCCGTTACCATTAGCGATAACTCAAATATAAAAAGGTTCTAGGAATCATGTGGGATCCACATAAAAAGATACTTTCCTATTTCTTGACTTAACACTGCCAAACTAGGCATATGTACTATCGGAATTTTTTTGGATGTTTGGCCTGATGGATCTACTAGTTGTGCTCCAATTACCACATACATCCATCATGGTGCTCTTCCAGCAGCTCTCAAGTTATAATAAATTTGTTCCAACAAATGTATTGCAAAATGGAAAAAAACTCGTATGAAAGATATTTACTAATTTATGATTTCTAATGAGAAAAAAAGAGATAGCAAGTGGACTAAACTACCGACATTCTCGGAATTAAGGATTCTTCGACGAATTTGTGTTTCTCCGAAAAATATCTTGTATCGAGCGTGGCCTTAGTTCGTTATTTAAAAGACGACATTACAGATATCAATAACAAGTTCTTCCTTTATTTAACTTCACTGTTTACTTTTATAACATTTACAAACAATTATCAAATCAACTCTTTATAGTTATCGCTAGTACTGTACATCTAATTATCGCAGTCCAAATAGTTTACTTCGTTCACTTCACTGTCTGAAATAGGACTTGCCTCCTGGATGTGAGAAGCGCCGTATTTATACTCTACAAATTATACTAGAACTTTTCTGAATATTCCGTTCTCCGAACCCAAGGTGTACAAAGACGTCACTAACCTACAGTTGTTTCCATTTCCAACAGATGTCGCTTGCGTCACTTTGTGGCTCATAGCAATACCCTTCAAGCAAGGCGAAATAAAAACGTAACGAAAATGTAAACATGCTTGCATAGAAGTATACGCATAAGAAACGTTTTGGTGTTGAGATATGAAGAAGTTGCCCAATTTAACCCACTACAATTGCAATAAAAATGCCGCAAGCATAATTTCAACTCTCTTAGTCAAAGCGCTTTTGAATTGCCATCACGATAGACACACATTAGTCAAGTGACTTTTGTCATTCGAAGATTGTACGGTGGTTTTTGTAGGCGTAAAAAACTATGGTTTCAAGCTATTATACAAAAAAAGATACACTCACTATAGAGAAGTGGGTATCATTAGAACGCTCAGTAAATTCGCTAAGTTCCATTCTCCGTTTGTACTTACATCCTCTTTATTAATTGTAGATTCTTTTTACTAAACCTTTAGATTAGATTAGATTTATATATAGTAGGGCGAGAGGCCTTTGCAGTGTAGCCATCATTGGCTTATTGAGCACCGCTTGCAATAGAGTTCCTCTAGCAAGCCTACTCTTCCCAGGAAGAGCAGTATTTTTTTGGAAGAGATTTCTTCGAAGTCGACAGGCTTTAAGAAGTTTGAGCCAAAAGCCTGCAATCTACATTGCGCAATGGCTTCGCATTCACGAAACACGTGCTCCGATGTTTCATACTCTTCGAAGCATAGTCTACATACATCAGTGGGTGAGATTCCTATCCGACCGATGCTTGTGTTTGTTAAGTTTACAGTGTCCGTTTAGCACTCCTGTAATGAATATGAGTTGATTTCAGATGAAGAAGGTCTTTTGACCTCTGCTCCATCTGGTTCTGGATGTTGTAATAAATACCGCAAAAGGATTCTGGTCCTATGAGGGGCATGGATGCTGCTTTTTGGGCCAGTAAGTCTGCATTTTTATTCCCATCAATTCCCGAACGATGAGATGCCTTTCAAAGCCGCTTGGCTATCTGTAAAGACAAAAAGATTTTAATATTTTTATTAGTGTAGGATTGGCTGAGGTTTTTGTATGCACATCTGGTGATGGCATAAACCTCTGCCTGAAATATTGAAGCGTATTTTCCTAGACTTTGAGTGATGTTAGCTCTTGGATTAACGCCACATATTCCTGCTCCTACTCCTTTCTCGGTTTTAGAGCCGTCGATGTACCACCTTAAGGCTTGATTTACTAGATTTGTATCTTTTTCTTCCCTATCTGGTATTATTATCTTGAAGGGCAGACGGAGGTTGTGCTCAAAAATCATTCTGTCTGGCATCATATCCAGTATTGGATTTGCTTCAATTCCTTTGGTTAGAGTGCGTAGACTTTCAGAGTCGCATTCACAATAGCCATTTGTCCAGGCTCTGTACACCATGAGTCCAGCCTCTTTTGCAACAATGTCGCCGAGTGCCGGTAGATTTAAAAGTGCCTCTAGAGCGCTGGTAGATGTTGTGCCCATGACACCAGTTACACTTAGACTGGCCATCCTTTGGAGCTTGTTCAGCTTTCTGATGGTTGTCTCTTGTGTACATTTATTTCCCCATACTGCTGCAGCATGGGTGACTACTAAGTTGCTTATTCGGTGTGACTATACTGACGTTTTTTGAATTATTGAAATTAAAAATTATTAGTAGGTATTTTGTAATTCTTCAAAGTTTGTTCCACTACAATCATCATTAAGTATACAATGTATAGTATGTATTGAAATATATAATAAAAATGTTAGTTTCGTTGTGCAAACCACTTCGGAAAAAGTAATTATGTGGTGGGAAATCAAAGAAATTTTTAATTAGAAACTCTGTTTAACTTCGGTAATAACGATTGAAACTGAGAGGATGAATTGGCCGTACCTTGTTAATGTCATAATACAAACAGCTATGTAGCTATGTAGTATTGAGAGATAACCCTTTCTGTTGTAAAGATATAGCTGTATGAGTACAATCTACGATTCTTAGAGCTTTCGCTACTTTTTCTAATGTTTATAAGTTATGAACGTGAAAACATTATCTTTATTTTCTTGTTTTACAGGGTGTCCCGCAAGTGTAATATCCGAAGGCTCAAGATAGGTCATGCTTAGATATGCAAAAAATTTGTGTGCGGTTTCCGATATAATGGGATTTTAAGATATTTGGGTATGTTTTCATAGATCACCCTGTAACTTCGGAACGTTACACCCTGAGATGATAATTTAAATTTTTCTTGATTGATAATCGTTGGACCCTTCTAGTAGTCTATAACAACAAACAATAAAAATAAAATAAAATTACTGAGGGCCGCCATACAAGAAACGTGATTTTTTCGGCATGTTTTTCTTTTTATTATCATAAGTAGGTATTATTTTTTCAAATGACACCTACATAGTGTTAAATTTTGTACGATGCTACAGAACCTTTCATGTGTAAGTCCGACCTGCACTTGGCCGCTTTTTTTTTTAGTAAGCTACTATTTTCATAAAAAAACACGTAATCAATACCAATTTTTCATTCTGAATTTATACAGCCCAAAAGCTTAGCTTTAAAATAACCTACACTCTGTACCAAAAATATAACGATTTCTGCGTTTCTCGCACTTTTTCTTAAGCATATCCAGCAAAAATGGCTGAAAAAGGTCATTTCGAAAAGATAATTGCATACTTCCTGGCACTAATTGATCTTTTTCGCTGAATTTGCTTCAAAAAAAGTGCATGCAAAAAACGCAGAAAGGGTTATATTTTGGGTACAAAATGTGATAAGTCATTTTAAAGTCAAGCTTTTGGGCCTTTTAAATCCAAAATGAAAAATTAGCATTCTTGACATGATTTTTAATAAAAACATTAGTTAAATAAAAAAAACGAGTTAAAATTCCGAAATTCAATTTTTTGGACCATAACTTCAAAACAGAGAGGAGGAGAGGAAAAAATTAAAGACTACTGGAAAGGTCCAACAATTGTCAATTAAAAAATTTTTAAATCAGCATCATAGCATGTAACGTTCAGAAGGTACAGGGTGATCTATGAAAACATATCAAAGTATCTTAAAGTCCCGTTATCTCGGAAACAGTTGGTATTCCCACCCACACAACTTCTTACTCGTCCGTAGCCTGCGGATAATACACCACTTACGGGACAGCCAGTATTGAATGGAAAAAATATTATTAAATCACAATATATTTATGTATCCCTGGTTTAATCCCTACCTCCGAAACGCGTTAAGAGTATTCCATTGATTTTGTTGTTTTTTGCTTAAGGATTTGATTTCCCAGAGTTTTTTGGTCCGAACCGCCTGCCCCATCCCATCGTGGTCACGTCCATTATGACGGAATTATACCGCAGAGCACTTACAAGCTAATGTCTTTGGTACATTTTCGATTGCACTTCAACCAACATTTCTCTTGAAACAAAATATTGGGCTATTGTGCCGACCCACACATTGGACACAAATCCAAAGACTGGAGAACTTATACTTTTTGTAAATACAAATCATTTGATTCAACCATGTCTTTAACCCAGATCTTTATACGACAAACGACTACTAGATGTACCTACAACTGCGACCATTAACAGCGTCATCCGTCTAAACTGGTAATTCATACGATCATGTCCTGTTAGTGTTACTGGTAATATACCTTCATGATACCAACGAACTCTGAAAATCCGAAAGGAATTAAGCTGCCGCAAGGTCCTCCCAACACCACAAGGAAGTCCATGTTAATTAACCACATTCTCTGTCCTCATCCTAACTTTTCCCGACATTTTGTCGGCAATAAAAGCTTACGATTTCAAAATTGAGAATCAGCCACTGAACGACCTCTTAATGACGCTACAATTAGGACAAAATCTTTTATTTAAAGTATAGCAGCAAGTCGGTACAGCTAGACAAAAAGTCTATGATAAGCAGATTTTATTTATTAACATCACATGAACTAAACGATGGAAATTGTAGCATTTTTCTACTTTGTAGCAAGTTATCCCGGGCAAGGGCAATTCGTTAGTCCATAGGACGACGAATTCAGTGGCTCTTTTGCGCACTTTTATGTTCTTTTAATATAATTACTATGTTATTTTTTTATTTGATTCTTTTTTGGAATGAATTCTTACTCCTTTTTCTTCGAAACACTATTAGATTCGTTACACGCAATTTTCATCTTTATTCCATTATTCTGTTTTATTTATTTTTTTGTATTTATATCTACCTATGCTAATTTTACTTATTTTAGCGCCCGTCTGCTACCACTCACTAAAATTTGAGGCCTACTCATTTAAGGGCATATAAACTAGAAGCATGCATATATGTATATAAATAAAGGAATAACTAAATATTAAACAATTAATTTTTCACACTTATCTCTACACCTGGCCAGGTCTCCGCAGTACTCGCTGTTAAGATTTCTCCCACGTGGTTTATTTTTTTTTAATTTACTTGGCTTACCTTCTTGGCTATCGTATGTAGTCCGTGATTCCTTTCTGTACTGCCAGACTTTTAGGCTAAATATTTAATTTATTATTCCATATGCCAATGGTTTTTTTTTTGTAGAATTAGCTACTTACGGCTCGGCACAAGCACTAAATTATAATTTTACAATTTCTTTTTGTGATTCCTATTACTAGGTTGGTTATTACACACTTCACTTCCTTCTATTTTTTTTTTTATATAAGCATACTATTTTTTTTTACCAAATTTCTTTATTACACAATTAAATTTACTGATATCTCACTCTCGGACCACTTCGCAAGAAGAAGGAGCTAGAATTTTCTTGGTCGGAAGTACCCATATTTCGAATTTTTGGGAAGGCCACTATATGTATATTCGAAATTTTGATCGCGTGATGTGTATTGACTACAGATCGGTTTTGAGATTAGGGGTTACGGATTCGGCTATTTGGTAGGATATAATATGGAACGCTACAAAATCTCCTATGCCTAAGCCCAGATAACTAAAGAAATCATACAAAAAATCTTTATACTTGTGGTTACTTTTCCTTTCCTTTAAAAACAAAATCCACTGTTTTCCATCATAATCGCATCTTCTGTGAATATAAAATCAAAAACTTTTCGAAAACTCTGTCAACACAACAGTTTTGATTTAATCTGAAGAATTAGGATTTTATTAAGAAAAAAGCACGCTGCATAAAGCAATATGAAAGACGTGTGGTTCGCTTTCAGATTAATTGAGGGGGTAAGATTTAATTTCACTTAACTATACATATATATTTTGGCGCTAGCTAAGCAATCCGTAGAAAACCTTTCAAACTGACAAATGTATGGAGCAGCCATTCCACGCATAAAAATTTAAAAAAATTAATGATTTTATATACCATTTTAAAAATTTACTGTGGGATTTTTGTCTTTTTATTTTTACTATCATTTGTTCTCTTCCAAATTACGTACTTACGACGGTATCTTGATTCTAATTCAGACCTTTAGTATAGCGTGCATGGGATTTCACATTTATGGATTTTTATACAAAACTGAACCTTTGAATCATGAAATGTACTTTTGTGGAACCTTCTTTGGATTTACAGTTATTTCAATATTTACAAATATTGGTAAGATCGTGTCTTTATAAATAATTTAGATTTAAAAAAATGAATATTTTAGGTACTTGTATGGGAGCAGCCGCACCACTATTCCTGGAAGCACTTATTTCTGGATGTGGATGCTTCTTTTTTCTACTAAGTTCAATAATGTCAATGCATTACGCCGAAGTGGACTTTCATTTGATGTATTTGTCAGACTATGAAGAGTCTGTTCATCCTTTTTTCTTTATCAGTAAATGTCAGGTAAGATTTTTATTATTTCTCTTTATTGTTTTTTTTATTTGTTTAATTAAATGGGCATGAGTGTTAGGATTTTGGTAAATACAATATTTTATTATTAAACATTTGATAAATAAAAGATTAAGATTAGGTTAATAATTCATAAAGTATTTAAGTTCGGGTTGATATTAGTATTAAGCCCTGAACAATATTGTGTACAAATAAGTAACATTTCGGTTCTTACTTTTTTGATGTTGATACACTACGAACATTATTTGAACTTTTCTGTATATAAATTTGTGTTATTTTGAGAAATGAAAAGAGCTACAACTTTACAAATATTGTAAGTCTCGAGCACTAAGAGAACACTGATTGTAAAAAATAATAATCGCATTGGACGAAACTAAATTGTATACTCATAAGATCAGGATGTGTTAAAGTATTTACATTTAATGTCATTGATTGAAAGAAAGATCAGTCCCGATTTAGAGTGGGATCGAACTTAGATTAGCAGATAAGATTTATAATTTTATTGCAAAAGAATTTAAATTTAATTTCGTTTCCACACGTTTCTCTTATTTACATAGTTGCTGAGAATTTGAAAGAACTACTGCGTTTGAATAAGCTTTTCATCTAAGATGATATTATTAAAGTGTAACCAAGTTAAATTGAAGATCATATCGAATCATTAATCCAAAAATTGCTGTACTACTCTGTATTACACTGTAATAAATGTGACTGCGATGAATGCTTAAACCCTGAGATTGGAACACCTAAATTTCTCATCTCTAAAAAAAACAAAAATCATTCAACCGAACTTTCTTGGCATTATGATTAATGTCCCCATTCACTTACAGATTTAGATTGTTTATGAACTGCCGATCTGGTTGACAATCAAATCATACAAATTTTAAACATACATACATAGACAGATCACGTAGACTGTGGATCAAATCGTACGATTTGAACTATTAATGGGTGGCGGAATTCTGTGGATAAGTGGGGGCTTTATATTTAGATTTCAAAAAAATATATTATTACCAACAATAGATAATACAGATTGCTATTTAAGTTTTACAGATGACAAGCAAAACTTCAATATTAGTTTGCTTATTTTTATTGGTCGAAAAATTTGCTTTCATGCCACTTTTGCATACGCTTGAACCAGTTTTGAAAGTAATACTGAGCTCACCGTTCCGTAGTTGCTTCAATAACTAGATTTTTGTAGGCTTCCACCGCTACTTAAGAACTATTATATTTCATCCCGGCAATTGATTCCCTATGAAAAAGAATGTAAAGAAGTCAAAAAGTACCAAGGCTAGACATAGATCAAAGGAGTCATCATTTCCTTCAAGCAATGATATGTGTGTGTGAGTGAAGCGACCACAAAAGTGAATTCTTCTCCATCGGGGGAATGATGGAGAAGAATTCACTTTTGTGGTCGCTTCTCTTGCCTTTTTAGGAAAACATTCAAAAAATTATAGTATGCCATTAACTAATAACCGTATGCTGACGTTTCGGGGATTGTGGCAACATAACCCATACGTCCAAAGAGATAACCATTTTCTTGCCAATGACTATGAACTGTGACTTTGTTGGACTTGATTTAAGCACCAGTATAAAGTATGCAAATTTGGTGTTTAATTTTCAAATGATCGTTCTAACTTTGCGAATACTGTTGTCTATCAATGTTGTCATACATCGGGTATATGGCCCTGAAACAAATATTTATATAATTTCATTCCAACTTAAATTGTATTCAAAATTCCTTCTCCCTCATTATAATCAAATGCAATTAAGCATAAATTGCTCTTTATTATCAGGCGCACATTCATATAGTGCCTTCTTCTTCTTTTTCTCTTTCGTATGTACACTGTACATGTGCATATTTGTAAACTCCTTAAGTCTAATTGCATGTCCATACATACAATTATTCTCGCCGTCTTAAAATTAATATCTTAAGACGGCGACAACTAATATCTGATTTCAGTTTTTTTTATGCAATTTTATGCATCGTCGTAGGAAACTAAAAATAATAAAAAAGCTTTAATGGATATCTGGGGGTGGCAGTTCGGATCCTCTAGGAGTTTTTCTTTAAGATCCGCCGTGTAAAGTCCGAGTTGCGTGAAATTAAGTTAAATTAAGTTAAATTATTCTACTGAGGACGGCATAAATAGAAAAAAGCAAGGAACTGATTTTTTGTTCTTTATTCTTAAACATTAAAATAATGTTTTTTTGAGAATCTGAATAACAGGGACCCCCTCCCTTCTCGTCTTCCGCGATTTCGTCCAAATTCACACAAATTCCTTGGAAAATGCTCAAATATGAAAATTTTCGATGGAGTTGTCGCGGTTAAATTACAACAGAATTTGAACGAAACTGCCAAGTTAATTCGGGTAAAATGCCAACCATAGACGAGATTCGTAGACATTTGACTCTGTAAGTGGCATTTCCGTGCACTTTAAAAAATCGCCAGTAGTTGCCGAAAAGTGAGTATGCAAAATTTTTATAGATTTAATTTTTTTTAAATAGGTAAATAACATCCGATCTTCCTGAAATTTTGAACGTATAATCATTATATAAATATTTAATAACTAATTTATGTAAATACCTTACTAAAAGCACATCCATAAAAAAACAAAATATGGATTAATCGATAAGTTGTAGAAACAATTTAGTAATGATTTTTTCAGACAGAATTTTGGCCGTCGCAGATTAAATTTCGAAACTTAATCAGCAGGGGAGGGAAAATATGTTCAGAAAACAAAGAAAAAAAGAAAAAAAGTAGCAAAAGGAATTTAGTAAATCGGATAATTTTTACCCCACCTTCCTCAGAACACCCATATTCGTAAAATGAGGAACTTTTTCCCATTGATGTATATGAATGAACTTTTGACATCATCATCCGATTTTGATGAGATTGTGTACGAATATTCTACACAGATGGTAGAATATAAAATAAATACCTTCAGCCCTGGAAAAATAATTTTAAATTTTTTTTTTTATTACAATAATATGGCGAAAAAGTACTGACACTATAGAAATTACTTGTATTTTGTTATATAACATCTCCTGGCATTCTGATATTGAAAATTGTGTAGTAAACAAATGTAAACTTACTAAAAATAAACATGGACCGTTATATCCCCCAAGAACGTGGAATAATCGTGTCTGTTTTTACGGAGTAATTCATCAAGAAATAAGGAACATATCGCCGGAAGTGTTTCGTCAAGTTATGGAAAATGTCATAAATACGGCTGAAATGTGCATCAACTCTGGAGGTCACCATTTAAGAGATCTCATCTTCAAATCCTAATGCGACGAAATTTCATGGCTCAAATATATACAAAAAAAAAACTAATTCAAGGTTTCTAATTTAGAAAAGAAGTTGTAGGTGAACCAAATAGGATCATTACTTTTGCGCCAACCGTTATAAGTAACCCACTACGGGTTACCACTCTGTACGAATCTCGTAATAGTCTCAAAAATCATAAAAGACTTACAATTGCAAAAATAATTTTGAAAATCTGTCGGAATTTGACCGAGAAATAAAGGTGGTAGCTTTGGAGTATATGCTGCTAATTAATGTAAGTTGAAAGTAATTTAGCTTGCTTATCTTGGAAAATGCTACTAAACTAATTGGGGTAATGACTTCTGATTTTCTGTGTATGAAAGATAACAGATTATAGATAATTGTAACGAAAAGAAGGTGGCTTAAATGTTGCGAATATAACCACAAGATGGTAATTATCATTAATTTTTTTTTTGGCCATCTGGAGTTTCCACTTGGGTCAGTTTCATTTCTAGTCAACTAGTCTACTATGAATTTGGACGAAATCGGTGGTGAACGAGTAGGGATTCTCTCCTTGTAAGATCAGAAATAAAAGATTGATTTATTGTGTATCTATTGTCATGCCGAGAACAGAATTTTTCTCACCACTCGTTATAAAACCAATAGCTACCCGTTATCGGCTGATGTAGCAGAATGCAAATGGTGTTTTAAAATATTTTTGCTAGTCACTTGGATTTAAGATTCTGGTAAATCAAGTTTCAACTCATAGTATAATCGTATAATTGTACAGCTCAAATAGAATTATTAAATCATTGAATTGAAGGAATCTACTATTATATTAAAAACACTTAGGTTTAACATACGGTTTTTTGAGAGTCCGACTAGAATTGGAAATAAAATGGCGAATAATATTATTATTATTTTTTATGTGAAACGGAATCCGATATCCATATTAACACCTTCAACCGACCGCTTCTCCACTTTTAACTTTAACCGGGAAACACAAGCGGTTGATGGTAACATCAATCCGTCATTAAAATTATGTATGTCTCGAAATTCCAATTTTTAACGCAATGGCTTTTTCTTACCACGCCGATAAAAATAAGCAATCATTTTTAATCTCTCAACAGTCAAAACATAAAACGTCAAATAATTAGGAATAAAAGCAACATCTTGCTATCAACATCGTCGTATGTGGAAGCCAAATACTAGTTTAACCTAAAGAGAAGCTATTTTGGAGAGACATAACTCTGTATATATAATTCATAATACAGTATACAATAATGTCCAAAACCGACTTTATGAATAGCAGCAGTATTTCTGAAACAACCGATGATGGTGATGGGAGTACCTAACAAATTAAGAGGAAGACGAATCCAGTGTATCGTACTCGGATTTATAGTTATTTCTCGTAGACAATCTTTGTACAACACCAAAGTTGTTTTGTATTTTTTGCCCACAACACCCTGTAATAATTATACACTCTATAAAGATAGTTTTAGCATTATGTATATATTATACAAAGTCGTAGTGCGTAATAATAGCCAGTCTCCTAAGCTTTCCAAGAAATAGTCAACCAGGGAATGATGACAAATGAGAATGACAAAATGACTTCGAAGGAAGAACAATGTCACTATGCTCTAATTTGCAATTCTGATTGTTGTGTGACATGACATGACATGTATCTTAAATTATAACAGTGATAATTTAACATTTGCCGAGTAATTGAATGTACATACTTACCTTTTAATTTTTTAGAGAATGAGGATTTTAAGACTCACTTCGACTGCTATTATCGAGCGATCCATTCAACAGCACAACGGAAGCGGAGTTTATTTGTAGGGAATTTATAAGCAGAATAACGTCATTCATGGAAAGTTGCAGGGACCGAAAATAACTGTTATTATTTTTTTGTGAGCGAAAAAACATTCATAAAATTTTCTAGGAAGTAGCGTAGTACAAAAGGGGTCTATGTACAGCACTTAGAATAGCTGCCTACGTTGAAATCAAGAAAGTTTCAATTTTAATATATAAATCCAATCCTAACTGTTGTTGTAAGACATATTTTTTTTATATTTCAATTTTAACTGTTAAGAAAAATACTTATATTATTTTACTCTTTGCCAGAGTTCTATATTTTCCTCGTCTTATAACAGTTAGAAATGAGTTTTATTTTTTTCCTCAAGAAATAAAACTCATAATTCGAGTTTTATATTTTCCTCATCTTATAACAGTTAAAAATTAGTTTTATTTTTTTTCTCAAGAAATAAAAATCATAATCAGAGTTTTTTGTTTTCCTCAGGAAATAAAACTTACCAATGTTCTCTATTTTTGTTGTCAACGAAACAGTTCCCGATTGATCCTATTTTTGAACTTAAATTTACATTTTTTTTAAACGGCCGTTTACAGTGAAAAACCAAAGCTATATATAGCAACACCAAGAAGGGGTTGCCGATTCCAATTTTTCTTTCCCTAATAACCTTACTCGGACAGGTTTATTTCTTGAGGAAAAAAATAAAACTCATTTTTAACTGTTAAAATCTGAGAAAAATGAAAAACTTGAATTTTGGGTTTTATTTTTTGAGAGAAAAAATAAAACTCATTTTTAAATGTTAAACCGAGAGAGTAATATAAAACTTAAGATAAGACTGTTATTTACTGAGAAGAAAATAAAATTCTCTTTTTAACTAATTCATTAGAAGATAAAATATAAACTATCAATAACGAAGTGTTAAAACCAGACTATTAAAATATTTCTTATAACTCTTTCGGTCCCTGGAAAATTGTGAGACAAACCTTTCGCAGTCAAAAAACTTAACAGTCTTAATTTCATTCCGTTTTTTGGCAACAAGTAATCAATAACAAACTTTTAAGGCTTTGCCAGATGATATTATAAAATTTTCAATTTGGATGATGATTGGAACAACATTAAACAGAAGTAATATATAAAATAAAAATAAATATGTAATAAAATGGGTTCAATATAATTGGTTTTAAATTTTTCCACAAATTTGGCATATCTACATATTATATATATATTATTTTTATATTTACTCAACATCTACATATCATTTGTAACTTTCGTATTGGAATATGACAAAAGTCACAGCGGTAAGAGCTAAGTGACTTTAGCTGCAATAAATGTCATGAAAAGAAAGTCATTTGTCATATAATCCAGCTTTTTAGGAATCGGCCTGTCGAAAATAAGTCACATTTTAACGCAAAGTGTCACTTTAATGGCGTACGAATCGTATTTTTGACATCGTCATCCCTTGGGGCTTGATTCTGATAAAATTAAAATGACCAATGACAATGCCAAAATAATTTCGAAGGAAGGACAATGTCATTATACCTCAATGTGGAATTCTAATTGATGGGTGACATGACATGTATCTTAAATTATAGATAGCAGTGACAATTTGACAAGTACGGTAATTAATACATTCCTGAAAAGACAGTAATGGAGCAAATTTAAATACGAAGGTGTATGCAAATTTTGTAACCAACTTATTTTATATCAACGGCCAGTTGGACAAGATTTTCTGTTAGCCATGTCATAGACTACAGTTTCTAGATGCGTAGAAGAAGTGGGGTTAATATAATGTAATCGCATATGATGTTAAAAAACTTTCAATGTCCGGAGAAGATCCAAACCACATTAAACAGAAGTATATAAAATAAAACAATAAGTATGAAATAGTTCAGTGTGATTGGTTTTAAATTTTTTTCCAGAAATTTGGCATACCTATAGATATGTAGTATGTTTACTATTTTTTTACTTAAAGTGGTGGTTTCGCTTGTAACTTTTGTATTGGGATATGACAAAAGTCATAGGAGCAAGTTCGAAGTGACTTTAGCTGCAAAAATTGCCATTAAAAAAGTCATTTGTAATGTAACCCAGATTTTAGGAATCGACATTTAGAAAGGAAGTTACATTTTAACGCTAAATGTCACTTTTTATGGCTTAAGTCATGGTATAAGAATCGCATTTTCGAAGAAAAGTCACGATGTCTTTGTCATTTGAATTTTATCAGAATCCAGCCCCAGATCTGTACGCCTCTTGCGTCGGAAGTATCCACAGACTTTAATATACCTAATATACATAGACTGATGACAGTCCGCGAAGCATGAAGCCAGCATAAAATATGCTTTTTATCACAGACTTCAATAATATAGACTGCTAGACCTTTCCCTTACAAAATTATTGAAGCCGGCATATGCCCCCATCAGATGGGCAAAAGATCCCAAATTTTCTGTCATGTTGCGGGATATTACATAAAAAGGGCTACCACGATTAGCTGGGATGAAGGGAAATTTTCAGTTTTATTTTAAAGTTAATTCTGTACGTAGTTCTCAATTAAGTTGTTGCTAAATATTCAGAAAATATTTAAACTGTTTACGTTTTTCCAGTTTCAAATTTATTTACTAAACTTTCTGGATAAGCGAAAGAAACATTTTTCTGAGTGCCGATATTATCAATTCTGATCTAATATTAGGTAGTCTGAAAAACGCATTATAAAAAATAACCGGCCAAGTGCGAGTCGGACTCGCGCACGAAGGGTTCCGTACCATCGTACAAAATTTGACACTGTGTACTTTTTATTTATTTTTTCAAATGAGAGTAAGCGTCATGTGAAAAAATAATGTTCTCATTTGAAAAAATAATAAGAATGCTGTCATTTGAAAAAAATGCCTACTTTTGATAATAATAATGAATGAGAATAAAACGAGGAAAAAACGACGAAAAAATCACGTTTATTGATTGAATGCGGGTCCCCTTTAATTTGTAATATAATTTTATTTTTATTATTCGTTGCTATAGCGGCAATAGAAATAAACACTCTGTGAAAATATCAACTGTCTACCTGTAACAGTTAAAGAGATACAGCCCGGTGACCGACAGATAATAATAAGAATTAAAAACGCTGAAAAACTCACGTTTCTTGTATGGGGGGCCCCCACTGACTTATATATAAATGGACTGCTTGTTGAACCAAAAATACATGAAAGCAAATGGCACCACTTTCGTATTCTTGTCTCTTTCCGTGAGAACATACTTTCCCACTGAACTGTAACGATTAGGAATGAGAAATTGCTTGCAAAGATCCTTGTAAAAAACACTTCCTTCGACTCATAATTAAAATTTAACGATACAAATAGTCCCTAATACTTTTGTGGTAAATTCGGTAAATCCCACTAGCATGCATATTCGTAAATTCCCAAATAATGTACATATAATATCAGTTTGCGACAGTTGGTAGAGTGAGAGTATGCTTTCTGAAATCAAAATTAGTGCCACATGAAACAGGAGATCAAGCAGTCCATTTATATATATGTCAGTAGGCGCCCCCTTTAATTTTATTTAATTTTTATTATTTGTTGTTATATCTCCAATAGAAAAACACGTTCTGTGGAAATTTCAACTACATATTACGGTTCATTAGATGCAACCTGGTGACGGACGGAGAGCGAAGTCTTAGCAATAGGGTTCCCGTTGTTACCATTTGGGTACGGAACCCTAAAAATTATTGAGTAATAGAATAGGTAAGAAAAGAAGTAAAATAGTTAATGCCCTGTCAGAACACAAAACCCATTGTTTTGCTTTATTATAAATTTAGTCGCTATAGCTAGACTAAAGCCATCACTTTCACATCTCAGATTGGAAGGCGAATTATCTATCATATCCGTCAGGTATCTATGTAGGTACTAATCCAAATACTTGAATAATGCTTGCTTTAATATGAATCATTCGTACATACCTTATAAGAACATATATCTTTGTTTTAATATGTCTACATTAAAACTGTTTGCGTGGAGGTTTTCTGGTAGTCAATAACAAATATTTTTATATTTTATGGAATATTATTGAAAAAATCGGTATTCTGCAGAGTGCATTATTGTTATTATATAGGTAGTTACATGTTCTCCTATTTTATATAAATGCGATGTATTCCTAAAATTTGTGACTTTATTTTGAGATTACAACGTCATTTTTCGAAGGGCATATTTTAAAGGAATTAGCAGAGATAGTGATTATTACAGCAGTGTGTATTACTGAAATATATACACTTTAATTTTTCTCAAATTTGTGCATACAATGATTTTAAAGTGAAAAAAATATATAAGGTGATTTAGATCAAGATACCTTCCGGTACACCACGCGATTCCTTGAGGTAAGATGATCCAAAAATGGTTCCACATGCCCCCCCCCATCATAAAATTACATACAAGCAATAATCACAGGTGGTACGTAGGGTCTTTTATGACTGGACAGTGAACCCACAATTGCTTTGGTTATAGTCTGCATATTCTTCATTTGAAAATGACACACTAGTAACTAACAATATTTTTTGTTAATATTTATTACATACTAGCGTTTAAATCTTAGATAACATAACTTTAATCCAGCTGCTTCTTCTCTTTACACCCAAACAAAAAATATTCTTACTTTTTAAAAATCTTGATGCTACTTTCCATTCACTGATAAAATAAGTAATTACGAAACTCCTAAGATGCTGCTTAAATACTAAATAATAGTACCACTACCTTCAGAAAATTATAATTATAACCAAAGCAATTGTGGGTCCAGTAATATTGTGATTATTGCTTGTATGCAATTTTATGATCTGGGTTGAATGTGCCCATAAATCTCCAGTGCTAAAACTGATACAGGTATTGGCATGCGCTTTTTTTCGAGTGATAGAGGGAGTAGGTTCATTAATAAGAAGCAATAAATTTGGGTTACATGGGAGAAAGTTTTTGAAATAAATAACGGTATTTATGAAATTTGTGTGTAAAAAAATCAAAATTTTGGAATTATTTGAGAATAATTCAAAGATGCTTAATTAAAAAATACAGAGTAATACGCTTTTCGACAGCTACTCTTCTTGGCTATTTAATAAGCTAACAATAACCAAAATCTATAAAGTGGTTCAAAAGTTATACTCATTTATTCCCATCAGGGTGCACGAATATTGGCGAAATCTTCAACTGACCACAACTCCTAAAGGAAGGTTTTTAGGGGGGGGGGGGGGGGGTTATGTGGAACAATTACCAATTACCTCAAGGCATCGCGTGGTATACCGGAAGGTATCTTGATCTGAATCACCCTGTATATATTAAATAAATGATTAACGCGCCAATTGCTATACCTTCAAGGTGGTGTGGAAACTCATATATATTTTTAATATTCATTTTTTTATTTTCTTTTCATTGGGTGTAATGCATTTAATCTTCTATATGATTTTTTTTTTAATTAACCACATTCGTGTTAAAAATAAATGTTAAAGCATCCAATTTTTTTATTAGCTTGAAATATTACTATGAATTATCAAACTAATAACATTTTATTGAAATGAAGAATTTCATTTTATGTATAACAATTTCCCTTCTGGAAATATTTTGCTTACTTTGTGGCAGCACAAATCGCTTGCATCATAAAAAGCATATTTTATGCTGGCTTCACTTTTTGCGAGCTGTGATCAGTCTATATATTGAAGACTGTGCTTTTTACGTTGCGCCCGATTAGTGCTGCCACAAAATAAGAAAAATATTTACAGAAGGGAAATTGTCAGATATAAAATGAAACTATTTATTTATTTGCAATAATATGTTATTAGCTTGATAATACTCGTATACAGTAATATATCTAACTAATAACAAAGATTTGCCTGCTTTAACATTTATTTTTAATACGAAAAGTGTTTTATTAATTAAACAAAAATAGTAAAGAAGATTAAATGCATTACAACCATAAAAAAACTTTTAAATAATGGTTATTAAAAATATGCGAATTTCCACATCTCTACGCAAACAGTTTAAATGTGCACGGACTAAAACAAATTTTCATTGAAATATGTTCTTATAAAGTATGTAGGAATGATTCATATTATTTGCATTAGTACATAGATACTTGTCCGATGTGACATATAATACGAATTTCTACCTGGGATGTGAAAGTAGTGGCTTTATTCTGACTATAGCGTCTGAGGGCAAGCAAAATTAAATAAATTTTCAATTAAAGCTATCACCAACCACATTCACCGAGTCGACGTTATGAAATTTTAATTTAATATTAAGTGAGGTCCTACTTTCTTGTAAATAAATTTAAGTTCAATATCAGCTGATTGAAGTGTCATACAGTCAAATGTCATATTTTTGATAGCGCTGTTAAAAGATTGAAGCAGCACGAATTTTATTGTTTAGATATAAACTAATATTCAAGTGGATGAAAAAGTGAATACAAATTATTTTAACCTTAATTATTACTGCTATGCAAGAAGTGTGATAGAACAAATACTTATTGCCCTTATATTATGTAATAGGAAGTTTCCAAATAATTAATGGAGCTTTAGTTACAACTTACCATAAGCAGAATAATTCTAAGGGTATTAGAAGTCATTTCATCATAAGAAGAAGAATATATTCGTATGCCTGAAACGCGAGAAGAATGAAGAAAGGTCAAGGCTAAATTTTATGCCATGTAGTTTTATCTATCCATAACACTTGAATTTTTTAAATTGTTTTTTCTACAGGCACGCCAACAAATAGTGCATCAAATAACTTCCTTTAACTTCTTAAATAATATTTAAATTTTATCAACTATCACGAGAACTATCAATTGCCAAATTCGCAAATCTCGCAGATGATAGTTGGAAATTTTCGAAATTGTTTGTTTTATTAAGATTGGTGAATAGCTGAAAACATTTAATTCCGGTTCCTCAATAATAATTCAATTAAAGTTAAATTTGTATTAAATGGCTTGGTGAATATGGGCCTAAATTTATAATAATAGGAAATAATGCTTTAGGTACTCTGACATCATGGTTCTAACTATTTTGCTCCTTTATTTAGGAAACGATAATATATTATATTGCATTTATCGTCGAAAACTTTAGAAACCCATTTCGGTATTTATTAAATTTTTATGATACCAAAACTGACGCTCCTCCAAAAAAAATTAAGAATTTTACAGTACCTTTACTTACCTTCGTTGCTACTATGTATAATAACAGATTACTTGATCGATTGACAATGTCGTCACTCACCAGAATGTTTTTTTGCGCTTATTATAATATCTTTAAAACTGTATGCCCACCACATAAATTGTTGGAGCTTTTATTTTGATTATAAAATACTACAAAGAATTCATAGAATTTTCAAAATATTTATTTCTCAAGTTTAAAAGGAATTACATGAAATAAAAATTCGTGAAGAAATACAAACTTTTAAGATTTCTATATACCACACAATTCTTAGAACATTCTTACTTTTCTTATAAAATATGAAATTTATTTCAGCATTGTAGTTTGTGTAGTTTTAAATTTGAAATTGGAAAATCGTAAATACTTAAATATTTTCTGAATATTTAGCAACAACTAAATTAAATACTGCGGACAAAATTAATTTTTAAACGAAAATTCAAGATTACCCTTCATTTTAGCTAATCTGGTATCCCGCAATTTGATTTTATTTGGGATGTTTTGCCGCTCTTATGGGTGCATTATGCTGGCTTCAAAAATTTTGTAAGGGAAAGGCCTTGTTCTGGAACTATAGGAGCCAGCATGCTTGAACGTGAAGTCCATTCTGTCAGTAAGAGCTGACAGTTCCGTCCGTGAGCAGCGTGAATACAGGGCGGCACACTAGCACCTCGGCTAGTGCGAGAGAGTTGTGGGGTGGGTATACCAAATAAATGTCGCTGTCACAGCCCATATATAAAATAAAATCGTGCCTTGTCACAAAAAATCAAGCACACCCCATATTCGGTCCAGAAGGGACCCTTACACCACTTGCCTTTACTGATGATGAAGGCGCAGATGTCTTTCCTTCGTTGCTGTCCAGTGTGTGGGAGATCTTCTTATTGTCCCTAATGATGACATGTAATGAGTGGAGGAGCGGACCTATTGAACCATTGTCACTGAGAAAGGCTCCAGGAAAGTAGAGGAGAAAAATGAGAGTACTATGCCATTATGTAATAAGTAACAGAGACTTTATTGCAACCCACTACGCGTGGAAAACAAAGTTCTGTTCTCCCTGCTTTACTTAACTAACAATTAGTGGCAAGCCTCACTAAGATGACATGATTCCATAATTAGAAGTGAAGTGTTCAGGCACACTCCCTCATAAGCTTACGACTGATAAGCAAGTAAAAAGATAAAGATTAAGATAACAATGGTCTCAATACTCTTCAACAACTATGCTAACCTAACTATTACCTTGATGCCACGTTGTAGGCTATGTAATGTAATAACGCAATTCAAAGAGCATGAAATGAAGGTGTTCTGCAAACACGTTCATAAAATATTTCAAAAATAATTATTGATATGTTTCATTCTAAATTGAATAGTATTCTACGGCTACTTTTTCTCAAATTACACAGATATAATTAACCTATAAGGCCATATTATTCTTACACGGAGCTTTGTCAAATATCTCAAGAAAATAACTAATAATGTAAGTGAATCTCCAGTGAATTGTGTTCTACGAACACTTTTCATCAAATATTTCCTAAACGTAATTAATAATATAAGCTAATCTAAAGTGAATGGAGTTCTACGAACCCTTTCATTAAAACATTTTCAAAATATAATTAATAACGTTGGGCAATGTGATTTTTTTTAACTTAGTTCTGCAAACCGCTTTCATCACATTTTTCAAGTTTTTTTTAATAATGTAAGTTTTTCAGTACGTTCAACAACGTATCGAACCTTGATTTTCTTTTTCTTCCAAAACTTTCGCTTTTCCTCATAATTTTCTTTAATTTAGTTTGTTTCAATTTATATATCGACATGCAAAAAAGAAATAATGGAATATATGCCAAATAGACAACACCTACACGGCTCTAATGCTTGACTCCACCGTAGAGGCGTCTCCATGAAGCCCAGCAATGCCTATCGCTGTAAATTATATAAAGAAAGAAATTTGCTACCCATATATTTTAGAAAATTTCTCCTACGGGTGCGTTACTCCGGGCTCTGAAAAAGTTACCCTGGTATAAAATCTAATTATTTTAATTTTATTTACAAGTTTCCTACATATTATATTTCGTTTCACTGTCTAGTGTAGCTTCCTTATGAGGCTCCTGGTTACTGATTATCTCGTTTTATCCCTACCACTACGGATAGCCGGGAGCATCCGGACCGAGAGGAGTTTTGGGGTCGTCTCCTAAGGATAATACTTTACCAGGTGATGGCTCTTTTAGTGGGGTCCAGCGGTCTTAAGTCCGCTAATTCGCATCATTAGATGCTGACAAATAGGGCTCCTTTCAATTTTTTTTTATTCTTTTTGGCGGATTTCCTTGCCTCAGCACTAGTCCATAATTCTTCACCTTTCTAAACTTGCAATCGCACGCAGCAAATCTGCTTCCTGTCGTTCTATACTTGTTATTGCTTTTATTTATGTCCGTCTCTAACTATGATCCCTGTTCGGATTTCGCAATACTCGCGTGATTTTCTTCAAACTTTTTTTGCTTTCCAGAATAAAACTTGTTCCCGTTCTTTAAAAAAAAAACTCCTCACCCTCTGGTTGTAAAACCGTGGAACAATGGCAGCACGATCGCAGGGTGAGGAGAGCATGAACACCGTCAGTAGCTGTCAGTGACGCTGCGACCATAACAGCCTAGAGCTAGCAGTTTATATGATATTGAAGTCCGTGGAAATTTCTTAAACTCTGACCCCGTTCCAGCCAAAATGCATTATAAACAAGAATTTTTTTAAGGTCTAGAAAGCTCAGAATGTTACGTTTTAATGGACACTGCAGTCTGCAAATGTTCTTACCGTTGTTGAGAAAAGTCCTAATAAAAACTAATTCCCAGTTATTCCGAAATACCCTGTATTTGTCGGACTATGCAAAATCGAAAGCTCTCGGGCAATGTACATGATTAAATTATTGTGAAAAGAACTTTAAAGCTTGTGTCGTATTTTCTTCCTATACCCACCCAGGTTCAGATCTACACACTAATAGGTGGCGCTGGTAAAAGCTTGTCTCGTTAAACTCGTAAACTTACCAAACTTTCATAAGTAGTGAAATGGATATAATTTTTGAAAAGCTTTTATTTACGACAAAAATAAAGTGTTGGACATATAAAAAGGAATCGAAGCATTTATAATTACCGAAAAGCCGCACGTATAAAATTTTATTATAATTATATGCACTACTGTACATTACTTACTCATTGATATAAGCCAGGCAGCTTTTAATAAAGAGTCTTGGAATTATTTACTTAAATGGCATTTAATTTAATTATCTTCACAAATCAGGAAGAATTAAAAATAATAATTATCAAGATAAATGTTTTGTCTTTTGCCCATAACTTCAGTTTAAGCCCAGTTTTTGCCCATAACTTCAGTTTAAGGAAGAATTAGGTCAATCTGTGCTGTGTTTGCATTCGTTTCGTCATGACAGTATGAAATCATGACCTTGAAGACCGGCCAGCCCTGATCACATTCCCCTACATATAGTCTTAATTTCTCTCTGTCTGTCTGTCTGGCGATGGAGTAGCCAGTCAAGAGTATTTATTTAATTTTCGAAAGTACAATAAACTTAATAAATTTATTTATTTTTAGAGCATTGCTGCATTATTGTGTGGAGTGACATATCTTTTACACGCAATTTTCGCAATAGACGCATTAGTAATTACTTCGTCGGATGTGGCAAACGTCCCGTCAAAGTACTATAAAAAGACAATTTTCATTAGATTTCATTAGAAAGTAATAATTTTTCTTTATTTCAGACTTAGCAACATTGAAACCATACAGCCGATTAAGCTATACCTCTTCTGTAGACCTTGGCTCAGCCCTTGTCACTGTGAATGTTGCGATAATATTGCATGTTGCCGAGCTTGCATCGAGGCTTTGAATGAAGACGATGGTGGAAAGGGTGTTTAAAACATTGTCGGAATGCTTTTTTCTGCAATAATATTTTATCCTTACACACGTTAAAATAGAACAGTGGTCAATTGTAACAAGTTTTTTTCATTATTTTCTGATTGGCTGTTGGGAGAGATTTCGTACTCCTCTGTAATATATCCCATGAACCTGTACTGTATAAGAACAGTGTGTACATGACGATTTGGCTCTCTGAAGATGTGCTTATAATAGGCCCAATAGTGAAATATGAAACTGGACGTAATTTCTTAACAAGTTTTTTTTTATTAGCTTATTTAATTCTCTCCTTCCGTATTATTTTTTATTATTGTAAGAAGTATTAACAAAGAACGCTCTAAAACTAGTCTTAATCTATGCAATACTCTTCATCTCCGTCTATCGGGTAACTTCTTCGTAGGGTTGCCATACAAAGATTTCATTTTTCACTATTAATTTGGACACTTAACTAGTCGACGCACAAAGCTGACGGATGGTTACCCATTGGTTACGTCAGCAAATCGAGGCCTCGTCGATTTTGTATTCAAGCGAGGTGATGCAAAATTTTGTTCTACTTGCCGCATAAAAGTATAACACAAAAAACCTCGCTTGTTGCATAAAATTTTGTTCGAGAGAATTTTAGGTCTATTAAAACATATAAAAAAAAGAAGGATATTCGAAAGGCAAAACTGGAATGCTATTAGTTTGTCTATGACTATGCATTTTACAACTTGTTTTACTGCAAAACCCAATATTAAGGGGTAGAGTTGTTTGCCGGCGGATGGAATGCCTAGAGTAGTGAACAGGAAATCTGTCAAAGTTTCTGAATATAAATTTAAGCAATGACTATATATAAATATGACGTATAATAATCACTTTGAATTCATTAAACGCCAATGGGATTGAAGACAAATTTCCACTATCTTACACCCCCCCCCCCCCCCCCCAACCGTTGATCCGTAGGTAATGATTCCATATTCTAATAACGACTGCACTATTATACCCTTTTTATGTAGTGAAGTTTGAGTACATTTCTAATTATTAAAACTTTATAAAAGTTTTCCTATATTCTCATGCAGACATTAGTTACGTTCTTATCTTACTTTAATTTGTCGTCAATTATTACCCCCAAATACTTTAACTCTTTAACAGATTGAATTCTCTTTCTCTCCCAATTTTAACTGACCACGATCCTGTTCTTGTTGGCTGTAGCCGAAAGTCATATAATTAGCTTAATTTAGGTTTAAAGCAAGCTTTTGTTAAGCTAGTCAATTAAACACATGTCCGAAATCACTAGTAGCTAAAGTGAACAGTGAATTTCTGTTTAAACAAGACAATTGTGTCATGGGTAAAAACTACGGCAGGCCTCCATTCAATTATCTCTAATCTGCAAACATCCTTAATATAGATAAGAAGAAGTATGGTATCTAACTGACCTCTCCTGGTTTTTGCTTTTAGCGAATGTTAAGTGATAAGTGTTAACAGAAGATACCAACGATAAGTGCTAAAGCGTATTATAATTGCACAACCGAGTTGCTCTTCCTAATTGATCTTCTCAATTGATTCACGAATTTTACAGAGCATTGTACGGATTTTCAACCAAGGAATTCAAAAATGCATTGGAGTTAATGGGCAGCACTTTAAACATTTGTTGAAATGAACGCTATTTAGATATTTAAAATTCCTCAGAAAAATATGTCTAAGGAAAATTCTTGCTATTTTTGGTAACATTATTTTCTATTATTGTAAATTATTCTAAAATGCTCAAAATTTAGGAAAGTAACATTAAAAACATATATTTTTAAGATAGAATTGAAAATCCAATAATGCAAAAAATGAGAGTTCTAATTTTAAGATCATAAGTTACCCGTCGGTTCACATTTTGGTAGGTCAGGGAGTGATCCTTCCAGAGAATTAAAAAATTTCCATGTTTCTAATCATCCGGACGGAATACTATTTTCTGACCAGTTCGCATTTTGTTTCTTTTAAATTCAACTCATTTTCATTAAAACTAAATAAAAAATTCATCTATTAATGAACAAGTTTGAGAACACTTCCTTATGTGAGGTTTATACCGCATCTGGTACCGGATTAAAGTAGGCCTAGTTTTTCATAATTCCTGATGTTAAGACCATTGCATATTAGTTCTACGTTGGTCGACTTACGTAAAAATAGTTCTAAATGGCACGCTCTAAACAGGCTCTATGACCCCACAATATACTCGAGAAATTTGCTTCCAACATCAGTTCTATCTTTATCTTGGATTTCTCTCTCGTTTTATATTACAAGTTCTTTTCATTCTTCTTGTACCAAATGACCCCACTCAATACCTACCCGACAAACTTCTGATTCCAACATGACCTTATATCCCTACTTTTCAACGCTCATTTCTGTCGACGTTTCCCAACATCCTGCGCTTTATTTTCATCCTATGATGGCACATATCACGAATATAATCAGCAGTTGACGACTATCCATATTGAATCTGTGAATCGGTGAATAGATACTTTACAACGAACTTACATTCTTAATGAGATGAATCGTTGAAAGATTTGAGTGTGCTGAAGACATCGTGTACATCCCTTAAAACCTTTCAAAAATGAACTTCCTCTGGTAGAAGCAATCGCTGTAGAAATCCTCTTCAAAGCAAACAGCTTGAAACTTTTGACAAGTACCTGCTTTTCACCTTGATTTGTACCTGCTTTTTGAATATAATTTGATTAATTACTGCTTTTGAGGGATTGATTGCAACAAATAAATAAATTAAACAATATTTAAAGTTAAAATAAGGGGTATGATGGAACAAAGTTTGTTTCTGTGTCGCTTATAAATTGGTACTGGCACTGCAGAATAAAAATTGCAGGCAACATTAAAGAATTACATTTTATATTAAAATTAGATGAAAACAATGTAAGCGCTCAATTTTTTGTTGGTAAATTTAACGAAAATATTATATTTTTCTCATAAATTTTGGCTACGCGACAAGGTTATCACAACAAAAGATATATCATAATAAACTGCACCGACAAATCATAACAAATATTCCTGTAATTTTTTCAAGACGACGATGAGCGACGAAAACTTGTACAGAGCGATAAGGACATACGTACAATATCCTAGGCAGCGACCATGCATGGAAAGAATAGAAGGTTCTGGCAAACTTCCAAAATAGACGTGATGACAACACAATGGTTTTGGCACGAACTGCAAGAGTACAAGCACTAATTTTTATGGCTAAAACACTAAAAGATGCGATACAAAAGTCGGAAACAGACCCATAAGAGTCGAAGGGTCGACAGACCAGTTAACCAGGAGCATTCAGTTAAAATTTATATCTGTTTGGCCTCGACGGGATTCTATCCCTAAGATTGCATAGAGAAGTAAAATGTAACCAGAATAAAATCTCTCTACCCTATGTGAAATTCACGTGATTTATTTAAGCCGTTCGATCTAGTGTTAAAAGCAAACATGGGTCATAAATAAGGTCATGTTTGCTCTATAAGCGACTCTAAATAATAGAGTGGTGAATAAGAGAAATCTTCAACAATTTTTCATTTGATTTTGAAGGAGGCACAGTATTAAGCTTCACATGATTACTGCGGAAATCACTAAGGTATATATCGATGAATTGAAGTTCCAGAACCGGACAATGTTTCGCAGGCCATATTGTAAATCTCTTTAAAAAGAGATGCATCAAATCTATCAGCTTCTCACTGTTGCCGTCGGAATTTTATCTGAGTTAGCTCTATATACTAGAAGCTTAGAGTACCGTTGGAGTTTCCAACGGAAGCGCAAATTGAGAGAAAGGTGCAGACCATACGATTTTTTACTTCAAACATTGATTTTCTCGAGTCAAAGATTTTCTTCATACACGGTATACTAAGAACATTGATTCAATTCAGTTGTGTTTCACAATCCCTACACGAGCAGAAATCTGGCAATTGTTAGTGGAATATTCTTGGTAATGTAATTTCAATGGACAATGGAGACTTCCTTGAAGAAAGCAATTTTGTATTTGAATCCCACCAAGATGCTGAGGAGAAGGATGGCAATGAGAAAAGATAGAATTATGAAATAAAGAAAGATATGTATGTCCCCTCCAAATGAGAGCCTGGCGCATACCTAATTGCGTAAAGACTAATTCTAGCGAATATCTATAGAGAGTGTTTCCATCTAGGTGATCCATAGAACAAGAGGTGATAGTACTCACCCAGACGAATCGGGGGTCCACATCAATTGTTTGGAAGATACAGTGTGATTGAGAAATTATGCTAGTCTTTCACAAAATACCCTGTATCTTAAAGTACAGGTTATGTCGCCTGCTCAAGCAGCGCCGTACTCTTCTCCTCTTAGGAGTTCTGGTGGTCTAAAGTAATAATTTCGGATTTCGTACCATATTTTTGAGTTTGACATCTTCTTTTTACAAAATGTTGGTTAACATAATTTTTTTGATTAAAACTGTGGACTTATCTTTAATATGACCTTTACATACTATGTGCTATCTGGAGCCGTTAAAGAGTTATTAGCTGATTACCTATTGAGGCCATACCGAAATTAGACGATTTTCAGTCACTAAGGAACAAAAATATTCTTTGAAAATAGGTTTGAGACTAGCTTTGAGAATTGATTATGAGCTAATAACTCTATAACGACTATAAATACCACATCGGGTGTCATAGGCTAGATTAAGAGAAGAGTGTGCAGTTTACAGTTATTATAAAAAGAAAAAGTTATGTAAAAAAAATGGTACGAAAATCAGAAATTCTTAATTTAGACCGCCAGAACTCCTGAGAGGAGAAGAGGGCGTGTCATGAATCCACATCACCTTCAGATTCATAACTCCCTAATTACTTGAATGCTATATCTATGCATTTATCATTATTCACAAAAACCTAAAAATAAATCTTAAACCAATTTCATATACAAAAATTACTCATTTCATATACAAAAAACCTTCACCCATTAACACACTCAGAAACATGTGTCATGTCTCAACATTCCTCGCGGCACCCGCGAGACAATAAAATAAACACGTCACCGCGAAGTAGCTACCGTTCACCAGAACGAAAACATGATATACGATCCCTTCTGAGTACTGACCGTCGGTCTAGTACTCTTACATAATTATATGTTTGTTTATCATTTTCCATATGCTACTGGTGACCCTGAAAATTGTTTCTGATTGTTTTTGTCATTTTTAATTGTTTTTGTGATTGTTGACCGATTTTTGAAATTCGAGCGTTTCCGTTCAAGACGAAAAGCCTATTTTCAATTATTTTTCTGATTTTTGTTATTTGAGCGTTTCCGTTTGGACAAAAATCAGAACATATGAATGCATATGGAATTGCCTCTCCGACAATTCCCACCAAATAGGGAAATGCAAAATCGACCAATTCTGATTGGTTAAGGAATTGGTTCGATTTTGAATAAATAGCCTGTTGAAGCGAAGTTGAAAGAAGAGAAGTTTCTTAAAGTTCAACCTGGAGAGTTCCCCTACCCAAGGTAAGGCCTCCAGTGTTATCCAGTGAGTTTTAATATTACTTATTCAGTGTTAAGAAAACAGTTTACTTTTAATACTCTTTTTTATTAAAGCATATAAGAGAATTTGTTCTGTGTTAAGAGTTATCTTGCTCAAAAGTGAAGAAAGCATCATAACAACTAAAGAAAAGGAGTTATCATTATTATCTACAAAATTTGAGTTATACCCCAAGTGGCGTGTAACAGGCGGAACTGGTTGAACAGTCGTTGGAAAGCCGTCGAAGCAATGAGGTCTGTGACTGTACAAGGTGCTTTGCCATACAATTTTTTGTTCATCTAGGTGAGTGCTATCACTTCCTGCTCTATGGACCACCTAGATGGAAACACCCTGTATAGATTTTTGTTTTGATTTTGTTCTTTCCTTAGAACATATTATAATAAACAGAAATGCGGGTATCGCACAGTGGGGCCAAATCCCAAAAAAGCTGGCCAAAAGTCGAAAATGTTTCAAATTCAGGTAAAATTCAGTACTCGGGGGTTTTTGGGGTCGCTGATTACGAATCCGAAGTCAAAATTTAAATAAACAAAATGATAGATCCACCATGAACCACTTTGTAGAAGTCTAGAACTTTACAGAAAGTGCTGTAGGCTAAAATGGATAACTTTTCCTGAATGAAGGAATAGAAGTGCAATAAAAAGTCGAAAGTAAAAAATAAATCCATATATTATATTCGAATACAAAAAATCTCTTATCTAACAAATCGCTTAAAAGTTTACGCATCGTCATCCGACGAATAATTAGACTCACAGTCAGTCGATTCGAATGTGAGATCGCTAGAGCTTCTCGCGCTTTCCGTTATACTTCAGTAATGCGCGCAAACTCGAAATATATGGATCGGATGTTAGTACATAGTAACCGTAAAAAAGTCTTCCATTGTTTTAACTCGGGAATTTTTTCTTGCAAAATTTTCTCGAAACTTTTTGATATATTTATTGCTGGACTCTTGAGCGTCTTCAGACATCGGCAATAGTGATGAATTTATCACTTCTGTGCGATGAATTAAAATCTTATGTACCGAAGTTGGCATGTAGGACCACGAATATAACTGGACAAAGTAACGAGCTGTCTGCAAGGCATTATCTTGAAATTTGATTAAATCGATTTCATGACTGGACGAAATTGTCTGTAATATCACATAAAAACGCTTAATTAAGTCATCATCAATCCCAGTAATAGTAGCAGTTTTCGAACAATCATCAAGCGGTATTCCCGTTATTCGAGCTGCTAAACCCAGGTTTGCTCGACTACCAAACCCAATTCCGTACGGAAACCCTTGTGTATATTTATTTTTCGAATTTTTGTTTGTTCCTTTTCTTTTCGCTTGCCACTTTTTGGTTCGAAAAATCTCCATGCATGTAGAGTGGATAATCCAAACTGTAAATGATCCCCAGAGACTTCCTATTTTAGAATGGCATCAATATTATTAAAATCTTTCAAAGTTGCTATGCATAAATAACCACGTTGAGTAGATGCATTATTCATTATTGCATTACAAACTTTTCCGTCGATGATCTTTCCGAAAGGGACGAGACTGCTATTGTTGTTTGATATACTCCATTTCGTCTCGGGTGGCTTGATTACTTTCGTGAAGAAATTGGATTTTAATAGGTCTACAAAAACGAGGAGATGACGGCCTGACTTAGGCGGATAACATTTAAGCTTCGCTTGATATGGCAATTTATACGGTGGAAAAAAATTACAGCCGTTCTCTTTGCTTCTATTACCAAGTCCCTGATATTGTGATCTTGATAATTTTAGTTACACTATAACGGACAGAGCAGCATCGGCAGGGAGAGTCGTTTCTTGAATCGAATCTATAGATTACTTATGCTACTTAACTTTAGATGGCCTTCCCAATCCCACATCTCGGACTATATTTGCAGCATCTGATTTCTCTGATGACCGGAGGCTCATTTGAGTCGCATCTGTTAATTCTTCAATACTTTTCTGTGCACGTAATTCTTCAGTCCTCCTTCGTTTTGTCCAGTCACTAGACTCCTTAAATTCTGAAAAAGTCCGACACATTTCGTTGGATTTTTCTGAATCTTGTTTGGTTTCTTCAAAGGAAACAAAAAAAGCAAAAAGCAAAATATTTTCTTCAGTCCTACATGCTTACTGCCATTTTGTTTTGAAGTCATGCAACAGCTTGCGAAGCACAGGTTTTATACTGTCCCATAATGCAAAGGGGCGTTTTAATTAATCAGACATAAGCTTTTTAATTTCGGCATATGCAATGGTCGCATTATCCGTTAAATGTCTCTTTAATATTAGGAAAATTTCTTTTCTTGTTGAGGAACACACTTTCGAATTATCAGCAATAGATCCTGAATTGGAAAATTATAGATATTATAGAAGCATAATTCCATATTCAACCTCGTTACTATTATTTATTGGAGAACATTATTACGTTATTATTACTATATAGGGGAGGTTGGCAAAGCGGGGGGGGGGGGGGGGGACTTTAAGGAAATAAAATAAACTTTCAAATTAAAATAATAAAAGTGATGAGTTATGATTTGAAATTTTTTATTTACAATTTAGAACTTTTTTAAAATTTTCTAAAAAAAAAAATCTCGATACGAGCACGAGTGTATATGAATAATGGTGCGTAAATAGTATAAAAAGTAACTGATGATCATTTCAGAGCAATTTTGGCAAACAAAAAATATTTGAAAAAAATTTTAAGTTAGGTACCCCGCTATGCCCTCTAATCCCCTATATATAATATATAAACATCAGTATACTCCTGAAAAGATATTGCCAAACGCAACAATTTATATCTGAATTACTTTTCTTTCTACATTTAGCATTTTCGATATTCAAAATTCAGAAAACTATGTTTTTCATTGCAAGAATTCGCGCCAATTATACAAAAGCAGCTAGAAGCAGCTAATCTTAATTTTTTTCATTTAATAATAGTTCCATCTGCAATATCCAATAGGTCCGATCGCAGAACTCTACACAATTCATGAACTTTTCTCTTCGTGTTTGAAATTTTAAGTTGTAATTTTCCGTTTATTTCCACACAAAACTATCGTTTATTGTTATCACATGAACTATTATTATTAAATTAGTAATACATGATAATATTATACTTACTTTTAGCTGTAGATTCCATTTTTAATATTTAAGATTGATCAATATATAAAGATTTGGCGTTCCCTTGAACATATAACTCGAAACTCCTTCGGTTCTCGCGCGACACGTCGGGTTGGATTGAGGGTTACCTTTCAACTGAATTACAATAGTAGGTATAGGGAATCGACCCCACTGAAGTCTAGACTTTGACCTTCAGACTATTACTCAAACTAACCCATAACTCAAAATTCACGGAAATTAAATTTTATTTGTCGCCTTTTGACCAGATTTTTGGGATTTGGCCCCACTGTGTATCGTACAAAATTCGTGTACATGAGTGAAGCCCAGAACTGCTAGTAATACCTTGAAGGGAAGAAAATAAGATGCAGTATAAAAACAAAACCAAAAACTAGAAAAGGAATCACTGGAAGCTTTGAAGATAGATAGGCGAGTGGCAGCGTGTAGAAATGTCATGAAACTTAAATTTCACACAACACAAATATCGGCCGCCTTCAGTGCATTTAGCTTATCAGCATTCCTGTTTGTTATATACTCTAAGGTTGTTTTCTTCGAATATAAAACCAACAGGAACTACTGGATTGCATAAAATGCATGTATCTGGGCAAGCCACCAAGGAAGCAAAACACTATTGGGGGTATCAGCTATTTCACTCCCTCTATCTACATACTTTAAATGACAGTAGAATATAAAATATAAAAATATGTATAAATTTATATGTATATTCTAGTTTTCCGAACGTAGAAATAATTTTAAAAATATTTTTGACAATGCATATCTCTGATGCAAGTACTAAACGCTAATTTTCGGTGTTGAAATGAATAAAAAATTATTTGCGAAGTAACTTACATCAAAATAAAACAAGTGATCTGTCGCTACTATGCATTGAATCAGATGTAATAATTATGATGACATTATAGACTTTTTTGCTCAAACAAAATTAAAAATTTTTTTAGTTATTTTTTATATAAAATTGAGCTGATTTGTTTTTATAATCTTTTTAAATACCAATGTTGTGTTATTTTTATGTTATTTAAATGCGTTATTATGGAAATGTCGAGTTTTGTTACAAACAAACTATATAAAATGTATATGTTACCTACCTGTATATATTTGCTTAATTGAAATATACTTTTTATCGGGTCTCATAATGATTTTGCGCCTGGGGCCTCTAAAAGTATAAATGCGGCGCTGAGCATTTAATAATGTATCGAATGTTTCCTCAATGAAGGCATAATTGAAAGAATACCATCTTCAATAAACATATATGTATATATAACTTTTGTACAATCGCAATATCCATGGGAGAGAGATGCTAGAGTAACTGGGTGCTTATTAGTCAGAAGGACACAATATATTAGATTTTTGGAATACCATAGATGAAGGAACAAAGACTGTCCTTGAAATTATCAGTAAGCGTATGAAAATCGTACCCCGAATACCGAAAGGACCGTCAACTAACCGGATGTCGGGGATACAGGGGTCAGTCGTAAAGAAGTAAACATAAAAAAATATTCTTGACACTAACTAACAAAGAAAAATCATAATTAACTGGGTTGTGCGGAAATCAACATCAGCTGAGATGTCAAGTAGCAATTAATTTTTAGAAAACTACAAACAAAATTCTTGTATATGTCGATAATTAAATTAGAAATACTTCAATTGATATTGTACCGATTAATGACAAATTTGTATAAAAAAAACTGTTATATAAATATGTATGTATATAGAAATTCTTTTCTTCATTGTTTCAATAAATTGATTCACCAAGGCACAGAAAAACATAATCAGGAATTACATCGACTTCTATCCCAGCGGGAAACCGAAGAATTTCAGATGCATTCCGAAAACGTTCGGTGAAAGGTATGGAAGCAATTCGTTCTTATATCCAGATCATTTATTTTAATGCATTGATGTGATACGACTGGAAGATATATAAGGTGGGTATATATTCTTTGAAAGCTGAAAAGAAACATTCTTTTTTAATTCTTTGGAAGGTAAAAAGAAGCTTTAATTGTTTGGAAGGTGAACAGAGGAATAATTTTTAGAGTTTTTTTGAAGGTGAAAAGAACGATTACTTTTAAATTCAGTGGAACTCTATGACTCATATTCGACCTGCACGCACTCCCTCGAACAAGCCTCTGAAAATATAGCCGTACAAATTTCTATCTTTCTTCGATAACAACACGAATGAATATATCTATTCATTACCTCTGCCTTTTCTAAGCATTCCCTGAAGGTACATACATAGCATGCTCAAAAATACGACGCATCAATTATGCCTGCTTCCTAAACCAGGTCAACGTAAGGTATGTTCGTGTACTCGTGTGCGAAGCAAAGTTTTAAATCTTGAGTGGTTATAACCGAAGATATGAAGTGTTGTGAAAATGTCAACCTGATGTTAAGCAAAGTCTATGCTGGTCTTCGAAGGTTATGGCTTTTTGCTAGTGTTATGTCACTTGATATGAAAATGAAACTGGTTAGGGCGCTCATAGTATACCTCATTTTACTTATGGTAGCCTGGTATACATGAACCTGGACAGTCACTGTAAGCGTAGGGTTGAAGTAGCTTTTAACGGTTGCATTAGATTCATCTTTAATCTACGCAGATACGATCATGTTTCACCTTTTAAATTTAGACTGCTGGGTTGCTCCATCGATACTTATTTAAAACGTAAAGCTCTTGTATTTATACATAACTTGATTTACAAAAGCAAGCCTGATTACCTGAAAGAAAATTTGGGGTTAACAACCTCACAGCGAAATTTAAACTTAATTATTCCGCGTTTTCACAAAACCGTGATGGAAAATTCTTATCTTGTCCAAACTGTGCGGTTGTGGAATTCACTTCCTGCTCGTATTCAGCTTAGTGGCTCAAAGTGCTTTCAAAGAGAGTATTAAGTCCGTCGCGTTATAGAACGAACGAAAGAATGTATAGCATCGCTACTTACTAATATGTCTATTTTCTATTTCTATTTCTATTTTCTCTATCTATTTTCTATTTTCTTTTCTAAATTTTAGTAATAGTTTAGTTCTAGTAAAGAATATTTGCAAATCAGAATCAATATTTACTGGATGTAAGTTCATTTTCATTATTATAACATTGATTTTCTTATACTTTTATTTTTTGTTACTTGCTTTCAGTTAATTATGGAATTTATCTTTGTTAATCACTCTTCTAGCTATGTTTCTATTACTCACTCCTCTAGTTGTACGATAAAAGATTGTAAATCTTGTGTACGTAACCAACTTGAATAAATTATTATTATTATTTCTCATTACTAATGCATTCCAGGTAATGTTGATAAACTTTATCTAAGTTAGGCATTCCCATATTTCCAGCTGGGATGCTTATGTCTCGACATATCGACGCTGAAAAGCATAAACGTCGTAACCGACCAAAATGAAACTTTTCACTAGAGCCCAAAAACTTTTTCAAAATCACAAAAAAAAAATCATAGGTCTAAACTATTTGGGACAGATTTATTTTAAAAATTATACCCACAATTTGCAATAAGTAGAATTACGCTAAAGTTAGTATAAGTATTAGTTTTGCTAGTTTCAGCAATCCGTTTTTTTACGGATCTAAAGAATGCTGTATCTGAATAGCTGTAATATATGGAACGAAATCAATGTTAAAAAACAAATAGCAACTGAAATGCTGTATCAAATATACCTTATTCATTTGTATGATATATGTGAGCTGTATCCAAGTTCTATGTTTAAAACAGAATCTAACTTTTGATGTACACTAGCACAGAACAAGACAGGCAGTTTATATAAAAGGCTGTAGTTACTATTAAGTTTTTATTTAATACTCTTCTAACGTAGTAACACCATATTCTGAGTTATCTATAGGTTGAAAAGAATAGAGTAACTGCATCTCTCATGCAAAACTAAGCAATAACAAAATGCATTACACGCTATTTTTTCATAGACAACAAGTCATTGAAAATGTAGTAACTTCGACCAATATCGAGAGTTAATACAGAAGTCATCATTTTACGATCCGCCAAAATGGCGTAAGCCTCTCCAGCTGTCAAACCTGGGATGCTGTACGTAACTCGCTTAAAAATTTGCAAACCTTCCGTTGCTTTAAGCGACATGTGCTTAAAAAGTAGCGGATTTTGACCCTATTACTTACTGCAAATCAAGTCGAAGTTACTGGAAAAAGTAGAGGTGTTTCCACGTAAATTATTTTATTTTCATCGTAGAGATATAAGAACCAGACCATTCAACGCAATTTTTTTTTTATTCAAATGGTGTATATAACGTATTTTCGTTATTTTGGTCGGTTACGACGTTTATTCGTTCCAGCGTCGATATGTTTATAGTAGTTGAACGATCTTCTCCGATTGTGGACCTGAAATAGGTTTTGAGACGGCACAAAGTGGAAAATCAATGGCATTCGGAGTTGTGGTCACAGGTAACATGATATAAATTTCAGAAGTTTGTGGACATTTGGGAATGCATCCATGCTGCAGATATCAAGAGTCTCGGAGAATTGTTAATTGTTTTATCTGCAATTCGGCTTCGCAATAGATCATGACTTCATTGAAGTTTCGAAGAATTGTCCAAACGTTGCCTCATCTAAAGTTTTCACCTCCTCTGGAAAAAGAACATGTATGCTTTGAAGATCTCTGGCGGATTATATCTCTCACCTTAGTTATTTCGATTAATTATTTTTTATACTCTCACTCCACTCCTCGTAAATTATTTCGTTAACATAGTGAATGGTTTTCAGAGTAGGTTTTAATATTATTTTTGAAAATATTTTTAAAATGTCCTTCTAGATTTTGTATTTTAACAAAAGGCGTAAAAAAGGAATCTAACTGTTAATTTAAAAAAAAAGTGCCTAATTTCAAAAGTGTTTATATTCTATTAAAATATAAAAAAACTTCTTTGATTTGATGAGATGCAAGCCTTGGTTTGGCAAATAGTTTTCATTTTTTGAAAAATCGTCGTGAAACTCTGTCGTTTTCTTTCTTCTATACTGCAGTTCGTCCTTTGTAGCATCTGTCGAGTCTTGATTTTTTATTAGCAAAGCACAATTAAACGATAATGCCAAAGAGTGTACTGAATGAAGAACCAGAATCGATACCTGAAAAGTTCCAGGGCATCAATGACAGTAAGTTTCCTTGACAATTATGTGAACTTCTATGTGACCATTACAGTGTTACACTTTTTCTGGCAGTGGAGAACTGGGGGCACTGAAAGCCTTGTATTTGTGGTCACATGTATTACATACATGACACTAACTGTCAAAAGTAATAAATGCTATTTATTGATATATATATAGAAACAAATTTCTTTTTAAACTTTCTTATAATAACCCAAATAAAATCATAAATTTATTTAACTCAAAAATTTCACAAATAATTGCGACAGTACACTTTGACAGAGCAGATGATAATGCAACAATATTAATTTGTAACACCGAGAAAATATCCAGTGCAAAGTAAGGGAAGTCAGTGCAAACCCAGTGTTTCATTCTGCTATAAAAGTTGTCCCATCGAACATTTCTTAGTACTGCACTGCTAGAGAGAGTGCAACACTGGTGTTGCACTGAAGTCCCATCGAAATCGACATTAATTTCTCAATTATTCACTTTACACTTCTATTTTACATTTTCTCCACAACTCCTTTCCGTGTAGAATTATGTACATGCCCAGAATGTAAGGGAAATTTTCACTCGATCAGCGTATACTAGGCTTAAGGGTTCAAAATATGAAAATAATAAAATTAACACTGATCTGATGACGCCTACATAGCATTCATTCCCCTTTTGGTTTTGAAAAAACCTAGCTAACAAATTTTAATTTTAATTTAAACAATTGCGCCAATTGTTCGAGGAGCGTTCCAGTCCTTGTCGGCCATCTGGATGTCTGAACATGAAGCCGAAAAAAGGAGGGGAACTTCCTCTGAGGAGAAGAAAAGAACAGAAGGAGGTGTTCGAGGAGAGGACAAAAAAAAATTGTAATGGTAAAGAAACAAAAAAATTGAAAAGGAGATTTTTAAAAGAATAAACTGTGAAGTGTGTGTATTTAATAGTATCGTTTTGTTGGCAGTAGAAAAAAAACTTTGTAGTATAATAAAAAAAAAGTGAATACCCGAAACTCCATCAATAATTCTAATCATACAATCAAGGAAAAAGCACCCAAATCGAAGGTAGAATATCGCAAAAAAAACGTGGAATCCTACAACGACAGAGGCTGGGCTGTACGAGACGCTTAGGTAAAGCGCAGAGCAGGAGAGAAATCGCCACAAAAAGATTCACAGAAGAAAGATTCAGTACCATGTGGAACTAACTATTCAATAGCGGATACAGAGTGGAGATAACTCTTACATATGCATGCCTTAGTTTAGACATTCACATTTATATAAATTTATTTATTTGCTATAGAGACTAAGTAGCTACTATTTAATGCGTGCAATTTTATGTTAATTATACACGGTTTATGATTTTATAGCTAAGTAGAGAGCTCCGGAGATTAGGGTAGTGCATAAATTTGTGCATTTAAGCTTCGGCACTACTTTCAAACCCTGCCTCTTGTGTCCATGCCCTATAAGAAAGAGCAGACCTACAACTCTACAGGTAAATCCACTTTTATGGAAGTTCCTGTTGCGATAGAGGGTCAGAGTGGACAGAGCTACTTGGTTTCGTCGATGAAGAGTTGATCCTTCCCGAACGATCCTCTCCCGGGAGTGTATATATGTAGGTTTTCGTGGAACAAAGCGAATTTTCTAGACAGAGAAAGCAAACGTAAACAAACAGTCCGTAGAGCCACCTCCACGAAGAAGCATCACAAAGGGCTCTTAACTTTTATGTACAAAAAGGGGTAAGTTAAAAATGTGTTTTCCTTGTACATTGCTTTTGCCAAAAATTGATAATTTTGACAGAAGGATTATTAACTAGGAGATCTTGGAGTGAACCGAAACTAGCACACCAAACAGAATCCAATAAGCGATGTCGCCCCTCCCTCGAGAGAATAAAGGAGATTCATTATGGCGATGAATTCAAGGAGTGATTTTAATTCTGATTTTTTAAAATATAGGTGACTACGGTGATTTCTAAAAATACGCTGTGTTCATGAAGTGTCAAACTAGGCAACTAACCGATAATTGCACGACTAAAAAAATCGGTCATTATGTAATCATTTCACTTTATCTTTTAATATAAAAGTGTTTAATAACCGGTAATTTTTAACGTATATTTTCCAGTCAAATAAGAAAAGTCAAAAAATGAATTTTATTTGTCAGTCAAGTAATAAAAGTTAAAAATTACTTTTATTTTTCGATAACAAAAGTCAATTCTTTACTTTTATTTTTCATTTTTTACTTTTATATTTTTAGTCGAATATTTAAAGTCATTTATTAAAGAATTTTTCATTTTGGGATATTGAAAGTAGAGATACTCACAGTAAAATACAAGTGGAATAAAAGCCAAAAAATTCTTATATTGTTTGACTGAAAAATAAAAGCCATTTGTGACTTGTATTATTTGACTGAAAAATAAGTCATTTTTTGAATTTTATTATTTGAGAGGCGGAGTTTTCAGGTTTTACTCTCATAAATTGCTCCCGCGCTTTTGTGCTTTTTTGACGGCAATTTTGAATCCCCTTTCAAAACCTTAGCCAAAGGTAAATTTTTCCTTTTCTTTAAAAAAGTGAGGTAGGGTTATCCCAAGGTATATAGAATACAAGTATTCACATTAAAATGTTTACACATGTTCTGTGACGTAATTTCGTGACTAACGTATATACATTTCTATGGGAAAGACGGGGAGAACGAAGAGAGTATTGTGGTCCCTGTACCGTGCTTTCCTATACATTTTCAGATTTCACGATATTTCGTCACTAATGGCGGAACGTGGTTAGTAATGAAAGTTCCTTGTATTCTATATACCTTGGATAATCCTCCGTTCTCCCGGTTTTTGTTTTTAACTCGTTGTCTCAGTTGCACTACAATATTGCATAGCCAAGTTGTTTTCCCCCATTTATGCAAAAGACGAAAGTATATGACATTACTTGTTCCGGTCTAAAATAACGAAAAATTTCCAATTTTGTTCTGCTGTGTCCTATCTTCTTATTAGGTTATCTTTGCTTTAAACTAGAGCCGATTTTCATACTACCCGAAAAGAGTCCGACGTAATTTAGATTCAAAGTCCCTTGAGAGAAAGAAATTTGTTAGTAGCCACACCAACTGATAACGATCGAATGACGGATGAGCGAAAAGAAGTGCAAGACGCGACGAACCATTGTAGAAACTGCATGGATCTCTTTCCAACAGGTATATTGAAAATCAATAACAATTCAATCTAAGATGATAGCCTGTAATATGTAAGACAAATTTTTCAGTGATGAGGTCTGACCTCAGCTCAGATTGTGCAAATTCATTTTAGGTATTGTGAACGAAGAATTATATGCTCTGTGAATAGCAGTATTAGAAAAACAACTTGAAAACCACGAGGCTACTAACATAATCAATTTAATAAAATCTGGTTGATTCATGCCTTCAGGATGAACAGCTGCTAAATCCACAGTGTGGATCTCAAGTTTGTAAATATGTTTAATTTTACTTGGATTGACCGCTCGTGTTTAAATTTATTACATTAGTACTTATTATCTAAATCTATGCACTCTTGCATATTTTTCTAATAAACATACTTATAGAGCTTCGTAAGAATTGAATAGACTTTAAAAAATAGAACTAAAAAAGTTGGTACGGACCATGTTTTACGCTATAAACTTTTAAATGTCGATGAAGGTGATTAAAAGCCTCTTAAAATATCAAAACAAAGAGTAGTTCGCACTTCCAAACAAAAAGTTTTATTCAAGTATCATAAATATTGCGTAAAGCTTCCTTACCGCGAATCTTCAGGTAACTTTAATCTGACTGGAAAGCTCTTAAACCTGTTTAAACTTCCTGAGACCTTTTAAGCAATTTAACGAGCCCTTGAATTTAATTTGGATGTTCATGCGGTTGCCCAGACTATGCATACCATTTTCTCATTATCTTTGGAGAACGAGCTACTCCTTACTGTTGGCGGTAAATTTTCTGCAGATTTCCAACAAACAAATAGCCAACTAACGATATGAACCATAAAATCAGGAGTAGGTAACTCACCTCAATGAGAATCTTAGCAGGTGTTCGTGGATAATATAAGGGTGGCATTCAAAAATGCCCGGGATGTGCACTTCATGCATGAATTTTTAATAAATTGACGTCTTCCTTTCAACATTTACAGGTACAGTGTTGTGGTAACTATAACTTATTCAGGAATAGATACGGAACAAGGAAAACATATTTTCTCGAATGCTTCATTTAACTAGAAAATTCCATGCGAAGGTAAAATATGATTTTAATCTTCTGGTAATATTATGAGTTTTACCGTAGAAATAAAAAATAATTTTAGGTAATGGCGACTTTGTGATAATTTGTTTTTAATTACCTCGATTAGAGAGTAGAAGACTATTAGACGAGGATATGTATAAAGCTTCAGTGGCTGCTGAAAGGATATTTATGGAAAAGCCCTGTCTATGTATAAATGCTTAAATTTCGTTGTGGAAACTTTCAAAAGACTACAGGTACAATAATTTTATGTATAATTTTAATGACCATAGCTCATTCAAACTTCTGTTGAAATATCCCGGTGAATATAATGAGTATTTATAGCAGACTAGAAAAATGTACAGGACTCGCAACAGCTAGCTAAAAATAGGCTTGCCTGTAAAAAACTTAGGAATATTGCGAATTGGCAATTTTTTACAGTATGTAATCTTAGCACCCTGATGCTGGATCCGCAAAATAGTGCTCAAAATCAATTTATTAACAATTCCTCTTTTTAGCATTGTGCAGACAGGAAATCATCTTAATAAAATTTTTATAGAATTAAAGTGTTGTTAAGAGTCGGTTAGAGCAATCATCTCAGAATTTACAATTTCATTCTTCAAAGTTCATACAGACTGATTTATTATACCCTAGATGAAATCATAGGGTTTGTCTAGGTTTGTCAAATATTGCGAATTATGTAACAGAAATCTCTTTAATAATCTTGTTTTAAATATGCCTTCGCTCCATTATCGCTACATGCATGGTCAATTTTCTAATGAAATATCTAGTCTAATTCTTTGTAGAATGATTCCTGCGCGCAGCACTCGCGCTGCAAAACGCGCACATCCTTTTATCCTTCAAATTACTCTTGGCCGTACAGTAAAATTCCGTAATGTTTTTATATCCCGAATAGTGCGAATGTTCAACCGTTTACCATCTTCTGTTTTTCCTCCGGCATACAATCTGCGGAAGTTTAAGGCGACATACATCGCCACCTCCCCCACACTCTTCATATCCCCTAATCTTTTCCCTACCGCCTCCTGCTATGCTCTGCTTTTCATCATAGGGTATCTCCTGAGCTTGGATTTATAAAATAAAAAAATCATACTTATAATGAATATAATAAATTGTCGTTGGATCTGCAAGAGCTCAGCTCCTATGTGTAAAAATACTAATTTTAAAAGAAATGCAAAAGCTGTATTTATTTTTATAGGCATATATTAACGGGGTCCATTTTTGATATTATAACAGTTCAAATAGAAGGAAATCACACTAAAGCACTTATCTAAATAATAAAGAAAATGTATTGCCATTATTTATCACATTTTGTTTCATTGGCACATAGGATATATTTGTGTTACAGTTAAATTAATTTTAAGATAGGATGTATTTACAATGTCATAAAAGAGGTTTCGTTTTTAGCATTTTACGACGTTCTGAGTACTTTTATTACATCAGCAATATTTCCATGAGATGTGTTGTTTTTGAGCTCTTTCTAACGGTTCAAAAACTGAATATCGGGAAATTGTCCACATGCACATTCTGCAGATCCAACGGCGGAAGACTAATTTGAATTTTAGCTTAGTTCTTTTTTCCCTCCCTCCCCTTGAGCTAATAACAGCTGTAGACAGTACATATGGTATAATAGGCAAAATTAAAGAGGAGAGTCTACACTTTAGAGGTTTTATAAAAAAAATTATCTTAACAACCGTTTTGCAAAAAAAATTAAAATCAAATTTAAAAATAAAAGTAAAAAAATCCGAAATAGGGGGTATGGGACTCGTTGAGCAGTTGTTGGAAAGGCCATGAAGCTCTGCATACAATGAGCTCTTAACTGTGACCGTACTCCCAGTACTTTTTAAAATACATGGTGTTTTGTGAAAAACTAGCTTTTTTTCTTAATCATCCTGTAACTCCTAAACGGTTGATATTGCTTGATTGTTGATTACTACCACCTTTTGCTCTACTGACCATCTAAGGGGAAACACCCTGTATAAAGCAATAATGGCCATTAGATCCAATGGCATGGCCCATGGGTATTTAAAGTAGTCACCCGAGGTTTATAAAAATCATAATTCCTGTGCACACTTAACTTATTCTTTAATATTATAATAACTGGAAATATAATATATACATATAATATAAAAACTGGAAATTAGCTAAAATCAGTCCTGTTCTTACAAAATTAGGTAGCCAGGAATATCGTCCTATTCAATACTCCCTTTCATTTCAAAAGTGCTCGAAAAATTAATACACAATCAGCTGCGTCATTCTATTGAAATTAGTGGTCTATTATCATGCTATCAATCTGGCTTTAGGCCAAAGCATAGCTACATCACATCTTTAATTAAAGTAAGCGATGACATTCGTGAAACAATGGCGGCAAATAATTTAACTATTGTAAGCCTATTTGTCCAAAGCATTTGATAAGAGTTGATTATGCCGTCTTAATAAATAATATCATTACACATTTGGATTTCTCTAATCCAGCATGTAAGTTCATCAACATTACAAGGCGGCAGCAACAAGGTTTTGTCCAAGCCATCAGACTATGGAACACGCTTGAACTCAAGAATGATAGAAGTGGTCATCGTTTTTGTATCGGTTTGTTGGGCTTCCTCCAAGATAGACAGTAATTTATTTCCTTTTCACTTTTGTTTGAATTTTTAATTTTTTTTTCAATTCTTAATTGATCTTTATTTTATTTTTATTTTTCTATTTTTCTATTATTATTTTAATTCTTATTATTATAGCATATGTATATCATAAATTTAGCAGTTTAGTTATTTGTATTTTTATTATCTCATGCGCTTAGCTATAAGTTTAACAAGAAACTTAATATTGTAGATGCCATTGAATTAACTAATTGCATTGAACTGAACTGAAGTGTCTTTCGTTAGTCTGAGAAGTAGGGACTGCCTCTCCCCCACATTGGTTTTAAAGATGACTCCGCTCCCTTTTTCTTTAAGGATGGCTTTCCCTTCCCGTACCATGGTGGGATTAGATAAACTGAGGATGGCTCTTCTGAATGTATATAAAATGGTGTTTCTCCCGAACACTTTGCTATGGTCTTTCGCTTGACGATTCGACTTACAAAACAAACTCTGTCCCAGAACTAATAAATGATGATGATGAACTGGCAGCTACATAGTATGTGAATGCAATAGAGTAATATATCCTTATTATTTTACAGATATACGTGTGTATATAATATATTTTCAAAAAAAGTGTAATGTATGATTATATATCATGTTGCGTCTTTTTAATTCTTTGTAGTTTATCTTTTCTCTTATGGTATTTTATTATAGAAGTGAAATAAAGTCCACTTCATGTCAGAGTACCATTTGTGCTAAAACTATTTACTTACCTTAGATGATACCACACATTATTGAACAATTTACATTCGAGAAATGTTGTTACATAAAACTAATCGAAGGATGTTCGTCTGCAAGATGCCTTTAACCTTGCCAAAAACATATTAAAAGAAACAATATCAGCACAAGACGTACAAAAAGGCGGAGAAAGTTCAAGCCTTCTTATGAAAACGAAAATCTAGTTTGTGTTAAGTAATGCCGTATATAGATTTATTTATTCCATATAAATCGTCCTTCTAATCATTCATCCAGTTGCAATTGAGACGATTTTAGCTCCTACGTGAAGCGCAATACATGAATGGTAACTCCGCCGAAAGAAATTGCTCAGCAGTGCTACAAACTACGTGGTATAAAATGGCAAGAAAAGTTAACTCAACCATCAGAACTATGTTTAAGCACTGGTAGATATTCTTTTACAAATAGAGATTTTATTCAAAAAGAAGATTTGTGCTATATTTAAAAATTTTTCCAATTGTGGTTACTTGTGTATGAAGTAAATGGACTAGCCCATAACAATCGTATTTGACTTTTTTAATGCTGGAAAATTGCATTCGCATATATCTGCATCAAAACACATTGTTCGCCTATATCAAGCAAACTATTTCATCCTCTTAATAAGAAGTTACCTATATGAATTATGAAAAAGTCGCAAGAATATTTCGTGTTCTACTTATGATAAGCGAGTGAGCAGAGTGAGACATAAGGTGGGAAATGTAAACAGTCAACATTTGCAGAGCTTAAGTGCATACAAGGAAAATTGCCAGGTTTTGTTTTCTTTCGTGGCTAACATATTATATATGTGTACATGCATACTACCTCCAATTTTACATTCATATTTTCCTGGGGATTCATGGCTTCTCCGGTGTAATGTAATATGTGAGGGACTGGGAAAGCAAAATATCAGGCGCTGTTTATAAAAGTAGGTAAAACTCCAAAGATAGGATTGAAATCGTGAGAATATGTAAACTGAGTTACTGGGTGGATGTTCGCCCTGCGTTCTTTTTTGTAAAACTTCCACTTTTCCGGACGGGTGAGGACTCATTGTGTTATCGCACCATTCCCAGGAAGGTGGAATCCTATTTTTGACTGAAATTGTGAACAATGTTATATGCCGCACATTTACCCGGCCGTGCCTCAGGCACAGACTTATTTTTTTTTTTTTTTGGAAAAGTGCTGCACTGGGAAGGAAGACAGGATGTCACTTGTTGTGGTTTATGACATAGTAGGATACTTTTGCACTACTGCCAACGTAAGGGCTTTTTATACCTCAGCAAATACTGCAGTTGGAATGGCAAAAGGACAGTTAAGTGGTTCTACTCAAGATGAATTGCTGCACGTATTTCATTCGCGAAAATTTTTGTGGAGATTTTTACCTATTTTCAAGGAAAATGTGTATGCAAACAACTGACTTTTCTGCAGAAATTCCTCTCAAATCCGACCGCCGACCGCCACTTGAAAATTATTGTGAAATTAAAGCGGCATGCACACAAACTATTTCCGAAAGGAAGAACAATTAATTTGGAAAACTGCAGGTTTTATACACCATAATATATACGACGCAACAGTAATTCTATTTACATATTCGATATTTAACTCGACTGCTGCAGCAACATAAGTGCATATTGCAGTTGTTTTATTAAATGAAAATAAAGCAAGTACCATATCGTCGGCTTACTACAAAAACAAGATAACTTCATTTTCCTCTGTCGTTGAAATGTGTGCTATTATATACGCTATTATAACGAGATAAGTGTTCTTAGCATTAACGTGTAGATTTGTATGTGCCTAAAATTGTCCAAGTCCAGTTGGGTCATAGTTCTGAGAACTTCAATCTATATTTTCGAATAACTAGAAGAATGGAGTTATTTATTTTTGCAGTAAGCCGACGCTATAGGAGGTATGAAGCTCGGACTGCATTTTCCTATATACGAGCATAAAGCAATGTCAGCACATTTGTATGGCGATATCTTTTTCTCAAAAGTGGAGTTAAAATTCCAAAATTTTCAAAAATCAGTATAAGCACGACACACGTCCAAATAATTTTGTGTCTCTCCTCGCTTTGAGGTTTTCTGTCAATCGTATCGTGGACAAACTTAGCTGGGGACAGTGTGGTGCATTGCTTCGTTCGATCTCTCTTTACTCATTTAAGGAAAGAGTTATTCGGTTAAAGTATCTAAAATTTTACACCCTTTTAATGACACAAAATCTATTGGTAAATATCAGAAGGAAAAAAAAATTTATATTTAAATAGACTAAGGCTATAATGCACAATAGAAAACCAGAAACTAAAAAGAAATTTCCTTAAGTGGAAGGCAACAAAACTAATGTTAAGTTTAACAAATTTAAACTTTAAAAACTGAAAATAGTAATTGCAGCGCAGGGAGTAAAAGAGCAGGCAAAACAGGAGTGGACTTGATGGAAAAGGCGTAATCGTAAAAATGATAATAAAAATAAAATTGAAAAACAAAAATAAAAGCGCAGTATATTCGTTTTGGAGTACGAGCGGGATAAAGACCACATGACCTTCACTCGAAGCCAGATGTCCAGTCAGTAGCACTTTGAATGAACCTGGCTAAGCTCGTAACGTTGCAATGGAATGCCGGCGGGAGCTGTGCTGGATCCAGAGGGGTCATGAACCTCATGAACCTCATGAACCCCTCCCCTCAAACCCTAAAAAATTAAAGTAAAAAATAATTAATTAATTGATTAATTAATTAATATATTTTTTATTTTATACTTTTTTTTATCTATATCCACTGAGAGAAATAACTCGTTTGGTGTCTATTTGCAACAAATAAACCATATTTGTAACAATTACATACATATGTTTCATACAACTGTTGTATAGTTGTCAGAAAAAAAAGTATTTGCTACAATTGCTGCATATTTTTGCTCACAATAAAGTTTTATTTGGTACTAATTTTACGTCCCGCAAAAACAAAAGATATTTGGGACTAATGTATAGTAAAAATAATTATTTTTCAGTAAAAGAAATTTATTTGATAGAAAAAATTAAATTACAGGCTTAGATGTTGCAAGCAAAGACCGTTCTCTGCAAAAGAACCATAAATATTCGAGGCTTAATATTCTTTTACAGTAAATTAATTAAGTTTATCCCAAATTTGTTTACTTTTGCCCCAAGTAAATATTTTTCTCTACAAATGAAGCACATTATTCAGTGCGTATGATTCTTTTGCATCTAATGAATTTAACTTAGAACAAATACGTATTCGTTTGCAAATAAAGTTCGTTTATGGTAACTGGTGAATGAATTTGTATAGATCGTGATATTTAGTAAGTCACTTGAAGTTCGGTATTCGTGGAGTAAACGTCGAGGTGAAGTGCTGTCTAAAAATAATAGTTAAAGTGAGTATATCTAATAATTAGTGCTGTTGGTGGTAATTGCGTATGCATGGTTGATGTAAGTGCGCAGTTTTTTTTAAAGGAATTTAATAAATGCTGGGAATTATTTTTTTACCCATAAGCTATTGTTTTGCTTCTTTTTGACTAAACAAATATCTAGCAGTGCAGTAAATTGTTTTCCCATCAATTACCAATGTTTTTAAAACTGAGCTCAAACGGAAGAAGCCATTTACTCAGATTTAATAGTTTGACACTTACTGATTTATTAGCAGCTATTAATCAGGAATTAAAAACTACCGATATACAATTTTTCACAAGTGATAAAATTGAAGTAAGACTTGATGATATCATTCATTATATCTCGCAATATACTTCTGATAGTAATTTTGTGTTGTACTTAAATAGTAAGATTTCTTTGCTCAATTTTTCATTAGCATATAAAACAGCTATGAACGTCTTTTTGTAGAAAATCAGGAGCAGTAAAATATTATTAATGTTACACAATACGATCCTACTGATTTGCACTCAATTACAGCTTTTAGTTTGATTGAAAATTTTGAAAATGAAGAAGTAAGTACTTGAATTTAAGCGAAATATATACGGTAATTTCAAAATCACTTGCGAAACTTAAATAATGCTCTTGATTAAAGCTAAATGGTTAATAAAAATATTAGAGCACACTCTATATCTACTATACCTAATTTCTGAACAACAAAAGCGTTCGCCCTAAAACATCTGAGGCAGCGTCACACGTACAGATGGGTCCCATTTATGCATTTTCAAAATGAATGCAGATGTTTTTGAAACAATGTGTGGTCTCGACAGGCCAATCTGTAGATTTTGCTACATCCACAAAGAGCCCTGTTCACATCACTAATGTCACGTTCATTCCTTCCGCGGATAGTTTTAAGTAGTAGAAGAAAAAAAAACAATTCTGTAATTGTATGTCGGTTTGTAATTCCGCGCGGTAAGTTGAAAATGCGTTGACTTCGCTTTTTAAATTTCAAACAAACATTAAACTTACTGCCATTTTTCTTAGGACCTGCAACGTTTTTTACAGAATAACAACAAAATTATCTTTCAAAATTTTAAGAAAACCAATAAACTAAATAACTCTGATCGAACTAAAATTAGTAAGTCGATAATAAAGGAACTGTTGAGGGAGCCTACGCGAACGTAAGTGAATACTACAACACATTGCATTCATAATGTGATTTGTTTTACTGTGTACCTTATATTGTCTTATTCAGTTTGACGCCGATAGAGCTTGAAAATATTAGTGCAGCAATCAGTCAGGTGTTTCCTGGAGAATTATCAACCACATTTTATAAAAGATACTGTCAGGGACAGCATGTAAGTGGAAAATTGCCCGACGCGTACAATAACTATAGACACACTTTGGCTTCTGCTGGTCTAATTTTCAGACGCTCGAGATCTAAATCTCAAACACCGGTAGCCGAGAATTATTCCTTAGATTTAGGTACTTTTACTTTATTATGGCTTTAAAAACCTACAAGTCCCTTGCTCTTTTAGATGAAAACTCAACTAATTCTGATATTCTTGAAGAATTAACTACAAACGTTAATGTCGAAACCCTAAAAGATAAATGGAAACAGAGTTTCAAAAAGAGGGAAGAGATTTTGACTGGATCTATAAGCACCGTGTCTTACATTAAGAAATTTCCTGGTCTTGAACAAAGTGATGGATACAAATTGGTATAAAAAATTACTACGGAGAACTCAGAATTTCATCTTTTTTCTTTTGTAGCTTTATATAGACGTTTTCCTAAAGTATCAAACAGAGCTTTATCTTGATATACCAGAAGATTTTGTCTCCAAATAATTGCAAAATCATTTCTTTGAAAGGAGAAGCAGTGCCCAAAATTCGGAAGGCCATTCAATCAGAACCAACAGGTAGTTTTAATCTTAGTAATCAGCACATGTACATACTATATGCAATTAATATCTCCATTATCTGTCTAGAAAACAGACGAAAAGTTTTATAATTGATGATACTACCATTAATATTCCCGTCAACAATAAATAGAACACAAAAAGGAATAAAAAAACCATCAAAGGCTGAAGTAGAAGAATCTTTTCTTGTACAATATTCTGTAAGTATTTTTTTATCTATTTATGTATAATAATAATGTAGTTTTGTGGCTTAAGGCATGCGTGAATATATGGCTAAATTAAATTTATTGTGTGGTACGCGCTCTGGCAGTTCTAATTTCAAAATGATAGTAGGGTAACGTTTTTATTATAGAGAACTTAATAGCTAAAATTTAGTCTACTTCCACAAGATTAAATTCGCCGAAAACTTCTTTAAATTAGTATACTAAATTCAATCTAGTCATGAATTCACTAATGTATGAAGATATTCACTAATGCAACACAAACTATTAATAAAGTATGAACATCAGTAGTATCGGCATTCAGTCCGTATTTTATTTATTATATTTGAAGCTTTAATGTGGAAAATCTCTTATATTTATACGTTTATATATGGCGGATACAGTAATTATATATTGGTTATATATATATTTATTCACAGGACATTGCAGAAGCAGACACGGCAACAAGAAAATTTCTTGAAAAGTACCAGGATAACAAAACAACCGTTCAGCCATATGTGACTTTTATTGGTTCACCAGTAACATTATGTTGGGTCCATGTTGCGCATATTAAATATGTTTGTTTTGAACCCGCGGAAGCTCTAACATCTTGTATGGCAATATTTTTAGCTCTTAATATAAGGTATGGGATTCAAAAAGAATTTGGGTATTTCTTTAAAAATATTTATTTAAAATATCAACACCTTATGATTGCTTAGATGCCACTACTTTAACATTGGCAAATGACTTAATGACATAATTTATTAATAATTGCGTGAATTTTAGTATTCAGAAGATAGCTACATAGATAACAACATCTCTTTTCTCAAATGAAAAGTTCTTAAATTTATTTTAAAATAGAATTGCAACTCAATTTAATTAAATGCTTTCATTTTTCAGAGAAGTTTATATTATCTAGGTTTTTCTATCATTTAAAAGTTATACATGCAAGTAAATATAATTGCAGTTTTTGTAATAGAGTTTTTGACTATATACGTACTTATAAAAAACATATAAGGGATCATATATCTAATTCAAAAAGGCCTCAAAGCAAATCGCCTAAGAAATTAGTACTAAAAACTGTATTTAATATACCACTTCAAATATCCCATCTAAGCAAGCAAGTAACCAAGAATGATTGTGCAACTACAGAAAATCCGATTCCGAAAGATTCATATCTTGTTCAGTTAACAAAACTTATGTTGAAATATTTTTCAAAAACTAAAATTCCAAAAAAGTATTCTATGCAATGCTTGAATGATTTTGTAAAATTAATTAAAAAAATCTTCGAGAATCACATTCAAAATTTCCAAGATAATGATGTCGAAACCAGAATTTTAAAAAATATCATCTACTCTGATATACCGCAAACAGAATATAAGTTTATTAAATATCTTAAAAGATTAAATTTATTTTTCAAATGTAAGACTCATATAATTCATAAGACGACTGAAGAAACTGCTTCTACTTACAATCATATTATTGCCAAGGAAATAACTTATACATAGTTCAAAATTATTCCCTTTAAAAGATTTTTTTACAAAACTATTTTCAAACTCAATCATTTTAAAGCATATAGTACAATATCTTAACAACATTAGTAATGAAAATCCTGCTTATATTGCAGATTTTACTCACTCAGACCTATTTAAATCAAAATTGCAACAAATCGAGTTGCAAACTGATACGCTGTACCTGCCCCTTTTCATATACTTCGATGACTTTGAAGTAAATAACCCTTTAGGATCTCATGCAAATATAAAAAAAGTGGGTGGAGTTTATGTCAAAATTCCCTGTCTTCCGCCAAACTTAGAGTAAAAACTTCAATCTATTATTTTAGGTATGCTTTTTTATGTAGCAGACAGAAAGTCTTTCGGAAATAAAAGAATATTTGCTCCGTTTATTAAAGAACTGAATGACTTGTATGAAAGCCCATTTAGTATTTTCACCCACCCTCACAACAAAGTAGTAGGTACTTATACCTTCAATGATTCTTGGGGACAATTTAGGTCTGAACTCAACACTTGGATTTACTGAGTCATTTAGTTCAAATTTTTGTTGTCGGTTTTGTGATATTCATAAGAAGAAGTTAATTAAATCTTGGAAGCTTCCAGAAAGCGCAAATAGAATTGATTTTGATTTCTATTCCAAATGTATAAAGAACGATAATTTATTGTATCTTTCAAGTATTAAGGAAAATTCCGTATGGAATAGTTTAGTTCACTTTCATATCACATCTAATTATTCCGTTGATCAACTTCAGAAAAAGAAAATTAAAATGACTGTTAGTGAAATGTTAACTTTTATTAAAAATCTTGCACTTTTAATTGGTTGCCTAATTCCAAGAGAATGTAAAGAATGGAACCTATACCTACTTTTTCGAGGAATTATTGACATTTGCTTTATGGATAATGTTGATTTGCATGAGTACTTAAGATATTTGGTTCAAAGTCACAATCGTTTGTATTTAAAATTATCAGATGAGAACTTAACGCCGAAGCATAATTTGTTACTTCATTATCCAGAAGTAATGGCTAAAGTTGGACCTTTAAAAGCAATAAATTCTCTCAGATTTGAAGCGTTTCATCAAAATTTCAAAAAGTGTTCATATAATTCAAAGTGTAAAGTAAATATAATTTAAACAATGGCTACTAAGTATGCCTTGAAGTGTAGTTCTGACAAAAATGCAGATAAAGATAGTATTGAAAGATTGGCGTGAAAGCTAGAGGCACACCAAAATATCTGAAATTTGTTGATTATGAAGACAAACATATCAAATCTGAAAGCGTAATTTTTTTTCTAAGACAGAAGTTGCTAAAATTGATTTTCTTTTGAAATACAACGAACAAGTTTTTCTTTTGCTCTCATTATATGATGTTATATGCTTTGATCCACATTTATACGTGTATGTAGTTGAAAAAAACTATAAATATTTAACTTTACCGTTAAAATTTGCAAATTTAGTTTTTATTACCACAATGATAGTTGTAAATGAGCTAAGAACAATTAACATTGATAAGATTCAATATGAGGCTATTACTAGTTGAATAAAGAATTCTCTTAATTGTTATTAGAAATATTTAAAGAATTAGAATTTAATTTATGTAAATAGTATGTAACTAAAACTGAAAAAAAAACTATTAACACAAAATATGCTTTTTTTTAATGAAAATATTCATAAGAACTACTTTTCTGACAAGAACATAGGCGAAGAGCCGAAAGGGGGAATCTCCCCACTCCTCTACTATACCAATGTTTTCTTCACTAACGTGCGTTTTTTTGTAAAAATAATGTAATATTCGTCAATTAGAGTAGTGATGCTCACAAACTCGTTCCGCTTTGTTTACTGAGTGGCCTGCAATATGTGAGAAAGTGGGGACAAAATTATGCATTAAAAAAAAAAATTATATTTTGTAATAAATCGTTCTTTTTCGCAAAAACATAATTTCTTTGTCTATAAAAGACATGTATATACTCAGAAAAGCATATTATTTTACAGCAAGAACAATAATTTGTTTATGCAAATAAAACCATTTCATGCAAAACCAAATTTACTTATAATTATTTTGTTGCAAATGAATTGAATTTTTCTTGAAATACATGAAATTTTACAGCGAAATAATTATAAATAAATTAGGTTTTAGATTAAATGGTTTTATTTGCGTTAAAAAGTTATTGTTGTTGCTGTAAAATAATAAGCTTTTCTGAGTAACCATTTTTTTTAGGCACATAAGCTAAGTTTTTGAGAAGAGTCAGACTTGTCTTGGGACAAATGCACACATTGTATACGATAAAATTCTACAAGTTTGCTGCAAGTGTAATTTCTTTACAATAAATAGTCTCCGTTTGTTTAGCATGAAGTTGCTGCAAGTATCTTTCATTTATCACAAAAATGTTCGCCAAACAAAGTTTAGATGCTTAATTTTTCGTTTCTGATAAACGAATTTTTTCTCTCAGTGTAATTCATCCTCAAAAAATTATGCGAAAAAAGCTTAAAAAAATAATAATGTATTTCAATGATTTTTTTTTAAGCTGTTTAATGACTCTGGTTTGTGAAACAATTTTATAAAACGCAAACTGAGTTTGAGCAGCTAATTTATTTATTTACTTAAATTAAAAAAAAAAAAAATAGTGTGGCTAACAATTGTTTTGGTCTTATTCGACCATCTTCAGAGGATTTTAACAAGCTACTGAATCTACTACTATATGAAATCATTTACATAGGTCAACACACTTGTCGTAATATGGGGAACAGAGCGAACTGTAGTTACTCATTAAGTACATGTACATTATTTTTATTTTTTGCTCTTTCTATTTCTATATTTTCTAATAGATCTAATCTTTTGCCTTTCTTCTCAACATGCAATACTTTTACATTTTCTATGCTACAATAATGATTTTGCTCTATTAAATGTATGGCTACCGCTGAATCGTCTTTATTATTTTTAAAGGATGTCATATGTTCTCGAAATCTTATTTTAATCTCACGTCCTGTTTGACCTATGTACATGCATTCACACATGTCACATCTGATCTGGTATATACCTGAATTTCTCAACAAATCATATTTTTCTTTGCAGTTTATTAGCTTATTTCTGAGTGTGTTCTTATTGTAAAAAGCGACATTAACATTGCAATTTTACTTTAATATTTTTGCTATGGTATAACTAATCTTTCCTATAAATGGTAACCTTATATAATTATTAGTATTAACATTAGAAGGTATCAAGTTACAAAGTTTTTTTAACACTAATTTCTGTTCCTTCTGCTTTATTAATCTATGTGTTACATTTGGAGAATATCCATTGTTGTTGGCTATTTTCTTAATTACCTTAACTTCTTTATTAAATGCTAATTGAGAAAGTGGTATACTAAATAGTCTATGGATTAAATTATTGAAAGATGACATTTTTATATTACACGAATGATTAGAGTCTATTCGTATAATTGAATCTGTAAAAGAAGGTTTTCTAAAAACATCAAATGTAAATTTGCTGTCTAACTTATTAATAACAAGATCTAAAAAATTTAATGAACCATTCTTTTCTGTTTCTATGGTAAATTGATTTCTACTATTACGTTTATTGAGACAATTAAGGAAATTGTTTAACTCTGAATCTGTACCTAGCCATAAAGCTAAAACGTCATCCACATATCTATACCAAAATTTAACTTTAGATTTGAACGGACAGTTGTTGTTGAAAATCTTATTCTCGAAATTGTTCATATATATTTCCTCTAAAAGGAATGATGATGGTGATCCCATCACTAATCCATCTTCTAGTTTATAATATTTATTGTTGAATCTAAAATAATTCTGGTCTATTATTATTTCTAGTATATGCTTCAATTCCCATCTTATTGTGTTATCATTCACTTTGATGTCTATATGTTGGTAAACTATTTCACGTAACTCTGTTATCGGTATCGAAGGGAATAGGCTTTTTACATTGAATTACACTAACATAGCGTTCTTAAAGATTTCAAGTTGTTCAATTTTTTCTATAAATTCAACACTATTTCTTATAGTATGTTTAGAATTAAAATCCGTAAATTCCACCAACAATTTATTGAAAAATTTGCATAAATTATATGCTGGTGCTGATTTATAGGAAACTACTGGACGGATCGGACAATTATCTTTATGTAATTTTAATAGACCATATATTATCGGTGCCTTAGGATTCATGTTAATAAGCCTTTGATTTTCCAAAGTACTACAACATTTTTTAATGGTCTTTCTAATCGCTGCTTGAAATTTCGATGTAGGGTCTGTAATCAAATGTACAGCGCCATTTTCTGTAATGAACTCATACATTTTCTCTATATATTCTGTTTCATGTAAAATTATTAATGTGTTACCTTTATCTGCTTTTGTTGTGATTAATTTATTCGATTCTATTTTTTGCTTTAATGATTTAAGAATTGTTTTTTCTCTATTATTTGAAATTTTATATCTAAAACAGTCTACAGTCTACTACTTTTAATTTCTTTGGCGCATTTTGCTTTAACCAACAAATTAGATTTATTTGTACCTATTTCAGCATCCACTGCTAAATTAATATAATCTTTAAATTGTATTTCACAAGTTGGCGAATATTTTATACCTTTTTCCAAAAATTTCATTTCTTTTGTAGTAAAGTCAATATCTGTTCTGTTTTTAACTCTTGGGAAAAACGTAATAGTTTCCATGTCGCTGTCACTAATATCAGGTTGCTGTGTGTTGTGTAGTTGTCTGCTATTTACATTCTTCCTATTGTCTTCCTCTCTTTATTTCTAAATCCCGTCACTTCTGAATTTTTTTGTACATTAATTTACGTGATTCTTTTTAGCATAATTCCCTCACTTGATTATCTAAAATTTCAAACTCCACTGGATGTAATTTGAAGGTTAGCTCTAGATGAATATATTTTGCATGATCACTCAGGTTTTTTTTGACTGTAAACCATTTCCTTATCTCACTTTGAAGCCAACTCCACTTAGCTGAATGTTAGGCTTTTTTGCACTTGCTGTTGTACTCCTACAATTTATATGAATGTAATTCGGGAACACTTTTCGTTTCTTGCATTGAATGTTGAACCAAATGTGACTGTCACATCGTTTGGATTTCAGTAGAACTTTCTTGTATATTGCCATTAGTTTAGCCATATCTGCCATATCAATATATTTTAAGCTGTTTAAAAACATTTTTATAAAACGCAAACTGAGTTTGAGCAGCTAATTTATTGATATACTTAAATTTCACAAAAAAAAAAAAAAATTGTTTGTCTAACAATTGTTTCGGTCTTATTCGACCATCTTCAGAGGAGTTTAACAAGCTACTGAATCTACTACTATGTGGTCTGAGAAGAGCTCCGGAATCATTTTAAGTTTTATTCTCCTAAGGAGTAGGAGTTCTTTTGTTTTTGTGCCAGAGGTGTCGATAATTTTTTTTTTACCTTACTATGGTAAGTTTGTAACTGTATCCATTGGAGACACCGAGAGGACATACAATATCGATATAAACGTGGTCGTAGCGGTTGATAGGAGCATTAAATATTTCCAGTGCTATTCGAGTGTGTCGGTGTACTCTTGAAGACTGACATTTTAACTGAACCAAGTTTTTGACATTTTTGTTCATCCGGGGCCAGAAATAACAGTCAATTTTGTGTTTTCTAGTACTTCGAATACCTAGGAGAGTGTAACAAATGAAACAGTGGGAACCTGGGGTTTCTTAGGATATATGGTCTAGGATTCTTTGTTGAAATTTCACATTAAATATGCCATTGTATCATTGTAAAAGTTTGTTTTGCCAGTTTGAAAGAAGAAGATGATTCCCGAATTATCAAATTTTCTAATTCTATAACTTAATAATTCACGAGATTTTCTGGAGAATGATCCCTACTAATAGTACATTTCCTAATTTGCACTTAAATTTCATAAGAGTGTATACATCACAGACTTTTGGGAAAAAGCGCATACTTTGGTTTGTTTATTCGAGAATTGACATGTTCCGCCAGAGCTAAGTATCACTTTATTTAAATTTTTTTTTCCTTCTTTTGCACAGATAGTGGTCATTATTGAAGTTTGGTTGGAAAACAATTCAAAATTACACTTTGGAATAAAACAAAAACATATGTGAAAATCAGAGATCTTTTGGCAGATCCGACATTAAAAGTTTCGTGATACCTCCTTCCAACAAATATCGCGTGGCGCCCTAATTATAAAAGAAAGCAGAAGTTGGTTTCCTCAATGTACACGGCAATTCCACAGCCATCCTTCACTAGAGCTAGTATGTTATGTAACGGTCTAAGGGTAGAAACTCTAATATAATTTTTTCAGAAAAACATACTTGTCATAAACTTGACTACTTATGGCCAAGTAGTGAAAAGAGGCGATTGTACAACCAACTCCTTATAGTATTCTCTATAACTTGAGTAATTCGAAATTGATGGGATTAGTACTTGTTACAATTTTCGAACATTTTCTCGAAAATCTTATTTCGATTCTAATGAAATTTTAAGAAAAAATTCAGTTCAACTATTTGTTAGCTGAGGAGCGGGAGACAGGAAGTTTAGTGGAGTTTGATGCTTTTTTAAAGTTCCAGAGCCTACTTTACTTTTCCATTTTTTTTATTGAATGATCATTATGGAAACAAAGGATCTATTTGATAAATATGATTCCTGTTAGCTAGATGAATGTCGATATGTAATTTCGAATGGTCACCCATCTGTGCAAGTTTGATTATTGAAGTGGTTTTTCGAATATATTACTAGAACGGTTCGTCGGACAGTAATAATGATAATGACGAATTTCATATAATTATATATTCTGAAGAATAAAAACGTTTAGGATTGATCGTTTCCACAGTAAACGTAAAAACTTTAATATGGCAATACCAAGAAGGTGTTGCCCAATTTAGCCCGGTTTTGAAATTATATTTCATGAGGATCAAAACGCCGTGTACAAAATTTCAGCCCTTTACGTTGACATGTTCTCAGGCAGTTTCCAAATATATACGGAAAGACGAAATTTTTTTGCTCCAAGTTCAGCTAACTTTTAATAAGGAGCGAAAGCAAATTTGCTCTTAAAGTAAGTTTATTCTTTTTAACGAAGTAGTTATCTGCAGAAAGATGTAGTAATCCACTATAAGATAATTTATATGAAGGTCTCGTTCTAGTAGTAAACTTTTGGAAATTGCAAAGAATTCCCAACACTTAAAAGAGCTTATAATTCTCAAATTTATTCTTTTTTTTTGCTAGGCGAACAAGCCTTGTGAAATTTTCGGGCACTAAAGTGCTAAATTCGAGACAAAAATATCTTCAAGACGAATCTACCCCCATTGTATGAGCTTAACCCCAAAGACGTGACATGAATACCAAAACCCATTTGTTTCGAGTATCGCAATTGCTAACTTTGACGTTTGGCGGCATTTAGTAACCACAAAGCAGTCCTGCAATGAAGTTGTACAGACCAACAACAAACCAAATGGAAAGATTATTCAGCGCTTGTTTCTCCTTTCAAATTTCTTTAATTGCAAGTTATTTGTATCAGAGTCCGTGCAGTTTTCAAAGGATTTTCTTCTTCCTTTGTTTTATGCTAGTCACGTTACCAGTTACCAGTTCTATGACGGAAACTGTTTTAGAAAAATATTGCATGAGCTTACATTATGAAATAGTGTTCAGTCTCCATATGTATGTCATAAGTAATTCAGTAATAACATATTATCAGATATCTTGCAAGAAAAATTTGCTCGGCTTGCAATGTTTGTGGGAATCTTGCGAACTGCTACATCAAAAATTAAACGTTGAAAGTGCAGTGCTTATTGAAAGATCGAGTTAAAAGGGATGATTCGTAATATTTGAATGATAATGCCAAAATTGATTAGAACATAATTTATCCAGGCCAGATGGGAATTTAAATAAAAGTTAACAGAAGTCTACTTTAGTCCATTTGTGGTTGAAAGCTACATATGCGCGTCTACTGAAATATGTACATGATACTCAGATCCGGACTAGCGGTACAGGAGATCGGGCGCTATCCCAATGGGCCGGTCGCCTCCGGGTTAATGCGCCCACACGTGCATATACTGCACTCTGGTTAAATGTTACGGTGTTGCGGTTGGAGCAGAGTTTTGTTTTAAAAATACTCAGATATTCCCCCGTAACCTATAAACACTCACTGGCCACGAACCCAAGGAAGCTTGTGAGCCTCGCCAAATACCAAAATGGTATTATAGATGCCGGCATCACGTGGCTTTGAATTCATTGGCTTTTTTTAAAAAAGCATTTGGAATTTTTTAACATCATAATAATTTTTATTTCAAAAAACGCAATGAAAATGTGTTTTTATCAACAAGGATTTCCAAGTGTTGCTATATCTAACTATGTGTACTAGGCTTTTAGTAATATTTTTAAGGGCACATACACTATTCAGTATTTTACCTTACCGTGATTTACTTTTTTTATCATTTTAAAACAAAGTAAGAAAATGAAAAACCAATAAATGTGCGAATACTGTTCTTAAATTTTGTTTTTGCTTTGTAATTTTTAACATCAGGTAATTTTATTACAAAAATTATTAAAAAGCAAACAGTAGGGGACAATGGAATAACGATTCACTTCTTTCCTCACTTCCCACATTAGTAAAATTGTTTGTCTTTCGAGTATTGTTTTCATAGAGAAACTCCGTTTTAGTTTTAATATTAAGGGTGAGGGGCAACCGCTCTTATACAAATTTTATGCAAACATGTTGTCTGTATTAATTTCTTGCTTCCTCTTTTTGTAAATATCGCACATTTTAGGAAAAAAGCCAACTTTATATTGTTCGGTATTTACTATTTAGCATGAAATCTAGCATTACTTGTTTGAAAGAATAACATTATTTAGCATCCACTTTTTACAAATCGGACATTAAAATTTGAAAGTGAGTTGACGGCTCTGAAATTCTGTATGCATTGTACAACGCAACACATCTCATGCGTTGCATTGTTTGTTTATAATAGGAATATAGCAGAATCTGAGTTAATAAATGGTGATAACCGCCATATTGTTTTTCGATATGCGGCCATTTTCAATACTTCTATAAAAGCCACTCTAACCTATTAACTGCGTAGAGTAAGTATTCATGAATTATAAACTGTTTACCGAGGTATTTACGTTGAAGTATTCTTGTTTTCAATCATTTAAAAGTATTTTAAAACCAAGTAACTAAGATTGTGTGTCAGTAAAATTACATTTTTGGATCAAATAAAACCATTTTCGAATTGAACGAAATTATTTTTTCGAATGGATTGAAACTTTTTTCAAATGAAATGAATCTTTTTTCAAATGAAATGAAACCTCACCAAGTAAAAGTGCAGTTAACTTAATTGTGTATTTAATTTTTTCTATACCAGAGCAATTAATTTAACACTTTTAGTTTTGAAGTCTGATAATATGTGTAGTACAGTGTTGGTTTAGCACAGTATATCACATTTCACTACCTTGGAAAATGTTAAAAGAAGAAACGTTTTTCAATAAATTCCAAGAATAATGGGCCAAAAAGGAGTGGTTTACTTTACCTTGCCAACGGGATGAGAATAATTAAGTGAGAAATACTAAAACTGTATCGCACTATAAATCAAATTACATTTTAAAAGTTTGACTGGAAAATTAATCGCTTTGCTAAATAAAGTAAATTAAATTGCGTTTTTTATTCATTTTTATTCATTTATTTCATTCGAAAAGGGTTTCATTTCATTTACAAATGCTATGTCAGAACCAGCTGATATTGTGTATGGCATTTCAACACAGGGACGGATCCAGTATTCTTTTGAGGGGCGCATCTTTGGTTTAAAAAAGGTATATGACACTCGCTAGCACTCGCAAATGTCAAATGCACAAAATTTATCATTTAAAAGATATCTGTCGAACAGATAACTGAGTGGCAACCACTTGGAACGAAGAAAGTTGCTCAATGCTCAATTTTTGCCACTCGCGAAAGAGGCGTTAAATTATTTATTTTACTTCGGGTTGTAAATAATGGAAATGTAGAGCTTCCAAATCGTCCATTTTAGTTAGTAAAAATAGGGAAACACATTTTGCTCAAATTGAGCAATTCATCATAAATTGTAACTTTGCAAAATACAGAAATTAAGGAGCTACGTACATTACCTCTACTAAAGTCAAGAAAGTTTTTTTTTATATTATTAAGGCAAGTTCAGGGAATACTTTGTGATGCAAAGCACAGCATGTCACGAAGGTGATAGGGAAAGGAATTAGGAAATGTGGGGAGAGTTGTGCAGGTGCTGATGTATGTCACCGTTAAACTTTCGTAAATTGTATGCCGAAGGAAAGAAAGAAGATGGTAGAGTGTTCAATATTCGCACAGTTCGGGATAACAAAGCATCACGGAATTTTTCTGTACGGTCAAAAGTTTTCTTGTAGGTAAAATCATGTGCGCGGTTTGCAGCGCGAGTACTGCGGTTAGGGATCATTCTACAAGGGATCATACTAGATATTTCATCAGAACATTGATGCATGTAGCGAGAAAGGAGTTAAAGGCATCCACCATTGCGGCGGTGTTCGAGTGAGTCGATATTAAAAGTCATTGCCACATTTCGAGCTAGAAGGCTCTTTTTTGGACAATATGCAATGAAGGTAAAACTGTGCGACCAACCCCGGCCCAGATATGGAAATTGTATTAAATTCCAGGTCTGGTGTAGGACTTATAGAGGAACGCTAAACTCGATGGGCTGAAATATTTCTTACAGCTTTTCAGAAATCCAAGACATTTTGATGCTTCTTTAGCAATAGAGAAGATGTGATCTGTCCAGCTTAACCTATTGGAAATTCCAATGCCAAGAATGGATAATGATAGTATATCGTAAATCAGTGCTACATCAAAAGCAATGGGAGTGAAAAGTTATGATCTTGCTTCAAAGAGATGAGACAGCTTTGGGACTTATATGGCTTAAACTCAATGCAAATCGCTTTGTTCGAAGCGAGGATATGATAAAGGTCATTATTCGTTGATTTAATCATGCAATTTCGTTTAACAGATGTGGGACTCTCTGGAGTCCGCAAGAGTTTCAAAGGAGTAACCGAAATCAAGGCTACCGTCATAGACCAAACTATGGATGGGATCAAAAGTAAGAGGAAGTAGATCTTTAATGACAATTAAGAATATAAATGGAAACATAACAGACCCCTGCGGCATATCGGTATTTATAAGGTGAGGTTCTGGTGAAACCCCATCTAGTACAACCGCTATTATGCGATCAGGTAAAACACTTTCAATCTATGATAGAAGAGGAGGGGAGAAACCAAGTCCTTTACGTTTAACTAAAAGGGCTGGAAGCCAGACTTTATTAAAGCCCGTTTAAATATCTAAAGCAACGATCTTGTATTCTCCAAAATTGTGAAGACTACGGTTCGACTGTTCCATAGGAAAAGTCAGCAAGTCTCTAGATGAGCGTCTAGTCCGAAAGCCATAAATGGCCATCATTGATCAACGAGGAGGCAAAGCTTTTAATTAACAGGAGTGAGAAACCATCAGGAGTACGGCTTTACGGCTTTATGGATGTGTATCGGCTCTTATATAGAGAATTTGAAGCGAATCTACCAGTCAAAATATTAGCTTGATCCAGGGAAGGGAGTCAACTATCACTTCACTATAAATAAGTAGTCAAGATATAGAGGAACTGCTGAAGTTGATGGTTTTGACCAGAGACCAGAAATCTTTGCTGCCTTTGTGGCTTGCTAAGATTCTTTGTCAAAGACACTTTGGTTAAAAAGAAAGTTTTCTCTGTTGATAATGGACCTACAGGTGCTCCGTGCAGTCTTGTAGACTTGTTTCAGTTCTGGACATGGATGCAGTTGATAGGCGCGAAAGGCAGACTTTCGCTTTTATTACTTGGTTGAACTTATCGTTAAACCAAGTGCGATTTTCCTGTTGTTGAGACCTGCTGTAAGAATACGGAATGTAATCATGCGCGCCAACACTTACTATGTCACTAAGTTGTAATGTGCATTCATCAACATCCCTCGAAGAAAAACAGTCCGACCAAACTATTTCTCTAAGATACTGATTGAGAATCTCCCAATCAGCATTCAGATTTTTTTTTATTTAACGTTTTAGCTAAATATTCTACTATTGCATTTTACGAAATAATTATACTTTTTTTCGAAAATAAATGTTTTGCTTTAAATGTAATAGCTCAATACAACATATACAATAATTTGTTTGCCGTTATGTAGTTTCGTTGAATTTCTCCAATTACGACTTGTAATTGTTTTTTTAAATATTGAACCGCCGATAATATTCTAACGACCCGTCTTTACATCGAAAACTCATCAACGAAACTTTGGCAGTTGTTTTCAATTAAAACAAATCTCCCATCGATTTTACCCTAATAAGCTCTGCTGCAAATTTAACGATTCCGGAAAATTTTATGTTTCTTACAAAAAGTGTAGTAGAAAAATTCAGAATATCTACTGTAATTTTTTTTGTTCTTCAGGGGGGCCCCGCGCCCCCTCGCTGGATCCGGCACTGTTTCAACATTTCTTTATTTTTGACAGGCTTTAGTGGAATATTGAAGATGAATGATATTAGTAAACAAAATTACGAAAAAGTCCAAGAGAAAATGAAAGGGTGAAACGAAAAACATCTTTGAAAAAAAGCGCGAAGAGTTGCCATAGAATATCGAATTTCTTTACTGCGAAAACGAATAGTACAAAAACAACAAGTAGAAAAGGTAGATTTGATCTAAATATCACCAATTCTTATGATACCCTAGATCATTACCAGTATGTAATTTCGTATGGTCACCCATCTGTGCAAGTTTAATTTTTGAAGTGGTTTTTTGCATACATTTCTAGAACGGTTCGTTGGACAGTAAAAATGATTATTACCAACATGACAACCAAGAAGAAGTTGCCCGATTTAGCCCATTTTTAAAATTATATTTATTCTTTCTATGAAAACACAGTGTATAAAATTTCATTTCTCTACATTGACGCGCTCTCAGGCAGTGTCCATATATGTAGTGAAAACGAATTTTTTTTATGGCAACCCTACGAAAGTGTTACCCGATTTGTCGAATCTTCGAACTTGATTTGTGTCAGCTCACTGTGAAATAAGTGATCATAAGCATTACCAGAGGAGTATATCTACCATAGAAGAATCTGAACAGGATGATGTTGAAGCAGGAAACGGTGATCGCCACCATAGATTCTGCAAACAAAGTATAATTTGCTGCTACTATGTTCTGCAAATAAAACTTATATGCTGAGGCATACCCTGATATAGGAAAAGCATATAAATATTTATTAATCCTTTCTATTTAACAAATTGCATGCGAAAGGTCCTTTTTTTAAATTAAAGTCTTTCAAGGTCATTTGGAGGCTTTCATGCTAAAGTCTTCCGAAAAAAACCATTCTGATGACGATTGAAATATGAAGATATTTTGCATAATCTGACAGATAAGTGTAATGTGATATTTTTCCCTAGCCTTAATACTGCATTTGTTCCTTTTATTAATGTTTTTCCTTCTTTCTTAGTATCTTATTACATCTATGCACAATAAGAATTTGCTCATCTGGAGGGTAATTCTGATCTTGTGTCGTACTTTAATGTCAAAATATACGCCTAAACGAAATGAGCTTTTCTACTGAATTTTTGAGTTTTCATGCAGCTAAGCAAGTCTTGCAATACGTACAATGAACTGAAAATGGCACTTCACATTACAAACTCAAAATATTATTTCGAATTTAAGCACTTGTATTGCTCTAGGTGTAGAATATTATTTAGCACAGTATACAATTTTTGTCACAACCTCGGAATCAGTTGACTAATTTGTCGTACTTTTAGGCGTGTATTCTGATATTAATTCATTGCAAATTCATTTTAGTTTATTTTGTGGTTGATGAAAAGGATAAATTAATATGAATATGGTGAATATAAAAGTACGACAAATTTTAGGTGAAAGTCAAAATATGTGACTAAAATAGCCTAAGCTACGACAAAGAGATCAGAATCACCCCCTGATCTACTTTTTTATATTTTGTGTATTATATAAAAATGGTTTATTTTTTACTATATTTTTTTATTTTATGTCAAATGTATTGTTTTTAGAGTTCCGCAACTAAAGGGTGCCAGCGGGACCCTATTACTAAGCGTACGCTGTCCGTTCGTCCGTCCGTCTGACCACCTGTCTGTCAGCGGGCTGTGTCTCATGAATCGTAATAGATAGGCATTTGAAATTTTCACAGAGTGAATAAATTTCAGTTAAAAATTAAAGGGGTCCCCATGTGTTTTCCTTATTTTTGTGATTATCTCATTCCTTTACCAATCACCCAAGGAGGATAGAAAAATTTCCTCGAAGTAGCTGGCAATTTTACATAGTATCGTTAATTAGGAACTTATTCAGATATTAGCTTTATCATGAAGTTCTTTTATAATTAATTTAATTAAATGCATTTTCAATTAATTCAGTGGAAGATAAGCAAAGGATTTTCTACGAATAGGCATTAGTGGTCTATGCATGTGTAAGGAAATTAGTTAATATAGGGTGTCCCGTATGTGGTCTGACATCCAAAAGCTATGGATATGCCATCCTAAGAAAAACAAAGAATTGTATGGGTGGTGTGAGGGAAATCCTAGCGGTTTCCTATATCACCGAACTTAAAGATATTTGGGTATGTTTTTGTAGATCTCCCTATAACTTCTGAATGTGATGAAAATGATGATTACTTAAAATTTGTTAAATTAATAATTGCTAGACTTTTCCACTGGTCTATAAATTTATCCCTTGCTGATCTCCATTTTGAAGTCATGGCGCAATAAATTTAAAATTTCGGAGTTTTTACTCGCTTTTTTTATTTAACTCATATTTTTATCAAAAGACAAGTCATCACCTTCCATTTTTCATATTGGATATAACAAGCCCATAAGCTTCACTTTAAAATGACCTATCACACTCTGTACACACAATTTAAACCTTTTTGCGTATTTTTCACTTTTTCATGGTCATTAGAAGATGATCTTTTACTAAATATATTAAGGGTCCCAGGCGAAAATTGTTTTCTCATTGAGACATCCATAAACATCAGAGATCATCAAGTGCTTTAAGCTATCGGTCATCCTTTTATTTACTTTCACACAATTAAGATAGAAGTGGCCCCTATTGCAAACTATACAGGTTTATATGTATCAATTTCATACTATCAAGAAAAGTGTCCGCCGATGAATTGTGTTAGCTTTCAGAATTTAGCATAATCAGAATATATTTTCGCCTTAATACGATTGAAGATAGATTTGTGGCCAAAAGCTAATTTTCAAATAAAACCTTCTATTAATGGCTTCACGTTTCCGCCGATATATCTGATAGTGCTCATCGATTCTGTGAGGTAATAAATAAATAAATTATATTAAAACTATTATGGAGAGTAGTTCAACCACTTATCTCGTCATTTCTAATGTTTGAAAATAAAAGTGCAAAAAGCAGCAGTTCAGATGTGCCACAAATTAGAATTTGATTGCAAGGCTAAAAAATTATTTGAAGATTTCAATGAAAAACAAAATTCAAAGCCGCAAACCTTCCAATTAACGTTGTTGGGTTATCGAGCTATTGAATCCAGGCTTTATATTTACTTTTGTTTTCCAATCAGCAATCTTGACATATGTTTTCTTGTCAACTTCTTTGAACTCATGTTTTATTTGTAATTCTTTTCAGGTGTTGAAATTTTAGGTTTCGCCATTTCTTTTAAAAAATATTTAATATCTAACGTTTCTTCCACTATGTTCTATTCTTTCTATACTATATAATACATTATTATTCGCAAAATATACCAACGGGAAAATAAGCACACGTACACCACAACGAATTGGCGTATTGCAGCGCACCAAATATAACAAAGCATAGCATGGCACCACACCACTATCACTCACACTCAAACATAAATAGTCGCTAGGCTCAGAAAATATTTTGTGAATGTGATATTAATAAAGAAAATACATACTCTAAATTTTCTTCCTTAGTAAAAAATCCGTTAATTGAAATAAATTTGGAAACTTTGTCCCACAACCGAAGTTTCAAAAAAAATCCTTTAAAATAGGGATTAGTTTCTCAAACTGGGAACGCTGCCCTTTGCGTTGAATTACAAAGGCCTTGGGTATATGCATGTATATCCTACTATATTTAACACTGAAGTGCTTGGAATAGAAGAATTTGCTCTTGTTTACATTAGTAGAGATAACAGTAGCTCTACAATTTATAATTTCTCAGTCGCTCTTAAGACGTTCAGGTCTACAAAATTACAGTATAGAATTAAAACTTGTTTCGAACTATCTTCAATTCCTAAAACATCTATATAGTAGTAAAATTATTTTCATGAGGGTTTCGGAACATGGAGACCACTCTGATAATGAAATAGTCTAGCATGACAAGAATCATAAGCTACCTTCATTGGATCGGGGTCATTCTGAATGATATTAAAACAGCACCTGATAACGTCTTTAATAAATTTTGGAAAAGAACAAATTGCCAAACATTGGACGACAGCGAGAAATAACAACATTCATCAATCCTTTACGTGAAAAAGCATGAAAAAGCAAGATCTCAATTTAGGAAGTTGGAATTCAGAATAATAATGGGACTTTTCTTAGTACATTGCCGTTTAATATATCACTGCAGTCAAAGCTGAATAACTTCATACTGCTTCTGCTAGGAAGCTACAGAGTCCACGGAACACCTGCATTGCAATAGTTTGCTTTCCCAGCGTGGAACCAAGCGCGGAGTACTGGGAACAGAAAAATCTTGAGATTCGTCATGAACCTGATTCCGGTATGAAAATAAAATAACCAAAAATTTACTATGACGATGATTCCGAGGACATGCTGCATATACACACATTATAACTAACCTAACTATGTCCTTAATAGATTTCTTAAGACAAAACAAATAAGAATTCAGCAATTCTTTTGCCACTTAAGTATTTAGGAGGTTATTCAACATAAAATACAAGTTACAATTGCAGCAACGAATAGCTGAAAGCACTTCGCCACTAAGTTAATGACGAGACAGATGCAGCCGTATTATACTTGCCTTCAATTACATTGCCATAAATTTCCCAGTGGCTGTAAAATTTTTGCACGTCCTCACAGATTAACACCTTGTTAATCCCATTCACGTTCTAGTAAACGAGCTAGAACAAGAACTGGAAAGCCATCACCTATGAAGCTTTAAGGTCTGGAGGACGCAGTATTTCCTCGAGGCAAGGGGATATTAAATGAAATTTATTCGTTAATTTAACTCGAGTTGCAAGGCGTAGAGAGAGCCGGTTGGCAACAACACTAGTTATTGTCTGGACAGAAAGATAAATCGCGGATAAAAGGACAAGGCGTCCTTAATGAATTTTTGGTCATTGCAACCAACACCACCGGTATCTGAAGTGATTTTCGAAATTCTTCCTGTAAGCGAAATATTTATGATCCCTGCTGGTTTCCACTTGAAGGAACGTGATGCATGTGCAATTTCCATGTTGCCGAGACTAGCGAGGATAGCGAGGTGGTAGACATCTTTACCCATTTTATAGCCTTACCATCATAGCTCCAAACAAGTTAAGGAGAGCGAAATAGAAGAGCTTTGGTCCTTGGTCTAGGTACTGGGATCGTAAATAGGAAAAGAGAAATCGAACAATGAATCGATCCGTTCAAGCGTTAACGCTGTGATAAAACTGTGGTCGATGTACAACACTGCCATATCCACCGTCTAGGTACGTTGGGGTAGTGCGGGGGAGGTGATTCCATTCCGAAATGGCCCTAATTAAATAAGTGTACTGGAAAGTTTAACGCGCTCTTAACTGCATCTACTCGTCTCTGAACGAAGGGTAGAAATCTTTCCGCAAAGGCAGTAAAATGTTTTTTTAGGTTTATGGATTATACGTCAAGCCTTGGTATGGAAATTTTTGCATTTTTATCATGTTCTTTATGATTTTGTTAGCATTGGCGCCATTGTCACTTAAATATGACTAGTTGGCACATCTCTTCGTTTAGTAGAGGGAAAGTACAGTATGCGGCTGTATTTGATTAGTACCTGAATGTATACCTATATGTCGTACATTTTATTTTGTAGTATGGTAGGTACATGATCTGCTTATTTATTTGCGTAGTTAATCTAAAAATCGTTCGTAAACTTATTATTTATAAAATTAAATTTGCAGAGTTTTCTTATTTAAACATTCTATTTTGTCAGTTCCAGTTGGATATTACCACAGCAATCATGTCCGACAGTAATGATTCTATGGGAATATAAATCAAAACAAACATACCAACATAGACTAGACGTAATCGGCATACTTCTGGAAAGGAAAAATTGAAAGAGTCAGCAAAGGTCTTGGAATTAGTCGTTCGTCAAAATCTGAAAAAGTAGTGAAAATCTGCAAAAGTTTATTGGAAATCAGACTAAAGAGATAAAACATCATGCGAAATCTAGAGAGTTCAGTGGAATTATCAAAGAAGTCAAAGTAAGTCCTGAAGATCTCCTTGTTGTGTGGAATGTGTTTAATTTGTAAGCTCTATAACGATTAGTCAGATAAAAAGAGTCAGTTATCCTCCATATCAACTCCTTCCGTTGTTTTAGCATCAACAAGCTTGTTAATGTACATATTTACCCATTTACAAATTCTAACCAATAGTTTGAATGTACTATACTCAATATTAGCATTAATTCTCCCAAATTGCTTAGGATCGTGGATGACACATTTCCTAATTGTGTAATTTATGTCCTGATTTCCGGTAATTTCGATGGAATATCTCCATGAACAATATTTATACATTTCTTGCTACTCTCACCTATTTCCAATTTTCGTCCATTTAGTATTTTGCATGCATTTCCTCTTCACCATTGTCTAGTTACTATGATTTAACATTTCTTATATAGATAGATTTCAGTTACCCCTAACTGGAGAGAATACGATGAATTTTGATACTATATCCTTTCTATGACATATCGCATGGTTCTACCTAAAGGCATTCATTATTTAGTCTTTTTATTTTGGTTTTTTGCATTTCATCTGTCTATCTGTCGGTCAGTGTGCTCGTCCTCAAGGTAACTGAAGAACGTGTTTACTTAGAGCTGAAATTTTAGACTCGGAAATATTTCGATAAGTAAAAGACTATAGTATATGTTTTTTTTAGTTGAGCTCCTCAAAAAAAAGTTTTTGTTGTATCGTCTGGAGTATCGTTAGATAGGGCTACTTTCAAGGACTCCAAACAAACAAATTATTTTGGGCGATTTGGAAAAACTACTGTCCACTTCATCTTCTGGTTTTTAAAATTTTGATATTTCAGGGTTGGTGGAGTCATAGATAACAGGAAAACTGCCGTTTTTTTCGTCATTCTAATAGTTGTTGAAAAAAAATGGACCATCAATTATAAGACAACTCTTGCGTCTATCTGTTTGAATATTATTGAATTTTGACATTACACTCATGTTTGAAACGTATGAAATATAGAGCTAACTAAAGGGAAAATACAATAATCCATAACATATTTAATAATATTTCTATTCCAAGGCCTTGTTATCTCAAAAGACCAGCTCTGGCTCTATTTTCTGTGTATGTGTCATATAATGCTGCATTTTTACACATCTGATATAGTGTACATTACTCTGGTAGTTTCTTTCATTCGGTGGCTAATATTAGACAAGGGATTCCCTAGAAATCTCGCATGATTTAATGTCAGAATTGGGAATTTATTTCGAACATTCAAGTAATCTTTCAAAAGTGGTGATTTTAAAAATAAAGGGATTCAAAAGCATTCGACCTATTTATATCTCGTGAGGTGCACGGGGCGAAGCAGTTAACCCTTTGTGTTTCATTGTACGGATTAGCTCGATGATAACTTTGTTGATGCTGCTTCAATTCAAGTGGCTATGTACGAGTTGTGATCCTATTGAGTCAAAGTAAGTGGTCAGTCCAATCCATTTTCTTGATTTGATTTCTACATCTATTCAGTATTCAGCTAAACGTCGCCAAATCATTCACTCAGAATAAATACTTTCATAGCTAAGTTGATAACTGCATTGGGTTCGAATCTTACTTCGACACGACCTCGCGCGTTTCCTTCTATCTAGTTCCCTTTCGACTGTTATAAGGTCTTCGCCAAGAAAGAAGCGCTAACACAAAAGGATATCAATGGCAATAATCAAAAGCATCCCCGAACAGGGTGCTCATTCTCTTTTATATCAGTATTATTTTCATATTGAATAGTCGCATTTTAATTTTATTGGGTTATTGCGATTTAACTATAGTTTTCTATGGGAATAGCTGCATAATGCCATTCATACTTCACTTGTTGAGAGGGTATAAATGTCTCCTTCTAATGTGCGGCCAGATTCTGTCCTTTACAAAAACTTTTCATAGTATAAAATAGTGAACATTTTTGGAGGAATATGAATGGAATAATTCTAAATAGAGAAGTCGCCTTGTTCTAGATTTTTAGCAGAAAGCTGTCATGGTTTGACGTGAGCACCTGCCATTATGGCTTAATCTCGTGGCACTCTTAATGCACGGATTAAAGACAAGCGAAAATCAGCGCCCTTGAGAGGCAGAATATTAATATATTCTGTCTCAACAAGTACCAGTTTATGTCAGTGCATGCTTGACATTGGACTTACTGGTCAAAGCGAGACCTACCTAAAGAAGCAAGAAGCCTACATCAACTTACAGAAAAGGTTAAGTCGTTCATATGGTCGGATAAATGCAACGAAAGTTTTGAAAATTTGAAGCAACAGCTCTGTGAAGCTCCAGTATTTCACTATCCAAAGCTGGGAAAAACATTTATATTAGGCACGGATGCCAGGAATGAAGGTGTTGGTGCAGTGCAGGAGGAAAATGGTCAAGAATTTCCAGTAGCTTACTATAGCAAAGCACTTTCAAAGTCAGAGAAAAATTATTGTGTTATAAGAAAGGAGCTACTTGCTATTGTAAATTCAACAAAGAATTTTCATAAATATCTCTACGGGCAGAAATTCATCCTTCGCACCGACCATGCAGCGCTTAAATGGCTTCTGCAGTTTAAGAATCCTGACGGACAAGGGGCGAGATGGATAGAGCGACTCCAGGCTTATTATTTTGATATACAACACCGAAGAGGTCGTATCCATGGAAATGCAGACGCCCTTTCGCGACGTTCATGCAAACTTGAATGCAAACATTGTGCACGGATTGTAGAAAAAGAAAGAACAGCAACAATACAGTTGGTAACCGTGGAACCATCTACAGGTTGGGACAACGGGGACCTGAGAACCGCACAACGAGATGATCCGGACATTTCACCTATACTTGCTTGGAAAGAAGAAATGGAAAGACCAGACTGGAAGGATATTTCGGAACGGAGTGAGAAGCTGAAAAGTTAATGGGCTCAATAGAACTTTCTTCATGTTGAATGTCGTATATTAAAACGCAAGTGGGAAGCACATAATGGCGAATCTTTCCGAATGCAGATAGTCATACCGGCATCAAACGTCAAAGATGTTATAGAAGAAATGCACGGTGGAACCTCTGGAGGACATTTGGGAGTGAACAAAACCATTTCCAAAATACGAGAAAAGTTTTATTGGCTACATATGCGAGAAGACGTGGAGGAGTGGTGCCGCAGATGCACTGTCTGTGGTGCTTGCAAAGGGCCGAAACACAGAAGGAGAGGAGAAATGCATAAGCATAATGTCGGAGCCCCTTTGAAAGGATAGCTGTAGACATCGCTGGATCTTTTCTAGAAACGGATGGCGGTAACCGTTATATATTAGTTGCCATTAACAATTTTAGTAAATGGCCTGAAGCTTATGCAATCCATAATCAAGACAACCGCAGTTGCTGAACAAATAATAACGAATTGGGTCAGTAGGTTTGGTGTGCCTCTCGAACTTCATTCGGACCAAGGGCGGAACTTCGAACCGCGGACTTTCCAGGAGATGTGTAAAATGTTGGGAATAAGAAAAACTAGAACAACTCCTCTACACCCACAATTTGATGGCATGGTAGAGCGCTTCAACAGAACATTGATCGAGCATCTAAAGAAAGCAGTTGACTATCATCAACGCGATTGGGGTCGACATATTCTTATATTCCTAATGGCTTATAGATCAGCCGTTCATAGTACAACCGGACAAAGCCCAGCTAAAGTTATATTCGGAAGAGAGATGCGTTTACCTAACGCCCTCAAATTCGGTACCCCCAGAGGTGAACAAAAGTTACCAGAAGACTACGTATCGGAGTTCAAACAACAATTAGCTGATGTACACGAGACCACGAGGACGAAATTAGCAACAAATACTGATCGGCTGAAGACCCGCTATGATTTACGTGCTAATTCCGCAGGATTTAAGGAAGGTGAACATGTTTGGCTGTACAACCCGAAACGACATAAGGGACGTTCTCCAAAACTACAACAACAGTGGGAGGGACCGTATTCAGTAGTAACTAGAATTAATGACGTGGTGTACAGGATTCAGCGTGGCACAAGAGGCAAGCGAAAAATTGTTCATTTGGACCGCTTGTGTCAATACTACGGGAATCAAGACCATGGACCACCTGTTGTTCGGGATGAACAAATTTAAGAAGGGGGAAGTGTTACGTGCAATATAAAGAGACAACTGGTGACATCTACTGGCAATGGAGAGTAAACAACTTCAGGTTCGGAGAATCGATGATTAAATTTTCGGGAAGGTTCAGGAATAGAATGAATAGAATAGTCAAGAAGCTTCTGGAATAGAACACTCCAGAATAATCTGGAGAGTTTCTAGGGTATAAATATAACAGTTGTCACCGCCAGAAAAAGAGTCTTGTCTTAGACGTTGCAGTGTTAACAAGTGAAAGTAGTAAACCGGCTAAAGTGTTGTAATTGGATTGCGATAATTGAAAGTACAGTATTAGCGATAATTACTTGAAGGTTTATGAATTTTGTATGAATAGAGTGAAATAAAGAGCTTGTATATTAAATATTTAATATTGTGTTTTAAATAAGGAACCAAAGGCCACGCTTGCAACAATATAGTGAAAAACGAAATTTTTGTATGGAAAACTCACGAAGGAGAGGAGTTACCCGATTTGTTCCATTTTTGAACTTAAATTTACTTTTTTTTTAAAGGCCAGTGTATCAAATTTCATATCTCGTATTACACCCTCTCTTGAGTTATCGTAAGGATGAATGTACGGGCGGAGATACGGACATGCAAAAATCAATAGGGTGTCCAATACGTTTTGCTATACCATCAAACTTAGTACATACCCTATGATTTCATCATCTAGGATATAAAAACGATATTCTACAAAAATAGGGTAGATAATTTCCTTCTGATATGTTATCTCTTGAAGAAAGTTTCCAGTAGGTACCTCTAAAGTAATATTAGATAATGGCTGTATAATTTGTTTTGTTTTGTTGGTGTAATACAAGCTTGAGTGTTGCTTTTAACTACCTATATGGCGCTTGGATTGTTTTTTAATTATTTCTTTAAATTAGAAATTTTTTCTTTTGTCAAATCTGCTCTTACCTCAATCCTTTACCAATAATTTGCCGACATATTTCAGTCTTTCAACGCAATATTACGAAAAAGTAAATAATTATCCAATTATACCTTTTTTATGCAACCGGTTGTTGCTTTTTGATTGGCATCCTTGACAACCATTTTTATTCAATTTTTTTATGACTTTTATTGCTTGTTTTAATTTTTTCAGCTAACGCATATAAATTTAAATTATGTTTTGCCTTAACTTACTCGATTAATAACAACATTCCATTAAATAATAATATGCCATAAATGTACAGTTTTCGACAAGGATTATCGTAAAATTGAAGCAGATGTTTAAAAGCTTTAGGTTAGGTTAGGTTAGGTAGGAGGAGTGCCGCGAGAAATAGCCTGCCCCACGACTGAAATTTATAAAAAAAAAAAATCCGTCAACTTACATTTAACCATTAAATGCATGAATATTTTTATATTGTTAAAAAAAAAATCATATACTTTTAAAATTCCTTCGTAAATCAAAAAACCAAACGAGAAATATGCGCAAGTATTTCAATTTCTATTAATTTGCTAATAATTGGATTGATTCATAGTTGAGTCATTGTGAATTAGTATAATATGAACAAATGGGTTCAGTAGAAAACAGAAATTGCAATTAAAGGATTTATTAGATTATAAATAAATAAATAAATTAATTGTAACAAAATAAAATAATGACAAAAGTTTTGATTCAAAATAAATAAAATAAAAATTACAATGAGATCCAGCATAAGGCCTACATGACACTTATAAAGCTCACATTTTAAGGTTTATGGAATGCGAAGAAACAGCTCTTGTCTTTATTGAAACATATTGCAGTATTACGTTTTTTACATAACGCATATTTTCGTGCATGACATTGGCACCTTCATCTATTTTCGTTCCAGAATGGAAAATGATCTATTCTATCTGCCCGAACGTCAACCGTGGTATTGGTACTGGTGGTCCTCGCTTCTTCGAAAGTCTGCAATTTGCGGAAATTCCTTTCGCTAAATATACTCTTTTATACAATAGCCACGAGTTGATTATCATCAAATCAATAAGGTGGTATAATACTCTCATATATCATATTTGTGATTTTATGTTTATTTTATTTCTTCCAAAAAAGCTATCAGTTAGATCTACTCCGGCCATATGCTTATTGTATTCCTATGCTATAGCAGAACCATTTATTCATATAAGCGATTTTAGTCTCCTGTTAAATCTAGTAACCGTATTTTCAGTATAATTTCCCAAAAATATTGACAAAAGAGTAAACATAGCTGTTATCTTTCCACACCAAACTGGATATGTCCATTCCACCAAAGTTGGCTACAAATTCTACAGTGGAATTTACGTGTAATATTTGTCGAAATAAATTAAAAAACATCGTGAAGAGTTTCTGGACACAAACTAACGACAATATTCCTACAGGTAGGTACCCACATCTGGTTCGTGAAGAAGGCCTTTGTTAGCATTATATTCTCAAGGCCGGTATATACTTCGAACTTATACGTACAGCATATAATACGAAGAATTGTTATCACAATTTTTGGATTTTTAAAGGGAGATCCTGCTTCGGATGATGACGCTTGTATGTCTAACAAATTTGCTCATCTACCGAAAAACACTCTTCTATATGTACCTAGTTTTAGTTTGTCAAAATTTTGATCAAGCTTATCGGTAATTTCTGTAGAAATATTGTTAAAATGCAAAGTTGACTTTATCCTTTCAAAGAGATTTACAGGCATAGCATTTTGTACTAAGCATGCACCAATAGAACTGTCCCAATATGCTCACAAAGTAGGATGCCACTTTTCATACGACGTCAGGACCGACATCAACAAACATGACGGATATCTCAAATGATGCTAATGAAACTTTGAACATATTTTATTGACAATTTTTATTACAATTAAGCGGGGGAAAGCTTTGGTGATCAGATGTAGCTTGAGAGACTTTCTTGTCGGCACCCCCGTCGGTGGTCACCCATAAAGTATGTAACAAAACACCTCCAATGGGAACGTGGCCTTATGTCATCAAAGTGGAAAACGTGCTTTTTACTTGTCGGCTGACAGCTGTCGGCTAGATTTTTCTAGAGCTAAAATAATTACAATAGGTGTCCTACTGGGACACACAATTGGTAGAAAAATGTGAGAGGAATAGGCGATTGATTAAAAAGATGATGAAATCGTCTTGTAAAAGAGTCGAGGAAAGGAAGGTTCTTTTTGATTTGTAAAGGAATAAAGTTTGGTTTTTTTGTGAAGAAAAGAAAGTTTAGTTTGCTGGTGCAGTAAATTAAAATAATAAAATGTTTGGGTTCAAAGAATAAATATACCATCGAATAGTGAAGGAAAAGAAGAAGAAATAACCGGAAAATGAATGTTCTTTTGATTGACAAAGAAAATAAAAATTAAGGAGATTAAAGTTGCATTTTGTTGAACAAAATCAAATACAAGATGGTGGTCCATGAAGAGGAAAATATTATAGCATAAATATCCTAGAGGAAGGAAATCTGCAAATAATAAATTGATGTTCTGCAAACAAAGAAAAATTAAACAATACAAATAAAGAAGAAATCTTTTTAATAACTCAAGGTTCCATTGGAAGCTTGTGTGGTTGAGGATTTCTGCAGATGCAAAAGAATCAAAATGGTGGTTCCTGAAATGTAAAAATGAAAAGAGAATCAGATATATTTTAGTGAACGCAACTTAGTAATAAATAAGAAATAAAGATAAGAAAAAGATATTAAAGGTAAGAATTCATATGAATTTAATTTTTACAAAAATGTGTATCAACTTTTATTCTGTATACATATATTGAATATTAAAAGATCAGAAAAAGCCAAAGGCATACAAAAATGGAAATTTTAGTCCATAACAAGAATTAAATATTAATAACACAAAAAAACAATAATATGAAAAATGTATATCAGTTTTGTTCCCAAGAATAAGATAACAAAATGGAATATTAAAGAGAAATAATAATAAACTAAATAACTTTTAAATATTGATTGAAAGAATTTACCACTGGAAAGGGTGTATATAAAAATGGTTTTTATATTAATGAAAGAATATTTTTAATTAGAATTGGTGGACCGATTTTATATTGGAAAAAAATAAATTTAAATTAGCCATATCATAAAAGAACCATTCATGTGTATATAATCTATTGAAGAAATAATAATTAGTAGCAAAAGGAGAGAGAACCAGATATTTTATTGTTGATTTTCATAAATTTTTATTCATTAAAAGGATGTGTATGTTGACATCGAATTGAGTTTTGTTATAGTGTTGAAAAAAAAATGAATCCATAAGAATCTATAATCGTGCGCTGCAGTAGTGATGGCCATCTGAGTACCTCTTCCTTTTCCTCTCTCCCAAATCAATAAAAATGTTTATGTCAGTGTGGAGTGTGGAATTCTGTTTATGTCAGTTTGGATGCTGGTGGTGATCCAGTTTGGTTTGTGTAGTTTGTTGATTATATTATAGCATGCAAAACGCGAGTTCTCACGAACTCCAACGGAACTGTCGAAAGTCGTTGTTTAGTGTGTCAACGTATCCACCCCACGGCGGGCAAGACCGCACCTGGAAGTGGGCATGCTAATTTCGATACACTAGCTTCTGATTTCATTCATGTTGATAATTATGTAGTATACTCCTCGCTAATAGATTGGAGTGTGATGTGGTTTATTTTTGTTGTTTTATTCCCTTTAGACATCAATAGTATTTGACGTCTAAATTTTACTGATTGGAGAATGTCAGACTTCATGATGACAAAACTCTGATGACACATCGGAAGAATGTCGTTGTGGGGGTCTTGACATAATCCAATCAGACACACAGTTACAAATATGGCGCCCAACGTATGGTTTCTCCTTTGAACAAGCTTCACTTTGTCTAAAATATATTTTTCTAGTATTTCGTGGTTGTCAATACTTACAAGTATGGCAATCATTAGTCAGTCATTTCTGTGGTTCAGTCCACCGAAACTCATTTTTTTTTTGTGGTATAGTTATCATATCCGATTCAACTTTGTATTTTGAAGTTTTAAACCACTCTATTGTGCTGAAGTTTTATTCGTAGTAAGATGTGCTGCTTCTTCTGCAAATGAAGATGAGAAATCAGTGCCTCTTTCACTAGCTTCAAGCGACTGATGTTCGTTTGGCATAGGTCAAGGTACGGTTTTGAAATCTTTAGCGGAAGAAACACCTGACATCTTAAACTCGTTCTTGTAATTTTTCAAAAAAAAATATTTTGTAACACCCTCAGTGAAAACGTTTTCTTCGTGACGGTTTGGTCAGCATTATTCGGTACATTCGTACTTCCAACTGGCTTCAAGTGGCTGATGTTCATTTGGCCAAGTGGCGAATTTGCTGTCCTGATTGTTTTGGAAACAGTCACTGTTGATTTTGAAGTGGTAGAATGATTCTTTTCTTCTCCATCCTGTCTCCTCATTACTTAGTCACAGGCCGGGTAGAGAAAAGTTCGGGGCGGGGAGAGAACGAATTGCCATATTATCACAGGTCAGAATTCTTGACAGGAATTTTGGGAGTAGTATTTTCCAATCCAAGCCTGAGTCTGATCATGTGAAAAAAACCCAAACAGGAAAAATTGCATATATGGTTTTTGTTGAATCTAAATTTTTTTTAAGTCCACACTGCCAACATTTTATATCCCTTACCTTTTTCTCATTGTTAATTTCATTAACAACGTTGATGGGCTGCTTCTTCTGCAGGGGGAAACGGATAGACATTTCGTTCTCGTCTGGCTGCAAGTGGCTGATGTTCACTTGGCTTGCGACGGAATTCTAGTCTTGATCCTTTAGTGGGGGAATCACCGTACATCCAAATATTCCTTTCCTTATTCCTAATGTCCTTACTAAGCTAAAAGGAGGGAGGATTCCTCATGTTCATTGCTGCTGCAGAGCGCTTTGTGTTTGAAAGTTTGAAATTTTATTCGTCTCTGATATTTGATAAATTTTGGTTTTCGTAAGTTTTGTAAGTGGTTTCTCTGGCGAGAATATTTTCGTTTGTTTCGATGTAAGTTTATTTGGTGCATATGCTGTTTCTGCTGTAATAGCAGGGCTGTCTTTGTATCCATCGTTTGTTTCTTCGGTTTGAGAGTTTGTTCGGTGTAATACAGTTTCTTTTCGAAAGGGGAAAACTGTTATTGCAACCATTTTGAGTACATTTTGTCTTTGTTGGTATTCAATATATTGTAGTCTTAGTAAGTGACTTAAAGTTAATTGATATATACATATAAATATTTATTATTCCTGTTTCAATAACACATAATGGCCCCTTTTAAGGGAAAAACAACGCAGAAGGAGGCTATAAAAACAACTGAGGGTGATTCCCCGGTTGAAAATATTGGAAATATCAAGGAGTTTCTGAAAAGGGGTGAATCTCAGGAGAATAAAACAGACATAGCAACGACTTCGATTGCTCAATCTGATGTTAATATTGTTAATATAAAAGGAGACCAAGGCTCATTCCCGTCTATTTCAGTATCGCAGGATGCGATATTACAACAAATTGCAAAAATGCAATTAGATTTAGATCAACTTCGTGATAAACAAATCACGCCATCCCTATTATCTAGATCCAAACCGCACAATTTTCGTTCGTCAACACCTTCACCCCCGCCAAACCGACAAAATATTTTAAATAATGAATTATTATGTAGGGCTCCGGTAAGAGCTGTGAACCGCCCCATGACTCCAACTCGCCGTCCTTCTTTGGTTCAACACTGGAACATTCGTTTCCCAGCAAACAATGACCAGTTGTCAGTTGGGATTATTAGCTTCAGACTCGGACATCTCATTTGAGGAATTCTGTAATAATATTGTGTCTCTTCTTCAACGCCGAGCCTTAGAATGGTATTGGTCTCATTTCAGAAGAGCTTATCGTCGATCAACCTGGAATGATTTTCGCGTTGGCTTTTTGACTCAATTCTGTAGTCTTAGTAACGACTTTAGTGTCATCAAGTCTATGTTAGAACTCAAACAGGGTTTCGATTCATTCGACGAATTTTTACATAATATGACATCATTGCATAATCGTTTGAAGGAACCGATGAAAGAATCTGAATATGTTAGTATAATAGTTCAGAATCTGAATTCTCGACTGGGTCCTCTTGCTGTAGGCCATAATATTGCTTCTGTACATGATTTGCGTAAAATGTGCATCAAGGCAGAGCAATGGTATATTGGTAATAAACCTGAACGTAGATCAATGGCACCTTTGCGAGTGCATGAAATGGATATGAACCATGAAATGGGTCAATTATATCAAAATTGTACGGATACATCTTCATCTGACTTAATTTTTTCAATTCCTTCTGTTGCTCAGTATGATGCTCAGGTGGAAGAAGTGCAGGTTCAAAATAGATTTACTTCCGTAAACCATTGACATGTTGGAATTGTCAAGTACAGGGTCATGCATTTTATGAATGTCCTGCTGGATTTAGGAATTTGTTTTGCTATAAGTGTGGTAAGCCTGGAGTGGTTACACCAAAGTGCTTTGACTGCTGTTCGGAAAACCAGTTAAGGGATGCGAAGTCTTTCAAGGTAACGCATCCGCAATAAACTGTACTAATTCGGATACCTCATCAAGTGTCTCAAGTGAAATTCATTTGTCACTCTCTGTACCCGATCTTAATGTCAATTTTCCTAACGAATCTGTGAAAAATTCTTTCATTCATAGATGGAAAAATTATATGAAGGTAAGAGGAGAAATATTTTCAATTAAAGACAATGTCATAAATAAAAAAATTCCAAAAATTAGATATCTGGCGAAGGAAAAGAAACAGTTGGCTAATACAATTGTTTCATCTATATTGAGTAAGGCCTTACGTGAATGTTTCACTACAAGGTACAAATACGATTGGCCTACTGGATAGTGGTGCTAATATCAGTTGATTGGGGAAGAGTGCTCAACAATTCCTTAACCAACATAAAAATATTCGGCTTCAATCTTTGCACACCTTGGTTCAGACTGCTGAGGGCTCGGCCCAGCAGATAATCGGTTACGTCAAGATTCCTATCAGTTATAATGGAATGTGTAAATTATTTACTTTGTATGTTATTCCCAGTTTAAGTCAAGAACTCTACTTGGGTGTTGACTTCTGGAGTGAATTTCAAATTGCCCCTCATATAATTAGTGAACTAACTTCAACGCTTTTAACACCAGACATGGATAATAATCTTCATCAGCTAACTCCAGCACAATTGGCTCGGCTCAATACAGTGAAAGCTAAACTTTCGTCGTTTAATATATTAGGTTTGCGAAAAACTCTTCTGGAAGAACACGTGATTGATACTGAGGACGCAGTCCCAATCAAACAGCGTCATTACCCAGTATCCCCAGCCATACAGAAGTTAATATATTATGAGCTTGACCGAATGTTGGAAATGGGAGTTATTGAAGAGTCTAATAGTCCGTGGAATTCTACAGTTGTTCTCGTACGAAAACCTGGAAAAGTTCGTTTATGTATTGATTCTAGAAAAGTAAATACTGTAACAGTGAAGGATGCATATCCTCCGCTCGCTCACATAGATGGTCTTTTTGGTCGTTTACAGGATACCAAATACATTTCTAGTTTGGACCAGAAGGATGTTTTTTGGCAGATCCCTCTGGAAAGGAAATCTCGTGAAAGGACAGCTTTCACTGTGCCTGGCCGTCCTCTTTACCAATTTAAGGTAATGCCATTTGGGCTATGCAATGCGCCGCAGCGTATGAGCCGACTTATGGATAAGGTAATTCCAGGTAACTTGAGAGAAAATGTATTCGTGTATCTGGACGACTTATTGATAGTAACAACTGATTTTGAAATGCATTTGCGAATATTGGAACAAGGCAGTGAATGTCTACGACGTTCAGGACTGACTATTTAAATAAAAGTAGATTTTGTGTTCGGGAGGTAAAGTACTTGGGTTTTATTATTGGGGATGGAACATTATAAACTGATCTTGGTAAAGTTGCTGCAATAAGCGAATTTCCTGCACCGAAATCGGTCAAGCAAATCCGTCGTTTTCTTGGCATGACTGGGTGGTATCAGCGTTTCATTTCTAGTTATGCCAGTGTGGCTACTCCAATTACTGATTGCCTGAAGAACAAGAAATTTGTATGGACTTCAGAAGCTCAAGAAGCTTTTAATAAATTGAAGCATTTAATGACAATAGCCCCAGTTCTGGCCACCCCGGATTTCGACAGCCCATTATATATTCAGTGTGATGCTAGTAGACAAGGCGTCGGGAGTGTTTTGTTTCAAAAAGACAAGGATAATAAATAAAAAATTAACAAAACACAACACAATTACAGTATCACTTAGTTGGAATGTTATGCTGCAGTTCTGAGTGTAAAGAAATTCAGAGCATATGTAGAGGTTCAAACCTTTACCATCATCACGGATCATTCTAGTTTGAAATGGCTTATGAACCAAAGTGACTTGAGCGGACGTTTAGCTAGATGTAGTTTGAAGTAACAAGGTTTTCAGTTTAGTATTGAACATCGTAAGGGGTACACAGAATGTTGTACCAGATGCCTTATCACGTGTCAATTGTATTGATGAGATTGCTTTGGTGTTAGATGTGGATTTGAATTCTTCGGCTTTTCAATCTCCGGGTTATGGTGTTTCAGTGGAACATAGTTCAAGTAATAAGAATCAATTACCAGATTTACAAGTATAAGAGGGCTATGTGTATCACCGTTTCTCCTCGATTGGGTGACCCTATGCAGGAAGATCTTACTTGGAAATTGTGGATTCCTGAGGAATTAACAAAAACTTTGATTGAAAATGCTCATCAACCTCCTCAAGCATCCCATGGTGGTATTGGTAAAACCTTGTTCAGATTGAAAGCTAAATACTTCTGGCCTGGAATGGCTTCTCAAGTAAAGTCATTTATTTCTCAATGTGTCATTTGTAAGGAAACTAAAGCTACTAATCAAATTTTAAGACCTCCTATGGGAACTCCGTTGCGTGTATCTGGACCATTTCAATCTTTATACATTGACTTTTTGGGTCCATATCCCCGAACAAAAAATGGTAATATTGCCATATTTGTGGTGTTGGATTCTTTTAGTAAATTGGTTTTTCTTCATCCAGTAAAGGCTGAAACGACTACTGCTGCCGTCGAATTTCTGGAGCATGAAATTTTTCACACTTTCGGTGTACCCGAAACCGACAATGGTCAACAATTTATCTCCAAGGAATTTTCCAAATTATTAACTGACTATGCTGTCAGACATGTACGAACAGCAATATACTCGCCTAACCCTAATGCTTGAGAACGAGTTAATAGATCCGTTGTAGCTGCTATTAGTGCTTATCTTCAAGAAGATTACCGTGAATGGGATCGCAATTTATCTAGTATTTCTTGTGCTCTTCGTAGCACGATACATGAGTCTATAGGAATGGATCCTTTTCGTGCACTATTCGGGTGTCACATGATCTTACACGGATCATCATACTCAGTTCTTAAAAGGCTTAAGGTTCTTCAAGATGGAGACATTTCCGTTATACCTACTGCTGACCGTTTGTCATTGATACGCGAGCGTATTAGACACAACCTTTCTTTGGCTCATTCTCGTCATGAGAATACCTATAATACTCGTTGTAAAAAGGTAAATTTCAATCCTGGTCAGGAAGTCTTTCGTCGTAATTTCCCAATTAGCAATGCAGCGGCATATTTTAATGCCAAATTGGCAAAGAAATATTCCAAGGGCCGTATTAGAAAACGTATCGGTGTGAGTCTGTATGAAGTGGAAGATCTGCAAGGAAATCTTACAGCTACTTTCCATGCTAAAGATCTAGGACAGTAAGTTCGTATAAGTTTTATGGCGTGATAACTTTCTTTCTTCTTTTCATCATTGATGCAACAATAAGTTTTTATGATTACTAGTCGTTCATATTAAAACCCATTCGTAGATCTGGCCCTTTCTGGCTTATCTTTGGGTGAAAGTTTTGTTTTCCTGCTATGCTTTTTCTTCTTGCTTTCTGGTCGAGATTTTGAAAAAAAATTACTTTGGTGTAGAGTGTGTGCCCGGCTAGCTCAGTGGGTAGAGCATGAGACTCTTAATCTCAGGGTCATGGGTCGAGCCACTCGTTTGATCTTGTCCATAACTTCTCGTCTTGCATTCGGCTTCCCTTTCGTCGAGAACTCTACGCCAGAGAACCCGCTCTGTAACAAAACACCTCCGTGGCCTTATGTCATCAAAGTGGAAAACGTGCTTTTTACTTGTCGGCTGACAGCTGTCGGCTAGATTTTTCTAGAGCTAAAATAATGACAATAGGTGTCCTACTCGGACACACACAATTGGTAGAAAAATGTGAGAGGAATGGGCGATTGATTAAAAAGATGATGAAATCGTCTTGTAAAAGAGTCGAGGAAAGGAAGGTTCTTTTTGATTTGTAAAGGAATAAAGTTTGGTTTTCTCGTGCAATAAATTAAAATAATAAAATGTTTGGGTTCAAAGAATAAATATACCATCGAATAGTGAAGGAAAAGAAGAAGAAATAACCGGAAAATGAATGTTCTTTTGATTGACAAAGAAAATAAAAATTAAGGAGATTAAAGTTGCATTTTGTTGAACAAAATCAAATACAAGATGGTGGTCCGTGAAGAGGAAAATATTATAGCATAAATATCCTAGAGGAAGGAAATCTGCAAATAATAAATTGATGTTCTGCAAACAAAGAAAAATTAAGCAATACAAATAAAGAAGAAATTTTTTTAATAACTTAAGGTTCCATTGGAAGCTTGTGTGGTTGAGGATTTCTGCAGATGCAAAAGAATCAAAATGGTGGTTCCTGAAATGTAAAAATGAAAAGACAATCAGATATATTTTAGTGAACGCAACTTAGTAATAAATAAGAAATAAAGATAAGAAAAAGATATTAAAGGAAAGAATTCATATGAATTTAATTTTTATAAAAATGTGTATCAACTTTTATTCTGTATATATTGAATATTAAAAGATCAGAAAAAGCCAAAGGCATACAAAAATGGAAATTTTAGTCCACAACAAGAATTAAATATTAATAACAAAAAAAAAATAATAATATGAAAAATGTATATCAGTTTTGTTCCCAAGAATAAGATAACAAAATGGAGTATTAAAGAGAAATAATAATAAAGTAAATAACTTTTAAATATTGATTGAAAGAATTTACCACCGAAAAGGGTGTATATAGAAATGGTTTTTATATTAATGAAAGAATATTTTTAATTAGAATTGGTGGACCGATTTTATATTGGAAAAAAATAAATTTAAATTAGCCATATCATAAAAGAACCATTCATGTGTATATAATCTATTGAAGAAATAATAATTAGTAGCAAAAGGAGAGAGAACCAGATATTTTATTGTTGATTTTCATAAATTTTTATTCATTAAAAGGATGTGTATGTTGACATCGAATTGAGTTTTGTTATAGTGTTGAAAAAAAAATGAATCCATAAGAATCTATAATCGTGCGCTGCAGTAGTGATGGCCATCTGAGTACCTCTTCCTTTTCCTCTCTCCCAAATCAATAAAAATGTTTATGTCAGTGTGGAGTGTGGAATTCTGTTTATGTCAGTTTGGATGCTGGTGGTGATCCAGTTTGGTTTGTTTAGTTGTGATTATATTATAGCATGCAAAACGCGAGTTCTCACGAACTCAAACGTAACTGTCGAAAGTCGTTGTTTAGTGTGTCAACGTATCCACCCCACGGCGAGCAAGACCGCACCTGGAAGTGGGCATGCTAATTTCGATACACTAGCTTCTGATTTCATTCATGTTGATAATTATGTAGTATACTCCTCGCTAATAGATGGCAGTGTGATGTGGTTTATTTTTGTTGTTTTATTCCCTTTAGACATCAATAGTATTTGAGGTCTAAATTTTACTGATTGGAGAATGTCAGACTTCATGATGACAAAACTCTGATGACACATCGGAAGAATGTCGTTGTGGCGGTCTTGACATAATCCAATCAGACACACAGTTACAAGTACCCGGACAAAAATTTTCTTCTACGAATTGTAGTTGGTAATGAGGTAAGGCGAACAGTGCAATACAGGAGTATAGGAGTGTAGGTACTCAAAATTCTTGTCAGAACCTAAGGAATTAAATTCTGTACTAAATTTACCAAGATCACACTTTTACCCTCTACCCATGCTTTTCCTCGCTTAATTGAAATAAACATTGGTAATTAGATATGTTAAGAGTATCATAATGCATCGTTTAAGGTATCCCTCATATCAGTTGATGTAGGGCCTGAAGTATTTTTCTATAGTTGTAAAAACAATTATGCTCAAATATCTTTCTAAGTCAGTTCGTGTCATCCTTATTGGTTTCTCTGAATTATTTGAAAGACTGTATAATATCGTTTCTTCCAATATTTTATCCAAAAGCTCAAAATCGAAAAAGTATTTAAAAGAACTGTAGCGATCTCTCCAGTTTCATGATAGTTTCCGGCATACTATTCGTTCCACTTTATTTGCTAATTTAAAAGTGGTAGGGAAATGTTTTTTCATAATATATATGTTCTTTTAAATATATCATCTTGCAGTTTCTCCAGGTTCTGATAAGACATTAGGAATATATTCGTGTACGTTTTCATCTTCAGCTGTAACTAATTTTACGAGTTCATTTTCACTCCAAATATCATGCAGCGCCTCATCATTTACAGGAATTATTTTTTGGCGTTAGAAAGCAGCGGATCTGTAGAGAATTCAGTACATTCAATATCTCCTTCTTCCCCAGAAATCATCAACTTTGTCTTGATTTCCACTTGGAACACTGAGAAATAGTAAGAATGGACTGAGCCTTCCTATCTGATTTCAACCGTCAAAAATGGCACAAATTTTGGTTATATACGGCTATCTCTTTCAAGCTTAATCATATTTAACATCAAATCTGCAGAATAGCACAATATTAAAAATTAATTTTTGTGTTAATTAAAACAAGTTAACTTCCTAAATAATTTTTATTTAATGCGATTCTAAATTATGTGTTAAAACATCTTTAGCGTTTCTAATCGACAAAAAATAACAAATTATGAATCGCTGTACGATTGTACGAAGTAAAGAGTTTTCCCAGCCTATTCAAAATTTGTGCCATTTTTGAAGCAAGAACGCTCAGTCTATTCTGAATTCTGATTATATGTATGTCAGTGACTTGAAATATCGTGTAGAATGAGAATAACGTCCTCGTCAGTATGACGTTTTCTTGAACTTAATCGAACATAATCTAAAGGCCAAATTATATTTTAATGGAAACCCGACAATGACTAATAATTAAGCAATTTATTAACATGAAAAAAGATTATTTATTTATTTATTTATCACTAGTTGCAATTACATAGATTTGTCTAAATCTAACCTAATTTACAACTAATGTTTAAGGGCCCACGGCTACTAGGCCATCTGGGCAGATGAAAAAAGATGAAAGTCTACACTATGGAATTATAGTACCAAACAGACGTTTAAATGTGTGCAATTGTTAAAAATGAAAAATTATAACAAATAAAGTACTAACGCATACTATACCATATATTAATCATACTTCTTTCAAGGTATTATGGTATTCTTATAAAAAGTATACCACTTCTTTTTTCTTATTAGCGATATACCTAAAGTATAGGAATTCCAATAATATTTTCTGTAAAACTTACCTTTGCCTTTGAAACTAGCAATTTTTAAAATTCTCACAGTACCTACACACTTTTCACTTGCTTTACTTATGTAAAATTGAAAGCTGAGCGACTGTATGTATAAAAGGATTTCTAGCAATATAAGGGAGAATGATTCTAATTAGAATAACATACAGTACACTGCTAGGAGAGTAGAACCAAATACTTACGCATTTATATATGCATTTAAGGGAAAAAGATAAATTAGGTGAAATCGATGTAAATTTAAATGAAAATCAGAAAAAATTGAATGTCGTCTACGGAACAAATGTTTCGAAAATTTTTACTTTCTTTTTCTGAAAAAAAAAAAACTCAAAACTTTTACTTTACTAACGTATGTTTTAAATTCTTGTAAACAATTGAGTAAAGATATTCAAATAAACACATTTAAGGCCATTGTTGAGCTTTTGCAGGCGCTCCGAGAAAGGGGATGAACGGGACCGGTCCCCCGCGGAAGGTCAGTTTTTTTTAATATAATTTACTAATTATGAATAAAATTTCATCTGTATATTAGGTATTAAAAAGTCCGATAACATACAATAAAACCTTTAAATATATAAGAGCAGTTCTTAAGTGTTCAGATGGTTGAAGGACGCGACTTTAGAGCTCAATTTTTCCTACTCTTTTTGAACTTGGGACACCTATGGTTTCCTCCAAAGTCAAGTCCTGGGTACGTTACTGCTTTTCAGTATAGTCAGATATATTTAAATTTGTCATATGTACGGATATTTTTGCATATCAGTGTTTCAAAATACTATAATTGTGATGTGTCAACAATTATTTTAGAGTAGGTACAGATTTGTTAATTTCTAATACACAAAAGCAAGTATTAAGCAAGAGAAAATTTTGAGATTATTCAATTATTTAACTATTTCTGGATATGGAAACTATTAAAAGTTGTTTAATGCTCGATTAATTTATCAAAATTACTTTACTTTACGTTCTATTCCAAGCAATTTGCATTCAACTGAAAGATATTCTTCCCAAATGAATTTAATACATAAAAAATCGTAGAATCCAACACCATGCAATAAATTCTAAAATTGGCGGTATTAACTTCAAAATAGACATCTAATCTAATTAATTCAAGCACTTGATGTAAAGAATATTTTAGAATACTTTTTATTATGAATTTATATGTATACTACATATATAATTTGGAATTTATGTTTTCTTTTGTGGTTTTTCTTTGTCTTATGAATTTCAAAGAGCAAAAAATAAAAAAACATTAATATAATAAATAGTGTACAACAATTTAATTATTTCATTAAAAAAAATGCATGCTGACTTTAGTTAGAATAATGATTTTGATTGTGAATTTTTTTAATTTTCATTGAACAATACATCGGGAAGAATTTCAATTTAGTTTAAATACGTTTGAAAAATATATGCCTTTTTAAATCTTCAATATGCCCTATAAAAAATATCATTTTAGCCCTTTCAATCCCACTGATATCTTCGTAGCTTAGGTACACCAGCGTAATTATAAGATTCAAATATTCAAGATCAACACAGATCGCATTGACTTTTACCTTTAACTGAACTAGTTCCTACATGAAATATTTAGAAGATAAATAGCGGTATTTACTACTTTTACCCAATCTTCAAGTTTAAGCTATTGCGGTGTTTTACTGTGTAGGCAGCTACTACTACTGAGCTTCTCCCTTTCAGCACACCTACCTTGTTCTGATTTATAGGGAACAAATTTCTATTGACGAATCATCTGTTATATTTAATTTCATAAATCAACAATGAATCTGTGGAATGTTATCAATCATGCAATATTTAAGGCCAACTGATTTTATGAATACTTATATCATCAATTCCAAGGAAGCTTAATATAGGTTTTGCATCAAACTATCGGAATTTTTCACATCACGAAAGTAATCAGTTCGGATTGTTTCTGGCTTACACTATTTTCATCGATTTCAGCCGTGAAACTCCTTATAAGTGTATATTCACGAGAAATAACGTTGCGATTTATTTATAGAGGAAATAGTCTGCAAGACAAAACAAGAGATTAAAAACAGCAGCGTTTTAAAATAAACAATAAATGACTTATTTTTATCGCAACGCTATTATCACGGCGCGTCATGTGCATTAGATTTCTTGCTAAGGAGATGTTTTTTTTTAATCTTTCGTGATTATGAAGGTAAAGACGAATTTAGTGGCCAATTAGTTAAGCCAACAGAGTTAAAAAAAACTCAAACGAGTACAATGAAGCGGAAAAAGCGGGATATGATCGACACTGGATCAAAAAGGCAAACTTTCGAGGAATGCGTCGTACATGTTCGGCCAAAGTAGGATCGATGCCAAGAAATTACACACGTGATTGCCTGGGTTGATTTGTATGTTGCCCTATATGGAGTGTCACAACGCACGTTTTCGACAACATCTACTGCCTAGGAATCGATTTGGCACTCTGACAGTTTGGGATAGAGAGATGGTAGAGATTTGCACTTGGCTATTTCGTATTCGGAGAGCAGACCATTTTTGATTTCATTATGTGTGTGTAGAACACATTTTGTTTCAAATAAAAACTATAGTTGCTGCATGTAAATGTGTGTTGTTTTAAATCTTAAACATATAGAAGAGAATAATACATCTGTAATGCATTAAAGTAATTATTATGTAGTGGATCATCTTTAATTATATTAAATTTACAAGATTCGAGAATGTAGGATTAAGTATGAAGGTATTTGCTTGATCGAGAGTGAACCATATTAGGTCTGATGATGAATTGGACTGCTCTGCGAAAATATTCTTCGAGCGACGCGACGCTCTTGTCTTGTTTTTGCATCCTCAAATTCTACCGGGCTGTACCCGGGTATAAAGTTTAAGAGTAGAGAAAAAACATTCAAATAGAAGAAAGCGAATTTTAAAGGATGATACTTTGAGATATAAGGGATTACTCTGTATATAAAGTTACAGTTTCCTTAAGTGTTATTCAAATTAAATTTAATTAATTTTTGTTTTTTAATTTGACTAGACCACTACAAGCTTTAAAACAAAATTTTATATGGCTAGTAGATTGATGATTGCAATTTACGATCAATTTCCAACTTTTTTTAATATAATACACTGTTGCTGTTAGAAGGCCGTGAAATTGTAAAACTGTAAATTCAATGATTATTATGATACTGTGTCGTTTTCATAACAATAAACGAACAGGAAAATGTCTCTCGAGGTATATGCAATGAATAGAAAAATAATGTTTCGTAAAAAATATTGTAATGGAGCTTACAATTTTTTATTTATTTTGAGTAATCTGTTATCTGTTCTCTATTGAAAATATCTTGCCTCTTGGAATGTCCCTGAGGGGCATGAATATATTATCCATAAATAGTATCCATTACTTCATCAAAACCTTTTTACTTGATATAAGACAAATTTCCAGAATCTAAAATTTACTTAATTTATTTTTATTTTATGAATGTAGTGCTTCTAAAGTGAAAATCCTCCATATCCATACTATTTTTCAAAAGTTATGGTTACTTTCCTTTAGCCTACTGGTATAATACTTCTCTGTATCAAAAAATCATCGAAATGTTTGGGATTTCTGAAAAGATGTAAGAGATTTTTAGCCTGTCAATCTGGTGCTCGCCTCCAAGTCCATCAGATTTAGAATGGAATATAATTCCCATGTTCAATGTTCCAATGGTATATCTAGTCTGATCCCTTGTAGAATGTAGAAAATTATTTCCGGTTGTCAAATAAAATTCGGTGGTGTTTTTATCCCGAGCTGTGTGAATGTAGAATAGTGTTCTTTTGTCTTTCATCCGATATACAATCTGCGAAAGATTAAGTACGTCATACATCAGCCCCTCCGCCACTCTCCTTATGATCCATAATCCTTTCCCTACCGCATCATAGGGTATCCCCTCAGATTGCTTTAATAACATAAAAAAAGACCATATATTTTTGTCCAAAATTATGGTTAGAACTATCGCAATAAACTTTCTCTTTCTTCTCTTTCTCAAAATTGTATACTACTACAAAACTGTCTGAGAGATGCGTGATTCTTGGTAAAAGATTATGATGTTATCGCTGTCACTGAAACATGATTGTACACAGTAAAATATTTTTCCCTAAAGTGAGTGGCAACAATTTGTGCCACAAAGCTTAGGTATTTTTCGATAAGATTGAGAAAAGCTCCACCTTGGAAAACGTAGATTAGGTTTTTATCCCTAAAATGCAGGTATTTTTTCTCTAAAATGTAGGAAATATTCCCTAAAATGTAGAGAATTTTCAAATTTTTTGGTTTTTTTCCCGTGAAATTTAGGGAATATTCCCTAAAAGGTAGAGAATAGGTGATAGTATCACACCTTTAAAAAACATAAGAATGCTGAACTGCTCATATACTACCATATGTGTTTTTCATTAAAACATTATAGTACGGAAATTAGTGCTGGGACACTGGGCACGCACAAACAATATAGTGAAAAACATTATATGACTTGTTTTCAAAAACAATTTGTGAATTATATTATGAAAATATATTTTTAAGTGTTCGATAAAAAATGTAGAATAATATACCTAATTTATTGAATGATCTCTTCCTTATATCCGAGAAAGCTTAACATTCCGGGAATTTTACTTACGATATAGGTTTCTGGTGCGAAATACCTAAATTCGTTGAATGTTCCATTGATTTAGGGAAATTAAACTGATTTTCCCCTTCTACCAGAGAATTTGATATTTATTTTTAAGAAAAAACATGTCTTAGATTTAGGGAATTGTCCTACTTTTTTACAGTGTATATCGATGTACTAAATTGTGAAATCATTTCTTCTAGATAATATAAAATTTTCATTGCAGAATTATGGAAATTTGTATTACATGTAAAATAAATCTTAGGAACATGACAGTGATGTACGGAGATACATGAGATAAATGAAATTATAATATGTTACGTAAAGAAAATTTCTACAGTACTAGAACTATAACGGTCTCGAAATTGGTTAATTTAAAACAATTGAAAAAAAAGATTCATTTTGCGGAAAGACAACTGACAAACATGATATGATAAGAGATAAGCTTCAAATAAAAGTAATAATTTCGAATGTATTTGGAATTTTTTGAACTTGAAATATGAATATTAAAAGGAAAATTATTACTTGAAATTAAGATAATTGTCACACCCCCTCCAACAAAAGATGACCCAAATGAAATAAAAAATCAAGCAATCCAAAAAACCAAGTGTAAAGGAAAAATTTTGCTTAACAAGGAAAACGCTCGAATTTAAAATAACAACTGATAACTGACTTTATTTATCAAATCAGAGACTTTATTGACAAATTTTGCTAAAATGAATAATTATTCTAACTAATGAAATATCAAAGTATTAATTATATTGTAAATAAAAATTGATTAAATAGCGGAATTGCAAGTCGCGTTCTTAGCTCAAATTTCTTTACATAAAAGTGACTTGAACAAATGTTCAAGCAAGATGAATGAAATTGCGGTAATTTACAGTGATAACAAGTATGCCTGGCCTAAATAATTATGATTTTGATATGCGAGCTGGAGCTAATCTAATCGGCTATAGTAGAAATTTTCCATATTTTGAAAAAAAAAAAAAAACGTTCTTCGTATCTACGAGCAGTGTTACAGCTCGGTGTAGATATGTCAAATCTGAAAAAAAAATTTTTGCTTTCGACTCAACTAATTAGTCGCTATGAAATACAGTAAAAAGTTTTTTTCTAGTTTTTTTGTTTTCTTTTTAGGGTTGATTTTTCATTAACTGCGACGAATTCACTTTACTGAAGCATTAGGTCGTAATATCTGCACTCTTGTAACTGTTTGCATAGCCATTCCATTGCAAAATTTTTCTTCATAAAACAAAAATCTGCGATATATATCTCACAATGGTAATTGTAATTGGAGGTAGGCGTACATTTTTACAGTTTATATGCTAAACTGTTTACTGTAAGCCGGATGGTAAAAAAATCTGCAATTTTCCTATATCACTTGGAAAAATCCGAATTTACCCAATACTCCTAAGTACCGTGAAAACCATTCCACCTTGTGAAGTATCAATAAACGAGATTATAATATACGAAAAACGATATGAGCATCTAGATGACGGTAGTGACACTGACATATCAAATGTTTTAAAGCTAACCTAACACTGCAGCATTCAGCACGGTTATCATCACCTCCAGTCTGTCTTTTTTAAGGTAATTGTGAGCCTTTAAAACTGGTTCTTTTCAAACCCCCGAACAACATAAGAGTTTGGGGTAAGTTGCGAAATTCCTAATAAGTTACATAACCAAAGTTAACCGTTAGTTGCTTTCAAGTTGAATTGTTGTCGACTTTGACAAAATAAGTTTCTGTGTAACCATTTTAAAACCTGATTAATGCTTTCGTTATTATCTGATATCTGACGTTGATCTACAGTTATTCTGTAAAACTCATTGCGTTCTCAGCTTTGGAGTTAGAAGTCGAAGCTATATATTCCAGCACTTCTAGCAATGTAGCAATAAACCGGAGGGGTGCTTTAAAAAGAAAACGTTCCAAAATGCCAACTTCTGTTGCAACTCCGATTTCATTATTGCAAATCGTAGGTATCGATGATATTTGATCCTAATTCGTGTACTGAATCCACCACAACAAATATTATTAACACTAATTTTCTATTTAGGTGCAGTTGAGTCAATACCAAATGTGGAAATTATCCAAAATATATTTTCTGTCAATCGTACAATAAAACTGAAAATGTCGCCTCTGAAAACACTTCTAGATCTTCAACGTCACACGAGAACGAGCTACAGTCTGAAATTATTTCTATTCAGTGTTGTCAGTAATGTAAGACTATCGCAGAACAGTTGCAGTCAGGAAATTCATTTTTCATTTGCTTCAAACTATTTTTTTTCATGTAACATTAAATTTTTTTTTGTAAATTTATAAAAAATTATGTACATTTTTCAAATTTCTTTAAGCCTAAGCCTATCTGAGTTTGTACTGCAAAACTATTTCAAAGAGGACAAAAAATGCTGAGTTGAATAATATGTAAAAAATAATTTGTTTAAATTTCTGTTGGAGGGTTAAGCTTTACGCTCTCAAAATAATGCGACATAAGGAGCTCTGGAAATACATTTGAAGAATCAGTAAAAATTATATTCTTTTACGACCGAAATAAGTTTAGTTTTTACATATAATAATATCGCGCGGATACGAGCTCCAACAAATGCCTAAAAGTGGAATCAAAATACTCACCGATATCTTAAAAGTGAAATCAGTGATCATTTTTTACTAGTTTTTTAATTAAGTTCCGTTAAGTGTCGTTCGTCGCAAATTTCCATGCATTTAATCGATTTTTTTGAGTCCGGCGATCTGTAGTTTATATGTGTAGCTCTCAAGGTATCACACAAAAACGTATATATTGCTACAGTTTACATCCCTCCATGCTCCTCAGCGGAGATACCTATTTGACTAGCTGGCTTCATGAATTGATAGGTTTAGGCCTGAAACACAATTGCAGCTTTTCAGCCAGCTTGAGATTTGTTGACAAATAAATCAAAGTAGAAGAACACAATTGGAGCTTTAACTTTTTGCCAGCTTCAAGCTTGATTGAGATTTGATCAAATTGCAAATTTCAAGCCCAATGACTGCCAACTTGAGGACATTTTTAATGTTGCCAACTGTGCGAATGTCGAATATCAGATGAGAATGGCTTCTGTTGACACATTTAAGAAGTAAACAGCTACCAAAAATATTAAAACAGCAGTTCCTCTAGAATATAAAAAACTCAGTATTATTTTTACATATAATTCTTCTAAACTATCCAAAAAAGCATGAATTTATCGTAATTTTGGAAAATCGGATACATTAACTGTCGTTCCTTAATAAAAGTTCTCAACATAAACAAATTAAAGTTGCAGATGCCAAAAACGCCAGTTGTGTTCAATTCGGCTTTTTCAGTCAGCTTTAGAAGAAAGCTGGCTGAAAAGCTGAACTGAACGGCAGTTTTGCTGCCTGCCGACGAATTATTGCTTTTTGGAAACTTTAACTTGCTAACTGGGAGCACTCTCTAGACGATGAGGGCTTGCTGCCTTCATTCTCGGCGACTCCTAAACGTGCCATATCTTTTAATGACACATTATTTCTTCAGGCAGTCTAGCAGCATTATTAATTACTCTGGAAAATCTCTTGACCTGCTATTTTCTTCCTATTCCGTTGTTTAACTCCTATGGTTCCTGAAACAAGTCATAGATATAGTTTTGCTTTTTGATCCTGTAATTTCATCATTTAACGCTTCTATTAACTACTGTTATCACTTTAAAAAAGCTGATTTTGATAAAATGAATGAATGGTTATTCGCTTGTGATTGGACATTGTGCTGGGTGTACGTGACATTGACGAAGCTGTTAACTCGTTTTATGACATATTACTTCTTTGCTTTACTTGCTGTGTACCACATGTACAATAAAATTGTGATTCGAATTGTCAACAGTGGTTCAATGGCTCTTTGAAGGATCTTAAAAAGTAAAAAATAAAGTTTAGAGGAGGTTCTGTTCCTCAAAGAGTGATGCTGATTACGTTATTTATTCTAATTCGCGTGCTCCATACATTTCGTGTTTGACTGACTCGTACAACAATTATGCATTTAGAATGAGATCGGCCTTGCGTGCTGAGCCAAAGCAATTTTGGAGGTTTGTTAACTCTAAGCGCAACTGTGATGGATACCCTTCAGCGTTACGAGTTGGTAACATAGACAGTATGGATTCCTTAGAAACTGCCAGTCTTTTTGGTGACTTCTTTAAAACTGCCTTCTGTGATAACCACTGTGATATTAGTTTTAATGATCTTACCATTTGACGAAGCATCCGCTGACTTTTCTTCAACCTAAAGACCTGTTTTTCGATGAAGCGTCTGTGACCAAGTATATATCAAGCATAGCTGATAGCTTTTCTGGAGGTCCGAATGGCGTTCCTTCCACACTTATAAACCATTGTGCTACGTCCATCGTTTCTGTTTTGTATTTTTATTTATTTTTCTTTAACCTGTGGTGCTTTTCCGAAACAGTCGAAGCTTTCTTTGATATTTTAAGTTGTATTTGTAACACATGTGAAGACCTTGTTTTTTTTATGTTTTGTACTTGCACTGCAAGCCCTTCCAATGCTCTTCTCAGCATGGTTTTATGAAAGGTAAATCTACTACGACTAATTTGTTGGAGTTTACTAATTTCAGTATTTCTGCTATTAAAAACGGTGAGCAATTCGATTGCATTTTCATGGATTCACGAAATCTTGACTTATATTGGTTTTCCTACTGTCTTTGTTAATTGGCTTCATTCTTATTTATCTGATCTATCTTTCTGACGAAATAGATAATACTTCCGGCGTTCCTCAAGGGAGCCATCTCAGACCACTGCTTTTAATAATTTACATCAACGATGGATGTATCTGTGATTTTGGCTAATTCAAGAATACTTTGCTATGCTGACGATGCCAAAATCTTTCGCATTCTTTCTGATGAAAACGAGTGTGGAGTCTTAAACGCGGACTTAGTCACCTTTAACAAAAGGTGTGCTCTTAACTGTCCTTAATATCAGCAAATATACTACTATGTCCTTTACTCTTAAAGAGATGCCATTGGGCTTTAATTATACTTTAGATGGATGCTTATTAACGAGACTTTACAAAACCAAAGCTTTGGGTGTCTTCCTTAATACTCGTCTCTCCTTCGAGCATCATATTAATACAATTGTTGCCAGGGCTAATGCTACTCTGGGATTTGTAAAGAGATGTTCAAAAGAATTTAATGATCCATTCATAACGAAGGTCATTTACTGCACATTCGTTACACCCATTTTGGAGTATGCTAGTCCTGTCTGGTCTCCCTTCTATGCTGTATACATAAATCGCATCGAGGCTGTGCAGCGGAGATTTGTCCGATTTGCTCGGCGTGGACTTCATTGGGACAACCCTATTATTCTGTCTCCATATGTTGACAGGCTTAAACTCTTTCAATAAATCGCATCGAGGCTGTGCAGCGGAGATTTGTCCGATTTGCTCGGCGTGGACTTCATTGGGACAACCATATTATTCTGTCTCCATATGTTGACAGGCTTAAACTCTTTCAATTAGATTCCTATGAGAATAGACGACAAACTTCCACAGTTGTCTTTGCATTTCAGTGTATACAAGGAGTGATAAACTCCCCTGAGCTCTTAAATACTTTCAGTATATTTGTTCTTGTGCGCTCCTTGAGGAACTGTGACATCTTCGTTGTTCGTCAGCATACTACAAACTATGGCATGCATGAGCGCCGGTTTCATCTATGTCTCGTCTCTTTAACATCCAGTTTGATTGCATTGACTTTCATCTTTCAAAAAGTCAAATAAGAGATCAGCTTAGTTAAAATTGCTTGTATTCTTCATTATTATTGTTATGTATAGTTTTGTCAATATTATGGTTATATTTCACTTTTGTAAACTAAAGTAATGAGATCTTTGATGAAGTTCTAAAAGAAAGCAAGTTTTATTCGACTTTTATAAATAACCGTCCACTGTTTTTTTTTATTAGTTTAAAATAAAATCGTCGACATTTATTCCGAAATACACCAACAGAATGCCGACATGACAATATTTCAGCATACTGTAAAGTTTCTTTAGATCTCATACTAGTACAAATGCAGTAATACCTTCTAAGTAAGGCTAAAGAAGAAGATGTAAGAGAGATGGACAATTTCCGTTCCATTAACAGTGTAAAAGATAATGAGTCCTTAGAGGCTAAGGTAAGAAGTGACAATAACTTTATAGATAATTTCGTATAAAAAACATCGAATGCTTTTATTTTTTAAATTATATTATTCATTTAAGGTGCTGAAGTTGAAGCGCACAAACAGAGCTTTACGTTAGGCAGGGAATTTTCTGTTTGATGATGCTGTATTGGAGAAATTTTCATGGGCGGCCGGAACATTTGTGGAAAATAACTTTAGCTGCTATAGGGAATTGTAAATAATGGATGTTCGAAAAAAATTCACAAAGTGTACTGATCTGATCTCAATAACTTTTTGAAAGAATATCTAAAACACGCAAAGACTAGACTTAGTGCAAGTCTAACATCAAGTGAGGATATCTAGAGGATAAAATTGATGCAAACCTGAAAGCATAAAAATTAATATGTTTAATGCACATAACTGAACATTTTTAAAATTAATTTTTTTGCTTGTTCTTATACGGATTTGTCTGCATATATACATATTTTCATACATACATATTTATGACCAGCATATATTTTTTAACGACCTTACAAAAAACCTGTACGAAATATAGTTACATATGTTTTAAAACCTGTCATAAAATTTTTGTTATCATAAATTTTCCATACAATTTATTATCCTACAAATTTATATCATAAAAATAAGAAAAAACCTCTATACAATTAAGAAAAATTGGAATTGAATACGAGCCGATGAATTAACCATTTGTTTATTATATCAACGTTACCCTTCTTAGGTTTTGGGAAACTTTTCTTTAAAATAAAAACATATTTCAATTGACTTAAGAACGCAACGCTTAAATTTAAGAACAAATATTCATACGAATAAAGAAATTTTTGATAAATTTATCTGTTGTTTAGATGCGATATTTCTTTAATTTGAAGATATGCACTTCATTGACGCAATGATTTCATTTCTTTTAGTATTGTTAAACCGTACGTTGATTTAAACTAATACATCCCTATTGCTTGTCTTTAATTTTAAGACGTTATTTTTCCTACAAGTAATGTCCAATTTCATTCAATTTCTGGAATTTTTTCTTTATTGAAAATAAAGGATTTCAAAACAAATAAAACACTAAATGTAATGTGGGACAATTTTTTGATCATCTTACCTCAAGGAATCGCGTGGTATACCGGAAGGTATCTTGATCTGAATCACCCTGTATAATGTCTGTCAAAAATTAATAGCGTAAAACTTCAAAAATACTGCTACTACTACACCGATTTATTTCACAATTACCATTATTGAGCGGTTTATTTTCTACCGGAAGCTATGTTTATTATATTATAATTTCACGGTTACAAATATAGTTCTGGACAACAGAAGCTAGTTATTTGTCTATTTTATAATTTGAAACTTCCCAATTTTGACAACAAAATTTGATAAACGGTTTTGTCATAGTTATATACCTCCGAATTGCTGCTTGGGAGGTTACTTTTTAACTAAGAAAGCACTGTTTGAAACCAATGTTTTGCAGGTAGGTACTTTTTGTTTTTTTTACGGATACATGCTATCTTAAAACAAACTACTTTACTTTGAAAGAGAAAGCGTAGGGGAACACGGGGCATGACGGGGTATGTAAGGGTTTTTCTTGAAAAATTAGTTCTATAAATAAGTTAAACTGTTATATTTATTTCGAATACACCAGTTAATATTACCAGTTAACAATTTGTTCTAAATAAGGAATAAAACAAATAGGGTCTTTTTAAATAATAATAGCAATAAAAAAAATAAGTCATTTGCCCAGTTTTACTCATACCTGAGGTATAATGGGGTTTATATTGAGGCAAAATGGGGTTCGTTTTCATTTATTAAAAATAAGTTTAAATTGATTTTAAAATCGTTTAGCAGGCTTGTACAAGGAACATAGATGAACTGCCTCATAGTCATTATCGTCAACTCCAGCGCAGCAGTAGTGTGCCCACTGTTTACAGGATATACATTGAATTCATCCCGCATCTGATTCTGACCAAAGATAGTTACAATAGAGATATGCCGCATCACCTTTTTTGACAATGAAGACTCAGGGGATTTTCTCTTTCTGTTTTTTGGTTTGGCTGCAGTTTTCTTTTTAATAAGAGGTGCTTTACCTTTACCCCTTCCAAATGTGAATTTTTTTCCTACCTTTTTCTTCATTTGGGACAAGACCAGTTCATTTTTACAAGGCGACTCTGTTATAAGAGCCGTTTTCTCCCGCCGTCGACTAACTCTCAATTTTGTCCTCATTGCTATTGGTATGGGCATTATGTCTTGCGGTGATTTAAGACTGAATGGTCCTATCGCATTTGTAGATTTATCTTGGATTGTTCTTCTTGTCCTAGATAATTCAAGTGTATTCGACTCTGAAGGCAACGCATGGTCCAACCAAAATGAACAGTCAGGTTGGGGAGCCAAATTTATTTTAGTGACAACTTGCAGACAGGGTAAGTGTTCTGATATTGTTGGCACTTCTGATAACTCTCAAGTGGAGTATTTAATAATTGTTGTTGGTTGATTGGTACTGTGTCATCAGTTATTGTAATTTCTTCGATGTTTGTTGTTTCAGATGGCATAAAATCCACATCGGTAAAAATATTGGCGTTCAGTGGACAGATTCCTGTCTACTCAAAACCATTGAGAGCAGTTTTTATTGTCTCAGGATTAATATATGCATTTCCAAATAACTTTGGTGTCTGGAACTGGGTTACTACACGTCCTGGATGACACCTAAGAAATGACTTAACTTCTGAAGAATAATAAGTATTTAGAGTATTCATAAATGAAACGTGAAGAGGCTGCAGCCGGTGGGTGCAGTGTGGGGGAAAACACAGCAATATTACCCCATGTTCCCTTGCAATTTTTATCAGTTCAAGACATTTTACATGCGCCGCATGTCCGTCAAATAGAAGAAGAACAGGAGAGCTTTTGGACGAATTTGTAAAAACGATGAATTGCTTGAACCATTTGAGAAACATCTGTTTGGATCCATCCAACAATTGTCATCAGCTTTCCCCTTTCTGCAGATGTTAGCGTGACGTTTTCCTTTGGTTGCGAGAACCTTACTGTGACTCTTCGGGACAGTGGAAACTCCTGTTTCGTTGACGTTGAAGATTTTCTCCGCTGTTAATCTGTTTTCGTCGATCGTTTTTTGAAGTAACGTGAAATATTTTTGTACGCGTACCCTGTTGAAATGCATGGCACGAGCAGCCGAAGTGGGTTCAGGTTTCCTATAGGATAAGTCCGGATGTCGTTTAAGAAAACCATAAAGCCATCCTTCACCCGCCATACCTGTCCCCTCGTTGAAATGGTGTTTTAGTCTATTCGCTGTTGCTAACTGATAGGCCAAATACCTTATATCAGCTGAATTTAAGCCAAACAAACGTTGTTTCATTTTTTTTTATATAAATGACCAATTCTTCCTCGTGATCCCGAGTAAATACAGCCTCAAAATTACCCATTCCTTTCTGTCCCGCTGAACTATCTGGTTTTTATCTGAATTTCGCAACATGTCTCTCCAGAGTTCTTTGAGGTACCCCAAAGCTTTGAACTGCCTTCTTGTAGCCCATAACACCAGTTATACAGGTTTCTATTGCGCTCTTCATCGAGTTTTGTGACCACTACTGCCGAGTTGTCTTCTGTTTGTAGTTACGCACCATCTGACATTGATTACATTTATTTTGTGGATAAACCTATCCCCAATGGATCAGGTTTGATGTTCTGGGACCTAGCTCTCCAGAACACAGTGGTGACAGGAACTAATCCTTATGAGTTTAGCTCCATTTTTCCTTCTTTTGATATAGCTCCCAATAAGGCCAGTTCAAAACCTACCTGGTATTTTAAACGATTGTTCCTCTATCCAGCCGTACAGTATATAATGATTCTGACTGTGCTGACAATACTTAAACATGTTGCTTCAACAGCGAACTGAAACATACTGCCTTACGAACTAAAATTATTTTAATTTTCACTTTTTAATGCCTACTTACTGATACTTACAAACAACACGCTCACGCTGCACAAAGTAGAATTTAGAAGCATCCCTAATATTCAGGTCAATACAGCGGCGAAATATACAAAGTACAGTTCCTGAAAAGGTGCACTCTCGTCGCCACAAGTTCAATATTAGCTGTGTTCTTTTGGTTCCGTGCAGTGCAGTGTAGAACACAGGAGATTGCGAATTAAATTGACTTGTAGGGTGCATAGAAGTATAACATTTTTTGAAAGCCTCAAGAGAATAATATAGGTGCCATGACTTTTATGCTTACAAAACGTTAAACCTGTCAAATTTTGCCCCGAAGTTTATCAAGTTCTATTTTGACGTTTTGCAAGGATTCAAGTCATGGCAATTTGATCATTTTCTCTATACTTTCAAAACTTTTTCTACTTCTATGCATCCTACAAGTCAATTCAATTCGCAATTTCCTTTGATCTGCAGTGCACTGCACGGAACCAAAAGAACACAGCTAGTATCACACATGAAGTTAATTAATAAAGCTAAAGTAAATATATGCAAAGGAACAAAGAATGGTACCCCATTATGCCTCAAACTAAACAGCAAAAAGGACCCCATTTTGCTCCTTTCAGTACACCCCATTAAGTCCCAAACTACACAGCAAAAAGGACCCCATTTTCCCCCTTTCAGTACACCCCATTTTGCCCCTTGAAGTATACCCGATTTTGCCCCTTGCACTATACCCCATTTTACCCTTTAACTTATGTTTGGAAAAAATATTATTTAATAAACATGCATTGAATCTCAGCTCAGTTAACACTATACAATACTAATAACAAAAAACAGTTATCTTGATGTACTACAAATAAATCACAATAACATATGTCTTAATGGTTCAACCTACTTTTCACTATCGCAAGAACAAATAAGAAAACGGTAGTTTTTTGATTTTTGTCGGTAGCACACCGCAAACAGCTTGTTCCACGTCCGATGTCAATGAATGTAAGAGCGCAAGTGATGAGAGATAGATTTGCGGCAACAACTTCGCCTTAAGTCTTTTCAGTCATAGAGAAATACCCCTACCCCGTTGTGCCCCGGTACCCCGTTATGCCCCGTGTTCCCCTATTTGTAGCGAAAGTTTCAAAGCAAATCAAATTTGTTTTTTTCCTGGTGACAGTACATGGAAGATTTACAGTTTTTTAAAGTACAATATTGTATATAAGTTCTAGAGATAATTGAAATGAAGAAAAAAGAGATAAAATGAAAAAAATCAACTTAGTATGTAAGCTTGCAGCTGCAATGTGACGATAAATTTATTGTATAAATTATACATGTTAAATGTAATAATAAAGGTTATTCTAAGTGGGCTCGAACTAGCGTTTTAAATACACTGACAGTGCCTCCTGTTTGGGAGTAAACTATTCCATCGGCGGATAATCTGAGCAAGGTACGAATTCTACATAATTAGTTTATGAAATCGCGGCATCACAAAAAATTCCAATTCCGTTGGGATGTTGTAAAAAAGAAAAACTCTCTAAGGTACTCCGGCTTATTTGACTGCAGTTTGTTTCACAACAAGATAAGCGACCTGTATCTAGTAAACCTATTCGAAAAGTGGGTACATGGTCAAACCTACGCAATCAAAAAAATGCCAGTCATTAAATGCAATCTCTAATTTACGTCCACATGCACTATCCAGGTTGGGAAAACAATGCGATTCGAATTAAAAGGAGGCAAAATTAACGATTTCACTAGCATTAAAACTAATATACTATAAGGTAAGATATTGGCAGAAAGCCAAAGGCTTCGTAGTCCAGAATATATTTTCCTCAAATGCATATTGACATCACAATACTTCATATTTCTGTTCAAGGTTTTCCCTAAATTGCTACCTTCCTACTAGTGGAACATCAAGCAAATAAAATGAATTATTGAAGAAGATTATTCGTATTATGCGTGCATTCTGTCAAAATCAGAGTTGATACATGCTACGTAATCATCAATAAACCTAATAGCACGGCTCAAGTACAATTATACATTATGTGCCTAGAGGTGTATGCCCACATCGCGTACCATTAAATACAAATCAATATTGAATAGGTTGAATAATAATGGGCCCATGATAGTACCTTGAGGTACTCTTCGCATTAGAGGTAGCGGAGTGAATATTCTATTATTGAGCTTAGTTTATTGACTGCGATCTGATAAATAACTACCGATCATCGGTACTGTTGTACTAATAAATTTAAAAGAGGCATAAAGCTTCTCTAATTAGCGGTATTAAAGCGATATTAAAAATCCAGAAGCACCAAGGTGGTAAATTTATCTTGATCTTTAAGATATCAGTTTCACAACTGCGGTGCGTCCTAAATACGGATTGCCAGTAGTACAATAATTTATTTTTGTAAATTATGCTAATTAGTCACAAATCAGCTGGTGGTACTGCAGAAGATTTGTTTTGGATTTAGAATAATATTAGCAAGGAGGGAGAAGACAAGCACCGCCGCAAAGAAAATGTGAGTTGACACTGGAACCATGCGAGATACCAGATAAAAGACGGTATATTTTGTTTGACAGAAACTGCTTAATTTATAACAGAAACCACTTTCGTGTGACAGCCTTCTCTGCATCCACCATCAAATTATTAAAATGTATCCACAAAATAAGTCACTTTAATTTTTTCTTCCAAATGACTTAAAAAGTTAAAACCAGATTTTGTTTTTAAAAAAAAAATATAGTTACTAAGTGATTTGATTTCTATTAAAAAAAGCACGTTATTTGAACCCCCTTCTAAGGCGATCCATAACTGATTTTAAAACAAAAGCTTATATTTTAAAACATTTTCATAAAATCATATAAATTACACAAATGTGGCAGTACAATCATCAGCCGAACACATTTCTCTTCAACCATTTTAATTCTTCCGACTGAATAAAAGAAAAAAGAAAACTCTGAGTTAAAAAGTAAGTAAAAAGAAAAAAGGAGAACAAATACCGACACAATTTAATCTCCGTTTCTCCACTCAATTAGCGAATGTTTCAGTCCTTCTAAGGACCGTTTCTATTTCTAGCGCCCCTTATCACACTCTCTGACAATGAACAAACGTAAATAAAATGACAACAAAAGAAATAAGAAAAACGCTCACACACAAAAGACGCGACCAATGCAATGAGATGCGCGATTTTAAAATTCTAAATAAAAAAGTGCAGGCAGCATCAGGCACACCATGCGATAAATACCAACACGATGATAAATTGATAGCGTCACAGCAAGTCTAATTAAATGGCGCTATAAAAGCCTGATCGTGGTAATTTCGATCTCACTCGTTGGTTAACTGAGCCGGTTGCGGGGACATTCTAGTATAAAAAATTACGATCGGTGGTTACATTTCCAAATATCTTTTTTCTTTGAGGTTAGCTTTTGCTTTTATTTTCATTGTGAAGTGTTTTATAAATTAAGGAATTATTGATAATGGTGCGCATGCCTACCTTACTGAGTGGATATTACTGCACACATATTTCCATGAATATGGAATATATTAAAGTTGCAAGAACAGTGTGATAAGGGTTTTACCATAAAGGTGCTGTGTTTGAATAAGGATAACGTGGTACAAGGATAAAAGAAGGAAAATATGTTCGTAAGGAAAGGGTTATGATGGAAAATATACTTTCAAGGAAAGAGAAACTAAAATCTTCCGAAGTATATGGAAACTTTTTGCTATCCCGAATTAAGTTCTCCATGGGTAATTGTTACCTATTCTCCGGTCACTAATTCAAAACATGAAAGCTGCATACATTTCTGTGTTTATAAAAAATTTCGAAAAAGTGCAAACAAAAGTGGAAATTGGAAATGTATTCAAAGTTAATGTGTGCACTTTCATATAATATAAAAAGTTTTTCTTATTGGTGTGTAAAATATCAAAGAAATAATGAGTACTTATATTATCGAGTGAGAAGTCTGCGCTGCAGAGTTAGTTAAACAGAAATTATGATTATTAAGATCAGCCAGCACTCCAACAGTTATAAACGTGGATATTTTTTGATCTACACAGCATGAGATCGAAACCTACCATATGTGTTTGCAATATTGCTCATAATAAGGAGAGTTGTTTGTGAACTGATTAAGTGACTCTAGATTATTTATTTTTGGTTTTTTCCTACAAGGAAGCAAAAATGTGAGCCGAAATAATATTTTTTTTTTCTGAAAAAATAACGTTCCAATTTGAAATATCATCCGTGATACTGCATAACCGCGAGACTAGCAATATCATAATCGCGCAAATGCATAGAGTAGTAAAATTCAATTTCGAAGTTAATGGGGACGTATCTAAGAAATTACAACTTGTTTTATGAATTTTTTGTCTAAAATCCAAAAATATGATATTTCTCTTCCTATCCTAAAGTTCAGTAGGAATAACTTTTATATTATAATATTAAAAACAAAAAAGTTTAGTCTCGCTGAAAATTTTACTTTGGATTTATTTTATTGTAGTTAAATCAGTAATCTCGCGGTTATGCAGTATCACCAACGATATTTTTCTCCCTTAGCAAAATGACCAAGGTTAATTCCTTTGTATTTTTGTAATGATGCGGTTGATCTTAAATATTTTGCGTTTATTTTTATCCTATACGATCTGTCCTTGGTTGCAGGATGATATTGAGATCTTGTGCTTATCATTTATAATAGCTTTAATCTGAACATCAGCAAATGTAATTGTATAAAAACTTTTACCAGATGTGCTATTAATATTTATTTTAATTATAAAATTGGTGTGAGCTAGAATTGTTATTGGAAATTATCTTGCAGCGCGTGTCCTAATGGTGGGGATGAACCAAATATGGCGCAATTAAGTATAAGATTCATGAAGTAATCTTTTAGGGCAAAATATTTGAAAAATTAAAGCACACAAAATCTTAACCAGATATTCATGATAATATTGATTAAATTAATGTAGAATTACAAAGGAATATGAACTTTTTATACTACATAGATTTAAATACAATTCTCAACTGTAAATAGTAAAATTTTCTGGTCGTTAATAAATTCAAACCGCAAGAGATATCATTGATTCTGATAAAAATATTTTAATACACTACGTTATTTCTACATTAGATATCGGTCACTTATAATAAACTCCTAATTGGTTTGGGGAGCTTGAAGAGTTAAACGATAAGCGGATGTACTCAATGCCAATGAGTAAAATTTTCAATTTGTACCAGAATTTACTTTGATAATTGCAAAGTTTCTGTCATTTCTGTAATATTTAAATCTGCCTCTGGTGGCAAACTTTATTGAGTAATTTCGGTAATGAAAACAAGTTCTGAAACTCAAAAGTAGGCTATCTGCTGAAACAATTTGTAATTCTCGAATACTATGGCTTCTTTTGAGGTAGAGTATGTGTAACAAACTAATGGTATTTTCAAATTTATACTAACTTCTGCGCAAAGATCGATAATGTCCAATCTATTATGACTAGTATTTCTAGCAAACCACAGAGTAGTCACTTATGTTCCCTGCAGTTCCCACAATTTATCAATCCCAAAGTTTTGTGCTTGCTTTATTTCAGTCAAATATGTTCATTATTTGCAGATGATTGCAGACTTTCTAATTTATTAGTGCTTTTCAAATAGCTTTCTTAAGTTCGTGAAATTAGACGAGAAGTTTAATAACGAATTCAATTCCTATTTAATTACGTGCGTCTGATTTTAATGATTTCAAGCATGTCCTCAGAGATTATTAATCATACATAGGTATATACGTACATGGTAGGAATTACTGTGTATCCACGTAGCTGAACTGATAAATATCTTTTGAATTTCTAATTTTAAAAATTTGTTTAGTAATTTTAACTAAATTTCATAAAATAAAAAGTATAATTTTCCTCAAACTGAACTGTTTGAAATATATATATATATATATATATATATATATATATATATATATATATATATATACTGGAAAAAGGTTTGCTGATTTTGAAAATTTTTGCCTAGGGTCGATTTTTGGTTTTCTATTATAACTTTCACTATTCTTCAGTTGGAAATTCGATTACACTGATCGAATCCCCGAAAAACAATTTGAATTGTAAAAATTTGTCAGGTGACTCTCCGACTTTCTTTATTTCACATTTAAACGTATGTTACAAGACTGCGAAATCAAAAATGGCAAGCGACATTTCGCAATGGTTGTTTAGATATTCGTTTGTTCTTTCGTTTCGTGGCAGCGTTTTTCCAAGACTCGTCTTTATGGCGTATTTTGAGATTATTGAAAATATTTACTAGGAAAGAACCAGGCAACGATGGTGAAAGGAGCAAGAAATTATATGGCAGGTGCACGGAACTTAAGAAGTACGAGTGATTAAAATATATTGTCATCATTTTTCATGAATGACTCCAAAACTTTTAAGCATGATTATGATAGTTTAAAATTTCGTATATAGATAGTTATTATAGCCAACGTCTTTCAATGTTTTTCTCCACTTCGCATTCGTTTCGAATTTAAGACTTAAACATTTCAAAAATTTGTATAAATCAACTGCATCGGCAACAGTCTTTTATATCGAATTTAATAAGTCCAAAAGCTGTACTTTAAAATGATCCACCTCCTTCTACGCTCAAAATTACACTCTTTTGCATTTTTTTGTAGTATACCCAGCGATCATTTTTTAACATGCTTATTAAAAAATAAAAAATCTTATCATTGCGCCTTTTAAATTCCATATGAAAAAGTGGTATTGATGAACAGTTTAAAATATAAAATAAAAAAAAATACATAAAACAAATAGAGAACGTTAGCAGTTGCTTGATAACGAGTGAGTTAAAGTTCCGAAAATGCAATTTTATGAAGTCCTTACCTCGGAACGCGGAAAAAGTAGAAAAATGACACAACAATTTATCAATCTAATTAGTTTTGAGTAAACATAAACAACAATAAATAAGGATAGAAAAATCTTAAGCACTCGGAAGACCTAAGCCATTGCAATTTTCCTCCACCTCCCCTCTGAACTTTACGATATCTTGCTTGTTTAACAACACTTATTCAAAGCTGGCCGGTTGTCAATTATCCCTGTATATCTTCGTAAGTTGCCCAAACTTTTACACAGTCGCTAAGTTTGGAAGATGAAGGAATCTGCTCTTTCCAAATATAGCTCCACAACTGTCTCAAAGATTCATATTAAATTCTCTCAAAATTAAAAAGACTGGATTTCTTACTCTTCATAAGAGAATTTTCAACTTGAATAAAGAATGTGATAAGTATATTCATAGATAGAATAAGAACTAGATGTCGCATAGTATACTAGAGCAGCGTATACAGATTGTGAAATAGGTAGTGCATTCTGGAATGCACCATAACATGTTTTCGAACGTGTCGAAAGCAAATGTTTTGTATACATTTGATCGACTTCGTCAACGCTTCAGGTACGAAGAAATATGAATTACTTGCCGCATATGTCATTTCAAATATTGTGGTCCATTCCGGAATGGACCACCCAGCCATATAAATTTTGTATACTTTTTTGGTACTGCATGCGACATCTAGCTCTTGTGCCATCTATGGTAAAATACTTTGAATTACAAAATAAATACTGGAGAGTAAATTATCAAAATTTCTTTCACCGCCCAAGCTCTACAACTGTCTGAATTAAATAATCCAGTCTCTGAAGATAGAGAGAAATACTCCCATGACATGTTGCATCCATGTAAATACAAGATTTAAAATAGATCTGTTAATTGCAATTTAGTCTTCAATCGACCACCAATTCATTTATAAGATATCAATTATCTACTATAATATGCCGATTCAATTACAAATTTTGTTAAGAATCACTTTGCGTCAATTATATACCTATGCGTAGATTGATGTATTTAAGCCTTAATTGTTTTGGTGACATATGCAAGTACATCTATTAATATTTAAAAAAAAGCTCATCCTTAAAATAACGATTAATAAGGCTCAATTTGCTTCAGTACATACAAATTCAAATTAAAAAAACAAAACTAAACCACCAACGAAAGAAAACATTTTTCCGTGTATAAAGTGAACTCTTCCAGACTATGTATGTATGTACATACATATATCTAGTACATCATTCCCTTTCTTCCAGAGTAGACCAGAGCAATTTATTGAACATCTAACCCCCATCTGTTATACAAATGTCTCATGGGTAACTAAGAACCCAACAAAATAAGAAAATTTAGAGGTCAACCACCAGGACTGAGTTAGCTCATCAAGAAACAAGACCACTTAACATTATACAAACGATACGGTAGCAAAAAACCAAGAACAATTTCACAACATAAAATGAAACTGAATGATAAATGTTCGCTACCCTTTCGCAACACCATGTTCTCTGGGCAAAAACTCGATGTTATTTTACGGAAGCTCAATCTGTTTTTTGTTTTGTTTTCATGACTAAAAGCCATACTGATAGTGTAGATTTGTTGGTGGTGTGTGCAACTGTTGCGAAAAAGTAGGAGAAAAGTAGAGAAAAAAAATAAAAGATTCGTCTCAAAAACACATTACATACAGAAACGTCCCAAGGAAAGAAAACCCTGAGAAAACTTAATAGGAAAATTTCTTAAGATAGGATTGAAGCAGATTTTCTGCTCAGATACTGTAGCAAGCCGTACATGATGAAGCATTTTATCCTCATCAGCATTCTAGAGTTTGATAATCCGCAATTTTACAGTGAGAATGAGAGTTGGTGGTGATGTTTGTTTTTTGACAAGTATTTGCTGGGCCATATAATAATAAAACCATCGCGATTTTTTGTTCTTATTTTGCAGACCGTGAAAAACACAAACAACTTTCAAAATGTGTGACGATGATGCGGGTGGACTTGTCATTGATAATGGATCAGGAATGTGCAAAGCTGGTTTTGCCGGTGATGATGCTCCCCGAGCTGTATTTCCTTCAATTGTCGGCCGTCCACGTCATCAAGGTGTGATGGTCGGTATGGGTCAAAAAGATTCTTATGTTGGTGATGAGGCGCAAAGTAAAAGAGGTATCTTGACTCTAAAGTATCCAATTGAGCATGGTATTATCACAAACTGGGATGATATGGAGAAAATTTGGCATCACACCTTCTACAATGAACTTCGTGTGGCGCCAGAGGAGCATCCAGTTCTATTGACAGAGGCTCCATTGAATCCAAAGGCTAATCGTGAAAAGATGACACAAATCATGTTCGAAACATTTAATTCTCCAGCCATGTATGTTGCTATTCAAGCTGTATTGTCTCTGTATGCTTCCGGTCGTACCACCGGTATTGTACTTGATTCTGGAGATGGTGTTTCCCACACAGTACCAATTTATGAAGGTTATGCTCTTCCACATGCTATCCTTCGTTTGGATTTGGCTGGACGAGATTTAACTGATTACTTGATGAAAATCTTGACTGAAAGAGGCTATTCCTTCACGACTACAGCTGAACGAGAAATTGTTCGGGACATTAAGGAGAAATTATGTTATGTTGCTCTGGACTTTGAACAGGAAATGTCTACTGCTGCAGCTTCAACTTCTCTCGAAAAATCTTATGAATTGCCTGATGGTCAAGTTATTACCATTGGCAACGAACGTTTCCGATGCCCTGAAGCTCTCTTCCAACCATCATTCTTGGGTATGGAATCATGTGGTATCCATGAAACTGTATACAATTCAATCATGAAATGCGATGTAGACATCAGGAAGGATCTATATGCCAACACAGTACTTTCTGGTGGTACCACTATGTATCCAGGTAAAATTAAGAAATTATTCAACTTGATTTTTACTCGATTTTAATGTTGACTTGTTTTCAGGTATTGCTGATCGTATGCAAAAGGAAATCACTGCTCTTGCCCCATCAACAATTAAGATTAAGATCATTGCACCACCAGAACGTAAATATTCAGTCTGGATCGGTGGATCCATCTTGGCTTCGCTATCTACTTTCCAACAGATGTGGATTTCGAAGCAGGAATACGATGAATCTGGTCCTGGAATTGTTCATCGCAAGTGTTTCTAAGTTCAACAACATGATGACGTGCACCTATATAATCATGCGGTTCTAGTCACAACCATCTGAGCCAAAGATAATTTTACATTTCTTTTTTTTTCAACATTTTCATTAAAATTCGAATTCTCATTCGAATTTCGCATTCGAACTAAGAACTTTGAATTTTTAATCGCCACGCTACTATTGTTATTATTTTGTTCTATCATAAGACTTCAGTAAATAAATAATAAAAACAAAAATAAAAGTTTCTCTTGAAACCACCGACAGGTATTAGGAAATGATATTGTTTTAGTAAAGCCTTGTTTCATTAATTTTTATTTATGTCGGGGACGTAAAGTTAAAAATAACTTAACAGCTATTTTGTAAACAAAGCAAATGTTGTATAGTTTTTATTAATGTTCTACATCTTAAGATTATACTTTTATTACGATTTAATAAAAACATTTTCGTTAATTTTGAGTGATACAAAAACTAAAATTAATTATAAAATTTCTAGGAAAAATATGAAAATAAAAATTTAACTTAATTCGGAACAGTTTTATGATTGTTGTTGAGATTTGAACTTTCTCAGTAATTTTAATAATTTGTGGACTAATAACCAATAATTCATAAAAAGTTATTTACCAGCCGATTAAATTAATAAAAAACTTGGAATATACGGGATCGGCCATAGTGATGTCATCTAAACGCATTCTTCTTACAATCATTGCGTAAACAATGGACCTTGTTGCGGCCTACGTTGCAGGGACTCCATCCGGGTTCTAACCTCGTCTCAATCTCGTTTCATTCCATGGATGTCAATCAGACTATTTATTTATTGGACCATATATATGTAGGTACAACAGTAATCAATGACGAATGAATGATCAGTGATTTCGTGGGTCTGCCTAGGGTATTCTACCCGAGGCAGACGAGAAAAATCAATGATCATTCGTTCCTAATTGAACCGCTAATACTCAAATTCCAGTATCAGTTTGAATTTATGTAGCGTAATGCCCCATCAACTACGAAGTGGCCCTTTTGTGTGCGATGTAAGACATTGTAGTTAATGGGGACATCTAATATAGTAACTTGGAGCAATGAAGAGAATCTAGGCAACATTTTATCGTAGATGAAATTTAAAGGGTATACTAAGTCTGTCATTCCGTTTGTATTACCTAAATAATGATGGTAGAGCAGGATTAGACACCCATAAATAAAATTAAAAGTTATTTTGATTTTTGCATGTCCGTCCGTCCGGCTGCATGTCGCCTTTGAAAATAAAAGTAAAATTAAGTTCATAAATGAGAAAAATAGGGTAACTTCTTCGTAGGGTTGTCATACAAAAATTTCGTTTTTCACTACATATTTGGACACTACCAGAGAACGCGTCAACCAACGTCAAGAACAGAAATTTTGTACGTAGTGTTTTCATAAAAATAGTAAATATAATTTCAAAAATGGACTAAATTGGGCAACCACTTTTTGGTGTTGCCATATAGAAATTTAGATTTTATATATATATAAAATATTTACGAAAAACCACTTCAAAAATCAAACTTGCACAGATGGGTGATAATACGAAATGACATACGGGCAGTCATCTAGGGTTTCATAAGAATTGTTCCTAGACCAATTCTGGCTTTTCTACTTGTTATTGCATAATAATGTGGCTTGGTAAAAGAATATTTGCATTCACCTTGTAATCAGTCTCTCATAATTATAATATGTATTATGGTTATTAGGATAGTATAAATGTGGGTATATTTCATTAGGAACCGCAGCTATTTCGAAGTTGAAAATATTGTTATTGTCCTACGCCTAGAGACCCAGGAATTCATATATGTATATATACATATGTATGGTCATTGGATATTTGAATTAAAAAAATACAGGGTGTCCCAGGAACTCTGCTTGGCCATTTAACTCGAAAGTTATGAGATATTGGGTGCAAGAAGTTTAATTGTCCTAAATTTAGTCGGGTTTATAATTTTGATCCCAAAGGACCTCAAAAACCGAATATTAAAAAAATATCGTTGAAAAACATGTCTCATACAAGGGATATTATTGGTGAGCCCTCCTTGTAGAATAGGGTGTTTTAAATAATCTGTGTCAGTACACAATGTTTTTTACATTTTTCAAGTTAAGTGGAATTCTTTGGATTAGACCAAAATTTCCGTTTTATATTTTTTATTTATTCTTAAATAAAAAGTTGTAACAACACAAAATTTAAAGAGAATTAAAGGTAGTTAAAAGAAATAAAACATTGGCTTGATCTCACAGTCATTGCTTTACAAAAATTGTATGTTGTTACACATTTTTACTTAATCTGGAAAATACAATTGCAAATCGCAAGGAGCTAATTGAACAGTATTGACAGAGTTGTATTCAGTGCATACCGCCGAATGATAATTATGTGCAAGCTGCTTATTGTAGATGACCCAAGCTTGTGGGTTAAATATGTCCATGATTTGCAAAGATACCAGAACTTAAATTAGCACCGCGCAATTAAAAGACACCATTGGATTGGGCGTGAAATGTGAAGAGAAGTAAAACAGAAAATTCTTGTGATACAAGTGGAAAACCGTAGATCATTTAGTAATCGAAAAATGTTGCTCTTAAATGGTACCAATTTGAAAGCTGTTATCTGAATAAGTATTTGCGATTATGAAAAATAATGGGTTACCTACGTAATCCCGATTTTCAAAATCTCGATAACACTATATCAAACCGAAATCCCGACACACAGAATCCCGTTGTGCAAAATCCCGAAGTAGAGCCCCGACTTCCAATTTTCTCCCGATTTTAAAAATACCGCCTTGCATAATTTGGAAGATTATTATATACTAATTAACGAAATATTTTACCAAGTGTTGTTTATGATTTCGTGCCACTAACGGGAATCAGTTGCAATTTATTGCAAACAGTTATTATTTAATTCGGCATATAGCCAAAGGTATTGTTGCAATACAAAAATGTTTTGATTATATTGTGCGTGCTTTCGAAAACAGATCAGTCGCCTACAAGTTATCTTCAGTTCCGGCTTGAATTCGAAGAGTGCTACACGTTAATTATAACACATTTTAGAGAAAAGGAATATTTGTATCATTCTTTCGAATAATTGCTGATTGGTGATTATAGCTATCATTTAGAAAAAAATATTAATCATAAATATATCTGGGTATGTACTGGTCGAAAAGCCTTAATATGTAAAAGGGCACGTTACAACATATATCTTGTAAGCGATGACAAAAGAGTACATATCGACGCTGAAAAGCATAAACGTCGTAACCGACCAAAATGAAACTTTTTTAGTACAAGTATTAGTTTTGCTAGTTACAGCAATCCATTTTTTTGTTTTATGGACCTCAAGAATGCTGTAATGTATGGAACGAAATCAATGTTAAAAAACGTATGGCAACTGAAACGCGGTATCAAATATACCTTATTTATTTGTATGATATATGTGAGCTGTATCCAAGTTCTACGTATAAAACAGAATCTAACTTTTGATGTACACTAGCACAGAACAAGATAGGCAGTTTAACTAAAAGGCTGTAGTTACTATAAAGTTATTTAATACTCTTCTAATGTAGTAACACCATATTCTGAGTTATCTGTAGGTTGAAAAGAATAGAGTAACTGCATCTCTCATGCAAAACTAAGCAATAACAAAATGCATTACACGTTATTTTTTCATAGACCAAAAGTCATTGAAAATGTAGTAACTTCGAATAATATCGAGAGTTAATACAGAAGTCAACAGTTTACGATAAGCAAAAATGGCGTAAGCCTCTCCAGCCGTCAAACCACGGATGCTATATGTAACTCGCTTAAAAATTTGCAAACCTTCCTTTGCTTTAAGCGACATGTGCTTAAAAAGTAGCGGTTTTTGACCCTATTACTGCAAATCAAGTCGGAGTTACTGGAAAAATTAGAGGTGTTTTCAATGGCGTAAATTACGTTATTTTCATCGTAGAGATATGAGAACGAGACCATTCAACGTAGTTTTTTTCTGATTCAAATGGTGTATATATCGTATTTTCGTCATTTTGGTCGGTTACGACTTTTATGCTTTCCAGCGTCGGTATAAATCCGTCGAAACATTCATACGGTCCGCTTGCTTTTGAAAAAGAAGTGCTTGTGTTAATAATATGGCTAAAAGAACAAGTTGGCGACCTACACAGATAATTCGAAATTCGATTGTAGAAACTAACTGTGAAAGCTGCATATATTTACCAACTAAACATGCTCAAAATCTAAAAATCTTCTGATGATGTAAAAGGTCTAGCAAAATGGTTTAAAGAAAATTATATATGTATATATTACAATTTTTTACACAATTAGAAACCGCGGAATGTTACCTTTACTTGAATATGCAAATATACCTGCACAACTGCAACAATTTTTGATATATTGCCATTTCTATGATGAATAATTTCATTCATTTTGATACTGATAATAGAAATCGCGCCCAATTTTATGTATTTCTACGCGAAATTAGCAAAATGAAGAGGACATGAAAGCTGATTGGGCATTCAGTGGAATCGTTAGTCGGTTTGATAAAATCTGAGATGAATCTCACTTTGGAAGGGTGTATATAAAGAAAGATGCAGGGTGTAAAGTGGAAAAAGTACTAAAAATCTTAACCACCCCCCCCCCCCCCCTTGTTAGTAAAACGACGCGTCTTACCATCCTTCACCATATAATTTTTTGCTTGTCTGCACCTCAACTATCCTTGAGTTATGCGGACTAATTATGAAACCCGTTTATATTAAATTAATCCAATGCTGGATCCGTAAATTTCGTTTTAAAATTCGGGATTTTTAAATTCTGGAATTTGCGGTTCAGGATTATTGAAAAAGTCGGAATTCGCCCAGGAGGGGTTCCGCACCGTCGTACAAGATTTAACACTATGTACTTTTTAGATCGAGCAAAAACAAAACATTATTGTATGGGGACCTCGTTTAATTTTTAACTTTATTTTACTTTCATTACTTGTTATTATAGCAGCTATAGAATTACTCACTGTTTGTAAATTTCATGTGTCTACCTATTATGGTTCAAGAGATACAGCGATTGTTAAGGTCGAGCAAAAAACGCCGAAAAAAACACGTTTCCTGTATGGCGGTCCCATTTAATTGTATTTTTATTATTTGTTGTTATAAGGCAATAGAAATAATACACAATCTATGAAATTTGCAACTACCTACCTATCACGGTTCATACATTTCAGATAAAGCCCCCTGAGAGACAGACGGACGGACGAGCGGACGGACAGCGAAGTTCCGTTGGTACCCTTTGGGTACGGATCCCTAAAAAAAACATAAAATAAAGATAAAAGTTAGTATTTATATGAGACTGATTCTTACGATACCCTAGATGAATGCCCGTATGCAATTTGGTGTAGTCACCTCTCTGTGCGATTGTTAAAATAGATATACACATATATATCTAGAACGGCTCGCCGGACAGTAAAAATGATTATAACCAATTTCATAAGATCTTAAATCCTAAAGAACTTCTCAGGAAAATAATAAAGTCGAGTAAAAAATCTAAATTTTTGTATGGTTATACTATTTAGTCTATTTTTAAAAGTTGTATTTACTATTTTTACACTACGCCATTTACTGAAAATCGCGATATTGCATATACTTCTTAAGATCTTTAAATTTCAAAGGAACTCGAACCGAGAGTGCTGGACGATTCTGAGTGGAATGACCTCATAATATCGATTTATATATCAATTGTGAATTCTGAATGTACTGATGATAATAGCAATGAACGGTACCATTGTTTCATCATGATCTTAATCATATACTGTAGGAACCTCAAAATGATGTTTAGAGAAAAAAAAGTAAACAATAAAAATAAAAAAGACATGCCAACTGCGTGGTTAACGGAACCTATCTTCAGCCAAGCAACGAGTGGCTTATCAGCAGACAGTCGAGTCTTCGCCGTGACTCCGTTCTGATCTGATTTATTGTTCAAGCATTTTCGTTCCTTTTAACAATTAAACCCCTTTTGTTTTCAATTAGTTCTTAACAAAATTGGATTGACTTCATAATACATATAATTCTTTATAAACCGTTTATAAGCGTTTATTATTTTGTACCCGAAGTCCTCAATCCTACATATATCTATTAATTTATTCATCAATTTCATCATTGCGATATAACTAACCCACCCCAATGTAATGAAGAATAAGATTATTTACAAAATTCGAGATTATACAATAACACTTCTAACTCTATCTTACACCCCAATCAAGACTCCACGTCATGGAACTACGATCATTAGATAAAGACGAACCCATTACGACGCATAAAATGGTAGACCATTATAAACATCCACTCGATGCCGACTCCATTAAGCCTACTTCTCCAGAAACGATTCCAATATAATTATTACGTATCATGTCCACCCAGATGGTAAAACATTTACGATTGCCGAATTCATAAAATATTCACGGTGAACGCATCCCAGATTCGATAATCGAAGCCCCAAATTTAGAAGAAATCTTGGCGAAGCAATTTAAGCATAGAAAACAATGACCTTTTATAGTGGTTTGAATGTTCTTTGTTGATTATATTTCGATGGACATCCAACAGCATAGGCCACAGCCGTTAGATTTGAACTGAAACAGATTTAAATATTTCCAGGATACATCTATTAATATCCTAAAAATCAATAAATGATTGAATTGAAAATACGTACATTTATAACAAAAATCACAAACTTAAATTAAACCCTTAAAAGGAGGGGAAACTTCAAGGAAACAGAACCTGAACTCATAAGTAATTTCATCCGGAATGAGAAAACTATTTCTTTCAAATAAAACTTTTACTAGAAAAATCTCAGGTGAAGGATGAAAATCACTATGCGAGTAAGAAATAATCTGAGGATACCTACAGAATTCACAATGATACAGAGCAGTATCACCTATCACTTAAAGGACCTAGAAAATCTTTATTCTAGTATGAGTAAAAGATTCAGGAAGAATGTGAAATGGCAACTAAACAGCCACCGGAAGAGTGTTCATTTTGCAATTTCTTGCTGCTAAAGGTACTTGCAGCAGCAAGCAGAATCCTGTTGCATAAGCTTGGAATACAAAACACGTTCACAAAAATTCCTGAAGACGGGAAATCAGAGACTTCAGCTTTACAATTTTTTTTTTTTGCTTTTAATATATGTGTCGCGTTTACAAAAATGTTTTTTTTTTAATTTTCTTGATATCTGCTAATTAGATATTTTAAAAATTTCTTGTGCATACTAGGTTGAAGGATTTTGTTCTCACGTAATTCAAAGGCCTGCTGACAAAATTTTCTGCGTGAATAATAAGCCACCTGATCAAATACAGATGGAATTACTAACTATTTAAGTAAGGTAGTAAGTCTTATTTATATTTTAAGACATTACGGGGACAAAGGACAATATGTTCGTTTCATCTAATTGAAGAATTGATTACGTCAATTGTACAAATTTCTTAGCAGTTACGTCAAATTCAGCTGTAATTTATTATTAAAACACAAATTATACATGAAGATTACATTTCTTTTGAGGCCATAATGATAAAATGAAACAAACGAAATAAATAAAAACAAAGAAAAAAGCTATAACTGGCCTAAGACCAATTCATACGATATCCTAGATAAATGTCCGTATGTAATTTCGTATGGTCATCCCTCTGTACAAGTTTAATTTTTGAAGTGGTTTTCGCATATATGTATTTCTAGAACAGCTCGTTCGACAGTAAAAATAATTATGACCAATTTCATAGGATTTTATGGTCTAAAAATTTTTCTAGTACCTACTAAAAAAAAATCTAGGACTGATAGTTTTCACAGCATACGTAGGAAACTTCAAATTTTGTATGAAAACACTAAGAAGGGGTTCCCCGATTTATTGCGTTTTTGAAATTGTATTTACTATTTTTATAAAAACGTCGTGTTCAAAATTTCAGATCTCTACATCAACGCCTTCCCACCCTAAAAGTATGTAGAGAAAAGTTTTCTTCTACGAATTGGAGCAGGTAATGAGAGAGGTGAATAGTGGAAGCCGTTTTCCGGTCAGACCTAATCGTACCACCGCGCGAATTTATTCTGAATACAATGGAAATTGACAACAATTTACCTGGTTCAGTTCTGTATTCTCACGCACCATAAAGTAGGAAAGCACAGCCGTTTAAATGGCCTAGTCACCAACAGAAAATCGACAACCTTTGTTTTGCGTAAAGGCAGAAACACATCCAAGCATCGCCGCAAGGCTTGCCTCAGAGAAATGAAAACAAAATGATACTACCGGGCAACTTTTCACTTTATTTTTTCAGGGAATCAAAAAAATGAAAGAAATCTTTATTTAATTTCAGGAACTTAATTTTATTTCGACTAATTCGATTAATACACGATTAAGAACTAACTACCTTAAAAATATCTTTCCTAATTTTTAATTTAGAAATTTTTATTCACGCTAATTCAGCTAAACGTGCCGACGTTGAGTTTGTAACTCGAGATATTTGTTTTTCACGATTTCGCGAATGAAGCTTGATGTCCTCCTGGACTCTATCCTTTATCGATCTCGTTACCAACTCAACGTTAACATGATTGGATTTTGTTTTTACAATATATAGTACTACAATTGCTATTAATATTACAATAAATGTGGTACTTACATAAAAGGTGATTTTATTATTCCTTGTTACATTTTTTATTTCTTTTATCTCATTGATATTTTTAATTTGTTTTAAATGCAATTGCTTCATATTTACCGCTTCGCTGATATTCCCTATTTCTAAGTAATTGGGTAGTATTATATGTTAGTTAAATTCCTTCTCTAGGTTCTGAAATTTCATAATATCTATTTCTATACTGCAATTATGAAAGCTTGTTATATAATTTTCATTTAATTTATATTCAAAGTCATTACAGGTATTTTGCATTTTTACATTATTTGCATTTATGATCAAAATCAAATTTTGCTTTAGTTCTCTTACCTCAAATTGAACGTTTTTTATCTTTTTGCATTTTTCTAATTTGTTATGCACTAAATTCTGGGTACATTCGTTTGACCATCGTCCAGATAAGCTTTATTTTTAAAAAGAAGTATATCTGTTTCTTCAATAACCAGCTCCTCATGATCGCCATTTGGAATAGGAAGGAGTTTGTATTTTTTCGCCTTTTCTTTATAGAACTTTGGGAAAGCAATTACAAATATTAGTTTATTTTCTATATGCAGTAAAGAGCTTTTAATTTCTTGCATTTTAAAAATATCTATTTCATAAAAATCTATTTCTTCTGGGGTGAGAATTGGTCGGCTCATTATGTTATGCTTTGCAAAAATTATATTTTCTTGGATTCTGTCTATTTCTTCATTTAATAGATTTATATTAGTAAGAACTTGAATGAAATGTAATTACTTTATGTTTCCCTTATTAATTTTAATTGAGTTATTTAGTAGGCTAAATGTCAATTTCTGATTTTTGTTAAGTCTGTCGGTAAGTATCTGTAGGTTTTCTTGTAGATCGTTGTTAACTTTAATCTGTTTGTTTAATGTGTCTATGGAATTGTGATTATTTATGTCGGTTGATTTTAAATGTTCTTCTATCTCCTGTTTATCGTCGTCCTCTAGTGTACCAAAAACCCATTTGAGATTTTCCCCCCCAAGATTTATCAGGCCCCTCTTTTGTCTGTGTGGTATTATTGTCTCTATGTTATGACTTGTTTTCCTAATTTGTAAGTTTAATTGGTTAAGAATGGTTTCATCCTCCCATATATCAAATATACTATCTATGTCGGGCTTGATTTGTTCCAAAGTCTGTCTTAGCATATCTACATCGATTATATGTAAAGCTTTGTCGTACCCTTCGATTATTTGTATGTCGTTCTGTTGTAGTAGTGTGAATCCTCCTTTTGTTTCTAACTTTTCCATGTTAATCAGCGCATTAGTTGGGTTGATTAACAGCATTAACGTCAGTATCATTACCTGAAAAATATTTAAATTTTCGCTTAATTCTGCAAGGATGTATATTACGATTTATAGGATCCGTTAATTTTCCATTAGAGAATTTCGTTTTTATCTTAATGTATCGAGGTTCCGTTTCGTGCCTTTCTATTTTGGGACTCTTTACCCACATTTCTTTTTCATCACCCAAAACTAAGCTTTTCCTATCTTTATTTAACTTAGATATATTTTCTACTTTGTTTTTATGATTTCTATCTCTAACCCTGTCTATATCACTGATCTTATTGTTGAGAAAATGGGATGATTTCGTTAAGGTCATTGAATGGATGGTGTTATTGCAATTTTCAAAGCTTTTAGAATCTTTTCTTCCGGAGTGAGTTTAGCTTTTTCTACTTCGAGGATTCTTAGGTGTTCGTTTGGAGTCCCATGAGCTCTTTCTATATCCGAATTTCCAGTATGTGAACGTGGAGATGTCAAGTGAATTTCAATATTTTCTATTCTTCCGAACTCTCTCATATTAAGGCTATCGAATTCATTATCTACTACTAATTTATTCGGCTTCCCAAAGAGTGAGAATCTCTGTCTTAAAGTCTGAACAATGGTAATGCTATTTCTATCGTTTAGTTTAGATGCCATTAAATGCTTGGTGAATTTGTCGATTGTGGTAAGATACATTTGATGGAGACAGAAAAATAGATCTGCATGAATAATTTCGTTTGGCGAGTTTGGTGTTTCCGATAAATTAAATTTGTGTACAATGGGATGTCTATCGTATTTGGCTAGGTTACATGTATATAAGTTCCTTCAGTTTTGGGAAGAAATGCTTCTTTTTTAGTTCTTCATAGTTGTCGGTTATGCCTCTATGTTTTGTCTCTTTATGAATTTTTTCGATTATTTTGATGGCTTCACTCTCGTTCTCAAGTCTTCGACTCTAATCGTACATTTGATAAACCTGATTTGTTTGTTATTGCTTAAAAGTTGTAACATTTTTTTCTGTAACAAGTTGTATTTTGTATCTTCTAGCTCAGAATAGATACCTGTAACTCCTTTTTTACTAATCTTCTTAGCATATCGTTCAAATAGTTATTATTACTTAGTTCATCCTCTGATATATATATATTTTCCTGTATCTCCGATATTTTGTTATTATTTCTTCGGCTTTGTTTTTAACTAAATGTATCTGGGTCAAGTATTTGTTTATTAATACTTCTGCAATTGGGATATGATGATTTGAATCTTCAACGCCACTGTGAATCGATCACTTTCTTGGTTGTCTTCAATTTCGTTTATTTCGCGAGCTTCAGTGTTTAATCTACTGAGGAAATCAGCAACTTTATTATCTTTACCCTTTAAATATTCAATTTCATAGTGGAATTCGTTCAATCGAATTCGCCATCTTTGTAATTTGGAGTTGGGCTCTTTTAATGAGCTTAACCAGACAAGTGGTTGATGATCAGTCCTATTTGTGAATTTTTTCCCGAAAAGGTATGATATAAAATATTGTGTTGCCCAAATTATGGCTAACAATTCTTTTTGAACCGTGGAATACCTTATTTCATGAGCATTTAGGGTTCGGCTTGCAAAGCAGATAGGGTGATTGTCTTGAGACAACACTGCACCGATTGCGAACTGATTAGCGTTAGTCGTAAGAACGAATTTTTTCTTAAAGTCAGGGTACCTTAAAACAGGATCTTTTGTTATAAGTTCCTTAAGTTTTTCGAAAGCTTCAATGAAACGTGAATCGTGTTCATTGATTCTGTTGTCCTTTTTAAGGCACTGTGTCTTAGGTTGGGCTACTTTAGCGTAGTCGCGAATAAATTTCCGGTAATATCCGGTAATGCCTAGGAAACATTTTATTGCTTTGCGGGTTTTGGGTATTTTGAGGTTTTTGATAATTTCCACTTTTCTTGGGTTAGGTTTGATTCCTTCATTTGTGAGAATATGCCCCAAGTATTCAGTCTCTCTGGCAAAAAAGTTGCACTTATCCATTTGGATTTTTAAATTGAACTCTCGTAATTTTTGAAAAATCTTATTGATTGAATCGACATGTTCTTGAATGGAGGTACTAAATATTAAAATATCGTCTAAGTAGACTACACATAACTTATTAATGTGTGCCCATGCACGAAGTTCATCATTCGCTGAAAAGTTGCCGGAGCATTCTTCAGTCCGAATGGCATTCTTACATATTCGTAGTGACCTTATGGGGTTGAAAAGGCCGTTGTTGCCCTATCTTTCTCATCTACGAGGATTTGGTGAAATCCTTTAGCGAGGTCTAGAGTCGTAAAATATTGGGCCATACCTAATTTGTCAAATATAGAGTCTATATTTGGTATAATGAACTTATCATCCACCGTTATATCGTTCAATTTTCTATAATTTACGACAATTCGCCATTTTTGTTTTCCCGAATTGTCCATCTTTTTCGGTAACACCCAAATTGGGGAATTATAAGCTGAGCTGCTGAGTTTTATTATTCCTCCTGCCAGCATTTCTTGAACTTGTCTCTCTACTTCTTCCTCATGAATTTTTGGGAATCTGTAGGTTTTAGCATAAATTGGTTGGCTATCTTTCGATATTATCTGATGTTTAACTTCAGCTACACTAGTTAATTTATTACCTTCTTGGAAGAACAGATCCCTATTATATTTAATAATTTTCTTTAAATAACATAGCTCCTCCGAATTTAGATGAGCAGTTTTTAATTGTTTAAGTAAATCTACGTTATTTAGCTCAAGTGTTTCTAATTGATAAATTTTCTCATATGGGCAAGTATCTATAAATTTAGTCAGTTTGTTTTTAATTTCAATTGTTCCCTGCTCTAGATCTATCTTGGCACCTACTGATTTTAAAATATTTTGTCCCACTATAGCATCAAAACTTTTATTTTTTAAATCTAGCAATTTCCAACACATAGTTGCGTTGTGATTAAATTCAGCTGGAACCTCTGTAATTAATTCCTGTGTTATCTCTTGCTTACCCGACAATGTTATCAAATCTATTGGTTTAGCTAATTGTACTCGTTTGAAACTGGGGAAAAGATCTTTATGTATGATTGACGTAGCAGCTCCAGTATCGATAAGACGATTTATTTTTTGTTCGTTTATTGTAAAAGTAGCTATTGGTAATGGGTATCCCGAGGCTGTACATGAAAATTTTCGTGGTCGACTTCCATTGGTTCTGGTTGATTATTTGCAATATGTTGCCTGTTATGAGAATGTTGACCAGAGAAATTATTTCTGCGATAGTTTGCGAGATTTCTATATCTATTACTGCTAGTTCACTGATTTTATGGATAACACTTGGTGGAATAAGTTTATTTTAATTGCCATCTTAAAGAAAGATAATAAAAAATACTACTTGTTTTTTTTTTCCACAACGTACATGTATATTTTAAATTTACATATAATGTAACAGCCAACGCGTTTCGTCTTGTCAGGACATCTTCAGGGCTTTTGTTGTACTGAGGGAATGATTGATTTAGCTGTTAAATAAACTCTCATGGGTAGCTAACGCATGCGTAATGTACTAAAATTCACATTCAAAAGTGGGCTGTTGTTTTTAAAATCTAGCTGATCATTTACTATAAAGCAGCCATCCTCCTTAGCTTTTTTAATTTCAAAAGTTTCATATCTATCTAGTAATTTTTTATCAGATAAATTGTGTAATAATTTAATGTCGTCTGCATTAGGCTTGTGTCCGGTTAAGCTAAGGTGTTTAGCGAAACCGGAATTAGGGTTTGCAGCCTTTGAGCTATTTATATGCTCCTTGAATCTTGTTTGAATTGATCTTTTAGTTTGTCCAATGTAAATAGCATCACAATCCGCACAATTCAGCTTATAGACCCCGCATTGGTCAATTTCATTGATTTTAGGTTTAAATTTGTTGTTGACTAGAATATTTTTTAGAGTTCTGTTGTTAAAGAAGGCTGGCTTTATGTTTTTTTCCCCAAATAATTTATTTAAACATCTGGATATCTCGCCAAAGTAGGGGATCCTTCTCCATTTTATTGGGTCATTATCCAAACGTTGTTGTTCGAAGGGAAAGGTCATTGAAATAGCTTTTTTGTAGTGCTTTTGCGTCAGTAATTTGTAGATAGTTCTATTACTATACCCATTGTTCCTAGCGATCAGTTTTATTGTCGTGAGTTCTTTTTTGAAATTTTCTTGATTTAATGGTATATCTAACAATCTATCAAGCATGGAGTGAAAAGAGGACATCTTAATATTCCACGGGTGTAAAGAAGATCTGGGTATTATTGCGTCTGAATAAGTATCTTTTCTATATATATTAAAATCTAGTTTGTTATCCGCTAAAGATATGGTCAGGTCTAAAAAATTAATAGATTTATTACCTAATTCTAATGTGAATTTTATGTTATTGTCAAGTCTATTTAAAACATTAGTGAGGAAATTATTTAATTGTCTATTTGTTCCCGTCCAAATACAAAATACGTCGTCGACGTAACGCAACCAAACGAGAACATGTTTAAAAACATAAAGCCAGCCTTCTTTAACAACAGAACTCTAAAAAATATTCTAGTCAACAACAAATTTAAACCTAAAATCAATGAAATTGACCAATGCGGGGTCTATAAGCTGAATTGTGCGGATTGTGATGCTATTTACATTGGACAAACTAAAAGATCAATTCAAACAAGATTCAAGGAGCATATAAATAGCTCAAAGGCTGCAAACCCTAATTCCGGTTTCGCTAAACACCTTAGCTTAACCGGACACAAGCCTAATGCAGACGACATTAAATTATTACACAATTTATCTGATAAAAAATTACTAGATAGATATGAAACTTTTGAAATTAAAAAAGCTAAGGAGGATGGCTGCTTTATAGTAAATGATCAGCTAGATTTTAAAAACAACAGCCCACTTTTGAATGTGAATTTTAGTACATTACGCATGCGTTAGCTACCCATGAGAGTTTATTTAACAGCTAAATCAATCATTCCCTCAGTACAACAAAAGCCCTGAAGATGTCCTGACAAGACGAAACGCGTTGGCTGTTACATTATATGTAAATTTAAAATATACATGTACGTTGTGGAAAAAAAAAACAAGTAGTATTTTTTATTATCTTTCTTTAAGATGGCAATTAAAATAAACTTATTCCACCAAGTGTTATCCATAAAATCAGTGAACTATATTAAAAATGCTGATCTAAGCAAACTATTAGTGTTGTACCAGAGACTGATAATCTCATTCATGTCCACTTGCAATCACATCAGTTTTAACACAAAATGCAAAAAGTTAAAGGTGTTCCCTAATTACATAAATGTCCGGTGTAGTGTTATTAATCCCCGTAGTAAATTGGCTCTTCAAAAGGCAAAAATCACCTGGTTGAAAGAAGAAATAAAACACCACTACAAAATCAGAGATAACATAAGTGCACACCTAAAAATTTTGTACTCTCAGCTGACTATGTTATTACATCCATTAGAATTTGATCTTCTCTACAAAAAATGCCATGAAAAAGCTAGACAGTTATCATATCTGCAATATCAGAGACAAAAAAACAAGTTGAAGTGTTTAACTCGGACCACAGCATCTGTGATAACATGCACCAACACAGAAAGACCTTTCCATGCAAGAGTCGTCAACTTATCAGCTGTTTCATTCTCGAGCGAGGAAGAAGAATTATTACGACATGGGTTGAACTTTGCACCAACATTGAAAGTGAAGCCAGCACACATATTGGATTTAGCGATTCATACTGACGCGGTTTTTGATGACGATGATATGGAAACTAAATCTAATTGCTCAAGGTTAATTAAATCAGGTATTAGACATGTTAATAATAATAACACACAATATGATAGACTACTTAAAGGAATTAAAGAGAAATTGAAGACAGATAGTTTAGTTCTATGCAAGGCCGATAAAGGCAATTCAATTACTATTTTAGATAAAAGTACTTATAGCCAAAAAATGACAGATTGTTTAAACTCAATGAATTTAACAGAAATTAATTATGATCCGACAAACAAATTTAATAGGTTATTAAAAGAGACTGTAAATAGATCAGAAAAAATTTTCGATAGGAAAAAAATGTACTTGCTAAAAAATAGCCATCCTTCTATACCTTTAGTTTATGGACTTCCAAAGTTACATAAAAATAATATACCAGTTCGCCCCGTTTCAGCTTCTTTTGATGCGCCTGCACAAAGGCTTTGCAGAGAATTGAACAGCTTGGTGCCAGTTCTGATCAATTTTGAGCCCAAATACTCTATCAAAAACACTAAAGACTTAGTCAAAAGAATAAAAGACCTTAACTTACCAAAAAACTCAAAACTGGTATCATTTGACGTTTGCAGCCTTTTCCCTTCGGTTCCTGTTAAAAAATTAAAAGATTTGCTAACTGAGACAATTAATAGGAAACTAACCGATACATCGCAATCCTCACAATTAAACAATTTGTTAAATATTTGCATAGAACAAAATTATTTCATGTTTGACAACAAAATTTATTTGCAAAACGATGGTCTGGCCATGGGATCTGCCCTTTCTCCATTTCTAGCCGAATTTTTTATGAACCATCTAGAGGAAATCCTTTTTAACTCAGAAAATCCCCTTGTAAAACATGTTCTCGTTTGGTTGCGTTACGTCGACGACGTATTTTGTATTTGGACGGGAACAAATAGACAATTAAATAATTTCCTCACTAATGTTTTAAATAGACTTGACAATAACATAAAATTCACATTAGAATTAGGTAATAAATCTATTAATTTTTTAGACCTGACCATATCTTTAGCGGATAACAAACTAGATTTTAATATATATAGAAAAGATACTTATTCAGACGCAATAATACCCAGATCTTCTTTACACCCGTGGAATATTAAGATGTCCTCTTTTCACTCCATGCTTGATAGATTGTTAGATATACCATTAAATCAAGAAAATTTCAAAAAAGAACTCACGACAATAAAACTGATCGCTAGGAACAATGGGTATAGTAATAGAACTATCTACAAATTACTGACGCAAAAGCACTACAAAAAAGCTATTTCAATGACCTTTCCCTTCGAACAACAACGTTTGGATAATGACCCAATAAAATGGAGAAGGATCCCCTACTTTGGCGAGATATCCAGATGTTTAAATAAATTATTTGGGGAAAAAAACATAAAGCCAGCCTTCTTTAACAACAGAACTCTAAAAAATATTCTAGTCAACAACAAATTTAAACCTAAAATCAATGAAATTGACCAATGCGGGGTCTATAAGCTGAATTGTGCGGATTGTGATGCTATTTACATTGGACAAACTAAAAGATCAATTCAAACAAGATTCAAGGAGCATATAAATAGCTCAAAGGCTGCAAACCCTAATTCCGGTTTCGCTAAACACCTTAGCTTAACCGGACACAAGCCTAATGCAGACGACATTAAATTATTACACAATTTATCTGATAAAAAATTACTAGATAGATATGAAACTTTTGAAATTAAAAAAGCTAAGGAGGATGGCTGCTTTATAGTAAATGATCAGCTAGATTTTAAAAACAACAGCCCACTTTTGAATGTGAATTTTAGTACATTACGCATGCGTTAGCTACCCATGAGAGTTTATTTAACAGCTAAATCAATCATTCCCTCAGTACAACAAAAGCCCTGAAGATGTCCTGACAAGACGAAACGCGTTGGCTGTTACATTATATGTAAATTTAAAATATACATGTACGTTGTGGAAAAAAAAAAACAAGTAGTATTTTTTATTATCTTTCTTTAAGATGGCTATTACTGCTATTGAAATTTCCAAAATCATTTGTCAATTGATCGAGCACTTTTTATTTATTAGGTTCGACTTATCGTTATCAAGATCCTGATTAAAGGTTTGCCGACTTTTTTTTCTTTAAAAAGAAAAGTATTCACAACTTCTCGTAAATCAAGAAAAGAATTAGTTGGTATTCACCACTTCTCGTAAATCAAGAAAATGATTAGTTAGTTATAACCATTTCTTGTAAATCAAGATAATAAGTAATTAGTAGTCAACACTTCTTGTAAATCAAGAAAATAAGAAAATAATTAATTGAACACTTAAGTATTGAATACCGTCAGCAATCCTACCGACTGCGCTAGTTTTCACTTTATTTTTTCAGGGAATCAAAAAAATGAAAGAAATCTTTATTTAATTTCAGGAACTTTATTTTATTTCGACTAATTCGATTAAAACACGATTAAGAACTAACTACCTTAAAAATATCTTTCCTAATTTTTAATTTAGAAATTTTTACTTACGCTAATTCAGCTAAACGTGCCGACGTTGAGTTTGTAACTCGAGATATTTGTTTTTCACGATTTCGCGAATGAAATCGTGGGAAGCTTATTTTTAATAAGAACGGAAATAATTACATAATGCATATTATGTGAATATGTTTAGAAAAATGCTGAGTTTGCCGAGAATATAACTGGCACGGTGCTGTCATTGTAATTTTGATAGTACATCTGTTAACAGAAGTAGGCCTGAGAGAGAAAAATTTCCAACATTGAGCAAAGCGCGCTTGAGGCTAGCTGCTGGCTTGGTTTTGTGTTGCATCATTTAAAAACCCGTGTTGGAAATTTTGACAACACCTCGAGACCTGGATGTGTTTCTGCCATAAACTGAATTTACCGAAGCTTTATATCATTTTTGGAGCTGCCCGTACACCAAATCGTAAATCGAAATTTAAAAGACCCAATAATTAGTTTACATGGTCTTTTAAGAAAAAAGAAAAGCTATAAGAACATCTGCCAAGGCAAGATCTTTTTTAAAGAATTAGAATTTGTGGCAAATAAGCGTTCAGAAATTAAATTTTAACATAAAAATCAAATTTTATTCACCAAAAGCAGAGCCGGTTCAAGCCGCTTTGCAAAAGTACCAGAAATACAGCCCGGAGGTGCAAAAGTGCTTTTCTTATAAAAGCTTTAGTAGGTGAAGCGGGCAGCTATCTCTATAAACAGTCAATTGTCGAGTGCCAAGTATACCGACAAGGTCAAAGTAGGAACAAGATTAAAAAAAATTAACGGTCAAGAAGTTCTTAAAACAAAAGAGGAGAAGCTAGGAAGGAAAAAATTGATCGATTAGTGCAAAAACAAGGAAAAGAGGAAAATAAAAATATTTAAACAGTAAATGTCGTTTGTGGGAAGCCTTGGATCATCGCGGGATCATTTGAGTGAAAGTGGAAGTTCCACCAAATAAAAAAGATTAGTGCCATGTGACAATTTGTTTGGGTAAAACTTGATTTTTTTTGCGTTCATACTTTATAAATGTGCCTTGGTTTAACATATTCCTTTTTGTAATGCTTCTTTATTCTCGTGCTACGTTCCTTGCCGTATAACTCTGTCAGGCTCGATCCGGAAGAGCTCATATTATTACGTGTAGAATTTCATTTTTTTATAGTTCATTTTATGTTTGAATTAAGCGGAAAACAAAGAAGTTATCAATAGAAGGTTTAATTGTTTTTATTTGTGAACACGTGGACTCAAGAAAAAAAACCACGTGGCGTTAGATCCAGCTCATAACTCCACGTTTATCCAGCCATAGTCGGGTGAACACCTTACGCGGTTATAAAGCGGCGTAAAATCATTACAGAAGTGAAGGTCAAAAAATTCGTATTGTTTAGTGGAGAGCTCAGAAAATGTGTCACCATTTCGATCTCCTCACCGCATGCTTCACATTTAGGGTTATAAATCAATATAATCCTATGTAGGTGCTCACTGAGAGAGGAGATCCTGGTAAGAAAGGATACCAGGGTTTTTAAGGATGATCTATTTAGAATCAATAATTTCCTTCATGATTTTGGATTGAGCTCCCCCTCAGTTCACATGCTTTTTTTCTCTTGTAGGGTCATCGAGGTAAAGGTATTTGAAATATGAGTTGTTTAAGGGCAATCCCGATTACGATGGGAGAAACTCGGAGATTGTATCAAGACGAGAGAGTAGTCATATTAATAGTATACGGTGACTTAATATGTACTAAGTGTATGGTGAAAGGGAGTCCAGATTGTGTTACACTCCGATAACAATTTGAAAGGATTGGTAAGAGATTTGATAACAACTTAGCTGTTTGAGCAAAGAGAGTTTTCCTTCTTATCAGCTCCAGATCTCTCAATCTGGTTCGGGATTTCTGCTTGATGACGATAACGTTGTTTCAATGATTAATTTCCTCGCACATCTCAATATTTTCCTCCAATATAGACCTACTGGTATAAAAAAAATTGGTTATGTTAATGGTTTGACAGTGTGATTTTTTTTCTAACCTAGAAGGGATTTTCATATTGAAGTTGGCGGTTAGAATAGTCTTGTCTCTTTAAATCAATACTCCTTCTTAGTGCGATTTTATACAAGATGTGTGTTTAGAATTAACTGAAGATGAAAGTGACAAATGACCAGAATGCCCACATATGCTGGACGCGCACATATTCAGCAGCATATCAAAAATATTTCAATGATTGACAATATTCATTGCTTTCCACTACATTTCAACTTCATAGGTCAAATGGAACGGATGGCAATTGCATACCTCTATCCAGAGGATAATCTGACTATTCGACACATGTCCTCTAAAGTTGTGTTTGCTCTGTCTTCCAAGTATGATTCCAATAAATTTTTGGATAGTATAATTTCTTGATATTTTACTTTGTTTTTCCAGCCGTGTAGAGCTACTTACTCTCTGGAGCTTCATTATTGAATATTTCTTTACCCAGTGGTTAAACCAGTCTGTAGGGCTGACGGACAGTACTGATTTTTGTGTGTGTCAATTTTACTGACTAAAATCGCTTTGCGTTCGATCAATTGACTAGTCACTTCATTATAAAATTTCGTCAAGCGGTGCAGACATTCCTCTTCTATACGCATATCTAACGATTTCTTCCTTAATCTGCCATTATTCTCTACAAAGTAAAGATTAAAATGTGTATAAAACCAAGATTAGAAATATAAACAATTTCAACTAGCAACTACCTTTTATTTTCAATTTCCGCAATCTTAATTTTACATTTGACAGTTTATTGACTAGTCTGTACTGACTGGTCCGAAATCTTGTCAGTACAGACTAGTCAGTAAAAACGAGTAGTCAGTAGGGGTTTACACGAGTCTGTGTAAGTGTCAAACGCTGTCAGTTTCAGTTTTAAAGACTCTTGTTATCCCCGGGTAAGCAATCGAATTCTCGGAACAATAGTGAAGTGCCGTATAAAAGAAAATAAAAATAAATCAATTGTAAGCACGCTATAAGTAAGTATATGAAGAGTATAATATAAATTTGTGTTATGTATTGTCTAAACAGGCAGCTCTCTGTATTTTAGTAAGACTTTTCAGGTACGTCGCTTTCTCAAGGGCATTCCACCACACCAGAACCCCATATGTAAGGATAGGTCTTACGATAGCGGTGTACATCCATTGCACGATATGAGGGTGTAATCCCCATCTCTTGCAAAACGTTTTATTCCAGGCATACGGCGCAATGGCCGCTTTCTTGACGCGCTCATTCACATTTATCGTCCAATTTAATTTGGAGTCTAGTGTCACTCCTAGGTATTTGGCTTCAGTTTTAAAATCAAGAGTAATGTTACCCACTTTTGGGGGTGTGAAAGTCGGAATAACTCTCCTCCGTGTAAAAAGTACTAGTTCGGTCTTTGCGGGGTTAAGCCCTAGACCGCAGCTTATAACCCAGTTAAGGAGCTTTTACAAAACTCCTTGAATAAGTTCACTGATCGTCGATAGAAATTTCCCGGAGACCAGAATGACTAAGTCATCAGCATATGTGTACAGCTTTTATACCCTCCCTTTGTAAAGAGATGAGAATACCATTAACCACCAATAACCACAGTCGAGGTGAAAGTACTCCTCCTGTGGAGTACCTCTAGATACCGTCCTGCTAATCTTATTTTTACCAAGTTCTACGTTTATTAGGCGGTTACTGAGCATTGAGTTAATCCATTTACATATAGAGGAATCAACTCCTTGACCAGTCAGGGCATCCTAGATAGTGTCTAAACTAACATTATTAAAAGCTCCTTCGATATCAAGAAATGCAACCATAACGTATTCTTTTTTCTCGATTCATTTTTCAATGGTTCCTAATACGTCATGTAACGCAACAAGATAAAAGCACACTGATCCAAAGAAATGCGAGCTTGACGGCTAAAAGTTATCTAATTCTACGGTTGGCTTTGAAATCGAAACGATATCGTAATCTATCATCAGTGTTTACTAGATAGCGTTATGTTAAAATACAAAGTTGTCAGGAAGATTATCCTGAAAGAGTTCTTGCTATTGAATCTGTGAGATTTGATATGAGGCAAATTAATCGTAGAGTCTGCACCTGTTTTATTGACATTATTTAGTCCGAGAGCTAGCAACGTCTCGAAAAAAAGAACTTTAGTTCGGCTGATTCTTTGCTATCTCCCGTCTTTCAACATCTCAATAGTCATGCGCCCAATCTGGCTCGTGGGAGAGGTTGCGTTTACCAGTGCGCATTCCGTTCCACAGGTAAAAAAGCAGTTTTCAAAATGATTTTAGTTCGAATTTTTTTTTTCCTATTTGTTTTCATAAACATGGAATAATATAAATTCACTATTCCCAGACAATATTCTCGTTGCTAGCACCGTGCCAGACCCTTTTTTTCATTGAAAAAAAAAATTAAAAAAAAATTATTTTATTACGGCTGTAATTTTTATACCAGCTAGTTTAATTATCGAACCACATGAAATTAATTTGCCAGACGATAATTCGGTTGCTCTTTAGGAACCAGAGCGTTTTGACCATGGGCAAAATTGACTTATCTGGCTCAGATTTGGGGATATGCTGGATAAAATACTGGAAGAAAAAATCCACTATTATGCAGTTCCGCTATTGAATTGGAACTTGGATAGATTTCGATGGGAAAATTAATAAAAGCAATTATTTGGAATATAAAAATTGATAGTTTTATCTTGAATAGATTGTTTCACATAAAAGCTCTTCGTCATCTTTGCTACTCTCAGCATTATCATTATCGATATCATTGTCCTCTGTATTTTCGTCTTCTAGTACTTCACTATCTGTAAAGAATAAATATTTATCAACAACTTGATGTAAATGATACTTTCATTCATTTTTCAAATCAACCCTTACTTTGAACAATAATATCAGCCACTGATGGTGGTAATTGCTCCCCAACAAACCAGACGAAATCATATGTGTCATTGTTGATGGCCCAGCCACAAGCTAGAGGTGATAACGATGTAGGAGATTTAGAGTGAGAATTTCTCCAAAATGTGGTCACGTATTGGACTCTCAATAAATGTTGTCGTAATTCAGCTCTGCACGGAGGTAAGCTTGAAGGATCGAAATTTCTGCATTTTTTCCCAAAACTTTCATTGAAATTTTTTGACTGATACGTATTAGAAAATAACTGAAATCTGACATCGTTGACGTTGTTAATGTGCCGAACTCCATATATATGACAGACAAATCTTTCCAAGGTGACAAATGCGCTCTCCAGTAATTCTTCATCATCGGTGGCAATATTTTGGAATGCAAGCTGATAATCTTCTGATTCTTTTAATAATTTGAAAGGCCTCAATTTCCCCTTGCGAAAAAAAGCTGGAGTGTAATCACAACCTGTCATGGCGTGGAAGCCTGGTAAAGCTCTAGATACGGAAGGACCCAGAATTTTGTACAGTTTATTAACGTTGATGTAGCGGTCATGATTACCCATGCCCATGTTGATCCAAAGTTTTAAGGAAGCATTCAAATTGTCCATGTTACCAAGGAGTATAATGAGAATATCAGAATCTGAGCATCTTATTACAACTTCAGCGTCGCTATCAATTTGGCAAATATGGTAGATAATCCTAGAATCTGCTTCTTCATGTTCTTTACATGATAATGTCTCTTCCATTGCTTTAATGATTTTATTATTTACAACCCGATAAGAGAAGCATTCGTTGAAACTTAAATGAATTATTTTATCACCAATATGAGACGTCATATCATCAGTCGACCAGTGGTTGATGGAAAATTTAACTAATGCTTCCTTGAATTGAACATTTTTTAGTTGAGCAGTGAAATTATGAGGACGAATTTGATTTGGTCCGATTGAAACCTGGCTAGTCGATTCATCTCGACGTTTACGTTCACCATCTTTGATTGATGGTGTAAAATATTGATCAAATACAACATCAAAGCGAGTTGCTTTCAATTTAGATATCATTCTCAGGAATTTTTTCGATATATTATCATAGGTTTGAGGTACGTCCTTCATTAAATATAACATGAAGAAACCATCGACGATTCCTATATCAAAGCACGAAGGTTGTTGATTGTGACTATCACCCATTTTCTTTTCCATTATTTTCACTAGCTGTGCCTTATCCGTTTTGCAAATGGTACCATCTGCATGACACATGGAAGTTGGCACAGGTATAAGTGGAAATGTCAGCACTTTTTCAATATCTACCTTGTACAGTAGAGAAATTCCCAACATTCGACCAAATATATCTCTTTGCATCCTCAATTCTATTACCTTGTTACCAACAGTAATTTTTTATTTTTTTTTGAAGCAGCAGAAAAGTTCACCACTGAATTCTTTTTTATGGGCTTATCGAATCTCTCCTCGTTATCAGCACATTCATCAATGAATTTACTCCTTAAATCATTTCAGTTCTCTTCAATATTCAATAGAAATTCAGCTACATGTGGAGAAACAGGCCTTCCAGTTGCAATATTGTGAAGATTTTCTTCATCTACCATGGCACTGAATGGATTCAAATTTTTGTCAAGCATTTCTACAAAATCTGCAAGTTGTTTTTTGCAAATGTTAATTCGATTAGGTTCCAGATCTTGACGTGACGTCTTGTAATTGTCTTAATCCACAGACATCAAGAACATGAGAGATCAAAGCCGCTCTTATGCTATGGCTTTTTGTCCAGCATTGACGTGCTGCTATAGAGTTTATGAAGTGTTCAATTCCACTCAAACGTATAGCTGCATCAGCATTAATGGTTTGCTCCAGAGTAAGATCAATTGGCATTCTTGAAAACGGCTTATTAGTTCTTTTAATTCCAAAAAAACCGTCCTTAAAATCATCTTCAAGGCCTGGGTGCGTTTTATTCACATTAATCAAATTTTCTGAATACTTGACACACCAACGAGCATAGTTTGGTTGGCTTAGGATAAAAAATAAATTCGCCATTTTTGGTATTATATATTTATACATCTGAACATCACCCATGCGTATGCTTCTTGATAAACTAATGTAATAGTTAACGAGCTGAATATAAATCATGTAGAATTGTGCTGTTTTTCCATGATCACCCCGTCGTGTAGCTTCTACATATTTTTTATATGACAATAACAATTGAGACAATGCCTGATAAGGTATGAGTTCTGCTGCCGTAGTTGAATCAGAAACCTTTATGTCTTTATACTCCAAAAGATCATCATAAATCTGCTCTTTAAGAAAATCAGTTTCAATGTTTTTATTTTTTAGGAATTGATCAAAATGCAACACTTGCAACCCCAGAGCCATCAAAGGATGGAGACGTTTGCAACGATTAAAATGTTTCCCTTCGATTATTCCGTTAACAGATCCATTGGCTATAATCTTACTTTCAATCATCATATGAGATAATCCGCACTCATTAAAGAATACCCCCATCGCTTTGAAAAATGCCATCATCAAGTGGAATGAACCAATATGTATAATATTGTTACGTGCCACAAAGTGAATCAAGCGACATCTGTTAGGAATGGAAGCAACTTTAGGTTAGTGTCATCTTAGTAAACTTTGGGTTCGGAGAACGGAATATTCAGGAAGGTTCTAGGATAATTCGTAGAGTATAAATACGGCGCTCTGACAGCTAGGAGGCGGAGTATTATTTCAGACAGCGAAGTGAACGAAGTAAACTATTGGGATTGCGATAATTAGAAGTACAGTACTAGCGATAAATAAAGAGTTGATTTGATAATTATTTGTGAATTTGTGAGAGTAAACAGTAAAGTTAAATAAAGAAAGAACTTTTGAATTATATCTGAAATATTTTGTTTTAAATAACGAACTAAGGCCACGCTCGTAACAACTGGTGTCAGAAGTAAAATAAAAATCGCGAAATAAAGTGGTGGCATTTGACTTTGAAATTCAAAGAGTGATTAATTTTGTGAAATCGCGCAAGAATGGGACGCAAACTAGAGGAGCTTCGCATACAGGAATTGAAAGTGGAGTTGGGGAAGCGGTCATTACAAACGACTGGCCTAAAGAATGTTCTAGTCGAGCGACTTAGACAAGCTTTGATAGAGGAAGAAAAGAATCCTGAGACATTCGTTTTCGAAGAAGAACCAGAAATTGAGGAAGAGCCTGCAATGAACATAGAACAGCTTTTAAGTACTTTAATGAGCAAAATGGAAGCCCGTTTTGATGAACAAAAGAATTCTCTCCAGGAACAAAAGAATTCTCTCCAAGAACAAAAGAATTCTCTCCAGGAACAAAAGAATTCCCTCGAGGACCACAAGAAATCTATGGAAACCCGTTTGGACGAACAAAAGAATTCTCTCCAGGAACAAAAGAATTCTCTCGAGGACCACAAGAAATCTATGGAAACCCGTTTGGACGAACAAAAGAATTCTCTCCAGGAACACAAGAAATCTATAGAAACCCGTTTGGACGAACAAAAGAATTCTCTCCAGGAACAAAAGAATTCTATGGAATCACGTTTAGATGAGCAGAAGAATGCTTTGGATGAACAAAAGAATTCTATGGAATCCCGTTTAGATGAGCAGAAGAAATCACTGGAAACGCGTTTGGATGAACAAAAGAGTTCTCTGGAGAATTGTCTAGAAAGTCGCTTAGAGGAACAAAAGAATTTCCTGAAAAACTCGTTAGACGAACAAAATTTAAAAATTGAAGGAATCGAGCAAGAAGTGGCGGAAGTTCAACAAAAAGTGACCGAACAGCTTGACAATTTCAAATCAGATTTGGAGAAGATGAAGCATCGACAACCACGGCACGAAGGAATTGAAATATCCAATGCAGGCAGAATGAAACCTCCAATATTTGATGGACAAAATTCGTGGCATATTTTCAAGAGACAATTCGAGGCTGCTTCCGAAGTAAACGGATGGAATGATGCAGACAAAGCTACAGCTCTGGTATTAGCACTTCGAGGTTCTGCATCAGAGCTTTTACAAACTATACCGATAGAAAGGCAACGTGATTATACTTCATTAGTACAGGCGATAGAGTTACGTTATGGAGATGAACACATGCAGCAAGTATATCGCCTACAGCTACGCAACAGGATTCAAAAGCATGGCGAATCACTACAACAACTGCAGGCTGATGTGGAAAGATTAGCTTATCTCTCATACTCTAGCGTAAATGTGGATTTCCTTAATGAAGTGGCAACAGAAGCATTTGTGAACGCTATTGCAGATCAAAATTTACAACAAGCGTTGAGGCTAGCAGGAAAGAAATCAACAGCAGAAGCACTAGCCTATGCACTAGCGTATGAATCTGCCAGGCAAGCTTCTCGAAGTGCAGTACGAGTGAGAGAAATTTCGGTGGAGGAATGTACTTGTAATAGAATGCAGAGCAATTCTACACGCGGTATTCTGCGATGCTGGAATTGTAATAGACCAGGACACCTCCAAAGGGACTGCAGAAAACGCCGACGAATGGAAGCGCTAGAAGAAGGGCAGAGATATCGAGCTGGGCAAAGATATCGAGTTGGGCAGCAGACTCACAGCAGAATACCGTCATCAGAGACCACTCCTTCGCGTGGTGTCATTCGATGCTGGAAATGTAGTAGACTGGGATACCTGCAAAACGACTGTAGGAAACGAGGACGAATGAAAACAACAGAAGAAGAAGGGAGAAGATGGCGAGCTAGAGAGCAAGCTTTCCGTGGAGAGACTAGACTGCAACCTCATGACTTTGAAATCCCATACCGCAAAGGACGTATCCACGGATATGCAGAAGCTTTTTCACAACGTCCATGCAATCCTGAATGGAATCATTGCGGACGGATGGAAGAAAAAGGTGACGATGACTACAATGATGATAACGAAAGTCGAAAGAAGAAAGGAAAGAAATCCAAAGATGATGATGATAACGGTGATAAAAGTAAAAAGAAGAAAGGAAAGAAATCCAAGAGCGAGGACAATGAAAGAAAGAAAAAGACGAAAAGTAAAGGGTCTAAAGATGCTGATAATGACGATGATAAGGGTATAATGAAGGTCGGAAAAGGTAAAGATAAAGTTTCTGACGATGATGATAATAAGAAGCGCAAAGGCGGCAATGAAAAGGATGACAACGGCAATCAAAAGGGCAAGAAATTTGAGGACAAAGGAATCAAAGATAAAAGACGAAAGAAAAATCAAAGCATGGAAGAGTATTTCAACAGAACATTAATCAAACATCTGAGGAAGGTCTTCAACTATAATCAACGCGATTGGTTTCGACATATTCCTATATTTCTAATGGCTTATATATCAGCTATTTACAATATGACCAGACAAAGCCCATTTAAGGTCATTTTCGGAAAGGAAATGCGCTTACCTAGCGACCTCAAGTTTGGTATACCCAAAGGCGAACAAGAGTTACCAGAAGACTACGTCACAAAGCTCAGACAACGATTAGCTGATGTGCACGAGGCCACGAGACGTTCTCCAAAGTTACCACAACACTGGGAGAGACCGTATGCAGTTAAAACTAAAATTAATAACATGCCATACAAGAATCAGCGCGGTACAAGATGCAAAAGAAAAATCGTTCATCTAGATCGCTTGGGTCAATACGGAGAGCACCACGACCGTGGACCATCTGTTGTTCGGGACGAACAAATTTTAAGAAGGGGGCAGTGTTACGTGCCACAAAGTGAATCAAGCGACATCTGTTAGGAATGGAAGCAACTTTAGGTTAGTGTCATCTTAGTAAACTTTGGGTTCGGAGAACGGAATATTCAGGAAGGTTCTAGGATAATTCGTAGAGTATAAATACGGCGCTCTGACAGCTAGGAGGCGGAGTATTATTTCAGACAGCGAAGTGAACGAAGTAAACTATTGGGATTGCGATAATTAGAAGTACAGTACTAGCGATAAATAAAGAGTTGATTTGATAATTATTTGTGAATTTGTGAGAGTAAACAGTAAAGTTAAATAAAGAAAGAACTTTTGAATTATATCTGAAATATTTTGTTTTAAATAACGAACTAAGGCCACGCTCGTAACAATATAAATAGATTATTAAATCGAGGATTCTCTATTTCTTGAATTTTAAATGCAATTTTAGCAATTGCTATGTCATATGTGACTTGCACGTATGTCTGATTGCATTCTTTACCGATAATTTGGGCTTGTTCCATTGTATTTACAACTACAGCTGTATTTGTAGGCGAAGAATTGATAGTTGTAAGATATGAAACTTTTTGCGATAGACTATTATCTTCTATTAATTTACAATTGAAGCCAGTCCACATCGAAGTATTCGGTACATTAAAGAAATGTGATAAATGTAATAGATCAACAGCTTGCATTATTGGGAAATTTTCTGGTGCAGACGATTGATTTTGATCAGCTGGTGTTAAACGTCTCAACATCTTCAACCGGTTAGAATATGGAATCATTTCAGGAATAATTGCTTCGAATGTTCTCCTTCTTTTTGCCGGTGTTGGTGATAAATCTTCGGAGTTATCTGTTCTATTCCCCGTACCGCAATCATCGTGAGTATTATCAATATTTTGGTATATTATACCAACGGTGTCGTGCAGAGTTTCTTTCCCGCTCAATGTATCAACATATCTATCGAAATTATCAAATGTTACACCTGTGCATAATGCCGGGCCACGGATTATATCAGGAGGACAAACTTGTGAGCGACGAACAGATGAAAAGGTGGCTTCGGTCTCCAATTCTTCCAAGGTGTTATAACTACAGCAATGTCCAAATCTATTCAAAATATTGATGATTTTTCTGCTGTTCGTAATACTTTTCACAGCCATACCGAGAGTAATATGTTTAGATGGTTTAACAGTGCCATTACTGACACAAAAAATTGCATCTGACGCCATTGAATTGCTCAATCTGGTGCATATTATCCCAGCTCTGCGACGAACATCTTTACCTCCAATCAATACCTTGAACAATCGCTCTAATTTCTCTGGGATCGAACATTCACCTTTAATTAGGTCTTCAGTCTTTATTTTTGATGGCAGTCTTGAGTTTTCGATTCCAAGAATAGCATTCCGTAAGATGAATGCGACTTTATCGATAAGAGCATTTTCCTCAAGTTTTTCAAGATCATTATCTACTAATAAATTGCCATGTTCATGCATAATAACTTTTTTCCTGTGCTTTGTTAGAATTTTGATTTTTTTTTTAAAACGTTTCAATAATTTCTCTTCAAGATAATAATTTGAGATTGAAGGCAAATTCGGTAAAGATTGGAGTTTCTATTCATTTTCTAAATCATTATTATAGGTGTCGCAAAGAGATGATAATAATAAGTAACCTTTTTTTTCAATGACTTCTTCCTCAATTAATGAGATGATATTATCAAAAATATATTTATGGATCATGCGACTATGTTGCCAGGGAGTGGATGGAATATCTGCGATTTCCTTATTGTAATTATTTGAATATGCTAATTTACATATATGATGATAGAACACGGATCCCCCTATGAACTTTAATGTGCAGATTTCTTGTAGTAATTCATCCTCTTTTAGTTTTGTGAACCACTTGCTTATTTCTTCTGAGAGCTTTACGTTATTTGATGACTGTAATTCTTGTGATTTACCGTGACATTGTTTGCGATTTTGTTTGCAAAAAAAACATACACTTTCACTGTCCACAATAGATTCAGTAGTATTCTTTTCTTTGTTGTCAGGAACTTGTTTAGAAGGCTCAGTAGTTGATTGCTGCATTCGTATAATTGAATCACAATCGATAATTGGATTCCACAATTGGACCAGCAACATCTGACGTGCTCTCATGAGAATGCAGTGATGAATTTGATACGTGGGATGTACAACAGGATGCACTGTGGAGATCTCCTACTGTTGAAGATTCATTTTCAGATAATTCATGATATTTTTTCATTAAAGCTGTAAAGCTGCTGTAACATTGTCCGTGATATCCATCACGAGCGTTAACACTTTCCGGTAACATCACATTATTATACTTCAATTTGAACTTAACACGTGTACTTAATACGTTTTTACACTTACTCAATTTTTCCTCAGCAAAAAGTATAATTTTTTCAGAATCCTTATGACAAAAAACCCATTTTTTTTATTACTAGCCATCATTAATCTTATTTTATTTTTCTTAACCTTTTTTATATCTGTTCTCTTTTTCTAGGTGTTTTATTTTATATATTTTATTTTAAAGTTTACTAGCAAATTTCTTTATTTTTTTATATAATTATACTTTTTATTCGTAATGCAATCTATCTTGCAAACTATTTTTGAAGAGGAATATATGAGAGACTGTATATTTAAATTCAATGCCACTTATTTATTAATTTTGTGTATACTTAGATTTTTAGGATATTCGTGTGGTTTACAGTAGTTTTACTTATGCTGTTGCTTAATTCATTTTCAAGGCTTTTCCCAATGAGCAACCGAATTATCGTCTGGCAAATTAATTTCATGTGGTTCGATAATTAAACTAGCTGGTATAAAAATTACAGCCGTAATAAAATAACTTTTTTTTAAATTTTTTTTCCAACGAAAAAAAGGGTCTGGCACGGTGCTAGCAACGAGAAAATTGTCTGAGAATAGTGAATTTATATTATTCCATATTTATGAAAACAAATAGAAAAAAAAATTCGAACTAAAATCATTTTGAAAACTGCTTTTTTTACCTGTGGAAAGGAATGCGCACTGGTAAACGCTACCCCTCCCACGAGCCAGATTGGGCGCATTACTATTGAGATACTATAGGATACGCATATCAAAAAACTAACCGAACTAAAGTAATTTCTCGAAAACGTTGCTAGCTCTTAGACTAAATGAATAGTATAAGTTATTTCGAATTAAATCACGTTACGAAGATCGATATTATGTCTGTAATATTTCTTTTACAGTTTGTGCTCTGTTTATCTACTTAAGATCTCATTTAGTTTCTTTTCATTCCATTTTTCATGTGACAAGCGTGCCTGACTTGGGGAACGGTGAACCTGAACGTGACTAGTGGTAATGGTGACGTTCATATTTTAGTTAATATTTTAAATGAGCTAAGACCATACGATAGACTCTTATCATATGATTGCAAGAAGTTTATTTCCTAAAATTAATTAAATTCGTAAAATATTATTTGCAACAAATACAAATGTGGTGCTTGTGAGTGGGACCTGGTTGAGGTCTGACCTCAACGGTGGTCACGTGCGTATACCTGCCCTGCAAACGAATGGACGAAATTCCGCCGTTCCGAAATAAACTAGAAAGAGAGGAAACGCTCGTACCTCGAAATCTCTTCGATTTTTTATAACATAAACGAAGTTTTAGTACCATTCCCTAATTTCCGAGAATTCGAAATAGATGAACCGCTTGTGGTTCGAAATCTCGTCCGATTTTTTTTACCATAAAGGACGTTTTCAAGCACGCCGAAATTTCCGAGAATTCGAAATAGATGCATCGCTAATATATCGAAATTTCTTCGAGTTGTTTGCTATACATATATAGAAGTTACGATACGGCTCATGTCAATTTCCGAGGAAGTCGTTAAAACAAATATTTTCTATTCACGAAATTGTTCTTCGCAGGCATTCTAAGTTGAGATTTTATTGAGTGAAGTGCAAAGCGAAGCTTTACTACAGAGAGTATTTATTTTTTATTTATTCGATATCGTATTTACTTTATATGTGCAAAACGCTTTGCAAGAGAGGTCGATACCAGATCGTACTGTGAAAAAACATCGAATCCAAAACGAACTACCAACACATACAAGAACTTCGAAGGAATGTCGAGCTAGCGAATCACTGTCGGGTCACCAATACGATTCGATATCGTGTTCCGGTTTTTTCTCTTGCAATTCGCTAGCATGTCGCAAGCGAATTCGATTTCGAAGCTTATCTTCACTTAGCCGAATTGATTTACTTCAAATTCAATTCGATTTTAAACCGCAATGTTTGCAGGGTGGAATTAAACTTATTCGTGGCAATAGGCCTACAGGCCGCTTGGTGTGAGTAAAGGGGTCCATCCACTAGATACGTGCATTTCATACACAATGTATGGTATGCAGATTCGCAAGTGGATGGATAGGTATGATGGCATGCGCATGCGTGTATGATGAAAATCCAAAAATTTTAATATCCATCATGCCGTATGCGCATACTTCATTGTATGACATACCTATATATAAGTGGATGGCAATGCTTGCGCAAACATCAGTTACTTTTAAAGAGTGCGTGCGCTCATATCAAAATGTCAGCGGTTATTGATGGAACATAGCAATTTTGGAGTGAATTTATTGATATATATAACAGTTTACCAGAACTTTGGGATGTCAAAAGTGACAGCTACAAAAATAAGCAACTAAAAGATGACAATTACGATAAATTAGTTCTTAAATTAAAAGATACTCGCAAATAGACAAACTGTAAAAAGAAAATTAAATAAAGAGGAGCGAAAAATCTAGGGCCGGGATTGATGACATCTATGAAACATGACTATGGTATATTTTTACCAACTAGATTTTATAAGAGTGCAGGAGATTCCAGAGGGAGGAGTCTCTTCAATAAATTTAGAAGCAGATATCAGTGTGGTAAGAAATAAAAAGTAATTTATTTTCTGCTTTCTTTTATACATATTTATACAGTTTCATTAAGCTGCCACAAAATTTGTCCTTAATACTCTTAGCACATCTAGTAGAATTATGCGTAGCTGTTGCTTTCAAATCCAGTAGCTACTTAATTTAAATTCTCCAGTTATCTTTTGTAAAATTTCCGGTTTTGATAGCTTCCACGTCGAAACCTTGATGCAAATATACATTTTCATTTCTCTTTCTCAGGAAATTGTGCAAGTAACAAGAAATTAATATAATAGTACTTGGTATTTTTTGAGTGTAAACTAATCTAAGATAGTAAAACTCGGAGCCTAGAAGACAAAATGCCAAATATATTTTCCAGAATGCATCGTGATCTCGATAAACGATAATTAAAAATTTGTTGTTCAGCGTTTAATACAATCCTAGAATATGGTTTCATTAAATTTTCCATGAGAGGAAAGGCATCGTCTGCAACAAAAAAAAATTGAAATTTCTCTTTTTATATTTGGAAGTCGTAGTCTGGGATATTAAGAGCTCCTTCCTCGAATCTTTGATAAAATGTTGAGTTAGTAAAAACTCCACCGTCAGATACTCTACCATTAGCAACAACATCAACCATTATGAAATCGTAATTGGCATCTACTATAGCTAGTGTTCGACGAGCCTGAAAAGGACAAAAAGGAATTTACCATGTTAAAAATAAAAATTATGCAACGCATGTTACCGGCACCTGGAGTATGCCCCAGGTGCAAAGATCCCTCGATGATCTAAAATGAGAAAAGAGAAATGAAGATAGATAAATAAAATACAGAAAATTTGAACTATTAATATAAACAAGGGAACAAATAAACATTGACAAACAAATAAAAACTAAGTAATTACACATTCAAGGTGTTTTTTTATTAACATGCAAAACATATTAAAGCACACAAACTAAGCAACCATCCAACACAAGGGTAATTAGTAGACATTTCAGGTGAGAAAAACCACCCAAAACAATCTCACCTGTACAGGTGTCCACCAATTATAAAACTCAGGAAAACTTACAATAATCCACCAAATTTTTATAATTACCTGCGTAATATGAGCTCCAGAGATGAACTATCCACAAAACACTACACAAAACACGATTAAATTTAATAAATTTAACAAAAAAAAGAATCGCGCGCGTTTGACAGTTCTCGATTTAAAAACACGGCGAAACTTCATGTTCCCATGACATTTGACTTACTAAACCGGGGTAGAATCTTCGCGCGATTCTAATGGTTGCGTTCGTTTCACGGTATTTTTCGCGGGATTCGCGTAATTCGCGATATTTACAATTATAATTTGCACTAACGAGTGCGAAAGAGAAATACCGTGCGAACAAGACAGAACAGCAAAAGTCATGAGAGGAATTATTTGGAATGAACTAAAAATGGCGCGTCGATAAAGCAGACCAGAAATTTGTAAAAATTAATGGAAATCAAGAAAATCAAGATTAAATCCTTATGGTAAACATGCCAAAAAATGTAAAATTCATTTTGGCATATACCCATAATAATCAAAAGTCTTAATTTTTCTACAAAAGGGCAATATTTTGATAATTTCACATTATGGATAGTGAAATTGAAACAAATCTGTCTATAAAAGGCGTGTCATTCTTTCATTCGATCTCTTTTTCTTTCGAGTTGTCAAGTTGCCAAGTTGGTCAAAAGTTTAATTTATATGCAAGTGTTTTTTTTTTTGGTTTCAATAGTGCTTCAGTTATTTTCTGAACTTAGAAATTTTTCATAAAAATTATTCATCAGTTTTCCTTAAGAATTTGAGTGAAATTTCGAGCTCTAAAATTATAGTCATTTTAATTTGTGGATTGCACAGATCGGCAAGGAAGGTCAACAAATTGGTGTTTATAATAAACTCATTGTATTAATAATCATCAAAAAAGGTAATTATTTTATTCATTTTTCTGAACAATTTCAGGTTAAGGGACAAAGGTAATCGCATGCCATAAGGGTATAATTACTGGTCACAGATTAACCAAACAAATTAAAATTTAACACTAATAAAAATCATTCTTCATTTCAGCATTTATTAGGTGTATTGAATTGTAATTTATTGTGGTGACATTTTGCCAAAAATATGCCTATATGGTATCTTTGGCAAGACATTTCTAAACGATAAAAATTTAGCTGAAATAAATTATTGCAATTAATTTAGTTAAGAGTGAAATTTTTTTTGAAACAATTACATAGATAAGGAATGAATTAAAAAATTGCATGCGTGTGTCAGTCAGTAAGAATATATTTGAATAAATTTTTGTTTGTTTTACTTTTATTAGAGAAATTGAAATTTGCATTGTGCTAAATTTAATTTTAAGCGTAGAATTATTAAACTTTGTTAAATTGGTGAATTTAATGATTAAAGATGAATGATAACCAATGATATCTCTTTCTATCGCTACACTACGCACCACCATTTTGAGATTTTCAGAACACCACAAATGTCCATGTCGATTATCGGAATTGACGAAAATTGTGATTTGTAAACGTAGATCACTATATGTCAATTACAGGAATTGACATATGGTGAATTAAAGTTTTCTTGCAAAGTTTCAAAACAGCTAGTAATACAACGCTGAAAGCTATCTTCTTATTATATGTAGTAGTAAGATCCAGAATGTCCGGGTTTCTTTATTTCTATGTGTTTCCCATAGATGGCCCCGATATAGTTAGGTTTCCATTTTGTTCCAACTTCTTTCGCTAAATATTTCCATTCCTCTTCATTTCTTGGCAACTGAAAAAATTTCAAATAAATTTACTAACAAGATCGAAAAATGGATTTGAGAAAATAATTTTTTTACAGGGAGAAACATCAGAGGATCAGAGAGCAGCGAAGAGGTACAATCTGATCCAAGGCTAAGTTTCTGGAGAAGGCTGTGTGCTGTGGAGCACGTTCAAAGTGTAAACGATCAACCGGAAATAACTGCCAGAGCTTGGTGAGGGGGAGGGGGGGGGGGGGGTGGAGTTCAGTCAGCTTGCTACAGATCAAAAACTTTTTGCGAAGAAGGCAATTAATGACATTCTTTCTCGAGGACGACTGGGAAGATTGGAAGAAATAACATTGTAACAAATCAGACCGAGCCGTTGAGAAAATATTTTCGAAGTTCAACGCAGCATTGTGAGTCATTGTGAGTTTCCACGTCGTCTGTTAGTACTTGTACTGTAGTTATGCCTAGTCAAAATGTTGACTTTTATTCTTACTCACCAACACTACTAGAACCAACTTCACCACAAAAAGTGAAAATATTAAGCAACCAAGTCATTACTGCTCGATCAGAGGAGGGTCCTAAGACTTCGATTACTACAAGGTCCCAGTAAAATTAGTACACTACAAGTTTTTTTTATTATTATTATTTTATTTTTATTTATTTTATTTTATTATTCGCTGAAGTATATTTGGTTTATTAAAATTTGACTGAATTTCATTTTGAGTTTCGAAGGGTGAGTGATTTTGGAAAGCATAAAAAATGATTTATACAATCAAGAACTCCTTAATGTTGTCTTTCAGTACTTTGATTAAAGCGTCACATGTCTCAATTATAATTTTTCCAATAGAAGTTAAAAATTTGAGATCTTCAAAACTTTGTCCAGTAGCTAAAAACTCATTTTTGTCTCCCTCTTTTAAAAGAACGGAGTGATTTTCTTGAAATTTCTGTATACGTGGAATAATCCATCCTTGGAAAGTTTTTGTAATCAGAAGAACTTGTTCACGTTTCACTAGCTATTTCTTTCACTATTCAATTCAATATCTCTACTCTAATGAAGTTTCTGATGCATGCCACACTTATATTCTAGTGGATGGGCATTTAGTATGCCCAAATTTGTATGCGCATACCTCAAATGAGTATGACATACCTCTAGGTGTGACATGCAGATATGCTAGTGGATGGCCCCCTCAACTCTGCATGCTTCAATGATAATTTCAAATCAATACGTTTGTGGACTACAATCCTGATAAATTTGATTGCATTGTACCTTTGGGACACATCTTGCCTTTCACCGGTCTATCTGGATCAAGTTAACTTGCCATTTGTCAACTCTGCTTGTAACCTAGGTTTAATATTCAACAGTAGCAACAGAATTGAAAATAATTTACCTTATAGAAAATACTAAAAAAAAAAACAGAAACAGACAGAAACAATAGAGGAATTGTGGTGAGCCACTCTATAGCGTGTGCTACTCGCCAACAGGCTCATCTACATGTTTTTCTTAATTATAGCTGTGGTCACAAACCAAAGTAGCTTAAGTCAAATTATTGAACTTTTCGGTACGCGGTTTTGAAGTTAAGACTCATATTACTACGAATTCAAAAGCAAGATTACCCTGGATGTTTCTCGACGGCATTCAGTATCTTCAGATTAATAGAATGCGAAATAACTTTTAATGATTCTGTTGAAAACATTATAGTTATAGCAGATTTTATCACTTAAGCTAGTTTGAAAAAAGGAAATAATCATCAAAATAAAATTAAATCACATTAGTTGTTTTTCCTAAAAATATTTTATTAGAAAATTATGTAATATGTATTAAGGTTTTTTTCCAAAACATTAATGAAGAAAGTTGAGTACTTATGTATGTAGAACGTATGGTAATTTTAACGAAAAAGTATTTAGTAAGAGTGAATTTAGGCTTAAAGTTCATCGTCCATATCCTGACTCAGGTCTGGGTGTATTGCTGGCATATCATCTGTTAGCAGGCTTTGGTAAAAATTGTGAAATGTTGGGTCTATAAGGGGGAGCACGTCAATCAAGTCTTTCTTTTTGAGTTTGTCTATTTGGAGCGGACCGCTATAGCACGAGGAAACGCTACTTATACAGCTGATACGTTGTTTTTGTACATTGAGGATTTTAAATGGTTCATCTTCGTTCAGAGATGTCTTCTAGTAAATACGACCAAACTCTTCTGTATATCTTAGCCATTTCACATTTTGCCACCCAAATTTGTTACCATCTTCATCACATTTTCGCCACAAAAATTTCTCTTTTGAGAGTAGCGAAAAATTAAAGAAGTCTTCTGTGGCCATTTCATTTACAATAAACTCCTTTCGTACTCCCGAGGTCCTTACAAACAGATACGAGTCGCGGGGATGGTGTATTTTGACTCTACTTCTTTTCTTTTTCTTTTCAATAACGGAGTGGTCTACGTCACATTCCATGTGCATATGACCAGGTACAAGAAACTTATTGTCTATTACTTCGATATCTGTTTTCATAGACATAAAAGCTGCAAACATTTTGTCCACAAAAGTGTTCTTATTTTAACCTGAACAGCAGTCACTGTAAACGGTCAGATGTTTTGCGTCGGATGGAACAGACTGGAGGTGTCGGAAAATACAGGAAGCTATGTCATTTCCACCACGGCGACCTATAGCTTCATGCCACACAAAACAAAATGGTTGGCCTGTCACACAGTCATGCACCGTTAAATTAAAAGTCCATAATGGTCGCTTATAAAAGGACACAGACGTTTGCAAATAGGGAGTTGTAGGTGTAAAATTTTGACGGTAAATTATTTTTTGCATGGTCCTTGTCCTTGGCTTTGGATTTGTAAGCCAAATCGGCCTCCTTTTGATGTTGGTCTTGTTGAAATTTTAAAGCAATTTCTGCGTCTTTATTACCAAGTTCCAACTTTATCTTTAACAACTCATACTTATTATACACGTGTCAATTTTCGGTTGTTTAAATTTAATATTCATTGTTTTAAAAATAGTAGAATACGAAGAAATCGAAGAACGGCGTTCATGTGTTTCGCAATACAAACGGTACATTTGGGCAAGACTTAGTTCACTCGGCAAATATCTTTGGGAGGAATCCCTTCCAGAATAATGTGATTCATATCCTGGGAAACTGTTAATATGGTCGCGTATTTCTTTTTCCTTTTCGGGACCGAGTTTATTGGATGGTGGGTGACGTCCGCGTAGATCGGCGCTAGTAAAAGGAGCGGGTGAATTCAACTTCTTCCGAACCACAGTCTTTATGAACTGTTCTGTTTCGCATAGTGTATAGCGAAAACACTTCTTACAAACTGAAATCCTTTGTCCATTGATTTCGAAATAATAATAGTGCGTGTGGGTTCTATTACGGGCTGCACTCTGGCTTTTATTTTGTCTCTCAGTTTTCTTCTCTTGAATTTCGATAAGGCCGCAAACGTATGCATGTCGTTATTCATAGCTGCCCAGACTCCAATATTTTTCAAAAATTGCATTTCGTTGCTCTAGCGTCAACTTTTCCTTACATATCTTACTGCAGTCCTCCAACTCGCTGAGCTTTCTCTCATCCACGGCTTTATTTTTGTAGTTAAGGTAAGCCTTCCCAGTATTTCTCCTCAACTTCCTGGACTTCTTACTTTCCGCTTTCATTTCCGACATTTCAGGCACTATTCCCATTTCTTCATTTTCATAGTTACGTAGAGTATTTTCCAACATTTCAGCAGCTCGTTCGGTTTCTTCACTGATATCGCTGTTCGTCAAGTAATTTCGTGGAACGAAGTCTGGATCATTAAACACATCATCCACGTTTTCGTATTTAAAGAACAGGAATGAATCACAAATACTAGATAAATCAAATTCGAAGCCATTAGCGAAGCTAGACGCAGCTTCGTTTCCGACGGGTGGTTTGAAAAATTGCAAGATTTCACAACCTTCGTTGCTTGCAATACCTTAAAGATGCAAAATGTTTTGTCACGATCTGAACGTTATTATACTTTCTTTTGGTCTTACCAAATTTTCCATTTACACGTGATTTATTACCGTTATTCGACAAGTCATCTCTACGCTTTGTCCTTATATTCAAGGTCATCTGCAGGATTTTCTCAGTCTATTCATTTAGTAAAAAGCTTTTTATTATATAATTATAATTATTATAATTGCAAATTCCACAAATCGTTAGTATTTTGCACTTGAACAGCTTACGTCTGATTGCTCTTATGTTCCAGATCTAACTGCACTTGCACACAGCTGAACCATTTATGTCGACTTAAAATTGCTTTCACGAGATACTATTTCGCTTTGGCAAAATAGCTTAAGTGACTTAAGCGTTTTTTGAAAATACGCAAAATTAGATAAGCCCACGCCATAGGTTTTGCAAAAATGGCTTAAGTATACTTAATTTTGATAAATGGGCGTGGAGGTCTAGAAAAAAACAAGCTTATGTATAAGTAAGCTGTTTTGAAAAGGTGACTTTTGTAACGACCACTAGTAAAGAAACCGTTATAAAGTAAACATAAGCTGTTTTCCAAAATCACTTTCATGTAGTAGTGTAGTTCCATAAATGTAAGTATAAATAAGTGCTTTATCCAAAGTCAGATTTTTGAAAATATTACTTAAGCTGTTTTAATGATGACCTACCGACCATAGGAAACTAGATACGATGATGGGGAATAGAGTAAAAGGAAGGAATTTGAGACTAGAGAGGCTTAACATTAAAATATAGAAACTCAATTATGTCGACATAAGCTACTTTGGTTTGTGACCACAGATATATGTAGCATAGCTCAATTTTTTTTTTTTTTTTTTTGGGATTTAATTATATGTAGGATAAGATATGTATTGAAATTTATGTGTATAAGTTTTTAAGTCAACTTATACTATTTAATAAGATCTAGGATCAAGGGTACAAAGTCTAAATTTTTTAAATAAATTGAAATAAATTTAAATTATTCTACTTACATGATTCCTCAGTATAACTACTGTTAACTTCAATTAACTTACTTTTGTAGTGAAAAATTTTCTAGGTGATCTAAGTTCTACCTATATTTAGCTATACAAAAATATATTAAGATGTTAACGTTTCCATTAGCGATAGTGCTCATATATTTCCTTCCGATTATGTATTTAAGTAGCAGATTTGATTTGAGCATTTACATTACCCATTAAGAATATGATGTCTAGGGATTAAATCGAATACCTCATATATTCGCATATGAAATTAATCCTTTCAGTCTATTCAATGAAAACAACACATTTCATGATAGTTATGTTTCATATAGTGTGATGACAAATACTTTTGGAAACAAATGACTAGTTACTAGCTAATAGTTTAGTATTATACTAACACCAACTCATGCTATTCCGGTGGACTTCTTTCAGTACACAAGGAGGATTCCCCGATAAGACAAATATGCTCTACCGTAGTTTCTCTGAATCCCATAACAATTATGTTGTTTCCGCGCAGTTTTCTAAGGACACCATCAATTTTATCGCTCGCATGCAGAATTTCAACTCTCAAAACTCCAATTGGTCTCTGTGATTTCAAGTCAATACTCGTCATCCTTGAGTCAGTTCTAATCTGGCTCGGTTGGCCGGCTAATAGCGGAGAATTCTTTTTCGATAAAAAATCATAAAATTCAGTCCAACCCAATCTAAAAAGAGCATCAGTTGTTTAGAAGGGAACACCACCAAAGAAGGTATATTGAGCGGGAGTTGGGTACGAATATCCGCAAAATAGAACCCCGCATATTAAAATCTCGCATTTTCAAAATCTCGCAGATAAAAATCTTGTTTTTATAATCTGTAAACTGAAATCTCGCATAATTTCCCATTGATATAAAATATTTTTTAATTCGCGTGCGCAATAATTTTACATAGTTTTAGAACAGAATAGAATAAACTTTATTTCGGTAACGTACACAAGATTGAAATCTTATTGAGTACAACTATTGTAGTGGAGCTAGAATCATGTACATCGAAATTCAAAGAGTAAAAGAAAAGATAAAAAAAAATGATCATCAATAAGTAGGAGTTCAATTCAAGTATAACATTAAATAAAAAATAAAAAATAAAAATGATTATGTATACTATAAAACTATCAAGTATCAACTAACTAGTATTCCCTTGCGGTGAGAAAGAAAAGAATGTGAAAAAAGCGCTATATTATGTGCGTTTTAACGAATTTTTTTACATGCATTGATGGTACCAGCCGCCTCTATACTGACAGGGAAATCATTCCACAGACGGACAGTTGTGACCGGTCAAACAGATTCGAACAAATTATTACGTATTTGTAATGCTAATGCTGTTGACACGCTTTCCCAGGACACAAAATAATGTGAAAGCCCTTGGCGCAGGCGTTTAATTACAATACAATACAATATGTTTATTGAAGGAAAAGTACACAAAATTCAGAAATCTTTTATGAGTACTTAGTTAATATAATTGGCGCTGGATAGAACGTACTAAGCAAGTTTAATCTACAACAGCAAATTAGGAAGTATATATCTAATAAGAATTAGTTTATATCGACGTATGAATTTTTATCAAAAACTAGAAAAATTAAATGTAACTAAAATTATAGAAATTACAATAATACAAAATAAGAAAACAATAGAAGAAAAAAAGAAAAAAGAATATAAAATTTCAAAGTTACGAAGTTGCAAGTTTCAAAGTTTTCAAATTATTTAAAGTTCTCTGGTTTCAAAAGGGGATAAGAAGGAATTAAAAAAGAAGCGAAGATACAAAAGCAATTGTTGGAGATAACTAGGCTAGATGAGATTTATTAAGTGTCCTGAATGCACTGACAGTACTCGCATTTCTAATATTGGACGGTTAAGCGTTCCATAAACGAATGGTATAGACCAAATATGAACTTTCCATTATAGATTTCAGAAAATGAGGTTCTGATTTCTCTGAGACGCTGTGAATTCGAAAAACACTCTGGGATAATCGGGTTTGCCTGACTTTATGAGATTGTATAGAAATATTAGCGCGTTTTGGTTTATATAATCCTTCAACGAGCAACCCAGTACTCGAGGTCGTAGATTTGAGGCATGGTCGTATCTGCGCAGCCCAAAAATGAAACGAATACAATCGTTGCATGCCACATCTATCTTACGGTGACAGACACTATGTGTGGGAAACATAATTCTTCCATAAGTAAAATGAAGGAAGATCAGTGTTTTGTTTTAGCTTGAGCTCAGTTGACAGAATATTTGCTGAAAGCCACAGTCTTCACAAGCCAGTATAGGCTTTTCCCAGCATAGAACCGATATAGTCGCAGCAATTCATCCTCACATTCAGCACAATTCCCAGATTAGATATTTTCCTTGAAAAGGCAATCGTAAATTCGATTAACTCTACTGTGGCAAAATCAATTAAAACTCGATTGTTACAGTTACAATAAAAAATATGCATTGCGATTTAACTGGATTTAAGACTAGTTTATTATGTTGGGCCCACGTATTTATTCGGAATAGGTCATCGTTTAATCTTGCCACGCAATCCTCATGAAAACCGATTGGTCTGCTAATACACAGTTGGACGTCGTCAGCGTATATATGTATTCTCACATCTTTTAGTGCATTTGGCAGATCATTTATATAGGCACTGAAGGGCAGCGGGCCAAGGATTGATTCTTGGGGTACTTCACATGTTAATGGTATGGGAATTGAAAGAGATAAGGGATTTTATGGAATATATGGATTGAATAAGCTCGTCGAAGCAGACCCCTTGGAAGGAAAACAGATCAGATATGTTTGAATGTAAAGCACTGTTGTTTCGTCCTAAAAGTAACGAGCCCTCGCTATGAGCATAAGAGGTATTACAGCTTATGGAGGTAAAATAAGCATATAATTCATCCGGATTAGAGCTGCAGCTAATTTGGTTCTTGCCATATACTCCTGCTTCTTTCAGATTTTTCCAACGAACCTTTGGTCGAAGATTAGTGTTAAGCTTCGTCTTATAGTATCGGCGTTTTGCAATCCTTATAGCAACATTGGCACGATTTCGAGCAACCTTATAAGGTAAGCGGGCATGTTCGGTTCTTAGAACTCTGTAACGTTTGTATGAATACTCCCTTTCTGCAATAAGGGATCGCACTGTGGGAGAGAACCAAGGACAGCCAATAATGGGTACTGTTTTTGTCTTTAGCAGGACATACTTTTGGAACAGGTATGAGGTCAAGAAAAAATGGCTAATTGACCATCCAACTCAATCCAGTGAAAGATGTCATCCCATTGCAAAAGAAGGCATCCGCTAAAAAGGGACTCTACATCAATAGTCCATGTATCAGACATGTTTATAACGCGGTATCACATCCACCCTGAAAGCATAATTAAGGAAGAGCTATCATGGTCAATTGTGCTGAATGGGAGGAGCTGATTTTGAATATTGACTTTATCTCTATCGGAAACAATTATAAGATCAAGAGTCGAAGGGTTTGATGTATTAAAAAAGTAGGCGAGATTAAGACACATTTATCGTTATTGGAGTTAACTTCAATGCATACAAGTACACACCGCAGATTTTCAAAGATGAAATAAGTTTTAAGGTAATCCGTAATGTAGATGGCTACACCACCGCCAACACGGTCCGTCCGAGATCCTTGCAAAAATTGCTTGCACATCGGAGTCTGTAAAAGTTAGCTTTTATAGTTTGGTTAAATATCTTACCATGGAATTAATTATGGGAAAATTTTAGCTAGAGCAATCTAGATGCAATCGACCTACAAAAAATGAAAGAAAACTATAGAAGACTTATCAAAAATATATTTATTGCAGAACATAGCTCGCAACATCTCCCTTTGTTAAGATTTAGAATTAAACCATATGAACTTTAGTTTTTCTCCGTATTTTTGAGAATTAGGTACCTATCTTTTTTATTTAAGCTAATTTGTTGTAAAAGGAACTTTAATTTTTATTGAAATTTGGAAAATAGTTTTTCTCTAATTACGAGATTATTATCTGTCAAAGTGAGATTTTAGAAATGCGGATTTTTTTTTTGATTTATATGTAATATGTCTGTGATAACGTTTTCATAATTTCAAACAAAGGACTGTATCTACATATTAGCGTCCATATCGAAGCTTTGTGGCAACAATTATGCACATTTTTCAGTGTGCATGTAAGGCCTATCTGCTTCTAAATATTTACTGAATACGCTTTCCCATTAAATGAACCAAAAATAACACATTCATCAGATTCATATCATTTCGCTTTATTGAAATTTGATTTTTTCTTGTATCATAAATCACATCGATCATGTTCATGTACGGGGAAAATTCTTAATTGCATCCGGCACTCTATATTTCATTTTGAATTGGAAAGCACTAGACCGCAATAAAGCAATAAAACTTTTTGTCCTTCATATACATATATTTGACTTAGCGCACTCGTTGCTTGTCACAATGTATGCTTGGATGTATGCATGAACGTACAAAATACTCAAAAGTCAAAACATGCTTGCGCTTGTCGCATACGCACACCTCATGGTAGTGTTAACATTCCAGTCCAGACCGAGTGCAGCAGGCCTAGATAAATTACATTTTAAAATAATTTCGATTTCAGTAAATCTACTGTGAAGAGCTAATTAATAAATAATCAGAGTCGAGGGCAAAATTCCCCGAAGATTTTCTTAATGGTATCTCACGATACAATCATAAAATTGTAAAATATTCAAAAACAATTATTTCCAACTTTGCCAAGATATATCTGATTAGAAATTTCAAAGAGATAAAACTTGAGTGCGGAAATCGTGAATTTGCATACACTCCAAGGATTTCTTAAAATTAAGATCTTCACTTCATAATTTCCACGGAAACAGCTTATTTCTAATCATCCTTAATTCTAAATTAAGTTCCATCAAAAATAAAAAAGTCTCTTCTCTGAATCCAGGCATTGAGAAACAATGGTTGCCGACAAGCCAGCAACCCTTGCAAAGCTTTGGGACAGCTTAAACGAAAATTATGCAAATGTTGCCAGAGGGGGTCGGGTCGAGTACAAAAGTTGAAACATCTTTCATCACAGTTTTGATAAGGTACTTGAGTGATGTATGGGTCCATAACCCGTTGGGTTACCAGCATGCAAGAAAAGCTAAGAGTACCCGGAATATAATTAAATTCGTTCTGCTTATCTGACATGAAATGAAAAGCATTCGAATATTCCGTGAAGGGAGTATTTCAGCGGCCTGTTCATATGTAAATTAAACAGCATTTCGATGGGCTTACTAGGGATAAGTGAGAATTTTGCATGCATAGGTGATTTAAGTGGTTAACTTCGGTCTTTTGTATATGGTTTTTGTAACAAGGACGATGAAATATTAAGAGAGAAGTAGATTTCATGCTATGAATAGAAATATGCCCCCGCCATTTCTAAAAAAAAACTTTTTATGTGATAGAATTTTTCAATATCTCATTTGTAGAAAATAGTAAAAGTACTTAAACCAAGATCATAATTGTCAATCAATGAGTTAATATTCTTCCACTCTATTCTAACAGAGTGAAATATTGTAACTTCAAATGGTAGATGAGTTTAATTTAAGACACATAAGGCTAAAACACAATGTGAGCGACACGACAAAAACGCCGTAAAAAACGCTGTCATTTGGGTTCTAATAACATAGCAGTGTATGGTATAAAATACAATGCTGACGACATCGTTCGACGGTGTCGTCGAACTTAAATGAAAATTGAAATTTGTCGCACGTTTAGGGTGCGTTTAGCAAAATTATGATTTTGGGTTGCGTTCATATTTATTATTATACGTTCATTGCAATCATATTTATGACTTGATAAATTAAAAATATCAGTAAATAACAATGCTGTGGTAAATATCAAAGTTGGTTGAATAAAAAATGGAAGAAAAGTTTATTGAGGTGGTAAAATGTCACCGTATTATACAAAAAACAAAAGCATCCGCATAAAAACCAAATTCCGACTGAGTTTTAGGTAACTCTTGGACACACCTCTTCTTCTATGTGGGTTCTGTTTTTTATCTTCATTAGCAAAACGGCCACACATGCAATTTTAATAATCTTTTATAATTTATTCGTTTAAATTTTTTCTATTTTTACTTTACAACACAAATAACAGAATAAATTTAATTGGGGATTGACACGGACGTTTTGTACGGCGTTTTTTACGGCGTTTTTATCGTGTCGCTCACATTGTGTTTTAGCCTTTAAGATGTATACTATGATTGCTTCGAGGCTTCATTTTCGCTCCTAGGTACAGTCAAGTTTAATTACCTGATTATACGATTACTGGCATGAATTTGATCTGTCTTGGCATTCGTGCCTTATGATTATGATGGTGCCAATGTTCGGAAAATTGCAGAAACTTACATCTTTTCCATTTTATGATCTGACACATTTGGAGTTTAGTGTGCCATTTCAAATTTTGTTTAGAGCTTCAGTTTATCAAATCAAACCAGAAGGTACTTTAATCAGTTTAGTATTATTTCTTGTTAACATCCACTATCTCCCTGAGTAGTTATCCTATGCCAGTATAGCGACAATTTTGGCGGTCCCAAGGCCCGCATAGATTTGTTGGGTGCGAGCTTTCTTGAGAGGAGGAGGAAGGAACTTTTAGGTTTAAGTCCTCGCTATGCGCGGGCTGTGTCGGAACTGCTTAAGTGTCGAGCCTAAATTTAGGCAAAAGCTTTTGTACCTTATACCTAACTAAGCTGCCGCCTTCTATGGAAAATTGTTGGAAGCTTTGGTATCTTATCTAAAGTTCTACGATATACACATCCAAAAAAAAGTGATATTTTCGCCTAGCCTCAGCTATTGACCTAACGATGTAGATTCCAAATATAACCCCTATCCGCTGAATCTTCATCGCTTCAGGAGACTCAGTCCTTTAAATTTGCTACATTTTCCAGCATGACTTAGCAGTTTCACTGCGAGATTTTACAGCTGAATTTAATTAACAAAACACACACACACAGCACACGTATGCACGCATACACCTGCACGCACGAAAGACAATCCGGACATGTGGGAATTTTAAAATTGTTAAAGTTCAAAACACAAATTCCGTCACATATCGGCTGGAAGACTATCAAGGAAATCCAATCACAGGAGGCTTTTACAAATTGCAGCTGCTAAGAGGTATACACCCGAATCTATATCTCGTGGAGAAATTTTTTAGAAGAGTGGAGACAAAGCTTACTTTAAGTGGCTTGGATTCTCATCAAAACACAATTCTTGGATTAAAAAAAAATAATTTTTATAATTGCATAAAAGCAAACCATAACTTTCAAACTATAACAATTTTCATAAATGGAAATATTACTATAATATATTAGTTATTGTAGAATTATTCATATCTAAGACTATAATACAATTAAAGCATATTACTGTAATAAGCGGAACTATAACTAGAATTTTTTTTTTATTTACAATAATAGTCTTAGATTTATACACTTTCTGTGGCTGTTAATTGTTGCTCTGGCGAAATAGAGTAATGTCCCTATGGTAGCGTGTCCGTTGTGCCATTCAAAATATACCTCTTGTTGTCATGTGGACTCAAAGCTATTTTATTTTGGCTCATGGTGTAGACATTATGGCTGTGCGATCATATGCAGCATTGATTTTCAGTTAAAAGCCGTTTTTTATTCAGGCATTCTACGTAGTCTTGGAACTTGATATGTACGCATCCATTTTGCTTTCTTTACACTTTTTCCGTCATTTATGCGAACGCTGTACATTTTCGAAACGAAACCCTGCAAATTTGCATATGATTTTCCCGATCAACTCATCTTTCATTAGACCAGAAATTTGTTTATTTATGAGCGGTAAATTGAACTGATTATTTTTAGGCTAATCACTTGTGTCGAATTTATCTATATTTGCAGCCATAAAGTCATATATGTTTAATTTCATATATTAGATAATCTGTATCCGTATGCGTGACTGTTAGTGGCTTTTACAATTGGAGTAATGTATTTCTCGAAGAATGCTTGTTTTATTAATTCTGGTCATTTTATGTGGATAAAATTTATCGGATATGAGTCGGATATGAGTCCATCCTGATCTTGATCTGTCATAATAGTAACTTTTCGATAAGTTTTCACATCATCAATAGTTATTTATTTCTTTTCATATTTTAAGCCGACAAATTTAATAGGATTGTTTTTTTCGACATTTCAAGAATTTGTTTATGTGTAGCTTCGCAGACAGTCAACAATTTAGCACGTAAAACTCCATAGAGATCACGACCAACGACTCCTAAACCAGAAACATCTAAAGATTTCGCTAAGTCTCCCTCAGTCAATATTATAGTACTACATAAATGTGAATTTTTCGAACCAGCATAATTAGCATCTTTTAGTTCTGGACCTTTAATTTTGTGATTTTTCTTCACTAGACTTGGCAAAATCATTTTGAGTCTTGAACTTTGCCCATGATAGAACCGATTCTACAATTGCAGATTTTCAGACGCCATGAATGAATTTTTTAGAAACATATATGTAGTACATTTTGAACCGATACTTTTCACCTGAAGTGTCATATTTTCTTTAGTTTGATAATCAAAGGTTTGATTTATAATAAAGCGATTTATGAACACCTTTAGTGTATACCCTAGGTAGCGATAATAGGGCACCACCAGATATTTTGTGTTGCGTTGACAGCACCACTGCAACGTATCTTAAGGTGAAAGCTTCGAATCAGGAAAGTAGGACAATGTGGTTCAACCACACTGTATGTCTGGAGTTAAGCAGCTGCATGCTCGAGCTCCACGACCCAATAAGTCGGACAGAAATTAGACTGCTCTGATTTGCTGATACCAGGCGAATGAAATGTCCTGTGGCACGAGACTCTTAGGATGTCCAATCTGAGCAGCTTGTTGATTTAATCAGAGCTGTACACAAACAGGATAAGATTAGAGTGTCCTGTAAGAAAGATAACAAGAAAAAGGAAATGTTGTAATGACGCTAGCACACGGACGTTGCTTGGGACTGCATAATGCGCCTTCTTATAGCTGCCGTATCACGATGATCTTCGTTACGTTCTTCGCACGCTACTGAGAACTTATAACCCCAGGGTGAGCGTAAAAAGGTTATCCAAGTGGATACTATGTCAAACTATTGAGACGCTTTTCTCCGTTTTTGCCGTGTGGCAGAGTGGTCCAGATCTTCGGGACGGATAGCATGAGCTTCAGCAGGTAACAGTATTTCGTAACGTTTGCCGATGTCAAATGATGATACTGTACCCCAAGGTACACCAAGTCAATCTAGAAGGAGTACTTAAAAAGTAAATATATGAACCGCTTTTTGAAAAAAAAAATCAAATCTTCGCAAGAGATTGCTTACTATATTTTTTTTAAAATCACGTTCTAAAAGTTTTTCTTCTATGCTTGTTGTCCTATCAAAGTCTGACAAACTAATAATTATTTTTTTGTTTACAAAAGGTATTTCGAACAAAATCATGGCTACTTAAATAAAGCTTTCTACGCTCAGCGAAGTAATAATAGCTGAGACTTTAGACAGGTAAAACTGCCCGATTTACATGTTGATTGGCCACGCGTTCAGAACGATGGTGACAGGATATTGACGTGTCTTCACGCACCCAAATATGAGTTCAAACTTGAAAAGGCTTAATATCTATACCATCTTCACTTTTCTTCTTCAAGACGTCGACTAGTTGTTTCACTATACCGTCGACAACATGACATCCTCCCTTTGTTGTTGCAATTGAATTGACAAAAAAACCTATTGAAAGCCGCCGCGGTCTGAGGGGACAACAGCTATTGCCCATTTTCATTGACATTTTCATGTACCAGTTTAGTAGGATTGCCTGCATCATCTTGAGAGCCTTTCAAATGTAAATCAATATAATCTTTGAAATTTCTAATTGGAAACATTTTTCCATTTAAATAGACATTTACTCCTCTAGTTGAAGCTGCAATATCATAAGAATGCCTTGATATCAAAATGAAAATCTTTTGTTTGTTCATTTTAAATTTGGAAGTCGGTGAAAATGTAATTATTGTGTATCCTTCCCACGGAAATCTTTAATTTTCGGCTCAGAAGCTTATGTCATATTTGACAGAAAATTTTACCATACTCCTCACCGCAGGCAGTCTCTACTAAGCTTTGAATAAAACCTTGCATAATTTTGCACCGTAACCACGTCGACCTCCAGTAACTTTTTCTTCTTCATCGTTGCAATTCTGAGATGTTAAGAAATGGCCGAATATCATAGTCGGAGCATAAATTTTTTCATCTTTATGCATCACAACTGGAATGCCTCTTCCATTATTACAAATGGAAATAATATTTTTTTTCTGGATTAATACAATTTTGATGACTGACATATTTTTATCACGCTGTTTATGCTCCGCAGCGTAAACTAAAATGTCACCAAAAATCTTATATAGACCGGGTACAAAGTAAAGCTCTTTTTGAATTATTTTGTTTCCTTTTTCATTAAAGTCATGCTGGAAAAGGTAGCAACTTTAATGGGCTGTATCTCCTGAAGGGGAGAAGATCCAGCGGAAGCTAAGTATAAGCATTTATTATACTCTATATAGATATGCCAGTTCGGAGTAATCAGTAATGTCGGCTCTTTTCTGAAGGTGTTGTATGTGTCGTAATTCCCATGATATTAACCAACCCATCCTCCAGGACACTTATTGAGGTTTAAAAACATAATGAAACTGGGAATGACTTGTTATACTGAAAACTGACTCGGCGGCGACACGAAGGGGTAATTTTACTTATTGCCGAGAAATTTTACCTAGAATAGAAAATAATGACGTGTTTTTGTTCGTTGATTTATTCGTAAAGATCCCAAAACATATCCAATCCTTACTCCCTCCCAAATTTAATACCAAACTCTTATTACAGGTGATGTGGCACAGCACCTGTAGGAAAAAGAACAAACAATAACACGAGAAGTGAACAAAAACTAAACCAAGGATCAAAAAGAAGAATAGGGAAGACATCGAATCGAATTGATGGCCAAAGATAAGCCCCAAACGGCCTACACAAGACAATCGGAAGGATGTGAAAAATCGTCAAACTAAATCCAAAGAAGAATTTTGAAAGGCCCAAAAAACACTTGGCTTGACTTGACTTATTGATTTATTCTTGGATATTTATTCGTGATTTGAGCTGTAGGTATTTAGTTCGAATAGTAAACGCGTGTGCAAGGATAAACTATTTTATCATTATTAAAATTTTGGACAGCTTTTTTTTGTTTTTTTTTTTTTTTCATTACGTACCATCATAATATACAGAATATGTCATCCACCATGGAATCAGGGTGACTGATCCTCATTGGAGAAATAGACTGTTGCTAAGAAACAAGTGAAAGCTCCCCACGATGTTGATATTAGCAGGTCGTGTATTTTTCGGTAATTTTATATAACACGCTCTGTAGAACTTAAATTAATATGCTAGCGACACAGCAATCTAAATCTCCAAGGCATAACGTGGAGAGAAAAGTTATTCATGATATAATATCTTTTAGAATTGAGTATGATTATGCACTCCACAGAAAGGATAAACAAATTTTATTGAATAATAACAAATAAAAATATTCATATTGGAGATTACCTACATACATAAAAATGGCGTCGATGTGGTAGGTACTAATTAAGTCGTGTTGGTGGATTAGTTGTGTTGCCTGCCTCAAACTATCCGTTGGGCTTCGCTCCAAATATAAATTAAAATTGTTGCTATATTTCACTGAATAAGTTTATTCACCGAAACTGAGCTCGAATAATCATTCTTCCTTATCTGTTATAAAGTGCCCGCCGGGACTTCAGTCTTTCAGAGGAATGAAAATATAGAAGACTTAACTGAAATTGTATATTATCTCCAAGTTAATGATTATTATTCTAATTTTAGTGTCTGGAACCATAATTTAACATCGTTTGTTTTGTCTGTATTTTATTCATGTAATTGAGGGATTATAACCTGTTCATACCTGATCAAACAAATTACAATACTACAACTACCCTAATTCAGCAACTGCAAATTTTTTGTACTCGATTCATTAACTCAAGTCGCAACAATAATATTCAATAACTTTTCTCTGCTTTGTGAGCGAATTCTGCACTCATTGCACTCAATACCACAATGAACGAAGCGTAAATAAAATGTTGTTGCTTAACTTGGGTCAATGTATTGCGGGCCAACAAATTATTTTTCTTAGATGTAAGCATTTAATTTTTATTTAGATAGACCTTTTACAAAAAAATATTATTACAACGAGTTTTTATTTGTTCAACATTTTTTTCTCGCCTCTTCAGTTTCAAAGAATCTTTGAAATCACAACGGCCAACAGGCTTAAATTAAGTTTAAGCAGCGTTACATAACCAGTACACATATATATAGGTATATTGTGTGTTCCTAATTACTAAGCAAAAAGCGCAAGCCAACAACTTTCAAAAATACATTACAAGGGGGTGCACTTGTATCTTGTGTACCACACACATAACACTATTTTCCTCACGAATAGAAAAATTAACTTACTAGCATTAAAAAATAGCGGCTTGCTTGGATAAATAGCTCTTCTTGAAGATCCTAAATTTTTCTGACTTTCGGCTCGTTCGATTTGTGCTGTACCGTATACTTCAATGTGCAAAACTGCTAACATAATATACTAAAAATAAGAAATTCTAAAGAAAAAATTCTCGCTTTGCCTTGCCAGGCCAGGCAGTAGACAGGCAGCCCCCAAGCAATCCCATCTCTAAGAAAAATGTCTCAGAAAACAAGTGCCTGTCGCTAGATCAAAATAAGCAGGAAATGAATGCAGAGCTATTCCCTCACCCTTGGATCTCCACTCGAAACTTCCTAAAGTATTTATCACCACAACCAGTCATTATAAAGTGATGAGTCCGTCCACTCAAGTATGTCCGAACCGATGAAATATGTAACTACACATATCAACACATGTATATGGCAAACAAATATTAATTTGTAATAAAAACCTTTAGAAGAAATAAATTTGTTCTACGTATAATAGTTGTGTAACTATAAGTCAATATGCTTAAAATGGTACAAGTATGTCCATCTAGCGAGATGAGCTATAAACAAACTGGCATATCTATATACTTTATAATCAATGGTATAAAGCAGGCCATACACCATCCGTTTTGCCGTGGTTTTAGTAAAACCACGGCAAAACGGATGGTGTATGGCGATCACCACGTTTTGAGGTTAGGATATCTACTAAAACCAGAATTCTGGTCAAGCCAGAAATCTTTCTCAAAACGTGGGTAATACGTGGGCAAAGCATCCGTTTTGCCGTGGTTTTACTGCTTTGCTCGTTCATAATCAAAGTTAACTTAATAATAAGCTAAGAAGTAGGCGAGATTTCTGAGTGTTTTACATTTAAAATGTACACGGAAAGAAAAGGTAGAAAGAAAGAAAAAAAAAGAAAAAAAAATCAAACTCTTTAAAAGTTTTATGAATAAAGATAAAAAATGTGAAAGCGCGAATTGTATGCAACGAAACAGATTGGAAAATATTTCGAATTCGTAAATAAATGAGAAGGGGTGGAGTTTTCACATTTTACTCTCATAAAATGTGCCCGCGCTTCTGTGAAAACCAGTTTTTGCTGAAATATTGTGAGAATTATTATTGTCACTTGATGGCAAAACATGGTGAAGTTGTTAGGTGTGTGGGGCTTTTTCTTGACCACGTTGTAGGTTCTTATCTCGACTAAAACGTGGTTTTTAAAACCACGGCAAAACGGATGGTGTATGGCCTGCTTAAGGTACAAAATCTTTTGCCTAAATTTAGCCGCGACACTTAAGCAACCCGACACAAACCGCACTTAGCCGGGTTTAACATCAAAAAAACCTCCCTCCTCCCAAGAAAGCTTACACCCCCTGAACTATTCGGCTATTGGGACAGTCAAAAGTGTTGCCGTACCTGAATAGTACAATACTTCCATGCATATGCGAACAAGCTCACCCAGGGGTTACACCTGCAAGCTCAGCTTGCATGTAACTGGCATTGCCATACTTCTTGCACAACTAATCCAACTGCCATGCAACTTTCAGCGAACTTGCATGATGACAAATTATGGCATCAGATATAGTAATTTAATATTTATACAGTTTTCAAAATGGCGGAAGAGAAATGCTTGAGAGAAATTCATAAATTTATACCGGGAAAATGAAATTTTCTGGGATCATTTACATTATATCATTTACCAACACCTTCCTCTTTCTTTTTTCGTAGATTTTTATCATTCTGATACTTCCTTTATTGCTATAATTTTGCAATATACGCAAGACTTTACGACTGAATGCCATTTTTTAATTGAACTTACATGCAAGCTGATAAAACATCAACCGAACTGCCTACTGCTGTCAAGTTTAAAATCGCGTTGGAAGGTAGGCTTGCATGCAAGCTGTACTTGCTGGTGTAAACCCGGGCTACTATTTCTGTGAATATAATTGTGAATGTAAATAACAAAGATGTAAAAACCTCAGTTAATAGATTAAAACCAGCTCATAATATGACCTCCGGCCGCGACCTTTCAAAGACGAAGAAAACAGTAAAACTGAAGAGAAACTTATGAATGTTACTAAAACGCTCCGGTGGAGGGTGTGTACGTAGTGAATGTACCTATTATTGTGAATCGTGCAGAACTTCGGCTCACTAGCTCGGGCTATACTTTCGCAATATTGACTGCTTAACTTTCTATTTCAAGTGGGCTCAATTGTTTATGTCATTGAAAAAAATCATTGGCGGGAAGTTAACACGTAGCTTGAAAGCGATTATGATAAAACGTTTCGAAAGCGTCAGCAATATAGCGGTGAGCCCACTTTTTATAGTGCATTTCTATTAACGTAGTCAGTCCATATTAAACATGTCAGTGGGGCTTACATATACCTCATTTATAACAAACTTCTAATGAGCAAAACTGTTTTAAGTTCAAAAAGTTTAGACGAACAAATTACGTACAGTCAAAACTCATTACTATGAAAACGAATTATAAGTAGGTATATGATTTTGGTCATCAATTCAAATAACAAAGTTATTGGAATTTTGTTAAAGATACCCAAAAAAATCTTAACAAGTAAGAAAACTAAAATTGGTATAAGACAAATTCTTACGATATCCAAGAATAAATGAATGCCCGAATATTATTTGGAAGTCATTTCATATAATTTTATATTCGGAAGAACTTTTTAATACAATAAAAACGTCTAAGACTAATCGCTTCTACCCTGTACGTGAAAAACATAAATTGTTTTATAGTAACACCACCAAGAACGGGTTGCCCGATTTAGTCCTTTCTTGAAATTTCATTTACCATTTTTATTAAAACGCTCTCTACGTCAACGCGTTCATACTGTCTGAGAACGCGTTGACGTTGAGAGCATATATATGTATACTCGTACAGCTAAAAAAACGAAATTTTTGTATGACAACCATATGAAGGAGTTAACACTTTTAAAAAACCATTATACCATTATTTTATCTGTGCGTTGCAAACGGAATGACTAATTTATTATAGGTATGATTTCATCATCTAAGCCAAGGTATAAAAATGTTTCCAATTGCTTTCCAGTTCAATTTCTAAAGTTGTTTTTATAATTAATCTATTTGATGCTTGGCTCAATATTAATCAGGAAATTGAAGCTCTAATTGAAAGCATAGTAGAAGCCTACGTAGCCGTAGGCACATAACATGGACAAATAGCGTATGAGATCGAATTATTGGGACCACTTAACGAAAAGCGTTGTGAATCTAATTTCCAACAGTTTCATATCAAATGGACACACGATAGCAGTCCATAATACAGGTTGAACAGCCAGATTTTCAGAAACATATCCACACATACGTACATTAAATATATCTCTAGAAAATCTGTTTCGATAGTATATTTTCCGAAGGGTAAATTAATTCATTTCTGAAAGAGACGATAAACAGAACTAATACCAATAGCGAATAATAAAGCTGGGACGCACATAGATCAACAATTATTATTATTCTAGTTGATAACAACGATAATTTTGGTCATTATGGCAATAGAATACTTGATGAGAATGTTAATGGAATTGGAAAGAGAATCAGACGATTATTAGGGTATTTAAAGTTATCGATATCCAGTAATTCCCTATGTATACAAATATTAGCAGAGATTTGATTGTGTAATTTGGTGCAATTAATTAAATTAATTTCAACTTTAATTTTCTTCGAGCATAACCGACAATCATATTTTAGGCTAAAGGTAAGGGTGGATTTAAGTTTATATTAATAATGTTAACAGATAATTAAGTTTTCAGTCAGTATATTTTCTTTTACCCCCACATAGGTATTTAAGAACTGATGCTAAAGAAATCCAATCTAGCGAGGATCCTGAAAGCAACGTACATAAAGATGACTGAAATATGACGTCTTATGTTTTTCTCAACTCAACGGTATGGGCAATAGACCAACAACAAAGTGAAATGTGGACTGGCAATAGATGATTAGATTATTATGGGAGGGTGCAAACAATAGAGTAAGAAGTATGAATATGTGCTTTATAGGGACAGAAAAAGGATTGTAGATTACTTAGAATATAATCATGAGAGTTCTCAAAGGGGGTAATGGAAAAGTAATTAATAACGAGTTCAAAAAGCTTACTATAGTATCAATTTTTACAAAGTCTTCTTTGCATGAATGAACATATCTCGAGTATCTCTGGAATGGCACGAATGACGCATCCTCATCTCAGTATATTTATACTTAAAGTTTTACAGGCAATCAAGAGTTAAATACTAACTAAACTATTTAAAGTTACTGAATACGCTTAAGCCTAGTGTTGACATTATGCTGATTGACCAGCGCTGATGCATCAGCATCTGGTGTTTCAGCGCGCTGATGTTGTTTACATTATACTTTTGCAAAAGCACAAGTTAGTACTGTAAAAATGGCTGATACTTTTCATTTGTAATTCCACAAACATTCAAAATTTTGTATATATCTTAATAAACTTTAACGTTTCTGTTTCACTCCAATTTATTGCAGTTCCAGACATGTTTTTCACTCAAATATTACGTGCTGATAGCCTGAAAGTTAAACTCGTTTGAATTTTCCGATCCTGGTAAAATCAGCACGTGTGAAGTGCTGATGCTATCAGCATTGGCGTTGACACTGTACTAATAGTGCGCTGAGTCTAGCTGCTGATGCACCAGCGCTGGTCAATCAGCATTATGTCAACTAGTATTTAAGTAAAATCTAGAATTTTTTTTAGAAATACTAATCTTTATTCGGGTCTTGGCTACGTGGACATGTGGAAAACTACGTGTGCTTAACGTTGACCGTGTGAATGACTTGCCTTATATTAAAAGTCAAAGTCGCCATTATTTGATTATTCAGGTTCCAAGACATCGTTTCACGGTTCGTAGCACTGGCATTTTAAATAAATGTTATACTAACATTTAGTTCAACACCACTCTAGGAGGATAATGAAATTTAGCCAAGCATTTGATTGTCAGGGTTTGTAGCTAGGACGATTGTTGAACATATGATGAAATAAACATGTGGAAATACTATATTCGAGCCCATCCTGACCCGTATTAAGTGATCCCACCTAGTGAGGTAAAACAAGTAGTAAAATCGATAAGAAATAGTAGTTACTTTAAAAGATAGGGAGTACATGTATTTCAAATTAATAAAATAATATATTTATTTGATTTGTTTTCTTATTTTTTATCAAATTGAACTGAAAGAGGCGCCTTTCTGCACAAGCACTATTATGTGGCAATGTACACAATTTTAACATAATATCAACATGATAATTAAATTCATTTTCTTCTAATAATATTTCGAAATAATAACTTTTTCTTCGATAAGGGAATGCCATTGCGCATTTAAGATTTCAATATCACAGGTGTAATGCGGAAAAGTTTTGGAATGTTTTAATTGAAGGTAATTCTCCTGAACGAATGTCAAGTGGATCTAAATATTTCACTAAACATGTGTTCGGATCAAAAACATGTACGTTTAGACTGGTAAAATACTGGAATTCTTTGAAAACTTTAGTTACCTTACCACTTTGGGCACTCGCCTGGTTTTTCATTTAAAGCCTAGTAGGGGAAAGTGGGGCGGATTCACACAAGGGGCACCTACATACACTGAGCGTATCTGAATTTATTCATGGAGCAAAAAAATGATCTTAGTGCGTGTGCGTAATTTTTATGTGTGTATACTGACTAGTGTAGTTTGACAGCAGTCGCCGCGGAAGGCTCGTGTGTGTAACATGGAACGTGTTTTTGCCTCGCGTAAGTAATTTCATAACCTTACTTAGGACGTATTTTGTGACTAGTTACTGTTGTTTAGATTAATCACTGTTATTTAGTATTAATCATAATATCATAGAGTTTACGATTTTATTTGTAAATTATCCTACATGAAGACAGTTTTTTTTTGCATATTTTTTTATTAATTACACAAGTATAAGGGGCACATTCATACTGTATTAATGTGCTCCACTTGTGCTTTTTCGCAATTTAATGATACCTATCATTTTTTGTTACACAGAACGATCATGGTTTGAAATTATAAGACGGAATGGACGAGGAGTGGGGAGGTTAATGAAGAGGCAATGTCGTCAGCTATATCTGATGTTTTGGAACACAAACTCTCTTTCCGGAAATCAGGAGCCAAATACGGAGTCAATGCACAAACACTAAAGAGCCGAATAACTAAACTTCGCAAATCAGAAAAATATGGAAGTGAGAGTCGTACTTTTCACTCCAAATTTTCATCATGTCAAGTGTTTACAGCTGAAGAAGAGGGTCTTTTAAATAAGTATATTTTAGATAGTTCTAAAATGCATTTTGGACTGACATGTACTCAAGTTAGAAGACTCGCCTATGAATTTGCCAATGCCAGCAATATTAAACATCCTTCGAGTTGGGTCGCAAATAAAATGGCAGGAGTAGACTGGCTAGCAAGCTTTCGCAAACGTAATAGTAATATAATCTGCGAAAACCAGAAAATACGAGCGCTGCCAGATCATTCGGTTTTAATAAAACGGCGGTCAATGAATTCTTCCAGAATCTTGAACCTGAATCTGGCATCTCAACTGATCTAAACACACCCAAAGTCTTAGCTGACAAAAGTCAAAAACAGGTTGGTCAAATAGCATCCGCAGAGAGAGGAGAGTTGGTTACATTTGGCGGCATCATAGCAGCAAGTGGGAATACTATACCATTATTTGTCTTCCCTCGTGTGCACTTTAAGGATCATTTCATAGAAGGGGTTCCAGAAGTATCATTAGGTGTAGCCACTAGATCCGGTTGGATAAATTCGGGCATTTTTGTCGAAGTTCTGAAGCACATCCAAAAATTTACTCTCTGTTCGAAGACAAACCCCATATTAATTCTATGCGACAATCACGAAAGTAACATATCTATCAATGCAATTAACTATTGCCGGGACAATGGTATTGTATACCTCTCTTTCCCACCACATACGACTCACCGTCTTCAACCGTTAGATGTTGGTGTATTCGGCCCATTAAAATCAAAACTGAAAATATAATTCAATGATTGGCATGTTTCCAACCCAGGGAAAACGATAAATATTTATAATATTCCAAAACTTGTAAAAGTCCCCTATTTGGAAACATTTAATGCCAGAAATATAATCAGAGCTTTTGAAAAACCGGAATATAGCACTTTAATAAATTGATTTTCAATGATGAAGATTTTGCTCCTATTCAAGTATATAATTCGAATCCTGCCACAGCGTCGAATGAAAGTACAGGTGCTGATGAGCTTGTTGAAGTTTCTGCTTTGACTCCACCAACTTTTTGGAGAGAAATGTCCCCTTCATTATCTTCACAGCAACTTACAATAGCGTCGATTGTTAATGATGATTGTTTACATTCAACTTCCAAAGTATTAAAGACACCAAAAATTATAAGGCTTTTGCCAAAAGTTCAAAGAACTACACGAATTAAAAAAGGTCGATCCCTAGGAAAATCCAGAATTTACACGGATATCCCCGAAAAACATAGAATTGAAGAACTAGAGAAAAATAGAGAGGAAAAAAGGAAAGAAAAAGAACGAAAAAGTAGAGCGAAAGAAATGAAGCGTGCTTTGAGTTTGATTAATGCAGAATCTTCAAAACCAACAAAAAAAAAGAAAAGTAAAATCGAAGAAAGTGATATTAGTAGCACTGAAACAGAGATTAGTTTAAGATTAAGTTCTGCATCGCCTTTTGACGACATTGAAGAAAACGAATTCGAAGACTTCCTACTACCTGTCGAACCTAAACATCTACAAGATGATGCTTTCGTGCTTGTCAAATTTGAAAAAAAGAAGTCTGTTATACAGGGTTTTCCAATAAGAAGTGTTATTTTAATTAGCCCGCTATTTCGGTAGATGTCACTTTTGGAGCTGTCATTTTTTGACATTTGACAAGTAAAAACCACGCCATTAATAAAAATGGAACGATACACGATTCAACAACGCATTGAAATTATTAAAATTATTAAATTATTAAAATTCCGGAATTCCATCGAAAACCCATCTTGAGTGATGAGGCCCATTTCCACCGCGATGGCGCTCGGAAAACCCAAGAGTTATTGTTGAAAAGCCTCTCTAGCCTCACCGTGTGACTGTTTGGTGCGGTTTATGGTCCCGCGGGGTCATTGGACCTTACTTATTTTTTATGGCCGGAATTGGATGGTATTGATCTGGACAACGTTTACTTTCAACAAGACGGCGCTACGTGCCATACAAGCAACGAAACCATTGATCTTTTACGGGAAAAGTTTCCGGACCGTGTTATCTCTCGAAGAGGTGATCACAATTGGCCACCGAGATCTTATGACTTAACACCTTGCGACTTCTTCCTTTGGGGCCACGTGAAAGAGAAGGTCTACGCCAACAGCAAAGCGTCGATTCAAGACCTCAAAGATGGAGTTCGTGAGGCTATCGAGGACACAGGGCAGCCACTTTGCGATTTGGTTACGGAAAATTTCATGAAAAGGATATGGTCCTGTAGGCGTGGTCGTGGTGGTCATTTGAGTGATGTTATTTTCCATTATTAACGGCATATCTTCCTCTTTATAATGAAATAAAGATCCGATCATTTATCTCAAAAAATGGTATTTTTCTTTGAATATCAAAATAACACCTCTTATTGGAAAACCCTGTATATTACATTGGGCAAATCATTGAACACTATAGTTCAACTGAAGTAAAGATTTCATTTTTGAGGAAAAAACCAGGAAGTTGTATGAATTTTGTGTTTCCAGATGTCAAAGATGAGGGATCAGTTGATTTATCAGACATAGTGATGATACTACCAGGTCCTAAATCAGCTATCACAGCTAGAACAGCCAATATTTTCAACTTTAATATTGATCTCTCTTATTTTAATGTGCATTAATGTTAGTTTTTGTAAGGATTTAGCTTCATGTTAAATAGATTTAACTTATGAACAGCAATTTCCTACATTTTGTGGTATTAAGTATTTAAGCTGAATATGACTGATTATAATTAATAACGTAATTCAATTACATCTTAAGTGCCTTTGGTAGATAACCATATAGGTATGTAACCTAAAGACTGCTAAACAATATGTTCGCTAGTCGCTAGTCATGTATATTTCATGAAAATTTTATTTTTTGCTAGCTAGTTCGATGTTTTTCATTTAAATTTTTATTATTTGTTTTTTATGTAAAAGAATTATTTTTAATTTTTTCTCGGATGATATGTTTAGAAACAATAATTATGACGAATAAATAATGATTTTTAATCCTTCTTTTATCTTTTTTCAAGTCTGTATTAACCTGCCCCTTCACGTATGAATGTGCCCCTTCGGTTATATGAATGTACCCCACTAATGGGGTACATTCATACATTTTCCTTTTTTTTTTCAAAGCATTGTGGAAATTCGCGCACGAGAAATTTCAGTAATATTATGCTTCTACTACAATATAAAATAGTTAAAATATCAATGTGTCATAAATTAAAAGAGATATACGTAATACACAGCATTCCACAAAGCGAAATATAAAAACTGTATGAAGCCGCCCCACTTTCCCCTACTAAGGTCCGCGCTAAACTAAATTTTAGCGGGTCTTCAATATCGGGCCGTTCTTTAGCAGTTAAAATATGAAAGCGGAGACTCAGAAAAAAGATATATTAAAAACAAGAAGAAGAAGCATTTTGCAATTTTTTTACAACGCGCGGTCATAATTTTTCTAAAAACAGGTAGTTAAAATTATTTGCAAATATTAAAAATGTCAAAATAATATGCATAATATATAGGTACAATAAAAAAAATTAACAAATATTGAAAATACGGCCACGAGAAGAAATCCAATTCATCCCTACTTACAGCAAAGACTTACAAAACTACGTTAAGTACAAAAATTATTTAGCGCGCTAAAGAACGGCCCGGGCGGATAAATTCAAGCTAAATTTTTTGAAGACTTACTGGTGGTGCCATCTCTAATCAAAACCCAAAGACAAATTTAGCGCGTTGACCTTAGTACCGCTCTCGCTAAAATTCAGGATACATTTTCGCCAATATCTTTTAGCTTGCTAAATTTTCATACAAAATTTAGCTTAGCGCCGACCTTAGTAACTACTAGGCTTACATTTTGGATTATTTCAAATTACTTCATTTGAAATAAGCCATTCAAGTAAACAGTAAGTGCTGCTATGTTGATTAATTTTAAAAAGAGCGAGGTAAGGGATATGAAATACTAAGAGCCCCCGAGGTTGATGGACAATTATAAATATACCATTATTAGGTTAGATCAGTTTATTGAGATTAACTGAGTGTGAGATTGTCGGGAAGGAGTTTAGGAGAATTAAAACCAATGAACCTTCAAGACCAATACTAAGATATTATGAAGAGAATGGATCGACATGGTTTGAATGGAAAGATCTCAACGAAAGATAGCACGCTGCCTATGGACAAATAGGTAACATCGTCATTCGAGTCAAAAGTATTAATTTTATCAATTAACTTACTGCGTCGATCTAAATGCACTCAATCTGCTTGTTAAGATAAATAGAAAATATAAAGAGAACAACTAAAAAAGGTAAAATTGATCTAAGACCAATTCTTATGGTACCCTGTTTAGATGAATGTTCGTTTGTAATTTCGTATGGTCACCCATCTGCGCAAGTTTGATTTTTGAAGTGGTATTTCGCATATATGTCTAGAACAGCCCGTCGGAAAGCAAACATTATTATAACAAATTTCATTAGATTTCATATTCTGAAGAACTCTTCAGTACAATAAAAACTTTCGAACTTAAATTTACGCGTTCTCGAGTTATCGTGCGGACGGACGAACAGACGGACGGATATGCAAAAATCAAATCAATGGAAACATTTAATTTTATGCATGGGTGTCCAATCTATTTTGATCTACCTACCATCATTATTTCTAGGTGTTACAAACGGAATGACAATCTCAGTATTTTATGCATGGGTGTCCAATCCATTTTGCTCTACCTACCATCATTATTTCTATGTGTTACAAACGGAATGACAATCTTAGTATACCCTTTAGATATCATCTAGAGTATAAAACACCAAAATCATAGTATCCATGCCAAAACCACTGCAATATTAACTTGTTCTATTCATTTCTTATGGATAGAAAAATTCTCTCTCATCATAACGTTGGTAGTAGTAGCATCAGTTAGCTGTCTCAAGATATGTATTTTGATCCGCTTTAAGATTATAAAGTGCCCAGAACTAAATTTTCGTTTTCGATTTTGTATAGTTAATACTCGTAGTTATATTTTCAACGCCTATTTAAAAGTTCCTACTAAGCTTTCTTTAACTCATTGTGGAATTTTACACTTTGGGTCTCAAGCACGGAATTAAATAAAAGTAGCAGTAATTTCTTTCAATCAGTTACAAACATACGACAGGATTAATCTTATGGTATAGATGTTGGAATTTTTATCCATTCGTTTTTCTTTTTTTCGGGACGAATAATTTGAATTTCCCGTCGCTTTCTTTTAACCCAAATGGTTTCAAATGCATCTGGGCTCTTCCGGATGCAACCAGAGCTATTTTTAATTATATTCGCGTGTAAATGATTATTGATAATATTTTGCGCTGAATAATAAAACGGTTAAGTTGTCTAGGCTTATTAAATTCATATTGTTAGAAAATGCCAATAAACAGTAATTTCAACATCAAATAATTCTACTTCAGTTATTTTCTGTATTTTCCTTTTCCATTTCCACTCCAACACATGGGGCCTATGATTCCGTGTGGGGCCATTTATGAATACTATCCAGGTTTTGCCACTCTGTCTATTTATTTTTTATTTCATATTGATCTCGGTTTTCCCAATTTTCGTTTGCTAGTTTTCTTAGAAGCCCATGTTTTGCGTCCGTACTGTATACTTCACACAAGGGCTGAATATTCTAAGATTAATGTTGCTTGCAATTTGTGGAAGCTTCCAAACTGCTGCTCAGAAATATACGAAAACCATTATTGTCTTTCTTAGCCTTTTACATACTTATGTCTTCTTCTGCTTTTTTTTTGCATTAATGATACTGCCTAGGTAGATCAAGCCTGATACATCTTCTATAGGGTATTGTTCACGGTCTGGCTGATGTTTGTGATATTGACACTCATGTATTTATTTTGAACTTTTTTTGTTCATTTTTAGGGGTCCGTACCCAAAGGATAACAACGGGAACCCTATTACTAAGACTTCGCTATTCGTCCGTCACCAGGTTGTATCTCATGAACCGTAACAGGTAGACAGTTGACATTTTCACAGACTTTGTATTTCTATTGCCGCTATAACAACAGATAATAAAAATTAAATTAAATTAAAAATTAACGGGGGTCCCCATACAAGAAAGTGATTTTATCTGCGTTTTTTTCCTCGTTTTATTCTCATTCATTATTATTATCATAAGTAGGCATTTTTTTTTTCAAATGACAGCATAATTTTTTCAAATGACAGCATTATTTTTCCACATGACGCCTACTCTCATTTGAAAAAATAAATAAAAAGTACATAGTGTTATATTTTGGACGATGGTACGGAACCCTTCGTGCGCGAGTCCGCCTCGCACTTGGCCGGTTATTAGAAACTTCTGATGAGTATGGGTCTGTGATCATCTTGTTGTGTATATCTTCTAATTGGCTTATAAATATCATCTCATTATCGGCGAGCGTATACTACCAAGAGAAAACTCTTTCTACCAGACAATGAAAAACTGTTGTTCACCTTGAAATGAGCAACATTACTTGTAATAAGAATGACAAAACCAGACAATCTTAAAATCATTCTGTCTAACAAAATGAAAGCTGTATATATGACATTAGTACCTATGTAAAAAAGAGATAGTTAAAAATTACAATAATTTTTAAATACAGGGTGGATCACAAATAATATACCTAGTTTTCTAAGTGTATACATTATATAAAAAAATCTGATACCTAAAGATAACTAACTGACGAATTTTTAATTAATAATTTGTAAACGCGTAGGTAATTTTGATTTCGCCCACCCTGTAGAATTAAACCTTTTTACCGTGTTCTGAAAAAATTTACGACACAATGATAGCAAGATCAAAACAATGATAAAGAATGAAATGAATTATAGTTACTCCCCACTTTCTTTCATTTGACAGTTTCACAATTGACATTTGTTTTAGTATTATGGACTAGAAATGCAAAATTGTTTTCTGACAATTGTGTTCGTCTTTAAATTTTTGCGTTAATTAAATTAAAATGCCATTCCAAAATAACGTGCTTGGTTATTGAAAAATGTGAACATTTCTCCATCAGAAAAAAATAAAGTATATTTCTCTCTGCCACACACATCCTTAATTTCCTTAAAGCTACATGCAATTTTTTCTTTCAAAACTTGCATTCATTTTTAGGGTTCCGTACCTAAAGGTTAAAAAGAACCCTATTACTAAGCCTCCGATGTCCGTCCGTCATACACCGGGCTGTATGCATTGAATAAATAGGTAATAAGGAAGCGGGGTAGCATGCGAATACAATGTACGTGTTTAAGTAATTCAATGACAGAACGACCTAAGATCAGAGGGGGGAAATGACAAGAGGGCCTACTGCCTATTGTGCGTTAGATCAATGTTTCTGACATTTCATATTTTATGAAATTGTAATTGCTGCCTAAGTTATGTCAGTCATACAAAGGCAACGCCAAGAAATATTATCTGAAAATAAGGGGGCGCTAAAAATTTGTTTATTTTACATAGGAATTTGGATTACAAAAAATGTCCCCCTTCAAAATGTTAGGATTTCAATACTGCCATAATGAAACGAATACAAACACAGCACACTAATACATTTCGCCGAGTGGGTTAGGTTTTCACCCGATATGCGGTTTCCTTATTAGTAATTTATTCAATGGCTGTATCTCATGAACCGTAATAGCAAAAAACACATAACTGAGTTATAAGTTATATTTTCTTTGGTAATAAGTAGACAGTTGAAATTTTCACAGAGTGTGTATTTCTATTGCCGCTATAACAACAAATAATAAAAATAAAAATAACAAGTGAAAAAGCTAGAATTGGTCTAAGACCAATTCTTATGATACCCTAGATGAATGCCCGTATGAAATTTCGTATGGTACCCATTTGAGCAATTTTGATTTTTGCAGTGGTTTTTCGCATATATTTCTAGAACGGTTCGTCGGACAGAAAAAATGATTATAACCAATTTTATAGGATTTCATATTCTGAAGAAGTTTTTAGTACAATAAAAATGTCTTGGACTGATCGTTTTCACAGTATACATAAAAAACCTATTTTTTTATATGGCAACACCAAGAATGGGTTGCCCTATTTAGTCTATTTTTAAAATTTTATTAGCTAGTACAATGAAATCACCACGTACCAAATTTCAGCTCTCTACGGCGACTCTTTCTCAGGCAGTGTTCAAATATATAACGGAAAACGAAATTTTTGTATGGCAACCCCACGAAGGAGTTGCCCGATTTGTCTCATTTTCGAGCTTAATTTTACTTTTTTTTAAAGTCCGTGTACAAAATTTCAGCTCTCTAAGTGTATGTGTTCTCGAGTTATCGTGCGCACGGACGGACGGACGGACTTTTAATATTATGCATGGGTGTCCAATCCATTTTGCTCTACCATCATTATTTCGAGGTGTTACAAACGGAATGACAAACTTAGTATACCCCTATAGATTTAATCCAGGGTATAAAAATTAAAGGTGGCCCAATACAAGAAACTTGTTTTTTGGCGTATACATAGTGTTAAATTTTGTACGATGGTACGGAATACTTCGTGTGCGAGTCCGACTCGCACTTGGCCGGTTTTTTATTTTCTCAAATGGCGTCCTACTCTGGTCGGTTATCTCTTTCTATTGAACAACTCTTCAACATATTTCTTTCAATAGTATATGCTCACCGTTCGTTATTACTTCATGTCTTCATCTACTGTGTCGATGAAGGGAGAGGCAGAGCGTCTTTGTGGTACACTCAATTTGAGCTTGGTGGGTTATTCAGTTTCTTGGTCGATATCACGTCGGATTATTCTCATGGGATTTACTGCAATAATGTATGTGTGAGAGAGGTGGCACTTGAAAGCATTCTACAATTAAATTTCGCTTTACAGGAATACAAGAGGTTATCATTGGGCTCTAATATAAAAAATCCAATCGTAGAAATGGTACTAAAACGAAAGTTTTGTGCTCACAACATAAGCCTCCAAACAAGCGAAGAAAATTCTAGTTATGTAACGATTATAGATGCAATAATCTAAGAAAATTTACGGTGAACTATTAAAACTGACAGGTTACCCGAATTCCTTCAAATACCTCGGAGCAAAACTTAAATAAACTTGTGTTTGATATACGGACTTGCAACAATGAGAATACAAAACTGCTAGATAGAAATACTCTTCTTCTGGTAAGTCCCATATGATAGATGATGTGCAAAGGTATCTACAGCTACTGTAAGTTGCTGATTGCTGCAACAGCTATCGATATAGTGAAGGAGGCTAAGAGTTACAATGATTACAATGAATATGGAGGGTAAAGTCTTATTAGGGATGACATCTAAAGCCGATTCACAAACAAAATAGTTAAAAGATTTCTACTTTTTGCTTGTGCTACATAGCTATGTGAATAGCTGAAAACCGTCAAGAATTACCCAATGGGAACGTCTGAGCCTGGAGTGGCTTGATTTAGCTTCTTCAACTTACATAGAATGTTTCGTGGTTGGTGATAAGCTTTGTGTCCTGTTTGAATAAGGACCTAAGTTTTGGATGCAGAAATCTAAGCTCTGCATATATAGTGAACGCGACGAGGTGAGAGCCACTTCTTATGCTCACTTTCATAAGGCTTGGAGGGAGTTTTGTAGACTTGCAAGCCGACGCTTAGCGCCATTAAAAACTGTTTTTATAAATCATAATATCTTGCAAGATATATATGCATATCGGGGATAATTTCAAAATTATGTCAAATCTTATTCTTTCTAGTAGAAAATTTAACTGTTTTATCTGTGATATATTCATTCTTTTGTATCGTTCTTCCACACCAACATCAACCTCAGATTCGAAGGTTTTTTCCCAGAATCTTCGCCTTGAGTATTATTTTCAACCACTTTCGTGCATAACTTCTCAACATTATCAATAAAACCTGAAATCAATCATCGCAATTTAATGCCTCCAGAATCTCTTAGCAGTATGCTCTGCGGTAGCTTTTACTGTGAACATGCCACAACCGTTTGTTATTCTCAGCGAGTGATAACCGTCATTCCATACATACCACACCCCACAAGCTGTCAGAAGACCTTAAGAAGGATGATAGAACGAGCTACCCCTAGAAATAGCTGGAACTATTTCAGAGCACAAGACGAACAGCAAATTGGGGTTAACCTCTTATTGCTGTCATGTTGGTGTTCCACACGATATATCTCACTGTTGCATAAGATAGAGGGATCTTATCTAACAATAAGCAGATACTCCTTATGTTAAACATGTGAGACCCCCTTGTTATATGTATACTTGCCAATCACAATTACATAGACGTGACAAGCCGTGAAATTACAATTATGTTGAAATCCCGTCATTAGATTAAATTGGGCCTCGTTGTCTGTTTAAGTAGTTGCTTTATATCTATACTTTCGCACCGAAGTTTTCCTTTATTTTAAAGCTAAGAGTGGAAATCCCAAAGCTAATTCCACCTTCTTATCCTCAAAGGACAGGCAGTGCTTGCTTTAACGTCTTAGCTTACTTTGTTATGGCGGAATTGTGCTTTGCTTAGTCTGTTGCTTGACATTGCGTGAAATTACAACTTTTTGTAGCGAAACTGAGACCTACGTTCAATGTATTTTCACCTCACAGTCGAATGTTACATTTTTAAACGGAGTAAAAAATTATAATTGATCTTCTTTAAAATTGGAAATTAATTATCATTAACAGAGTTGTATGGCAAATTTGTCTGTTCTCTCTTTATCTGATATTAAATTATATGGCTTATTTATACCACGTCCTTCATTGTCAATATTTTGGGTTTTATTTTAATTGCTTGTTCCCTTGTTCTGAATTTTGGGTTGTGGTTCACTTTCTTTCGGCTGTTTGCATCTACTTTGGATTTTATCTAATGTTTGTTTTCGGGTCTTATATCGTTATATATTTTCTTAATCCGTCTGTGACTCCGAAACTTTTAAGAGCCTCCCACCCCCTCCATCATATATTTTTTTTTATCTAGACGAGTAAGGTAGCGGGGGGCTAGTTGTAAAAAATTTTGTTTTTTCAATGCGGAAGCCAAAATATTGAGTATTTTCGTGATGAAGCACTTTTAAATGAGAGGACGTTTATTCAGATATCAATTCGAATGATAATTGGGCTTATATTGATAACAAATCATCAAATTACTTTTTATAAAAGTAGTAGCATATTACAACTTACCCTGTTGTTGGGGCAAGTTGTAATTGGGATGGGGGAAGTTGTAACTGGCGTGGGGCAAGTAGTAACAACAAATAAAACAAAGCATTTGTATGATTTTTAGGCATTTATTGTAAATCGATACGAAAAATATTACTTATTACGTATTATGACAAACTAAGGAGGTTAACAATATTTCTTTATTAATATTTACGTCGATTAGTATCTATTTAGTCCTTAAAACAAAATAACATTTCTATCGACAAAAAATAATTTTCAACAGCTTAACATAATTCTTCATTGAATAGCATATTAAATACAAATTCAGTCTTCATCAGAAACAGAATCACAGTTCCCACAAACGTATGAAACAAGATCGCCTTTTACACATTTATCGTGTAACCACAATTTGCAAATCAAACATTCGCGCCACTCTTCTCCTTCGGATCTACTGTATTATTTTCCGCAAATCAAATAGAATCAGAACTTTATAAATCTTTTGTGTTCGGTCGATTTTCCCTTTGGCTTTCCTTTACCCTTTTCCGTTGCCATTCCTTACTCTTTCCCGTACATTATCCGCCGTTTTCTTCTTTATTTCCTTACTTCTGTTTCTTTTTCATTTTCTTTTCGAATTCTTTTTCTAAGGCTTTTTTTTCTTGAGTATAGCGGATTTTCGTTTACGCCCACCTCTGTTAGACTGCAAGTAATGGTTTGATTTTTGAGGGTGAAAAATCGACTGATCTATTTTGGATGCCTTACCTGGAACTGGTTTACTGAATTTATCACCTATCAGGTGGTTAATCATCAGTGAATGCCTATATCCAACTGCGGAGCTGATTGTAGCAATTGTGGCCTCGGTAGCTCAGTTGGTAAGCGCGCTGGCTACCATCCCTGGGGTCGTGGGTTCGATTCCCACCTCGACTTGATCCTGTGCTTCTCCTTCCACCTAGTTTCCTTTTATTTTCTGCATTCCTTAATTAATTCTGCAATAAAAATTTAATTGTGTTTTCAAAGGATATATTCGATATAACTTTGTAATTTGATATAATTCTATACAACTTTGTAATTGACATGTGTCGTATGTATATTTCTAAGTTAAAAAGTTAGCTATTGATTAATGTACCTATAATAATTTCTATAATTAATGATTCCTCAAGTATAATAATGTCAAGGTTATGTTAATAATGATATTTAATGATTCGATGATGTCTATGATTGTTGCTAATGCTTGCCTAATGTATACATAGCTTATATGTAAATATTTAACATTGCATGTCTGTAAGATTGTTAAAAGCGGTAGACTAAATAAGACTAAATAAATAAATACATTTGGGGTCAATTCTTCTTCACTTTGCTTCTAAGTAGCTTCTTCTACAACTGTTTCTGCAGCAGGATTAGGACGATCAGTAATAAATGCGGTCGCAAAGTTAAAATCCTGAAAGCTATTTGTATTCAAAGGCCAAATACCAGTTGCTCTGAAATCACGCATGATGTTGTTCTGGTTCATAGATAGTGGCACTATGGCGGGAATATCATAAATTGTCATAGTTTTACTAGGATTGTTAATCATCCAAGAAGACTGTGATTTGTTCATATAGTTTTTAAATGGGCCATACAGCCTCACATCCAAAGACTGCAACTTTTCCGAGCAATGTGGTGGAAATTACAATATGATAATGTGATTTTCTTTGGTCTTCTTTACAACCTTAAAATTAAAAGGATGGGATGCTGTTCTGTTGGTTTCACGGGTTGGATGAAGTGGTCAATGAATTTTGAAAATTCATTTTCAGTCATCCAGCTCCTAAGCAGTCAGGTGGTCCACTTCGAACAAATATAGCCGTGTACCGGATTCATTGGAACACGAATATTGGAAAAACACTATTGCCAGCGGCGTTTACAACGCAAGGAAGAGTCACTAGCGTTCCTCTTTAGGCGGACCTCATCGCAACAACTTGCTTTCGACCACATGCAGCGACGATTATTTTTGGTTTCCGGACGGTTGTGATTCCTGTCTCGTTCACGTGCCAAATGCGAGAAGCAGGAATGTTATGTTTTTGTAGAATCGTTTCATACTTTTGAAATTCACGTTAGTTTAATTGAACGATGTTGCTCTGCTAAGTGACGTAGCTTCTGGCGTCCTGACTGATAGTCTTGGATTTCTTTCCATGAATTTTTGAAACCAGCCATACCGTTGTTGTGTCAAGACGGAGGGATGTTTTAACACTAATAGCTACAGCACACTGGTAATATAGCTTTTTCACTTCTGATGGAATCAATTCGAAGTAGATGTCAGCACATTTAAACAGATTCGTGGTAATTTTCTCTTCTTTCTCTGGAGTAAATACTAATCTTGGTTTGGCGTATCCAACTGGAAGAGGCCCGTCGTTTTTCTCCTTTTTGATGTATCTAAACAGCGACACATGCAGCAGCTTTGCGTATTTTTGGTCCGTTTTCTAACTTTCTGACTTTCTCCTATAATTTCTCATAACGACAAGCAAAAAAACATGAACGGGCAAGTTGTAACATGTAACAATGTGCTCAGAAATTTCGTTACAACTAGTCCAATGACAAAATTTTGAAGAACAAGTTCATGTTATTGCCAAATGAATGATAGATTAATATATCTTGTTGTGTTACCTGGAAAAAATAGTTGATAACAGAATATTCGAAACCCCGATCCCCTACTAGCACCTCTTACCTCCTGTCTTATGAACCGTCATAGTTAAGAAGTTTTCTCTGCATATTGCAAAAGTGGAATTCCATAGCTCTTAACGAATAAAAGTTATGAAATCTATGTATCTACTTATCTATTATTGTTACATAAATATAGGTATTAACGAGAGAGCGAAAATCAAAGGACAGGTACTGCAGCTTTACTGCATTGCAATCGGATCACAGATTTAGTCAGTCCAATGATTGTAACGTGGAAGGTACGCGGTGCCCAGTTAAGTGTTGTATTCTCTCGGATAAAGAAAGAGGGTGAGCAAAACCCTCGAGAATACTTCAGAAGCTATGAAGCATACGATGTTTACATGAAGAGTTGAAAGATTTAGTAGAGATTTAGTTGAGTTTTCGACCCGTGTTTTTGACCACGCAGGGTTGACAGATTGAGTTGAGAACGGGTTCAAATATAGTTGAAGTGGCAGTTCAACATAACATTTCATGTATGGTATTTTTTGTGATGGAGCTATAAAAGTTATAAATTTTGTTTAAATAAACAAAATAAACTGACAATAAATATACAACCTAACAAAACTTTCGAGTAACGAGCAAAAAAAATAAGTCCCAATTGTTAGCTGCCACTCGACTACTCAATCCGCGTTAATAGGGCACTATTTCGACTCGACTAGGCCAGCCAAGCGTGGTCGAGCCGAAGAGTCGATTCGACCCAATTTCAACTCAAGCCGCGTATACATGGAGTTGAACCCGAGTTGAACCATGCTTCAATCCCGCATGTAAACATGGTAACAGACTCCCTTAGAGCTCCATCGGAGTCCTCACATTCTAAAATATTTGCAGTGCTCTTATTGACAAAAGTTTGATTTGAATAGCCCCTCCGCTCTAAACTACTATTCATACAGAAAAATGGTGTTCTGATAATCTTAAGCTTGCTTTCTTTTCTTCCGAACCGTAATAAAATTTTCATACCTTTCCTAACAAAATTATTTAAAAAAAGTATTTGAACCATTTGACTACGATTTCTCAAACAAAAACTCTCAACTGAGTAATCATTGTATACAGTTCCGCGCCATGACGGCATGCCGTGGGATGATGATGTCGAATGTAGCTGCCTACTGATTCGGACTCCGGCTACACATTCACATGCAATTATTACTCAGTTGAGATTTAGTGAGCGTAAAATGATAAGGTTACTTTTTAATCAAAACTATTTTATTATTTTGTTAAGTAAGCTATATAGGAAGTGTAGCCTTTGGGAAGGTAAGGAACCAAGCTTTAATTTACTAGAAGACTTTTTCCTGTATGGATAGTAGTTTAGACTCTATAGCATATATAAAGTCAATGTTTGGCACTTTTCCATGAGTATCAATATATAGCATTTTTGAAAATGGACTCACAACGCATACATATAGATATCATGGCTTGGGAAGATTTCATGGCTTGGGAAGTATCAAAATCCTCGAGAATACTTCCCAACATGAAACAGAAATCTATATGTGTGCGTTCGGAGTCCGTTTTCTAAAATGTTCTATATTGATACTTATGGACAAATGCCAAACATTGACTTTTTTTATGCTATAGTCTTGTAGTAATTTACAGCTTGGTTCCTTCCCAAAGGCTACACTTACTATATCCCTTACTTAACATTACTTAGATTACAAAGTAGTCTTATCATTTTACGCAGGTGCATAAAACAAAAATGTATTTATGTATTAAATTACATAAGATATACGAGTATATTAGATATTCAACAAAATATAAAATAAAATATATGATTTTATTTAATGAAAGCAATATCCTCGCCAAAATGTTTAATTTTAAATAAAAAAAGTACTTCACTTCTTGTCAACTGGTTTTTTCCTTGGTCTCTCTTGTAATCCTACTGTTTAAAAAATTGTTTATTAAAATTTTAAGTACTGAGTTACATGAGATTTTGAATGAATTGCAATAGCAATTCATATGAAATCAGCAGTTTGAGACAATTAATACTTCACTAAAACACTTTCACTGTAAATACGTGTATCCAGGAATTTATATCATACGCGGAAGGAATTGAAATATTTACATATATCCTATTTATATAACTATAACCGGGATTCACTCCAAACTTGTAGAAGTTCATTCAAAACCTTAACTAGGTATTTTTAAACAAAACAATTATCACTTGCCTTTTTTAATTCCTTTTCCAAATGCGCATCCTCCATCTAGAAAGAATATAGCACTACTGAACCTGAATCAAGTGAATAATCGTCAGAGAGTATGGAGGGAAAACAGCACTACTTCACCCATACGCAAAATATCAATTCACGGCTTGTAATATATAGAAGGTTGTGGTTTTACATACGGCAAATATTTCAGAATGTTGGGACTCCGTTGGTGAAAAATGAGACTTTTGTATGGTAACCCTACGTAGGAGTTACACGATCTGCCCCATTTTCAAATTTAATTTGACTGAATTTTTTTTTTTTTTTTTGTTAAAGCGAAATCGTACTCAACAAATGACTGCTTTTCAGTTTAAACTGTTTACTGGTTGCTTCACATAAAACCAAGTAGATCATTTTGTCATTCGTTCATTCTCTGATTAAGGGAGAAGCTCACAAAACTAAGAGTGAGATAAAGATAAACGAACCAACTCCGGCTGCTTTACTTAGAAGGTTCTCAAGATCATGTTCCATAATTTGAGCTTTTTAAATCTCCGGGAATAAATCATTTACAATAATTAGGCATACATTGCTTTCCAAGCTATTTAGGCTATATTAGGCTTTATGTAAAATTACTCGAACAATGAAGTCAGGTCGCCTGATATTAGTAGATAATAGTTGAAGAAAATAATCTTCGGAAATCATCTCTCCGCAGTCGACTATGCTACATGTTGTAAGATTATTCAAAGAAATATAACTAGCGAAATTCTACTCAAAAGTGCCTCGATAACTTCTTGAAATGAGAACACATATACTTAGATAGCTTGATAAGTCTGAGCAAAATGGAGCTGTGAGAAATAGCGGTCGTTGTCGACATTGTTGTATTTTACTTCAAGCAAATCCGTGCGCAAATAGTATGGATTTCCAGGTAAACTCGTCAAAAATGACAAGGAAAACGACCGGAATTCCATTCGAATTGCTTATTGGTCGTTTCATCATTGCACCAATTACGCCCCCCACAAGCTCATTCGTTTGCAATTATGCATTCTTTGTCGTTTCTCTTGCCGATAAGAGCGCTATCAGTGGTGAGAAACTGCAAGTTATTGGAAAAATAAGCTGATATTCCAGCCATCACCGTTAGATGTCATTTGTGAAATTGACTGATACATTTTTCAAGGTAAATTTTGCATGTTTTTGAATTCCTGAAAATATTTTCTCACATTAAAGATGGAAAAAGACACGAAGAAAAAAGCAAAATTATGGAAAACTGCAGAAATTTATAAATTGTGCGAGGTGTGGCGCATTTATATAAAAGATCTGAGAAAGGCACGAAGAAATAGCCACATATACTCAGATATGTCTCTCAAATGTAAGGATATGGGAGTAATCGACACACCAAACGAAATAAGGGTTAAAATTAACAATTTAACCCAGAAATACAAGTAAATTTCTCAAATAAATATGTTATGTGCTGCGGTTTCAGAAAAAAATGATTGGACCGTTTGGGGGTTCACCATCGGCATGGCAGTTTTACAACGAGGTTCATACTATTGTTGGGAGCTTCATGTCCAGTGACATCAGTACCATGCACGGAAGTATTGTATTTCTGGTAGGTGTAATTAAACAATAGTGTTAATCATCGTTAGGTTTATTTTTTGTTTCTTCTAAATATTAGGAATAGGCAGACTCCAACTCAGACTCATGTCAGTTAATGTCACCTGTACCCTCTATATCGGTAGCAGCTGCTTCGGTAGCTAAACCACACGGCTCTGAACAAGCAGAAGCATTTACTAGTTCACAGTCATGTAGAATTTCGTCGCCCCTACCGCCGTTGTTTAGGTTAAGTTTGCCGTTGTCTTCACCTTCACCGGTGCCGTCGCCACCATTGTTATCCTCGCCTACACCGTTGTCATCGTCGGTTGTCCACACTCGCGATAAAAAAAGAAAAACTTATTCTAGTGACGAGATTTTGAAGGAAATGAAGAGAACAAATGATTTGATCGAAAAGGACTTTAAAGAAACAAAAGTATTGTTAACAAAGGCAAACGAGAATGAGGAAAAGTGGTTTACCCTAACACAAAACTTCATGGATCGAAGTTTACGAATTCAAGAAAAAATATTGAGTAAGAGTTATTAGGAAAATAAATAAAATTATAGCTGTATAAAAGTTGGATTTTAATATAATTAACATTTTCATAATACTTACACATATATTTAGCTATCGCGTTACGTATTTTATTGGCTATTCGTCATGATTTCCAACAGATGTGGAGTAGTTCGGTTGAAACCTTTGCAGTTGGACTGAGACAATTTGGCTTTCATTTAGCCATGTTATTGAAACTTTTTCTTGCTGTTCTATACAGAAATTGTGTAATATGCCGCAGGCTTCCAGAATTGTATATGCGTTATCTATTTTTACTTCCAGTCCTTTACGCAATCTTCGAAATCTGGCCTTTAATTGACCAAAGGCATTCTCGACTACTCGACGGCATTTCGAAAGATATCTGTTGAATGTTTTCTCAATGGAGGGTTGATTATTAGCAAACGGATACGGTTTCATGACCCTTGGTGATAATCGAAATGCAGAATCACCTAGCAGAAGGATTGGAACATTGACACCTTCCATTAATACACTCTACCTAAGAAGGTCATTACTTTCGTGTATTCATATTAACGACGAGTTCTCAAAAATGTATGAGTAATTGTTTCTGCCTGTAGTACCAACGTTAATGTAGGAAAATCTGCACCTAGAAAAACGAATTGTAAGAAATCTTAATTCAATTGCTTGCGGGCTTAAATTGGAACCTGTAATCAGCTGAAGCAAACAGAATTATGGAATACCAGCCTTTAAAATTATAATAATCCGTTGCATCTTTCTTGGGTGGCGTCACCTCTACATATATGGCAACCATCTGAAAGTAATGAAATTAGATATATGACTTTGCTAAAAGAAATTAAACTAAATTTTATACCCACCTATCGCTCCAAAGCACTATGGGAATCCCATTTTTTCAAATTCTCTGTTGTTTTCTTCAATTTTTGCATGTTCTGGTGGGTAATCATTCAAATAGAGAGGCTTGACTTTTGCGAGTACCTTGTCACAGAACTCGAGAGCGATTTTTCCCACCGTAGTTTAACCGACTCCAAACAAAATTCGCTATTGTCTTATATTTAGCCGAAGACGATAGTGCATAAATAGCAATCCCTACACGTTTTTCTGGGGCTATAGCTTTCCCCATATTTGAATCTACTCTTTTCAAATTTCCCACATGTGATACTATAGTTTTGAAAGAATCTCTGGACATTCGGAAGTTCTCCCGAAAAGTTTTATTATAAGTGGGAACTTCATATTCCCAAAACTTGCTGCTGCGAGCCTTTAAATTGGTACTATTTTATAAGTATTTTTTTAAATTCCTGATTAAAGTTATGTATGCACTTACGAGGTTCCATAGACGTCTGCACAATTTCTTTTTTCTTCTTGATACGAGAGTCGCTTTTAATCTCTGCATGTTGCACAAATTTATTTGAACACGTTTTAATCTTTGATGCGCAAGTCGTCTTAACATTTTTGATTTTTTTTTTATAAGCACATATTTGCAAAAATATATTCAAATTGTCCAATGTAAAAGAAGATTCCATTTTATTGCTATTAACTCGACGTTTGTAAACTTTCACCAGTATCCACAAGTGACACATTTAATGTGTTAAATCTAGTCTGTCAAATTTAATTACGTGAAGACCGTCATTGCCGTGTGTCATCACCAAAGCAGAAATGATGATCATTGACATTTCCCGTGTGCCTAGGGTATAAAGCTCTCATATCAAAACGTAAGAGGTCTGTATTCGTAGTAACTCCCAACGTCCAAAAACTGATATCAGCTTTAATTTGCTTGATTACTTCTCAGATATCGTAAAAAGAAGGGAAAATTGCTAGAGAATCTGGGTTAAAGGAGATAAAAGATGAGTTTTCATTAGCAATATTGAAGATAATATCATAGTTATGATGAGTTAATTAAATGATAATGGTATCTTGGATAGATGCTTTTTAGATCTCTCAATTAAGGTCTTATAGTTGGCGTTATGTGAAGTTATATTCACGATATTATCTTATATTAATTGTAATCTAACTTTCCATTGAATATACTTTTTTAGTCGTCTGAAAATGCATATTAGTCCAGTTAATGAAATATTGGTCACCAGAATTATACGAGCCGCCAGCGCATTATAAGCTTTAGAATATAAAAAGCCTTGACTTCCAGAACTAATAAATTACCAAAACCTCCTGTGTGGAAGTTGATGACGTTACTATCCGTAATATTACCGTATTTGGGAAACTATAACTATAACCTTATATGCTTAAGGATAACTAAATTAAGAAGTTATATAAGTAAGTGTTATTTCAGGAGATCGGACAGTTAGAAACAATTCATACAACAATTTAACTTGTCACAAACGGTACTTACGTTGAGAAAGGGCATTTCATTTATTTCATCTAACAATAATTATACATCGCTAAAGGATTCCTTCAACATTTGACAAATCTGAACACTGTTTTCTGTTCGGCAAAACGCGGTACGGAATTGTCGTGCAATTCGATATGACTCAATCGAACTGCGTGCATTAACTTCTATAAAATTCTAGACAATCTGTCAGTAAACACCGTCAGTTTACAATTGAGCTCCTGCATTGTTTAATTTATTAAATTATGGAAATGACGTCATCCTATGTACCTATTCGTCAAATCGATGCTGCATGGCTGAAGCAATTTTCCAAACAATTTACAAGGAAATGCTTCTTCCCTCTTTCAGTTTTTCCGTGTGATTACTTATGTATTGTATATTAAATTACCCAGGAGGTAACCTCGCAAATATTGTGCAAAAATAAAATTCGATTAAAAATATAAACAACTTTCAAAATAACAAACAAATAACAGACAACAACAATTTATCAAGACTCTGAGTCGAGTAATTATTAGCACCACTCGAAGAAGTATTAAGTTTCAAAACAAGCCTTGTAACCCTGGAAAAAAATTATTCTTGTGCTTTGGCCTTGTGCAAATAAACCACACTCGCAAACGTTCACAAGTAGAACTTAACATCATCACTTAACCCTTTAATTTCAAGACAACTTACTCAGCAATAATTCTCGTCGCCACTGTCCAGAAGTTTGCCGATGTCTCAATTACACGCCACTCTGTCTCGAGAATTTCCAAACAGTGCCAAAATTCAACAAGTGAAGCGTCAAAATAGCCTCAAGTCATTAGAGCGCCACGCCACACCGTTCTGGGAAATGAATCTTGAAGATTCTACTAAGATTCAAGTCAATGAAGCGCTTTATGTGCTCTTCGTGTCTGCTGACGGTACATAGATTGATTAGCTCCAGATGGCACTTTACTTAATATTGAGTGTCACTGGGCTGTCAACATTTGTTAATGCTAACAGCATCCGTCGCGCGCGTAATAGATTTATCTAAAGACAAAAGGGAAAAGATGGACTTTTAATCTGGAAGTAGGAGGAGGGTTAAAATATGTCTGAGATTCGGAAGATATAATTAGGAGGGATGAACAGCACAGCACAGGCGAGAATAAAACTCCAAGGAACTTCTATTATCTGGTGGCAACTGCTGTGCTATCTCTGAGCTATTGGTGTCGATAAAGCCGTCGTCACTGCTGTCCCCGTGTTGAAATCAACTTTTGTTTCTACGGAAAGCTACGACCGGAATGTCGTTGATTTACTTTGTGATTTCCCCACTTTCATCGGCCAGAGGCTCAATTTGTTTTGCATTTTCACTGGCTTCATCGGTCGAAAGTAAATTTATAGCTCCCAAGTGTTGATGGCTGGTGGGTTGGTTGGGTGAGTGTCATTGTACGCCATCTGGTTGTTGTAAAGCAGAGAAAAAGTGTAAAATGTTTCGAATTTTCATACCTGTTGCACTTTTATTTGCATCTTTTCCTGAAATAGGTCCTATAGCAAGTGCTACTGTGATTTTTTTAATTCGAATAAAGTAATTACATGACATAGCGCGTGTATCTCATAATCTGAATTACCAAAGTGATCGAATAACACGCATACCATATAATGAAAATTAAATTGGACATGCTCAATGTTAATTATAAATATTTCCTTAATAATTAATTTACACAAAAATTGCCTTATCACCTGTCACAAAGCCGGAGCCCTACATAGCCTCCAAAAATGAATGCACACTGGTTGCACAAGGTTTATTAATAATCGCCGGCCTTAATTATTTCGTAATCACTCTGTCGTTCAGCCAGATTTATTTGCACCGTTCAAATTAATTGAAGTTTTAAAATTTGGTCAATTGTTTGTTTGCTTGCCGTTTGATTACAACCACAGCTAAATTTCGACTCGTGAACAGACAGCTAATTAATAAATGACAACTCAAAACCTTTATGAGCTCACGTTGCGTTCAAATTTTACCAAGCTCTCTGGCCAAAACCAATTTTCTTCCCGTTTTCATGTTTAGTATTCATTGTGTACTTTTAACAAGACACTATGTTTCTGTTGATATAGAAGAATGACATGCGATTAGTTACTAGCGTAAATCTTGATGCTGATGATGTGAGAAAATTTAGAAAATATTTCTCTATTGGGAAGAGTAAGTGCAAGGCAAATATATTTGTAGATAATGTATCTAAAATCACAACAGAAGGTAATTTGTTAGCCAACTGACTAGCGAATTCTTTGGCTTGCATTTGTATAATTCGGGAACTGGCAAATTTTAAGTCAAAATTTTGTAAATTAACGCTATCATATATTTCCCAAAAACGCTTTTATTGCCATACTAGTAATTTATACACGTTGACTTTAAATTGATGATATAAATTGATGACTGAATGCACTATTAGAAGAGAATATTATGATAAAGATGTAAAGATAGATTATAAATGGGAAAGGTCAGTGCAGGCGATTCTCACGATTGAATCGATAAAAGTCATAAACAATAATTCTATTAGGTGACTCACCTGTTCTAGCATTATGTAAATCACTTAACCTTACTAAAAAACAACGTGACTTTTGGAACGAAATTTGATTTTCCGATCCTGATTAGATGAATGTTAGGTGTACCCGTAACGAAAAGATTGAGCTGATTAATGAATAAGTTTAGGACGCAAAACAACACTGGGAAAAATTATCAAGATTTTATAGGTTTCCCCAGTCCTCATGAATTTTAAAAACACAATGACGCACAAATTATAAACAGCATTTTAATCTAAAAGTTCGAATAGTGATTTTGGAAAAATACAATGTAAATATAATTAAATTTTCCAGCAAATTGAAATATGGGCCGTTTTCCCATATAATCATTCACTTTGATAGACGAAGGGGGCGTCGGATGATATCAGAATTTAGCAGTGGAAATACTACAAAAACTCAATCATTAATTAGGTAAGACTAGGTAAAGAAGTTAAAAAAGGGGTTGCATGTATGTATAAGTGCCGACCCGACAAAAAGGATAATTTTAGGAAATAACTCTGCCAAGCACTCAAGAGTATCGAATAGAAAGAAGGAAAAGGATCTGGAAGAAGTATAGATCTAGGAATTTAGAAACTTTTATTAACTCGTTCAGTTCTTGTTAGAATTTCACCCTTATTGTAACTATTTCAGAAAAAATCCTGTAGTAATTTAATTTAATTCAATTTAATTTAAATTTATTAATGTTTTCAACTCCCCGTCTACTATAATAATAATAGTACAGGGTATCCCACGTAACGTGTTCCCTGGGCATTTTTCTTGAAAATGTGTGAAGATATCGATAAAGTACTGATAATAAAAGTTACGGAACATTGATCGAGCTATCATTTAGCATAGTAAAAGTCCTTGGAAAGGGACTTGGAAAAGGATATATTAAAAAATGTCCTTTTCGTCCTCATTAAGGCTTCATTTGGACCACATTTTTGAATTTCGCAAATAAAACTAAAACTAAAGTGTTATATTGAACATTCCAGTATACTCCTTTATTATCGAGATATAAGGTATCTAATTGGACTCCATATATCTTGATCCTTTGCCATTTTTCTCGAAAACGCACAGAGATATCATTGAAGCAAATAACAAAATTTACTTATCATAAGCTACCTTTGGATATAGTTAACATTTCAAAAAAAGCACACGGAAATTTATATCTTCGGTTCGTTTTTCACTATATATTTGGACACAACCTGAGAACGTGTTAACGTAGAGAGGTAAAATTTTGTACACGTCGTTTTCAGGAAAATAGTTAATATGATGGTCTAAATCAGGCAAATCGTTTTTGTATTGCCATATTAAAATTTAGGTTTTTTATATATGCTGTGAAAATGATTAGTCCTACACGTCTTTATTGTAATGATAAGTTCTTCAGAATATGAAATCCTATAAAAGTCATTAATTATACTATTATCATTTTTACTGTCCGACGAACGGTTCTAGAAATAAATGCGAAAAACCACTTCAAAAATCAAGCTTGCACAGAGAGGTCACCATGCGAAATTACCTAAGGGCAATCATCTAGGGCAGTGATCTTCAGCCTTCAACGTATGTTCCGCGGAACCCTAGGGTTCCTTTAACAAATTAGGGGTTGAACGAGAACATTTTACGATTTTTTGAAGAAAATGATAAATTTCGCTGTGGCCAATGTTTTGAAAGGAGATATAAGATATCTGTCAGGTAAAATTTCATTTTTCTCAAAACTATGAGAGAATCCGGCATGAGTTAGGCCCACTTAATCTCTTTAAAGCGGAACGAATGTAAACAAAAGCATATTCTGTTCAAATAACATAGGTGTACAGCATCAACTTCGTCCCAAACAAGTGCTTTCAAAAATTGTCAATTCAAGAAATTTGTACATGTTGACAATACAAATATTGTTGAAAATGCAATATGAAAGCATCTTATGTTATCTGAACAAAGTTATCGTTTTGCTCAACAAGGTGAAGCTTACACTATTGCTGAAGAAGAACACATGTTAAAATGATTGATTATGTGCCACTGTCTGGTACTACTGTATCAAGGTGCATTAAGGACATGGCGAATTAATATGTAGTACATCTCATAAAATGTTTAAAAAATTGTATCCATGGGTTTTCTCTTCAGTTGGACGAATCTCCACACGAATCTGGGTTAACAATTTTAATAGTTTTTACATGATACATTGATGAAATGGCTGCTAAAAAAATATCCTATTTTGTAAAGCTCTACCCAGCAAAACAACAGGTGAAGAAATATTTAAAATAATTGATTCATATTTGAAACAGCATGATATATTTTGGGATTTATGTAGCCATGTATGCACCGATGCGATGGTGCAAAAGTGATGCTTGGTAGTTTAAAATGCGTAGTTTCACATATAAAATAGAAAAATCCTTACGTTATGAATAATAATTGCTGCCTTCATCGGCAGGCTCTTGCAGTAAAAAGAATGCCAGAAGGATGAACTAGAAACTGTTCTTAATGATTGTTTAAAAATTGTAAATTTTATGATAACAAGGCAGTTGAATTCGAGAATTCTTACCAAGTTATGTGAAGATATGGGACTATGTATATTATTATTACCTCACCCAGAAGCTCGATGGTTGTGTTGTAGTAAATTATTGACAACATTTTCTCACTTACTAGATGAAATCAGATTGTTTTTTACTGAACATCGACATGAATTATTATCATATTTTAATTAAGTAAACCTTTCTCTTCAAGGCGCAAATACGAATATTTCCAAATTTCAAAATAAATAAAATGTAACTAATAATGACATTAAAATTTTGGGCAGGTTGTATTTTGGGAGAAAATACTGAATGCTTTTTTAATTTACATAATTTTTTAGTAGTCATTAATTCTGAACTTATCAAAATGTAAAAAGATACATATCGCAAAAATTATCAGATTTACAAAATTCTTTTGTTGAATATTTCCCTGCTCAGCCAGAAAATTTTGATTGGGTTCAAAATTATTTGTTGAATAATGTGATACCATTTCAATTACCAATAAAATAAATATAGCAACACATTGATATTTCAACTGACTCCACATTAAAAATAAAATTTTCTGAAGGGGAGATATTGTCGTGTCTCAAAAGCAATCCAATAAATAAACCAATTAAATACCATAAAACTATATAAAAATAACACTCAAAGTTCTTGTAACATAGAATAATTCTTTATTTATCAACACTTGATCTCTCTTAACAAGTGTAGCATTCCGCACCGAACGGAAACTGGATACTCTTATGGCTGAAACTAACTCGCGACTGCTCACTTAACGGCACTCGCCAGACCAGTCGTTAGTCTTTTATGCCCCAACATTCGGAAGTAAACTTTCTTTGCTCACAACGCGGATGTAAACAAACGACACAACCTTGACGTTTGCTCTACCGGTTGCTGAGTAGTAAACAATCGCCTTACATAATAATTACCATGCGAGGTTAGTTATTATTGTAATCGTCGATTGCTCCACTAAGCGCTCACCGCAGCCAGCTGTTGGGCTAATCAGCAAAACAACCGGGAGTTGCAGAACAATATCATGGGAGGTTATTGTTTAGAAATTGCTGATAATTTCGCTGTAATGCCTTTGGCTGCTGGAAGAATCTTCCGTATATTGGGTCATAACATTCCTCCCTCCTTTGAAAACTAGTTTCCGCAGGGAACTAGATCTGGAGAGTGCAACGGTCTTAAAAATTCCAAATATTTTAATCCTTGTTCGGTTCAGATTCTTTACATTAAATCATTACATATTTACTATTATATTTTCTTACATTTTTCGATTTTACATACAGATGTGAACACTTCATTTCTCTTTTCATTTTATTCTCATACTTAATTTCATTCTTATTATCTTTTTACATCATATCTATATTTTTTTCTTCTTCTTTTTCTTTAAATTAAAATTTCGTGATTTTCTATAAAAACAAATTCTTAATTGATTCAATGCCTTATAATATTATACTTCGTATATAATCTTCTTGCACATTAAAAGAATACTCTGCCCTTTTATTCCTTACAATGTACTTCCTTATACACTTAAAATTGAACATTTTTCCAATAACTATTTATCTCTTTTTTTTTAAATTTCTATCTTATAGCTTGTTTTTCTTAGTTTTTTCCTTTTAGAATTGTCTTAACTAATATCTTTTTACTACTTCCTTTTAACTACTTTATAATATATCCGTTTCATTTAAGTTTTGCTTTTGCATTCTCAATCAGCGGCAAATTTTGATATAGGTACTTATTATCCAATAAACTTAACACTTATTTCTTTCCAAACAATTTTCTTTCTACTTATTCATTTCTTTTCTTTACAAATTAAACTTTAACATCTTTCTTTTAATTTCCTTATTTCTCTGTTTTGGTGTCTTCTATCACTTCTTTCTGATTATATTTGTTTTATTTTCACTAATAATTTTTAGCTCATCTGCTGCTTAACAAAATTTTCCCATTTTCCCTCTTTACAATATATTTTCTATTCGATTCCTATTATCTTCTAAAATCTATTGACGTTTATAATGCTCTATTTTTACAAAGACAAGTAATTCCCATTATAACCCTAATACTACTGTGATTGCTCCTGGCTGCTTCTTGATGAGTGTAGTCTGTTGCGTACGGTCTTGACTTCAGACTACTAAACGCTAGACCATATCCGTGGGATAAACTAAGTCCTATTTTTCCTTGTGGGGCTGCTCTCTACTGGATTGTTAAAATGTATTTCCAATAGCTGGTTTTTGGGTAGATAGGATTATCAACTTACGCTTGAGCTGTTTTGCTTATATGAATGCTCATCACACGAATGGTCATTGTTTCATTTAGCCGTACTTTTTTTTTTTTTATATTATTAAGCCAAGCTCAGGGGATACCCTATGATGCAAAGCACAGCATGGCAGGAAGGAGATAGGGAAAGGATTACGGGATATGAGGAGAGTGGCGGAGGTGCCGATGTATGTCGCCCTTAAACTTCCGCAGATTGTATGCCGGGGGAAAAACAAAAGATGGTAAGCTGTTCCACATTCGCACTGTTCGGGATAAAAAAGGATCACGGAATTTTACTGTACGGCCGAAAGTAATTTGAAGGGTTAAATGATGCTCGCGGTTTGCAGCGCGAGTATTGAGTGCAGGAATCATTCTACAAGGGATTAGACTAGATATTTCATCAGAACATTGACCATGCATATAGCGATAAAGGAGCGAAAGGCATCCAATATTGCGGCGGTGCTCGAGTTAAGTCGATATGACGAGTAATTGCCAAATCGCCAATGAGCTTGAAGGCTCTCTTTTGGACAATATCCAATGAAGCTGTGGCTGTGCGACCAGCCCCGGCCCATATATGGGAGTTGTATTCCATTCTAGGTCTAATGTAGGACTTGTAGAGGAGCGCTAGATTTGACGGGCTGAAATATTTCTTACACCTTTTCAGAAATCCAAGACATTTCGACTGGAGACTTCTCCTCGTTTTCTATGCTCATTCTCATTGACCTCTGAATCTCTAACTTGTTAGATATTTTTTGTACTATTTCTAAATGTACGATGGAGTTCTCCCGATTATATCAAGAGTCCACCCACACATAACAAGAATAGACTTGCTCTGGATCTGGTAATGTACTTTCTACAACTACATAGCATTCTGCATGTTTCCTAAATCTTTTGATTTATTCAGTTATATGTTTAGAATTTGATGCCATACGTATATAACTTCACTTTAATCTTGACTTATTTGAGTGTAGAAAAATCTTGCCGTTACTTTTAACCCCTTTCATTTAACTAGATGGTCTTCGGTACTTGACTTCTTTGAATCCCTCAGATATCTCAATGTCAGTGTGACTGAGTAAGGATGAGTATACCCTGCTTTTCTCGCAGTAATTAGAGGTGAGATCTAACTTCTGACTCCTCCCGAAGTTCTTTTGCTTTTAAACTTCATCGGTCCCTTCCTGCTTTTGAAATCAACCTTCGGAATTCGGCCAATATATGCAAATAAGAAACTCGTCGACGGTGAAAGATTCACTTTTCACAAGTGCTCATCATTATTTTCCCACCCACACTATTGGTCTGATGCTTGCTCCACGCAGAATATACAGGGATAAATTGATGTTATGATGCAACTGCTACTTCTGCTTCCGCTTCGTCGAGGTTGTTTTACACAGTTTATAAAAATTTCTTATCGATTTCTCTGTCTACCCATTATTCTATAGTTTTAAGCCTTAAACATGTACTACATATTTATTTCTTATATTTACACTTTCATACATATATTCTTCTAACCTTAAATTGCTTATAACTTTGTCAATGATTTACGAACTTTTTCCTTCTACTTTTTTTTGTCAAATAATATTTCTCCTTTTTTTTTAACTGCTCCTTCTTCTTAATCTCTTATTTCTTTTCTTTTCATTCTTATCTTTTTTTTTAAATCTGGTATTCCTTTTTTCTTTCAATTTTCTGTTTACTTTAAACCTCTTATTCCTCTTTTTTTAATTCTCGTAATTAAATAACTCTTTTTTTTCAAATCTCACTATGTATTCTTTCTAAAAAAATTTGCTTACCTCCTTACCTTTTAATTTATAAATTAACCTTAAATTCGATCCACTGCGTTACTTATATCTCCTTCCATATTCTTCCTAGCCAAAGACTACCAAACTCCGCTCATCGAATTTCTTCTGAAATTATAGGGAATTTGTTGGAAATCTTTTTGATTACGTAACCCGATTCCTGGGTCATAACCGTTACCTACCTTGTACAGCCCGGTCAAATTTGGCGTAAGATTTGTCCTATTAATCTTATTTCTGACCGGGGCGGAGCTACCATACCTATTTGACAACTACATATGTTTTGGCACCCTTTTGCTTTATCCTCTGGGCATTCCCCAGTTGAGGAAAGAAATTGTTTCTACAATTGTAGCGCCACGCATATCGTCTGTCAAACTTGTGAGGTTTCGTGTGTCCATGCGAGGAATTCATGCCTTTTTTCGGATAGGCTCTTGCATTAGCAACTCTTACAAATGCACATCCATCCTCCAGCCCATTTCCGCTGTGGTCATAATATTCATGTTTTCTCTTTCTCTCCGTGCTAGAGCCTTCAATTCCTGCACTGTGAAGTCTCGCACTGTCGTAAGCTGTAGTCCAAGTCTTCTCCTATAGTTGTGGCCGGAATGGCTCATCCAATATGGGTAAACTTTTCTCTCCCTGTCCTGAAGCTACCTCTACATTGTATCTTTCCATTTGCTGTCTGGATTACTGATATCTGGTCTGATGTTTTCTGCCATGTTTCTGTAAGCCTCATCTATTTTGGCTTCGAATTGATTTCTTGGAACTATGACATTTCTAACAACGGAACTTTTTTTCTCTGCTTCGTTGGCGTCTTCAATCCACAATTTCCTATTTATGCAATCGATCACAGCTTTGTCACTGAGGAAATCCATTCCAAGGATGCCATCGGCGGGAATGGAGTCAGTATCACCAATGGCATGAAATTGGCAAACCTGCTGACTATTATACCCATGGAGCTTTTCGCGTTTCCAAATAGTCCTCCAATTCTTATTTTCTGTTGTGTGTGTATGAAGGTATTTCTTTTTATTCTATTGAGCTTAATTAAGCTACATGTGGATCCCGTATCAACTAAAAGCCTAAACGTACCTTCTAAAGCTGTGTCCGACGGAACTGTGATGATAAATTTACTCGGCCAAAATGCCGTATCCCAAAAGCAATCGATTAAATAAACCAATTAATTACCATAAACTTCTTAGAAACAACACTCGGATTTCTTGTAACACAGAATAATTCTTTATTTATCAAATGCACTGACCTAACTTAACAATACAAAAAATCTAACAAGAACCGAAATTGAGACTAGCTTGACTCACTCGGACTGATAACTTAAAGGCACTCGCCAGACCAGTCATTGGTATTTTATGCCCTTATATTCGGAAGTAAGCTTTCTTTGCTCGCAACGCGGATGTAAACAAACGACACAACCTTGTCGTTTGCTCTACCGGTTGCAGCACCTGAGTTGCTTAGTAGTAAAAAATCGCCATACATAATAATAACCATGCGAGGTTAATTATTATTGTAATCGTCTAAGCGCTCATCGAAGCCAGCTGTTGTGCTAATCAGCAAAATAGCCGAGAGTTACAGAACAATACCAGGCGAGGTTAATGTTTAGCAATTGCTGATTACTTCACTGTAATCTTTGGCTGCTCGAAGAATCTACCGTATATTGGGCAATAACAATATTGAATTTTTGGTTTCAAATTTTTTCCCAATATCCTGAGCTTGTAAAAAGAGCTGTTGCACATCTGACGCCACACATATGTGTGAAAGATCTTTCTCTCTATAAATTTATTTATGACTTTATAGCGATACCGTACAGACTAAAGTCTCGATTAAAAGCTACCGGTTAGTATCGAAATCCAAATACTTGATTATTTCATACTTCATTGAGAAGAAGATTAAAATATTAATAATAAGAATTCATTTATAATACTAATTACTAACTATGACTATAGACTAGTTATATGCAACAGTATAACAATAATTTACAAATAGAGCAAGAGAAGTTTTAAACACGATAGGAATTAAAAAAAAAGAAAAAAATATATACTAAAAAGTAAAAATGATACGAAAAGAATGGAGGAAAAAATGCATTTAATGGGTAGTGCAGTGATTATTCAGAGAGGGGAGTCTGAATCTCATTTCTAATGATTTTTCTAAAGGTGCGAGACTAAAACCGAGGATGTCGATTTCGTTCAATAGGTCGTTATGATTTTTTTGGATTCTGTAACAATGGGATTTATACCATAAATTGGTCCTGGCAGTAGTAATTTGAAAAGCTAACGGGCAGCAGGTGACTCTAGAATGAAGCTAATGAGATAATTCAGGGCAATTTATAAGGTTGTGTATTATTTAAAAAAAAACATTTCATCTAAGAAAAGACGACGTTTTTCCAGAGAAAGAATACCAAATATGTCGAGGCAAGTAAAATAGTCAAGATAGCATCTTCTGTTTTGTATAAAAGAAATTTGGTTAATTTTCTCTGAACTTCTTCAATTTGCTGCACATATACACCATAAGAAAGGCCTCATATACTGCATGCGTACTCTAGATGACTTTTCGTTATAGAATTATAAAGAGTTAATAGTGATGTAGTAGACTTGAATGATTTACAAATTCGGAATACAACACCCAACAGTTTAAAAGCCTTGGAGGTAATCCAGTTAATATGTGACTGAAATAACAATTGCTGGTCAAAAATTACCCCTAAATATTTCATTTCGGTAACGCGGTTAAGAGATGGATCACCCATTATGTAGTTATAATATAAGATATTGGCTTTTCTGGAAAAGGTTATAACTTTATATTTGGAGTTATTCAACGGTAACAAATTATCTTTGCTCCAATTTTCTAAGTTAAGAATATCTCTTTGAAGTAATTTACTCACAGAAGGGGGCGAATGACTTAAAAAAATTTAGCATCATCTGCATATAAGAGACAGTCGGTGATTAGTTGGTGCGGTAGGTCATTGATGTAGAGGAGAAAGATATAAGTACCAACGATGTGTGCATTGAGGAACACCGGAGGTTTGTATGAAAGGGCAGGACTGATGACTGTTAAGGACTACTGTTTGCAGTCGTTCGCACATATATGATGCGAATCACGCAACTAAATTATCGCAGAAACCTGTTAGATATTTTATGTAGTATACGAAAGTGGGAAATTTTGTCGAAGGCCTTAGCAAAATCGGTTTGAATTGATGCAACCTGATTCCATTCATCAAGGTGCTACTGCAATTTTGTCGAAATAAAGCTCCAGGTTCGTGGTAGTGGATTTGCCTGGAAAAAATCCGTGCTGCTTACAGCTCAAGATGGATAGGGTTTGGGGTAAGAGTTGATTACAAATAAGTTTTTTTAAATACAAGAGCCAAGCTATTAGAAATTGTGTCGTGTCCCTATTCAATCAAAACACTCTGATTTCACTCTTAGCTATATTTATTTACTCTTACCACTCAAGCGTGATAGCTTCATCTCTAAATCTAACTAATCTACCCTAACTTAGTTCATAATAATGCGGTAATATTCTACAACCGATGACGAAAACTACTGGCCAATGTCACTGATAGCAAGCCGCTGTGATGTTCTAAACAAAACGGGCCATGACCGTGCTCTATGCGAAGTAGCATGTTTAGTTACTGCACCTTACTGTGCGAAGTAATGTGTTGCGCTACTGCTTGCTACTTTACTACCGGTGGTAGGTGTCATGCTCTTGCTTCCGTGTACTAGCAGACTGGACCACAATATTCCTCCCCCCTTGAAAAAACTAGCTCCCAGAGAAACTAGGTCCGGTGTGTTCATTTAGGGCAACCAATCAAAAGATGCTGGACTTTGTACACTCCAATGATCTTTGACTTCTACTTTTGTACCATTTCAATATGCATGATGGAGTTCTCCCAATCATATGTATTGGGAATCCACCCATACATAAAAAAGATACATTTGCTCTTTGAAGGTCTGTAACGTACCCTCTCGAACTGCACAGCATTTTGTATTTTTAAATTTGACGTCATACGACATTCACTTTTATCTTCGACCTCTTCTTTGACACACAGTGAGACCTTGCAGATAATTGAAATGTTTCTCGTTATTTAAACTTCTTTGAAACTCGATACATTCTTCAAGGTCTTGTATATCGGATCGTTGAAGAGTACGAATTGCCTTCCTCGCGATAATTAAATGTCGGTTTTAGTCTCTTGTTCTTCATGACTTTCTTTTGTTTTTTTTTTTAACTTACCTGGTCAATATGTGTAGGTAAGAGAGCTGTTGACGGTGAAAAGCTGACTTATTCTCATTTCTCAAGTGCTCATTATTTTCTCATCTACACTTGTTCCGTCGCGGAACAATATTTTAAAAATATATAAAACAAAACAAAAACAAATCAAAAAACACTCACAATAAATATTGTCTAGTGCCACAAGTCCCGGCAGTTTACAGTCATGCCTGTACTCAGTTAGGCCTTTCCATTGGATAAAAAGGGTTTTGCCTTTTCCTCAGACCTTTAGGCCTTGTATACCTAAAAAGAAAAACGAAACAAACAAACAAAACAATATTACAAACAAAAAGTAAAAGTCTCAGATCATTACGATCTTAGACTTTTACATGAAAATTATACTCACTTAAAACCGTGGAATCCGACTCCCACGATACAGGGCATTCCTCCTCAAAGGCCGCAGTACCATCAGTACGTATAAGCCTGGAAATATAAACCTAAAAATACATTAACGCAAATAAATAAACAAAAATTGAAGAATCTTACCACTTTTACGACCACTGCCGTCAGCATCCAGTGACATTTGTATCACAGGCAGCTGGTACGTTTTCTTCTTCTGCCATTTGCTAATGGATATCCCCACTACGCCAACGACAACGAAAAATCTCCATGACGACGCGCAGCTACTGCATAGCGTCAAGGCAACGGCAACCGACAGACGCATTGCTCCCATTGTAGTTATTCCCGGCTATAAATAGCGAGCTGTTGGGCATAGAAAATCAGTTGCAAATTGAGCGGTCAACAAGACAGATCGGAAGCGATAAACCGAAATTAAGTCTTGACTAACCAATAAGGGAAGAATTGAACCCTGTTTTTACTAATTTAATATATTAATTAAATTAAATTTTTCAGCACCCTCGAGCTAAGGTAGTTTTGAATCTGGCAAAACTAATGAGCAGTGAATGAAGCTCATTCTGTACCTCGATTTAAAATTCTTTCTAATCTCGTTTTTCTTTATATTTTACAGGTTAAACGAGGAGTAATAACGAATTATTATTTGGATTAATTTTATTATTTGGATTTATTTTATTATTTGGATTTTTATTTTTGAATTACCATTTGAATTATTTGTATCACCTTGTTTGGTTTTTTTATTTAATTTTTTTTTTGTAATTATCATTTTATTAGGGAGTAAGCACTGAAGTACTAAGGCAAATTTTTGTGAAAAAATCAATATTGACATCTAAGAAATTTTGTGTTCAACAGTCTTATCCACCACACCGGCACCTCCCCTTTTTTATGTAAAGCCCATATTGGGACTTCACAACACTATTGGTCTGACGATTACTCCACGTAGACTATGCAGGGATGTTTCCGGAACTCATGTGTTGTCAATTCTGTTTCCGCTCCATTGAGGTTGTTGTACACCGTTTATGTTCTATACTTACAATTAACTTTTCATTATAGCACTAATCTACGTAAATATTTATGTATAATAAATTACTTTTTGCATACCCAATACGACTATGCCTATTATTTTTTTTATTTCCATTATTGTAAAATTTTAAACCTTAATCATTTATTACATATTCTTTACATTTACACTTTCAAACATATGAATATTCGTCTAACCTGTTAAACTGCCTTACATATGTTTTTTCAACGATTTCATACCAAATTTTCTATACACGAAGTATTTTATTATATAACCCGTTTTTTCTACTTTATTTTTCTTTTTTATTATTTTTTCTTTAACCTTTTGTATGCTTTATTATATATTTCCTCTTCTTTTGTAAATATAATGTTTTCTTTCAGATACCTCTTTTTATTGCACCTGACTCTCTAGTTTTTTTTTAAAAGATATTTTTTTATCGTTTATTTATTTACATTTACCTTACTGATTGAATAAAATGAAATAGGCACAAGGTTACGTTTATACTTCCATCCATATACTTTCTCAGCAAAGACGATCAAACTCCGCTAATCGAATTTCTTTTGAAATTAGATGGAATTTGTTGGAAATTTCTTTGGTTAAGTCCCTAAATCCTCGGTCATAACCGTTACTTGCCTTGTACAGGCCGTTGAGGCTTGACGTAATAGTTTTCAGTCTGGCCTATTTCGGACCGGTGCTACCGTACCTGTTTGATAAATATATTTTGGTAGCTTTAACTTATCCTTTTGCGGCATCCCTTGAGTTCGCCGTCGTTGTAGATGCAAGTTGTAACCACCCTTATGGTCCCATACAGGTCATCTAAAAAGCTTACGTGGATCCGCTTTCCTATGTGTAAGATTTTGGTCTTTTACAAAATATGCTGGTGCATTAGCGATTCTCATGAATGCACGATCATCCTTCAGACAATTTCCGCTGTGTTGTGTGCTCAGCATTTTGCTAGATTCTTCTATTATAGGCATTTTGAGTTCCGAACTTTCGTGAGCTGTTGTAATCTTTTCCCAGAATGGCACCAGGAATGGTGCTCGAATGTAGGTACCCCTTTTTCTGCATGTGGCGAAATATTTTCGACATTACAGGCCGTACGTATCGATCCTGAGCATCGATCATAGACGCCTGAGGCGATGTTGTTTGCCATGTTCGTGTTTTCCGCCTCTATCCTGGGATGAAACGGATGTCCTTGATTACCAGTTTACCAAGCTGTAGGTTCCACTTGTGCACAAGCTGCGAAATTTTTACAAGAAGCAATTTCTTGCATGCTTTACTGGCAACTTGTATCCACAGCTTCATTTTCACGCAGTCGACAATAGCACTCCTACTAAGGAAATCCATTCAAGTATACCATCGGCTGTAATTCAGTCCGTATCACTAATGGCGTTAAATATGCAGGCATGTTGTCTGTTGTCTATCTGCAACTTTTGCTCACAAATGCTAATGGAGCCCCTAGCTGATCAAAATAGACCTACAATTCTTATTTTCTTTTGTGTCTGTACGGGCGTATTTATTTTTATTTTATTGATCTTAATTAAGCTACAGGTGGACCCAATGTCAATTAAAAGTCTAAACTTACCTTCTAACGCTATGTTTGATGAGACCGTGATGATACATTTACTCTGGGAGTTTAATTTCTCACTCTATTTCTCTGCTCAATATTTTTTCAGGTAGCTTGCTGTATAGTGATTCTGCGTTCGACAGAACTGGCAATAAAGCTCCTCCCTTCCTGAATGGAATTCATATTGGATGTCAGTTGCATTGTTTGCCACTCTGACGTGATGAATTCGGCAATTGGATACCTCGTGCCCATATTCCTTATATTTAGTACAGAAGAGTACTTGTTGGCACTCTTGCAAAGTGTCCCAGCTGTCCGCATTGAAAACACTCAGTAGATTTGTGAGGTGGTCTCATGGTCGAAAATGCTTGGCACCTTCCTGATAATACTGGCCCTGTGCTGACTAAAAACGGTCTCGAATTCTGTCTAGGCCTTTCTCTGCTAAATTTCCTCATTGCCCATTTGTTTGGTGCACTTACTGTGCTCGGCTTTCGGTCTTCTTGCCATATTCCCGATTCTCTCACTTGAAGCGTTTCGGCATCTTTTTCGAAATAGCTGGCTTGCACTCTTACTTCCTCCAGTGACTCAAATTTACGCCCTGTAAGGTACACTTGCGTGGGTCTACAATCTGCTTCTAACTCAGCTAGTAGTCCCTTCTTCCCTCCCGGGTATTTGGCCGAGACAGCCTCCTTTATCTGATCGCGCAGTTCTTTCATTCCATCCGCGAATTCCGTGATGTCCTCTCCAGGTCTTTGTCTATATGCCAGCATTTCAGTGCGTAATTCACTGAATGGCTTTCGCGGCATGTCTGCGTATTTTACTACTTGCTCTAAGGCTCTAAGGAAGTCCTTCAGCTCCTGGGAACTTATCAGGTAATACGCATCACCCTTCAGCTGATGCTTTACACATTTCATGAAAATAACTTTTTCTGCGGCTTCCAGTCGGTCATAGAGATCTTTGCAGCAATACAGAAAACGATATACTTCCTTCGCTAGCTTTGGTGATCTTTCCCCAGGGAACATTGGCACGTATTTTGACACCATGTCCATAATCTTATCATGTGCATCGGCCCTGTTGTACTTTAGTGGTCTGTCTACGTTGATTTTTGTCCCTATTGTTTCTTTGTCGCTAAATTTTGCTGTCCGTCCTTCCTTCCACAGCTTCCTTTTATTTGTTGTCGATGGTCCTGGAATACTAGTTTCCTTGACATCTAAAACCTAATCGCGAGGTTTGTAACAAAGCTATTACAATAAGACATCGATGCCCGGCGAAGATCGTTCCTTAAAACTATATATTACTATGAAAACTTGATTAGACTCAACATTCCGACAAAGATCATTCCCGAAGACTCTGATCTTTTACTGGAAGTACTTAACAACTCTACTCGAGACCATTAAATCTGGACAAAACAACAATTCGAGACTCATTTAATATTATTACTTTCGATCCTATTACCTAAGGAGAGAAAAAAAAGCACAAAAAGAAAATTCACATACGAACCACACTCTCAACACTTCTTAAAATTGAAGCTGAAACGTAAAATCGATTAAACCAATTTAACAGAAAAAATCCGACCTTTTTAAAATTTTATTTTAACACACAAGTAAAATACAACCAACGATACTTTACTTAAAACTTTGTACTCAACCTTGTTCAACCCAAGAATATTCCCTATAATAACATTACTCTAGTAGTTACTGCGACTATTAAAAAGGCGATAATTTGAATAAGGGTGCGAACAATCAACGCGACGTTGAAAAAATTACTAAAATATTGTTACGAGCGTGGCCTACGTTCGTCATTTAATACACAATATTTCAAATATCATACAATAGTTCTTCCTTTATTTCACTTTACTCTATACTGTCACAATTCACCAAGAATTATTAAATCAACTTTCTTTAGTTATCCCTAATACTGTACATCTAATTATCGCAATCCAAATAAGTTACTTCGTTTAGTGCACTGTCTGTAATAAGATTCGCCTCCTGGATGTGAGTAGCGCCGTATTTATACTCTGCAAATTATCCTAGAACCTTCCTGAGTATTCCATTCTCCCAACGCAAAGTTTACTAGGATGTCACTAACCGAAAGTTGTTCCCATTTCCAACAGATTTCGCTTGTGTCACTTTGAGGCGCGTAACACTGCCCCCTTCTTAAAATTGTTCGACTCGAACAACAGGTGATCCACGATCTTGATGCTCGCAGTATTGATAAAAACGATCAAGGTGAACGATTTTCCGTTTGCCTCTTGAACCACGCTGAATCCTATATACTACGTCATTAATTCTAGTCACTACTGAATATGGTCCTTGACAGTGTTGTTGTAATTTTGGAGAACGTCCCTTACGTCGTTTCGGGTTGTATAGCCAAACAAGGTCACCTTCATTGAATCCGCTGAATTAGCACGTAAGTTATAGCGGGCCTTCATCCGATCGGTATTTATTGCTAATTTTGCTCTCGTGAACTCGTGTACATCAGCTAATCTTTGTCTAAGTTCCGACACATAATCATCTGGTAACTTTTGTTTACCTCTGGGTGTACTAAACTTGAGGTCGCCAGGTAAACGCATCTCCTTTCCGAATATGACTTTTGCTGGAGTTTGTCCGATTGTGTTGTGAATAGCTTATCGATAAGGTAGTCGACTACTTTCTTTAGATGCTCGACCAATGTTCTGTTGAAGCGCTCTACCATGCCATCAGATTGTATATGCAGAGGAGTTGTTCTGGTTTTTAAGACAATGAATGTCAGAAAAGATTACTTGGAATTACTCTTCGAAATTAGATCCAAACTACACTAATTTTTCACCAAAAACCTTTACTTTGATCGTTTTCTTTTAAATAAATATTTCCTCCCTTGATCCATAAATATTTAAATTTCTTTTCAGTCTTAAACAATTTGGATTTATGAAAAAGTTGCCTTTTAGATTTAGATAGGTATTCATTTAAAAATATTCTATGGTCCTCTACGATCCTAAATATACAGCATTGATTGTTTTTTTTTTAATTTCATAAGCGCTAATTACTCTACTTCTAATAAATTTGGAACTATATTTTACAATTATAGGTTTGCTAGCATTATCGTTAGTACATTTTCTGGATTTCTTCATCGGTCACGGGTAATTTGAGTTCATTGTGAATTTTTTGTACGATTGCATGGACGTTCTTCGATTCTACGAAGGGAATATTGCAGATATCTAGGAAATTAGTAAGAGCGTTGTCTTCCAAAACTACAAGACGTTTCGAAACGATAGACAGTTCACGTCGAACGTCTGCTTTTTCCATTTCCTCTTGCTTAATATGTTTGTCGTGCTTGTCTAGTTTTTCAGCCATGAGTTTAATATCGTTGAAACCGCCAATTAGGGAGTCAATCGATTTATTGAATTCAACCTGCATCCGTTTGATCATCTCAATATCTTGTGACATTTTTGTTACAAGACCTGCCATAAAAGCCAAATATAGAAATAGATTAGACACAGAAGATGAATGAGGTTGCAAATGTCAAAAATTACACCAACTTTTGACATAATTTGAAATAATAAACAGGCTCAATCTAGTCATTGAGTATTTTTTATTATATAAACTTAAAAAAATAAAATTTTGTTATATAAATTTGTGTTTTTATTTGCTCGATAGTTTTCGAAACTGGGGTTCTACGAATAATATTATCAGCGGTAGAGTTCCGGCGGCCGCGAAAGGTTGATGACCACTGATCTAGGGAATCGCAAGAATTGGTATTAGACTAATTTTAGCTTTTTGTTAGCCTTAGAGAGTTTCCTTTGTTTGGTATTGCGCCAATTAGTTCAAAATAGTTTTGAATGTTGAGGTAGGACTCACATAATGGAAAATTTTTGAACCAACCTTGCGCCCGTTGATGGTTCCACACAGTTTCCAAAAACTTAGGTCGTGCTAGATTTCGTACAATGATTAAAGTCAACCAAACTTTGGTGGAATATTCATGTCGGCGCATTTAATTTAAGGTAATTAAGTTAGCAGAGTGTCAGTTATTGCCGCATTCTTGATATAGTCCAGCAGTTTAGCCACTTAAGCCTTGATTTGCTGTTTTTCACCATATATTCGTCTAAGCTGACAACTCTTAAAGTCTTAATCCAACCAGAACTTGCAGTATTATATTTACGTCCTACTAATTTTATATTTACTTACCTTTTTCTTGGTGCACTTTTAAAATCTTTAATATAATTTCTCACATTTTTATATAAGTTTTGCACATATCCTCTTTTCTCTGTGGCACTTCCTCACGTAAGCTCAATGCATGTGTGTACAAGTATGAGTAAAGAGCATATCTGACTTAATTGTTATATGTTCTTTGGTATGAGACTTGAATTTTTCGAACACTTTGTCACGATAGCAAGTACGACATAATTTAAGACGAAATTTCGTTTTCAATCAGTTATATACAGAAAAAATTGTCTGATTCCGCTTTATTGAAATTCTCCATAAATCAAGTGACACAAAAACAAGTCCATCAAGCGTTTTTCTTAACCTGTCTCCAGAGGATGATAAGAGCATTCAAAGTTGTCTCCCTTAAGAATTTTTGAATTACGAGAGTGAAATTATTAATGATTGTCAGAGTTGAATTTATTTCACCAGATTTTCTCATAAAAATCCTGACAATTTCTCCAGAACACAGTCGGGTACGATTTTTTTCTTTATAGAGGCGAGGGCTCAAATGTCGGGAAGTCATTAGCATAATTAATCTCGTGTGAACGGTCGACCTAAGAAAGTCGTCTTCTTAGTAAGTATATTAAAAAGAAATTATCACCAGCCGAGCAGAAACTGCTCAGGGTGCCCGAGACAATCATACCGTGATATTGTCTCCGGATGCAATGGTTACATCTTATCTCCTACAAGTCATCTATACAACGACGGAAAGTTACTAAGGGGGACATTTTTTTGCCAATTATCTTCCTTACTTGTACCCGTTTCTGAAAGTATCCTTCATCCAGTCTCCGAAGAAAGTAAATTAACAATGGCAAATAGTTAATATTGGCATGTTTTGTTTAAGTACTTGGGACTCTATCCGGTGGATTTATTTATTTCAGTTAGTAAAAGGTATGCGGATTATAGGGCGCTTTAGGAGATGAAATCTGGTAGCAGCTACCACAAGAAAAGAGAGGTATTGTCTTCACAAATTAAGTCATTAAGACTCCCTCTTTCGGTAGGTTTTTCTATGAAGCGTTGTTAAAGGAAGACGTCTTATTGTGCGGACCAAAGCAAGCACGTTGTACCCACCTAAAAAAAATTACTTAATTATTCCAGTCCTGGATAAATTCAAATGCTCTGACCCTTAAAACAGATGCATATAAACGAGGTCCGCATTTAGCATGGTAATTTCCTACAAAAATGCTAATTAAATGCATAATTAAAGGCGACTTTTTGTTTGCAGATTTAGTTTAAATGTTGTTTCCCTTATTTTAAAGCAGAAGGCTTCAAATTCTTCAGAACTGTCGATTACATAAAAGTTTTTCTAAATGCGAAGGTGTCAGTGAAAGTTGGGTACATAAGGTACAGAACGCCAATTCAAATTATTCAAACGGGGGCTAATTAGACAAACTTGTTCATTTTCGATTTGTTATTCTTTTAATTTTCTTAAAAAATGTAAACAATTGATCACCATCGTAACTATTTGGAAACACAGTTACAATATAAAATGGCAACTGTACATTTTCTCAGTTTATTTTTTCAAATAATCAATGAAAATATGACATAATTGGTTATCAAACTTACACTATATTTTAATTCAAGACACAAAAAAGTTCACTGTTAGATCCTATAAATATTTTTAAATAATTTTTTTTAATGAATTTAAACTCATTTAAATAGCTCATATATTGTGTACCTCATGGCAAAGACTTTATTCTTAGAATATCCTTGTTATCTCCAACACAAATGTGAAATGTACACATTTACATTTACAATTTTTAATGCTACAATCAACAATATACATACAATTCTTAAATATTTGTGAGATGAAACTTAAATACTTATGCTGAAAAGATCTAATCCGAACCAAATAAATACTTCTTTGTATTCTGCCATCCTTTCTGTATTATTTGGGACATTTCTTTTGTATTTTGTGTCACAAAATCTTTAGTATTTTTGAAACCGGTTGATATCTTGTTCCCAAAATTGCTCATGCTTTTCTTTGCATTATCCCACCATTCAAAGTTGCTATCAGGTGCAGGACTTCCGACGACAAGGCATATCAATGTTGAAAAGAAAAAAAGCAGCGTAAGACGGCCGTCCATTTCTCTGGATTTTGTTTTTTGTATATAGTAAAACTAAAAATAAATTTAATGTTTTTTGTTATTATTTTCTTTTACCATATACATTACATGTAAGATACAACAAGTAAGATTTTTTAATTTTTAGGATTGTTTTTTCTGAATGGTGGGATACGAATATTAGCACAATCTTAGGAAAACAAAATAAGAAACTTTGTAAAAATTAAATTAAAAATATAACAGCCAGACTACTGGATTATGAGCACAGCAAAATTATCAGGCACACTTAGATCTTCGATGGTCCGTTGTGATGCCAGCTAATCGAGATCCTACCTGGATATGATAACTTCAAGTAGGGGGTGTGATAACCTAAAACCAGCCACAAGAATTATTAACTTTTACGAAGTTCCTCAACACCTTTTACTATTTGGCTCACTTCATTGGACAAGTAACTGCCTAGCATGTTCCGGTATATAGAAGTTATTGTAAGGAACTTTAATGCATTCATCATGATCACCAAGGAGACAATGTACCTTATTAACTGTGCTAAAGTCATTTTTTTTTCAATAGTTCTATGACATAGGTATATTGGGCTTTAGCTATTTACAAATTTTGATTACCTATTAAAAATACGAAAAACTAATGAAATTTCATTTTCTGAAAAACCAGATTAAAAGTAAAGCATTTAGGGTCCAGGGTATTCATTACTTCTCTGTTCCTACCTTCCATTTATTGTCCTGCTAACCTGTCTTTTCCAGAAAGAGAAAAGAAAGGCACGGTTTGAATCATTAGAACTCAGTGAGTACTATTCGGGTACATTCACACGTTCATTCACTCCTGCACCAAGCCATGTGAAAACCCGAATACCACCCAGCAAACATTTGCCGACCGTCTGCAACAACGAAACTTCAGCGACAATAGAGCTGCACAATACGAAACATGAGAGTAGGTAAATGCGAGAGAGCTAGAAACTATTTATGTTACCGAAGCGAAACGAACGCGAGAATAACTGCTTGCTTTTATTTATCTTACATAAAAAGTGCATATGCACTGTTTTGTGCCCGAAAATCTGAGAATTTTACAGTTTCAAGATTTTTGGTTCTATTTTTCCATTGTGAATTTACGAATCGCTAAAGTTATAGTTACCAGAGTAGATTATATTCATTTTGGATACAATGTTCTGTCTACATTTGCTTCGGCTCCAGGTTTCGCTTTTATGTCTCATTTGAGTTCACTAGCGAAATTTATGTTGAACTTTGTGATGTTTTTACGATTCGCATTGACAGCGAATGGGTAAGGGATTTTCCAGGCCGATAACTATCGCCGTCCTAGACGCATTGACGCGATATTAAACCTTTTGGCGTAGTTGGATGCTTGTGAACATAAGAGTACTACACCGTGTCTAACACCGCCAAGCATTACCCCTTCATAAGTCTGCAAGCATCTCACCGTGTTAAGCGTACCGACGTGAGACTTTTCCCCAGCATCTCGTAGTGATGAGATTAGGTACTTTGTAGGCCTGTAAATATAGAATCTTCCGTGGTGATTATAAGAGCCTTCTATAGCAAAGGTTATATATAAATTCAATACACATTAGAATTAGTACTTTATTTAATACTACTTACTTTAATACTAGATGGTGGATTCTTAATCCTAATAAATCGCGGATGTAATGCTCGGTTCGGCAGCTGTGATAAGACTGTGCGTTGGTTTCGGTTCACTTAATTGATGGAGACCATTATAACTACCGAATGTTGTAGAGTGGAGAATCGTACTAGTTGGATGCTGTGGAACTAGACTTTTGGCATACTCTCGCAATCCGTTTGACTAGTACTCTTCTACTAAATCTTGGCGCCACACCTTCCTGTGAATTATTTTGCTAAATATATATATTCATAGCTGAACTCATCAGCTGTCTCATACCATGGTACATTACCATAGACAAACTAATAACATTATAAAGACTGGATACATTCCATTCGGACGAAAAACCAGCGCTTCTGAAAGGAGCACAATTTAAGCGCTTCTCTAGCCATTATTTGGCAGCTCTTTAGAAGCTTACTCACCGATCTATCCAGAAAAATAAACAAAGCCGCAAGTAAGTAACTCAAGTGCTTCTAGAGCAGTTGCTTGCATGCTCTATAGAAAATTATTTGATGAGCTCCAGCAGACCAACAAGCAACAAGGGCTGATTTTATCTAATTTTAGATTTTACTATCAAATGTCAGTCAGTTTCGGTACTTTCACGAGGTTTATGTCACCTCATTCTTATTCAACTTGTGGTTACTGCCTGTATCTTATTCTTGGCTTATCATCTTCCAGTTAATTTATAATATTATTCATCTACTATTGATATTCTTTATTTATTTATATATGCTGCAGCTTACATGTAAAGTGAATTTAATCTGCCGAATAACGCTCTCGACTTGCGCCCCATTTTTCTGCTGCCATCTATTTGTGACGTTTTGTGCGATAATCAATTGGTATCTCTAATACATTTCGTCCGAATGGCGCCTAAATGTATGCTTTGTACATCTCATATCAACAAGAATAATATGGGCTTGAAGTGCATTGATTGCGGCAACCAATTTTATGTATCGCGTTCCAAGCTATTGTTGTCGTCAACCGTATGTCCAGAGAAATTGAATTATTGCGCGCCAAACAAAATGATCTCAACACATCTCTTGTTATGCTGGTTGATAGCTTCAATGATATTCAAAGAATGTCAGTAACTCTTGAGGATCATTTTACGATAATCAGAACGCTAGAGGACGTAAACTTTAATGCGGTGAGCGATATTAATGCCTTAAAAGCACTTATAACTTCCTTAGAGGATAGATACCTGTCAAACTTCCTGGCAATTCGTAACGTTCCCATTATGCGTAATGAGAATATTATGTAATACATCTCCAGCCTGCAAAAATTTCTTAATCTCCCAACTGCTGAAGCGGATGTCGTTAAAGCATACAGACAGCATATGAAGAAACACTCTTCAGGGCTACCTGGGCCAATTATTGTTAAGTATACTTATCATTTTATTAGAGATCGCACTTTAGAAGCTTCTAAGTTACATCGAACTTTAACAGCTAGAATGTTGGGATCCTCAGAGGATCTCCCAATTTAAAAAAATGAATTTTTATCTAAATAGAAGAAATTACTGTTTTTTCAGGCGAAACAAATTAGGATCAAATATGGCTTTAAATACCTTTGGATTACAGGTAGTAAAATCTGAAGAAGGATGATGGTTGTGAAGCTCCACTAATTAAAACCGAAAGATGTCTTGATCTGATTACTCAAAATAATTCCTCTTCTTAATCTCCTAAATTCTATTCATCACATGTCTTTAAATAATTACTATCAGAATGTCAGAGGGCTTCGCTCTAAAACTGAGAGCACCAAATTGGCTGTACTTTCAAATATATACGATATAATTTGCTTGACAGAGACATTTATACAAACAGGTGTAAATAGCAGTGAAATATTTGATGAAAGATACGGCGGGACAGGACTTAGCGTCTTCTGGAACTAAGGACGGTGTCGGTTGTCTCATTGCAATTCACATCAGATCAAAGCTATTTCGTATTCCCTCTTTTGAAACTGCTCATGAGGTTATTTGGGCTGTTATAAAAGAGTTATATATATGTTTTCTGTACATCTCTCCGGAATCATCCTTTCCTACTTACGACGCTATTTTTTAAAATATCAGCGAGAAAGTATTGCAGCTCCCCTTCAACGCTAATGTCTTGGTCATTGGAGATTTCAATCTGCCTTACTTAATCTGGAAGCGCGTGTCAGTGGGAATGCAAATTTCTGAAGCTTATAGCATGTCTGCTCATTCTCTTCGTAATAACATGTCGCTATGAGATCTAAAGCAATACAGCAATATTTTCAATTTTAATAATAGACTTTTAGACTTGCTATGGACCAATATCTCTTTAAATAAGATTATCTTTTCCCTTTCAATATGCCCTATTTCTCGTATAGATCCTCATCACCCACCGCTCGACATAACGATCGCAAATTAACGAATTTCAAACAAGGTGATCATCATAGTTTAAATGAATATTTTTTATCTGTAAATTTTCTCAATTTATTCACACCTGAAGTTGATGAATCTATTCAGAGGGTTAATAATTATATACCGGAAATAGTAAGAAAAAAAAGGGAAAACATATCCAATATGGTATAACTCACGTCTTACTCGTGCTCTTCAAATTAAAAATAAGTGTAGACATTTGTGCAAGTCTTTTCAAAATCCCGAAGTTTACAAAACATTCAGTACGTTTACATGAATACTTTAGTACTTGACTTGAAATCCAATTGAAATTCAAGTAGAGTTTTTGGTTGAATTAATTCCAATTACTTGACTTGAAATTTACTTGAAGTGACATTTTACTTTTGAAAACTCTGCATTAAATTCAATACAGAATTGCGAATTTTTAGATAAATATCTTCAGTACTAAAAATCCCAGTCTGAATTATCAACAATACTCTTCCTCTTGTTCCTCTTTGCCGTTGTCATATCTAGCAAAAGTGAAAAATTTTCAAGTACTGAAGTTGCGTTTACTTGAACTTTTTCAAGTAAATCAAACAAAATTTTGTGATTTACTTGACTCAAGTATACTTGAAGTCAATGCGCGTTTACATGATATTTTGATTACTTGATCTCTATTTGAAGTATACTTCAAGTATTCATGTAAACGTACTGATTTTCCGCAATTAGAAACAAGTGCAAATCACTTCTCAAGGAATGTTACAATGGATACATAAATAAAATCGAACATGCATTAAGGGATCAACCTACAGTTTTTTAGTCGTATTGCAAAGACCTGAAGAAATCTAATACTTACCCGAAAGAGCTAGTGTACGCTGACGATACCTCTTCCTCGCCAAGTTACTCTTGTGAAATGTTCTCCAAGCATTTTGCATCCGTTTTTACAAATAGAGATACTATTACGACATGTCCGATATCTGGTTCTAATATCGGTTCAGAAGGCATTGCTTTATCCGATGTATCCTCTCAAGAAGTTCTTAATATATTGGATGTGCTTGCCTGTGGCAAGAACCCTGGACCAGATAAAATTCCTAATATCCCTTACAAACAATGTTCACATGCCTTAGCTGAACCTATTAATCAATTATTTAATTTGTCCATTAATAACAGCACCCTCCATAAATTATTAAAGCATTGCTTTGTTATTCCGATTTTTAAATCTGGTGATCCTAGATGCGTTGTAAGCACTGACTTATAACAATGGGCTGACCGATTTGCTATTTCATGTGGCACAAATATTGTGTTTCTGTATATCACCGTTAGAGCACCATTTAAAATGTTTACTACATTAAAAACATGTAAAACTCAACCAATCAGATACCGAATTAAATTAAAAAAATTTATTTTCTTGGGCCCAAGTGATATTTTAATCGCTTACAAGGAATTAAACTCATTCCGACTTTTATTTTCAAAAGTTATTTGTACCTGAATCCTGCGTATTGGCAAGAGCCACGGAGCGTGGTAAACACTATCTTTACCTTATTCTTTTTGTGGTTATTGCATCTGTAGCCAACATAGAAATATCAAATGGCATAAGAAAACGTTGAGTAAGCAATATTTTGTGTTGGTTGCTCCAAATCTGCCATATGGCGAAAGAGAAAACTATAAAACTTGTGCCATTCTTTCCTATAGCAAAATGGCAATACGCTCAGTCCATTGTTATAAGTCAGTGGTTGTAAACTATCGCCCCATTTCCATTTCAAATAGCTTAGCATTAATTTTTGAGAAGATTGCTTATAACTTTTCCAGCAGACTAAAACCATATCACCGAAAAGAAATATGGCTTCTTCTCCGGTAGATCAAATGCAATCAACTTATCCTTGTTTACAGATACAGTTGCCTGTACCTTAGATATAGGTAAACAAGTTGATTGTGTTTATACCGACTTTTCAAAGGCATTGGATTAAATTAATCATAAACGTGCATTGGTCAAAATGGAACAAGTGGGCTTTTGCAATAGCACTATTTGCTTGGTTCTCATCCTATCTCAGACAGAGAAAGTATTGTAGTCTTCAATGGATTTCGTTCTGCTTCCTATAAGGAAAAATCTGTTGTTCCACAAAGGACCGTTCTTGGACCTGTCATTTTCTTGACCTATATAAATGACCTTCCCTCCCAATTAAAGTCTAACTGTCTACTCTGCGCAGATGATGCTAAAATTTTCCGTGTCCTGTCCTTCTCTTGAAAGTTCTAAATGGAGATATCTGCTGTCCTTGCTTTCTGTCCAGAATTGATTTTCACGTACCTACGCGTCCATCCAGACTCCAAGTGCTATTCAATTTACCCTCCAGTAGAACTAATCTTAAAGCGAAGTCGTCAATTTTTAGACTCCAAAATGAATATAACTTATATCTTAATAATATTGACATCGTTCGCTCCAGCCTTATGACATTAAAAAGGCAAGTACTCTATGAGATCAGACAAGTTATTTGAGCTTCCTTGAAATCATTTTCTATTCTTTTTTTAATTTGAACTTCAATCTGATCGTGTTTCAATTTCGACTTTCTTTCTCTTTAATTTTTTCTTTCTTTTTAATTATTTTCCTCTGTGGTTTCTATAACTTTTTAATTTTTTAGTTTTAGTTTTTAGTTTCGTAACTAATAGTTTCGTATCAGTAAATTCTCTTACATATTTGAATTTTTTGTCACAATAATAGCTTTAATGTTGAGAAATTATTCTAGTTTTAATTACTGGAGTAGGACTTATTATACTGTATCACAAAGAACTGACCTCCTTGTATCTACTACTTTTGTAGTATTTAACACTATATAAATAATGAAATAAATAATTCCTTTTTCGAAGTATTACAGCATACTGTTTTATAAAAACTAAAATTCACTTTTAAGTCTCTCTTTATTTTGTATGAATAACTTCTTGCGATAGTAAATAATTGAACTTGTAAAAATCTGCATACTATCACCTTAAATTTTTGTTTAAATAAATAAATTAACATTTTTATCGCAATTCTATAGCAAGAGAAAGGCTCAAGCAAAATGCAATATCATAAATTAATGGTGCACGTACTCATCCTACAGGTAATGTAAATAAAGAAGAAGGGAATTTATCAGTAAAGTATTCCGGTAAAACTTATGAAAGATCGTTATCAGGAGTACCTATTGACCTTACTTTTGAAGAACTACCGGAATTCGAACCAGCTGTTAGACATCGAAATTAGGGAGAAGATTCCCTGTCGGCTATGTGTAGTTTATGTTTGAAATCTACACAGAACATTGACTATTTTCGCCGCCAATAGAGCAAATTTTATTAAAAATCACAATAGATATCGATAATTCCGTCTAAGGAGCCAGAAAAGTCAACAAAAACCAATGAAAATAACAAAGACTTCATCTTAGTTAATAATAGATTATTTAAGGATTGCTAATGAAAAATCAAAGACAGTTTCAAAAATGTTATTACTAAAAATTATAAATATAATAAATGGGGTGGAGATCAAAACATCTATTACAGGTCTCCTTTCGCGTACAATCTTATGCGCGATATGTTAGGTTTCCAGCTTCCTACAACAACCGGTGATGTACATAATTATAATATATGTTATGTATATATTATAAACATACATAATAATAAAAAATACAAGATCTTTGAGGTAAAATTTACCCCACGTTAGTATGTGAAGGTTGAAAAGCATGATACGGGAATTATTATAAGGTAGACAAACCAATATATGTAAATTATTTCGATGAATTTAAAAATATTGAAAAAATACATGTACTTATCTGTATTATTCGGACGTCAAGTAGAGTTTATTATACCCGAGAATCTAGATGAAATAATGCACATAGAGTAGGTATACCAAGTTTGTCATACCATGTGTAATGCATACAAATCATTGTTGGTAACCGCAAATGGATGGGACACCCACGCATAATATTAAAAATTATTTTGATTTGCCCGCTCATCTGTCTGTCCGTGAAAGTGAAAGATTTTGAAAAATAATAAAGTAAGTAAAAAACAAGTTTTCAAACAAAACTGAGGCCAAGACGCATGAAAAAGTAGAAAATAAACTTTTCTTCACACACAGAGGTGGACTCAGATTTTTTGATTGGGACATTTCTCTTGAATATTCTTTCTCTTCATGAATCAAATCACTTATTACCTCTGATTGATCATACTGGTATATATCGGTGATTGTCAGCGAATAAAATCTGAGTCCACCTCTGTGTGTGAAGAAAAGTTTATTTTCTACTTTTTCATTCGGCTTGGCCTCAGTTTGGTTTGAAAACTTGTTTTTTACTTAATTTATTTTCTGCCTTTTTCACGTTAACTAAATTGTTATTACGTGCTGCATGGAGATATTTTAAAACAATTTTTAAGTCATGTTTGGTGCCGATCCGAAAACAAAAATTGTTCGAGTTTCAAATCGTTGAAGTACTGCAACGGTTTTCTGAAATTCAAATTATGTTTTAAACAGCGCTTTTTAGCTGTATTCCAACTTGATCCCATATAACATGAATTTTCCCGATTTCCATGTTTTCCACAGACTTTTCCTATTACTATGAAATTTTTTTAAAAATTTACATGAATTTTCCTCGATTTTTCGTGCAAGTTTTCATGATTGTTGAAGAGAAAGAATTGATGCCAGTAGGACGGAAAAAATGATTCCGCATAGCTTATAAAACTTTTTTGTCGGAAAATTTTTCGGAAAAGTCGGAAAATTCCGGAAATTTTCGGAAAATTTTCCAGAAAAATTGGAAAATTCTGCATTTCTCCTGAAACAGATTTATCACTAATCATATCGATGAAAGTTTGTCCGATGATTTTCCCGCTTAGAAACTTAGTTCTTGTGAAAATATATAGAAAATGTGAATATTCCAAATGTGTTTATTTATGGAAATGCGAAAGAAGCAACCCGCAACATCAATAGCACAATTCAGAAGGACAGTACAGAGATTTTTGTTTGCAAGGAAGTTAGTTTCGACCCTAATGTCATCTTAAATGATCCTAAGTGTACCAATCACAGTAGTCCACATCTGGAAAAGTTAGATGTACTAACAAAGTGATGTATTAATAAGTTTGTTCAAACCTCAGTAACTCACTGATCTCGGCTAAATATATCATGAGTATACGAACTTAAATTTTTGTAAAAATTTTTTTCAATTTAGGCAAATATTAATTCTTTCTTTGAATTTTAATTGATCATATTTCTTCAGAGTTCGTCTCCATATTGATGATTGAAGACAATCCGAACTATTTGTGTCATTTTTATATTTTTTTTTTTACGAATTTACTCAATATATTTCCTCAGCATACATGCAGCGAACAATAGCACAAATGAAATAAATATCGAGAATCAAACTAATCATCTAGATTGGAACAGAAACACTGTTGTCGGTTGCATTGATTATGGAGTGTAATATAGATGTCTCCACTTTCCAGTGTACGTTGTACGAGTTTTCTGTGCTACCTGCATGGCGTGAGAATATTGTATATAAAATCGACGATGCTGCGACTTAATGACGCAATCATAGGGTAAACCAACAATGTCTCGCTTCTATATAAAGTCAGTGATGCCTCGACCTGATGTGTGGCAGGCTTCATTTTTTTTAAAGAAATATATTGGAAATTTTTTCTTTAGAACTTTTATGCATTATGGAAACCAACGACGGGTGTTAGGCCCGCAAACAGCTTTTATGAGCGTAGACGTATATATGTATAAACAATTATAATTTTTTTTGTTTTAATTTACCGGAACTGTGTCGGCAGAATTTTTATTCACTGTTAGTGGCCGACAGCAAGTATTTTCAGACACATTACTTTCATTCTCCTTCTGCTTCCAATAATGCAAAGAAAAGGCTAATAACAAAATTTCAATTAAATTTCTAAGAAAAAAATGAGGGCAAACGCATTTTTACAATTTTTTTTTTATTAAGTAATATGCCGAAAAAATATACTCTACACTATGTGAAAGCAACCAAATTAAATTTAAGTTGGATTCGGTGAAATGGGAGCATAATTAGATGCATCCGATAGGCATCTTAAGGGAGGTGAGGAGTGCACTCTTTTGCTTCTTCCGTCATTGAAATTTATTTAAAACGGCGAGGTCATTAGAAAGGAACAGTATTGTAACATCCTATATCTATTGATTTCCTAGGCCTAGTCCTCTTCATATAAAGTATGAAGCGAGAATTGCATATTTTTATTCTATAATTATTTCTGCCCTATATGCCTCTATCAGGGAAGGCTCGCAATACTTCCCACTGGGTAGATGATAGAGCTACCTTTTATGTAATGTAGAAAAAATTCGTTTTATTAGTTTTAAGAAATCTTGTTGAAAGGAAAATCTACAATCGAAAGGATCTTATTTCGAAATATATGTATAAGGAGAACACTATCGCTATATTTTAAAATTCAGAAATATTTCTTTCATCAAATTAATGTAAATAACAGACAGAATCGACAGAACAATTTGTTCTCTCCAGTATTTGGGAGTTCTAGAAAAAGGTACACAAAAGAACACAACTAACATGTTGGAGACTAAACCTTAAGCATATCCATATTGTAATGTGTAGCGCATTTGTAGCTCTGAATGCTATAGGACTGGGTTCGAGCGCCACCAAACCCATGCAATCTACTTAAATACATTACTAATTATAAGGTCATTGGGATCCATAAATAACGCACGACTGATGCTTTATTCAGGACCGTCAAGATATGAATAATTATAAACGTCTACCGTAGGTACCCCGAATTATTTGGCGGAGCTGAAGAGAAGAAAATGGAGACACGAAGTAAATATTTCCATACGTATAATCATCTATCCCAAAATGTCCGTGAATTTTAATTTGAGAGAGTGTTGATTCTTTTTTTTTGTGTTTGTGAACTGAGAAAATTTGCGTAGATCAAAGATAAACTTCTCGTAATCATAAAAAGCAACATTTATTCTATGTAGACATGTTGAATTTAATCTTGTGACTATTAGTATACCCAAATGAGATATGGCAATATTAAGGTTTTTATCAGCTTAAATTTTGTACTCTAGTTTAGGATTTCGCAAAGATTCACAGTCTTCCCAAGTACACTATTCCAGGGACAGAACTAGTGCAATCACATCAGTTCATATCAGAATTGCCTCATATATCGAAACTGCTGACGGCTGACTTTCCCAAGAAAAGCATAGAGTAAAGAGTCACTCATCTATCATGAGGCATTGTGACTTATCAGGATTAAGACTTAAGAAAGAGAGTATTTATTTGAGATTGGTCATGAATATTTGCCTGTTTCGGATTGACTCGGTCCAAGCAATTCTCAATTAGTCTCATGTTCTACCGCTACTACAGAACTGTATATAATCAGGATATAATTGAATATTAATTGATGCCTAAGCTAAATATCAGTTGATCCGACACAGTCTCTTTACAATCCTCAGAAACGACAGGTAGGAAATCCGGATCCCGATTATTTTAATGAATCTGACGCGATCTTCGCGTGAAAATGTTCTTGATGAATATGAAAGCTGAGCTAGTGAAATGAACATTACTGTTTAATTTTAAAATTTAAAAGTAATTTTTAGTAGTTATCTCTAAAAAGGTTAAGACGAAATCGCACAGTCACGCACTCCACCCTAATGGCCCCCATTCATTTATAAATTATCTGAAGATCCGAACTGTAGATATATTTTAATTTCGCCACACATTAACAGTTCGAATCGTACGATTTGATCTGCAGCCTAGGTAATCTGCGTGTGTATGTTGAAAATTCGTACGATTTAATTGTCAAGCACATTGGCAGTTCATGAACTGCAGGCTGTAGATCTGTAGAAAATACACCACACACATGTATTTCATAGTTAGATTACTAACTTGAGATTTTTAAACTGCATATAAAGTGTTCATCGCCAATTATTATTTTCAGTTCAGTTTGATATTATCGTCAGATAGTTGAGGTTTCTCATCGTTCCCAACATAATAGAAGTACAACAACGGCCTCGAAATTCATTGAATGAAGTGTACAGGAAAAATTCCGTACAGAAAGAAAAAAGAAAAAGTTTATAAGGAATTAATAGAATTTCATAATACTGTAGACGAAAAGCTACTAATGATTCTGCTAAGAAAAAATAAATAATCTCATCTGTGAGTTGTTTTGTCTCTGAAGCAACCAATCTTTCATCTAGAAACGTTTTTTTCTCTTTACTGGCACTTTTGATAAAAGAATTATTATTACTATGTATTACTGTTGGTGTGCAATAATCGTCCATTAATCTAAAGTTTTGTGTCTGTCGAATTTCAAACTTAAGACGCGATCTAATACTAGTGGGTGTGCTTTCGACACATTTGGACTGAATGATGCCATCTACAGTCTGAAACTGCAAATAATCTGTAACTGAATGGGGACATTAATAAGTCTTATGCAAGCTTTCCGTATAATGATTTTGTAATATTGATGTTTGGCAATATTGTTATGAGAATCGAGTACCCCACCTTCCAAAATGTTCATAATATTTCGGTCTACAACAAAACTCAAAATCTGCGCACGTTTCTTTGGGGCCAAGCAGAATCAAAACCAATTTTCACGTTTCATGGGTTTCATGGGTTACTTATTATTAATAATTGTTAAACATTAACAACTTCAATATATTATGAAAATATTATGATTGTAAAACGCCTCTATAAAAGAAGAGTAAGAAGTATAAATATATCTTGGAATGATATAAATCATATTTGTAAGTGACTTTATTACTGAGATTGGATGTACACCACAACTACTATTGGTGATTATTATTATAACGTCATTTTCTATCGATATATGTATTTACTGAGCCACTTGAAAAAAACTCAGATCGAAGAAGTTTTTGGGAATGAGATTTTTTAGGGAGCCGACTGAATGTTGGATTACTTCCCTGGTATGGTAAATACCAATGCACAGATTAGATTTATACAGATATCCAGCTTTGCAAAGTTACCCAGTCATGGCTTTAAAAACCCTTGCTCTGGCGTCTCTACTCCATAAAAGTTTTAGATGTGTGATGCGACACTTTCTATTCTAGTCAAGCCCCACATATATTGTGAATTTGGACGAAATCGGTGACGACGAGTAGGGACCTTCCCCTTGTAAGACAAATTCTTTCGTAGGGTCACCCATCCTTCACAGATAGTGAAGGCTTTTTTTAAAACAAAAATTTAAGTTCGAAAATGGGACGAATCGGGCTACAGGATTGTCATACAAAAATTTTGGGTTTCACTATATATATGAACACTGCCTGAGAACGCATCGACGCAAAGAGCTGAAATTTTGTATACTGTGTTTTCATAGTAATATTAAATAAAGCTTCAAAAATGGACGAAATCGGCCAACCCATTCTTGGTGTTGCCAAATTAAAATTAAGGTTTTTTATGTGTACTGTTACTGTCCTAGTGAAAAGTTCTTCAATAAGTAGGTATATGTAATCTTATTAAATTGGTTATAATAATTTTTACTGTCCGACGAACCGTTCTAGAAATATATGCGAGAAACCACTTCAAAAACTTTAAAAATCAAACAGATGGATGAACATACGAAATTACATATGGGCATTGATCTAGGGTATTATAAGAATTGGTCATACATTAGACCAATGCTAGATTTTTCACTTGGTTTTAAATGCCCTTTATTTTTATGACTCAGATTTCATTCAGACGACTTCTTTTTTCTTTTAGATTTTCTATTCACCTTCTATTATTGAAATAAATAACAACTGTCAGCCCTTATGAAAAAGTACTGAAACTGAAGGTACCTGAAACGAATGATTGTACCCAATATCCGTGACTAGTGACTGTTTCCTTATGCTCAAGTATTGTCACTAGATAGAAACAGACTATTCAGCACTGAATCCAACAAGTTTATCTCGAAATGTAAGTTGCATTCAATATTTCGAAGGAAATGTGATGAATAATTTAGTTTTTGTTTAATCGTCATTAGTCAAAATGTTAGTACAGGCGGATGACGTGAATTCCTCAATAATAAAACGAGTAGTATTTTTCAGTAATAGCAATCTATTTTGAGTAATTCTAATCAAAAGTTAGTCTGTTCAAATTCAGTCCTAAGTAAATATTTTAATATGGTCTAGTAGAAGAACGGAATTCAAATTAGTACCAGCTATTTGTACACGAGGTATTTACTTCAAACTCTAAAAGTTTGCTATGTAGATAGAATGTTTGAATGTTGAATGTTTGCTTCCGGGACATTTAGGTCAAGATATTAACAAAAGCACAAAGGTAAATACTTGGGTCATATTCACAACACATATATATTTTGTTAGCACTATTAATTTTTTTTTTCAGCTCTTAGTTGTTGTATGATTTTATGTAAATATGGTACACCTTCATAAATTTTTCACATGTTAGTTAATAACATATTTCCAAGTCCTACTAAAAAATCAATAACACTCACTTAACTAATTAAGAAACCCTCTTTAATTACAGATGGACTGGACTTTCTTTCGAGAACTTTATTAAATTACTAATTCATCATATAATGCGAACATAACAAGTAAAGCTCTCTGCATGCAGCAGCGCACGTCACTGTTTTATTTTGCAAATTGTGCTGAAATCATAAAAATATTTACACAGGTGTGAAAGTATTCTTTTCTAACAATATAGCTGGTAATACACAACAAAGCATTTAATAAAGAACAGCAGTGATCACAGTTGGTGAAAACAGATATCTCAGATAACATTCCGTATATGTTTAGCGGATTCTGATTTAAAGATCGTTTTTAATTGCATCAACTAGCAACTAACTATTCGTTTAATTTTAGTTTAAAATTACAAATCTCTCGAGGAAGAAATGATGATATACTTTGGGCTATGATTTTTGCAATGTTACAGTTAATTCAATGGCAATGAGACGTGCAAATGGTTGCTGATTACAAGTTCCCTACTTGGCCACTATCTTTGGTTTTAGGTTTAAGGAGAACGAAGAGCATTTCTCATTTCTATCAATAATATATCGTCTAGAGGAAATTTTTTTCGCGAATTCTAAAGGAATTTTAAATGAAATTGAAATGTAGTTTCACACGCCCGGAACTAACCAGCTTTGCGCTTGGAACTGATTATTTTTGGGTACATTATTTTATTTAGTAAAGAAGTTTCAAAGTAATCTAGCAGTGATAATACTCAAATTGCGGGATGCCCTATGAATTTTAGTGCACCACTGATAAATATATACTGAGGTCGAGTATTTGTAGAAAACAGCTGTATTTTTAGCTCTTGAGAGTGATAAATTATGTAGTATATTTCAGAAATATAATAATGATCGCGATCTAGATCATCTTAGCTTGATTTGATTGTTTACCGTTTGACAAAATGTTCATAGCAATGATCAATTTTAGTCGTAAAAAAGGTTGCTGTTCGATTGCTGCTAAATATTTATCCGATAAATGAAGACAATAACGGGCTTTAGATAACAAGTTTCACTCCTCGTTTCTCGTTCTTGTAAGCGCACTCAGATTTTCAATCAATTAATTGAAGATCTTGCCTTTAAAAATAGTCTTTGGCGAATTATCGATAAGCTATTTCTGATGTTTTAGGCATTACCACTGATCAAAGATTTATTACAATAACATATTTCTTATAGAAAATAATGGTACAAAAAGCATCCTCTCTCGTTAGCTCAGTGGTAAGAGTAGTCGCCCGGATGAGGCGGTTGTTTTATACCCTAGATAAAATCTATAGGGTATACTAAGTTTGTCATTCCGTTTTTATCACGCCGAAATTGTGATGGTAGAGGAAAATGGATTGGACACCCACGCATAATATTAAAAGTTATTTTGATTTTTGCATGTCCGTCAGTCTGTCAGTCCGTCCGTCCGTCTGTGCGCACAGTAACTCGAGAACGCGTATACTTAGAGAGCTGAAATTTTGTACACGGACTTTAAAAACAAAAGAAAAATTAAGTTCGAAAATGAGACAAATCGGTCAACTCCTTCGTGGGGTTGCCATACAAAATTTTCGTTTTCCACTATATATTTGGATAATGCCTGAGAACTCATCGATATAGAGAGCTGAAATTTGGTACATGCTGTTTTCATTGTACTACCAAATAAAATTGCAAAAATGGATTAAATCGGGCAACTCCTTCTTGGTGTTACCATATAAAAATTTAGGCTTTTTACGTATACTGTGAAAACGATCAGACTAAGACATTTTTATTGTACTAAAAACTTCTTCAGAATATGAATTCCTATAAAATTGGTTATAATCGTTTTTTCTGTCCGACAAACCGTTCTAGAAATATATGCGAAAAACAACTTCAGATATCAAACTTGCATAGATCGGTGACCATACGAAATTTAATACGGGCATTCATCTAGGGTATCATAAGAATTGGTCTTAGACCAATTCTAGATTTTTTACTTGTTCTTATTGTATTCATAACTTATTTAGAATCGTTAAAAATAGAAGTTTTCAAAAACTTCCTTTATTCCACATATTTCTCCTTAATTTGGAGTAAAATTGCAAACATTACACGAAAGGTTCGTGCCCATTTATAATTTGAACTTGAACTTCAGATATCAAACTTGCATAGATCGGTGACCATACGAAATTTAATATGGGCATTCATCTAGGGTATCATAAGAATTGGTCTTAGACCAATTCTAGCTTTTTTACTTGTTCTTATTGTATTCATAACTTATTTAGAATCGTTAAAAATAGAAGTTTTCAAAAACTTCCTTTATTCCACATATTTCTCCTTAATTTGGAGTAAAATTGCAAACATTACACGAAAGGTTCGTGCCCATTTATAATTTGAGGTTGGCAAGAAATCCTTTTTATCATGACAGAATAAGGTGTATAGTATGTATATAGTATGATTAACTGGTATACAGAAAACAAAAGAAAAAGTTACAATTGGTCTAAAACCAATAAAATTAAACCCTAGATGAGCATAAAAGTTAAATAAAGCGAAAACCCAAAGTTCTGTCTATGGCAATACCAAGAATAGTCCATTTTTTAATTGTTTTTTTTTCTATTTTTATGGAAATGATGTTTAGAAAATTTTAGGTCTTTATGTCGACAGTATACAAATACAAATATAGTGAAAACCCGGCGTTTTGTATGGCAACACTAAGAAGGTGTTGTCCGATTTAGTCCATTTTTTAAATTATATTCACTATTGCTATGAAAACAACACGTACCAAATTTCAGCCCTCTACGTCAACAACGCATTCTTGGGCAGTGCCCAAATATGTAAGGAGTGGCCCGTATTGTCCCATTTCTTTTTAAAGAGCCCGTGTGCAAAATTTCAGCATTCTAAATGAACGCGTACTTAAGTTATCGGGCGGGCAGGCACAGAATCGGACGGACACACAGATGGACAGGCAGACGGATAGATATATGGATAGACGGACATGCAATCAAAATAACTGTAATATTATGCGTGGGTGTCCAATCCATTCTACTCTATCATCATTATTTCTTTGTGTTACATACGGAATGACAAACTTCGTATACCCTATGATTTCATCTTCTAGGGTACAACAAGGTATGGCGCAGCCTGAAACATCTTCGGACATATTTTTATTGTTACAACAAATCTTCATTTGTAATCTCAACAAATGCTTTTGTTGATACAACAAATATTTTTGTTGTTACAATAAATCTTCATTTGTAATCTCAACAAATTTTTTTTTTGTTACAACAAATGTTTTTGTTGATACAATAAATGTTTTTGTTGTTACAACACATCTTCATATGTTGTCTCACCAATTGTTTTTGTTGTTACAGCAAATATTTATTTCTTGTCTCAACAAATGTTTTTGTTGTTACAACTAATTTCAACAGTTTATGATTTATTGGCTCAACAAATAATTTATTGTTCCAACAATTCGTGATTTTTATTTCAACAAAACATTTGTTGGATCAACAATTTAGAGACCAAATCAAAGATTGTTGGTATAATAAATGTTTTATTGAGTCAACATCTGATGTTTTGTCGGTTCAATAATTTTTTTCTAGAGCCAAAAAATTATAAGTTATCACAATGTTGACTAACTTTTGAAGTAATGACATACCAAGGAACATTTCACATTTTCCACAGAACAGTAACATTTTTCAATCCAGAAGAATAGAGATTCATTTTAAGTACCTATCTTTTTTCTATTTTAGAAACAATAACTTCCAAAACAACAGTAAAAATTTTTTGTAAAATACATATTGATTCAAATGAAACGCATCAACGGTCAATATTAGAGAAACATTAACAAAATACATGAATTTCTCTGTTTTGAAATTATTACTTCTATTTCCAATAGATAATAGGAATCCTGATACTGTTTATTTAGAAGAAGATGGCATTATCTGAAAACGAGTGAAATGTTCCAAAAAAATGGTATGCATTGGAAGTTTAGAAACCTGTAATCATATCATTGTTATTTTATTAGGATATTTCTGAAATTATTGCAGTATAAAACACTTTAAAAGACGATTATAGCTTTTAGTAAATATATTTTTATTGAACCAGTAATACATAGCCTGTTTTCTACCACCTTATTGATCAAAATAAAGACTAAATTTATTACATATACATGGGCTCATTTTACGTTTAAAAATTTCTTGTTTCGATTGTTTTACATTACTTCAGAAAAATAAACAAAGATTCTAGGTATCATGTTTTATAGTGTACAAACTTAATATTAACAATAAACAATTTTTTTTCCAGGAAACGCTATGATCACTGGATTTAGTAGACAAAAGTAATTGGGGAATATAATTGTCTTAATTTTACTAAACAGCAATTCCACAAAAAAACGATCAGAATATTGAATTTCTGCACCCGACCACGTCCTATTTAAGTTAAATTGGTACAACTAAAAAAAGATCAGGTTTCCATAAGGTGTTTTACTCGTATTAATCTTTTATTATTCGGTAATAAGTGAATTTGAGTGGGAAAAGAATTAAAAATAGAAATGGGCTTTATATCAAAAATAGTTTCATCAACTTCTAATTCAAAGCCTTCGTAGTGGCTACCGTACCTGATAACATTCAGTAATAAACATACAATTAAAATATCTTCTTGCATTATAATTTTATGTATTTTATAAGATGTCATTATATCGCAGTCGTAATAATATGTTAATATATAACCAGCTTTGTATTGAATTCCATTAAAACAAAGAGATTCAGTTATTTTCAATGAATTTGGATTGTAACAATTTAAAAAGGCTTTGCTTTTCAAACCGGGGAAATATATTTCATTTTGCATATTAATAAGAGAGCTTTTATAAATTAATCTCTGAGTCAACCCACAATTTCTTAGTAATCGCGATGCACATTTTATTTGTGATTTAATAGCTAAGGATAAAGACAAATTTTTCCTAGATGTAATTGCATACAATTTATATTCTTGATACTTCGCCTCAAAACGCCTGCACCATACGTGTTTTAGTGGACCCACTTGTCTTATTATTGACGGATAATGAAGCGAAGATGAAATTTTGTTTTGATGAAAATATTCGACGTATTCTTTATTGTGTTCTCTGATAAGTTGTTTTAATAAAATTAAATGGTTTTACTAAAAGAAGGCAAGAAAGTTATGTCCAAAATTTTAATCAGTAGTAGAAAGAAGTTCCATATATTGTTATTTTCTGGATCGAGATCCCCAATCATTAAAGTAAAAAGTGAGTGAATGAAGCAAAACATTTCACTAGCACTCAATTTGAATTGGTTATTTTGCAAATTTTTATAAGAAATATTTTTTGAAAGATTCCCAATTTCAATTGCTCCATAATCAAAGGATTCGTTTCGATGATTTAATGTTTCCAACGAAAAAAAATTTACCTCTTCAATTAGGTAGAGTAAGACTTGCTGTAAGTCGTACCTACATACATCTTCAAGCAAAACATGCATGATGTCGAATGAAAGAATAGCATTAAAAATGCAACACTCAGATATACCAGTTTGTTTCACATCCCCTACTGATAAATCATCTAAGTAATTTTTCTTATTTCCCAATGAATTTGGATGTTCTAAAAAGTCAGTCCAACATTGCTGCTTGCTTCTTTTGCAAAAACGGCAATAATAAGTACTAGAGAACGATTTTGAAAAACCTAGAATTGAGTTTAATCCCAGATTATCTCCTAATATTAAACCAAGAACGAAGACAACATTAGTAACTTTATTATCAATTTGGAAAGTAATACCATTTTCTTCTATATCGATTATTTCTTTCACTATTTCTTTGAAGCAAAGTTCATTGCCAAATTGTTTTAAATATTTAATTTTGATAAACATAACTGGTAATATGTTTCTAATCTTGATCTAAACTCGATTGGTAATGTTGGAAAAGAAGCATATACTGCACCCACTGAATGTACTCCTGTATGTGAACCAAGAGGGTTATTGACTACGTACTCATCAAAATATAAGAAATAAGGGATAACAAATTTGTCATCTGGAAAATTATTATTTTTTTCTTCAAACAGTTTTCCTTGGACAAAATTAGCAATGGGACCTTTGGATGAACGTTTTAACTCATTCATAAAAGACCTTGTTGTTTTTAAAATATTAGGGAGTTGGAAAAATTTCTTAAATTGCGTTTTCATTGATATTTTTACGCCGGTGTATATTTTGTTTGACATAGTGGGAGCTCCTTTTACTAGTTTTTGTGTAATTTCTGATTTTTTTTTTAAGTTTCTTTTAATTCTTTTAATAAATTTTTTTTTATTTTTCTCAATTTTTTGTTTTTTTTTTATTTTTTCATTCCTTTTCTTTATTCTATTTTTTCACTTGTTTTTCAAGTCACTCAATTTCGCTATTTGGGACCTGTTGATGAGTCAAAACCAAGACTTGAAACTTGTCACCAAAAATATAAATGGGTTGTGTCATGAAATAACAAATTAAAAACTTTTTTTAGCTTTGTTATATACCGGAGAATCCAAATAAACTCCTTTGTGAACAAATATAAGTTTAAAACGTTTAAGATTGACCTACTAAAAAAGTTAATTTCTAAGATGCTGTAATTCCTACTTACTATTTAAAATGCTAGTCATTTCTTCTTCGAGATTCCACGATTTTAGGAGGTGCTGTACTATTTGCTCTTCTGTTACCACTTGTAAATCGGAAACTGCCTCACTTTGATCTTCCATAACGGGTTTTAATTAAAACTTATGAAAATAATATGATGAAAAAGGTCCAAGTACAAATAAAATTTGATATATCAGTGCAGATTTTTGTATTTTTTTATATAATATTAATATATCGCCATACCCATAGTTTAGGTTTTTATAAAGAAAATTAAATGCTCATGAGTGCTCTTTGCGTTAGTGTTAAAATTGTGTTCATTTTTTTAAATGTCCGAAAATGCAGAAATTAAATGGAGAGCAATTATGAAGATATCAAAACTGTACCAAGCGATTTGTTTTATACGTCTTTTTTAATGCATCATGGAGCATCAAAATCTAAGTTATACGTCTGTCTTTTATCTGCAGAAAAATGTATCATAAAATGTATGGATGTGCAAGAGTTAAAATGTCTGAATCCTCATTCAGAATTTGTTAGCTAATGTAATTTGAAGCCTCTGTATAAAATTTTAGTGAAATTCATCAATCTTTAGAGATCACTCAAATCAAAAATAGTGATTTTTTGGCTGTTTTAGACTTACAGAAAACTGTTTCAACATTTTCTTTCATAACTTTTTAATTTGAAATTTTTTTTGATTAATTCTTTTTTTTAGTTTAAGGGGTGTTAGTTATAAACTTATTGCAGTAAAAGGTGTTTTAGAAGATTAAATTTTAATAGTTTTTATACATTTTTTAAAACGGAAGTTCGGACCAGTACCTCAAATTTTTTCGTTTCGCGGCAATTCCTTTGTAAATAAAACTAGCGCACGGGTGTACTTTTTCTATAATAACGTAATCTACCATTGATTATCTTTCTAGCGACTATAACCTAAGGGGTCGTGCTTTGTATGAACTGTTCTCAAAATGCGATTTTCGAAGGTGGGTGAGCATTTTTACAAATTACACAGATTTTGTGTCGTCCCATAAATCTATGGACTTTCGCCATTTAAAAAAAATAATCATTAAATTATCTACAGAAAGGTTCTATGCATTGATTTTGTAAAACGATATTATTTTCCTTTAAATAGCACCATTTGCAACCATAAAGATACGAAAAGAAAATAGCAGGTGGTACTTTACTGAAAGGTGGTGCGAAAACGAGTACATTAATTGCTACCAATATACCAATTCACAGCTAACGCAACCACTGAATAGATCCTTGGCAGCTCTCTTGGGTGCTTTCGGAATTGATATGTACTTTGACGTACCTTGTGATTCACTGGAAGGTCGAAATGTCACTACCGAAGCAGGTAAATTATCACGGATATGATCTCCACCAATATAAATATAATTTCCAATAATAAAAAAAAAATTCTTCCAGTTCACGGAAATGCGATGAAAATAGAAAAATTCACTGCCGATGCAGGTAAGTATTCACAAATAATTAAAATGAATTAATTTCAACCAATAAAAAAACTGTTATTGGTATGATTTGCACTAATAAAAAAAATTTTTTTTTCACAGCAAATGCTTGGAAAACAGCAGCCTGCCGCCGAATGGCTTTTACAGGCAAAATCCGCGTTTGTGTGCTTGTGCGCCCTCCGCTAGCCGAGCGTTTTTGTTTCTATGGGATTTTGAACGATCGGCTAGCATCTGTGCTACTGCCTGAGTGTGGGCGGGGGTGTATCACTTGCCTGTACTTTGTAGCAGTAGAATATGTGCTGTGAGGGAAAATTCTCTAGGAATTATCGGCGGGCCTACTGTAATACATTGTGGATGGATGGTATCATGCGAGTTTTCGTCTCTGGGATGTTGACTGAGTAAGGGTAAGATTTACACGAGATTGTAAGCTGTGCGCGTTCTGCACAAATCAGAATTTTTCTTTTGGAAATATTTTTTTGCTTTTTCTTCTTTTCAGGATTTTTTATTTCTTTGCTTTTAGGATATATGCCTTATGGAAAAGTAGCAAAGGAGTACTTTCCGAAATTAAATAACCTTTTTCTCCTTTCCAGGTGTTTTGGTGAAGTAAGTAAGAGCTCATAGTACTTTACTTTTGTACACGCAACTTCTAGGAAGTACTAAGATTTAATTTTAAACATGTCCTAAAGTCTAAATCTCTCGGTCCTACAGAAAAATGATTTTAAACAAATTGCAGCCAAATATGTTTTCTTTCAAATGGTTGTAAAAAAATAGCGTTTAGAATAAATTTGTGGAAATTATAGCTTTTGATCAAAATACAAGCTACTTTTAAATTAAAAGCTGTTGTAGTAAGACAAGGCAAAAACACTATAATGTCGTCCGCTAACCGGTCCGCTACGCTATATAGTGGACAACAGTACAGGAGTTCTTCAGATAAAAGTAACTTTTTTTTATTCATTCAAACACCGTAAGAGAGATGAAGTTGATATACTACTATATTTGCAACGAGTACAGTGCAATCCCACTTTTAACATATCACTTGTTAAGCCAACAAATCTATTGTTGAGCAAACAATTATTTGATGATTTTTCTCAACAGTTCTTTTGTCATCTCAACAAATTTTTGGTTATCTCAACAAATTACTCACTGAAAAAATTTAAATGTGGGTAATTTTATTTAACAAATATGCAGGTTTATAGAACAATTGTTCTTATACCCTAGATGAAATGTATAGGGTATACTAAGTTTGTCATTCCGTTTGTAATAGCTCGAAATAATGATGGTAGAGCAAAATAGATTGGACGCCCACGCATAATATTAAAAGCTTTTTTGATTTCTGCATGTCTGTATCCACGATAAGACGTGAAGGCGTATACTTAGATAACTGAAATTTTGTACACGGACTTTAAAAAAGGTTACCATACAAAAATTCCGTTTCCACTATATATTTATACACTGCCCTAGAACGCGTCGACGTAGAGAGGTGAAATTTGGTACATGATGTTTTCATTATACTAGCAAATAAAATTTCAAACATGGACTAAATCGAGCAGCTCCTTGGTGTTGCCGCATAAAATTTTACGTATACGGTAAAAACGAGCAGTTCAAGACAATTTTATTATAATAAAAACTTCTTCAGAATACGAAATCCTATAAAATTGGATATAGTCATTTTTTCTGTCCGACAAACCATTCTAGAAATATGTGCAAAAAACCACTTCAAAAACCAAACGTGTACAGAAATTTCATAAGGGCATTCATAGGGTATCATAAGAATTGGTCTTAGACCAATTCTAGCTTTTCTACTTGTTTTTTTAATTAATTTCGAAATATTTGCTGTAATTTCTTTACTGAGTTATTACGCTTAGTTTTAAAAAGTTCTGAATTGTTTTGCGAGGAAAGAATATAAGGAAAGCTTTCACTCCCTTGCTTGGAACACATGTTATTTCTATAAGTAATTGTGTGATCTGATTATGAATATGACGTCAAGATAGTCAGGTCGTTTACTCGGGAATACAGAAGTCAAAGGAATTGACACTGACAGAGTCTGACACTGACACAGCTACGACAACTAACTAGTCTTTTTTACTAAGTAATCAGTACTGACTAGTCAATAAACTCTCACACGTTAAATTAAAGTATCCGAAACTGAAAATAAAAGCTAGATGCTAGCGGAAATTTGTGTTTATATTTCTAATCTTCTCTCTTTTGAGTGGAAAATGACTGAAAAGAATTTAATGGCCATTGTAATCTTTATTTTTTATAGAAAAATGACGGAATAAGGAAAAAATCATTAGAAATGCATATGGAAGACCTTGACGACATTTTTATAATGAACTAGTTATTCAGTTGATCGAACACAACACGTAATCGCCGGGTTAGTGAGGAATATAAATAAGAGCTACAAATTCATGTAAAAATTAGCTTTCTTAAATATCTTGGCAATAGAGAGGCAGAAGAAAATGAAATTTGGCATATATTCGAGCCATTGGCTCCCCTATAAGAGATAGCATGCTTAGTTTGTTTGTGCTTCTGCACGGATAAAAATTACATTTTCGATCGGATAACTTCATAACAGTAAATTTGGATGTAAATATAGGGAATAATAATAATAATAAAAATAAGGAAATACTTTTTTAGGAATATGAAGAAATATTTAAATACGCATTTTTATTAAAAATTATATAATTAAAATATTATATTTCTACAAAAAATTTTTAATGGTAAGTGGGAGGGGGGATCAAATATATCGTATAAAGCAAAGAGGGAGATGTATTTTTAATTTACGTATTTGATATTTTATGTGAAACATATAACTATTTCATACAACATTTGCATATTTTTTATAAGGCATATTGAAATATTCTTTAAAATCTTAAGAAAGGATAGACTAAACAACTTATATTGCAAATTTTGTGCAATCAGAATATTCTTATATCAATCATAACTGGAAAAACTGAAAAATTTTCTTTTTTTCCTTGAAAAAGTACTCGAACAGAAACTTAAATAGACATCCCCCAAGACATGATGTATGTATACAATTTTACCCACCTGCCCTCTACATTTAAAAAAAGGAATTTCCATGAACTTTGGCATCTAAGTTATTTTAACCTATTATTGACCCATTATTAGGGTCAGGGGGCTTGACTGAATAACTACCAAAAATTATACGTTTCTTTGAGTTTCGTGGAGTTTTCAACAATTCATAAAATGTTGAAACAACAAGTGCGTAAATTTGGGAATTGTTCAAACAACAAAAGATTTGCTCCATCAACAATTCATCCGAAAAAACAACAAATCGGCATGTTGGGACAACAAAACCATTTGTTGGATTAACAAATCAAGCTAATTGTTGAACCAACAATTTGAAATTGTTGTCTGAACGAATCTTTTTTTTCAGCTGATAACGCGTCAGCGTAGAGAGCTGACATTTGGTACTCACAGAAATGGTGAATATATTTTAAAAATAGGCTAAATGGGGCAGCTCTTTCTTAGTATTGCCATATAAAAATTCAAGATTTTTACAGATATTGTGAAAACAATCAGTCAGATGTTTGTATTGTACAGAAAAATTCTTCAGAATATGAAGTCCTATGAAATTGAGTATAATCTGTTTTATTGTCCGACGACCCGCTTTTGAAATACATGCGAAAAGCCACTTCCCAATCAAACTTGCACAGATGGGTGGCCATACGAAATTACATACGAGCAATCATCTAGGCCCTAGATTCTAGGGTATCATAATAATTGGTCATCGACAAATTTTAGCTTTTGTACTTGCTTTACTTTGCCTATGTCGGGATAAGCGAGACACCGATTCTTTTTGTGCTTACATGTTTTATTTTAAAATTATTATAAAGGAATGTTATGAATAATAATACAATATAAGTTAAGATTAAACTCGTGAATTATCAAAGAAAAGAAAAAACAAATCCTTACAGGAACATCTCACCAGTCTCCAGGGAGCTCTCTCTAGGATCCCAAAAATGGGAGCGTATTAATAAAAAAAGGATAGACCAAGATTTTAATTATTAATATTTGTTGCCTTTGTTTCGAACTAATTTTATTTATCAAATATTTGAGGGATTTAGGATTTCTTTAGCCGTTTTTCCATATGTGCTAATGATTAAAATAACTCTAAATTTTGAATATTTGAAATTTTTTTTTGATATAGCTTAATTAACTATTTAATTATTTACGATTGCAAATCAAATTATTAAATACAAGTGAAAAACAACCATCTTGTCCGGTTTTTGAAGCTGATACCTGGCACTTTCCGGGCGACTGTTCTAACCTCTGAGCTTACGAGACAGATCTCTCTTGCAATCCATCGGAAAGTGGTAAATCCTGGCTTCAAAATCCGGACGAGGCGGCGTTTTTTTCTCATGTATTTAATAATTTAATTTGGAATTGACAAAAATAAAAAAATTTCCTAAAAATTATTCTGTTCCATCTAACCGATTCTAACAATTTTGAGTTTGAATCCCGTATGGAACAATATTCAAAATAGTTTAATGGTTAGCCTCTAGTTATTTTGTTTTATTATTAAAATAGGAATCTACGCCTTGGCCCAAGATGTCCGTGGGATGGCAGGGACGGGCTATCAAGGGAACCTCCATTATTAGGTCGTTAGGTGTTGCCAATAATAATTTTGAAATTCCTTTGAATTTGTAGTAAAATTCCGTCAAAAATCAACTAGACTTATTTTTTTCCTTCAATGAAATCCGTTAAAATAGTTTCATAAAATAGAATGTATTATTCTACAGTAAAATATATATGTTATTGTATTTTTATAATTAAATCACTTAATACTACATTAAACAAAAATCATCGTCACTTTCTGTGATTTCGGGCTGTAATGTGGCCGGTAAGCTTGCAGGAGCTGTAGGTGTGGAGGTCGAAGGTTGACTATAACTTTGATTTGTTCTAACCATATTAATTAATTTAACTGGAAAATCGTAGGTATAACATGTTTTTCTACGTCGCTTTAGTCCTGATTGTGTATTTAAAATAGCATTAACCACATCTGTTTTCATTTTATTCCTTAGTTTTGTTTCCAGTCCGTTCATAACACTGAAAACTGAGAAAGCAAAATCGCTCAATTCCTTAAAGGGTTTATTGCCAGTTATATCTTCATACTCCTTCACCTCTGAATAAAATTCCATAGTATCTATATTTTCGATATGTCACTATTTGAATATAGTAAATGCGCCAATAAAGGACTCAAAGATTCTTTGTGATCGTTCAACACATATTTACATGAGAGTAAATTTGTTTTCTGCAACACTTCAATATTGTTAGGTAGTCTGGAAGAAATAAAACAATATAGTAGGTACAGGTAGTTGCTCGGTTGTAAGGCTGGATATTAAACCAAACCACGTTTATAAGTTCATGAAATTGTTCACACACCTTTACCTTGTGAGCCACTAAAATGCCGCGTATTCGAAGGCAATATATTTGAAGTTTGTACTCTCCCTCCAGCTTAACGAATAAATAATTAGCTTACTAGAATAGGATATGCTAATAATACTAATACTAATAACAATTGGAAATATAAAAAGAAGAATTTATTTAACTAAATATTAAAAATAAATAAATAAATATCCAAAATGAATAAATAAATAAAAATGAATGAAGGTTTAATAAAGAAAGAAACGCAAAGAAATAATTCAAAGGTCCCAATAGCCGAACGTACCCATAGGCTCCAAGTCTGCGTTATCAACAAATATAATGGATTACGGAGGCGAGTCGGGTCAGATTTTTCGAGAAGGTGGGCAGCCATCGAGACGAGAAGACAAGAAAAAGTGAATTCAAATAAAGCCACAAAAAGTGCAATTTTATTTTAAATATTTAAAATTAAAGAAGAAGAATCTAAAGTTAAAGTGACATAAAGAGAAAACGAATATACAATCAGAATATCGAAATAAAATAACAGCAAGAGAATTCCTAAGAGAAGAGAGCGTCAAACAAGCAATGTGGAGCACCGTCCACGTGGGATCAAGGAACGCAGAAGCAAATTCATGGGCCCCAACGTCCATCCTACTAACGTTAGAAGGTTAACCATTATTTATTTGCAAACTAACCCTTTAAATGTATATTATGAAAACATGTTTAGCAAGATTTTTATGGAAGCAGGGCGGCCGCTAGGCTACGATACTAAATGTGTAGAGCACAAATTTTAAATATATTTGCGATTTTCCTTGTCAACGATTAATTTCTTTTTTTAATTATTGAAACACCTCAAATCATCATCGTAGTAAGGAAGTAAAAGGCCTTACAAAATGGGGGCTCAACAAAAGGAAAAATAAAATTAGATATTGAATGACAGATATACATATAAAGCAAAAAAGTTATATATACACATATGTGCATTTAAATTTTTATATATCATACATATCATATAAAAAATATATATATATACATATAGTAATAAAAATAAAAATAGTTGCAATCAGCCCAAAAATCTGAACAATTTCAAGAATTATTATGCTAAATTCCCCTAATATCCAGCCTTGCCACCGATATCTGCAACAAACAAATTTTTTTTGTGTGATGTGAATATTAATGATAATGGTGTGTTCTTGTTACTCGCTTAAATAAATAAAATAATATCAAACAGTGGGGGTCTGCCACACGTTATTATTGCTATTGAGATAATTAAGTGGAAACCAATTATTCTCATATTGCCAAAGCATTTGACAAAATTATAGACAGCGGACACTTCTGAAGAATGAGTATCAATCATACATCAACATGAGAATTTTTTTCGTAAAAAACAATAACAAATTCTTAAAAGCAATGCCAGAAGCAAGCCTCTCGATGCTGAATACCTAAGCCTCACTTCAGGTAATTAAATTAAATATAGAATGGATCGAAATAGGTAAATCTCTATCATCACTTCGTAATAAATATATAAAGATAATTACTCGGGAACAATACATATTACATATTTTCTAGAAACAATTTCCCTACAGACAATGTGTCAAAAAGTAATAACCTCAATTAAAAGTTTTACGCGGAGCGCAGTACTCTGAGTGATTTGCTATATTTTAATTCTGTGAACATAATAATAACATTTCTTTATTTATTATTAATCGTTTTGGTTCGAACCAACTTAACTTAGAAAAATTAAATAGGAAGTATGAACTAAAGGGTGCACTGATAGAACGGAAAACCATAACTTAAATGAAACGTCGAAACCTTATCGTAAAGAAATAATATACATTGATATATATACCTTGTCCTTTATTTTAATAAGGAGGAAGAGCACTCCCCCTAAGTTGTTTACTTATAAAAATACGTTAAATAAATACGAAACACTACCAAATAGTTCTGGAAATTACTTGGATAAATTTGCGTTTTTGCATTTAAATACTAATCTCAAAGGCCCTTACTCATGAAAATATGATAATTTCGAAATTTATTAGTTTGATGTTAAAACGAAATTAAGAAAATAGTTAATTGCATTACCAATGAAAAATATCGAGTCGGAATTAGTTAATTTTCGAATTTTGTCATGTGTACCAAACTTCAAGTGTATTTATAAAATCTCAACCAACCCTCAATAAACTTTATGTACTGTCATTCGTTTGTTCTGAGAGAAGTTTTCTTACAAAAATATCAAAAAATCTGTTTTATTTGTAGCCCAGGAAAATTTGCTAATAAAAACGGTAAATATTGAATTGTAAACAAAGATAAATGATATAACTTATAAACATATGTTTACGCAGAATCGTAAAAGTGGAGCAAATTGGACTCAATAAATGAACGTTTCGTAGCTCCCCATGTTCGCATTATAGAATCCAAACAAAACTGTTCCACGGAAATAAAAAAAAATATAACGCTTGGAATGATATTGACAAGCAAATGCAAGCTGTTGGATATAAATTTGCAATATCATGATTAAAAGAAGCTTGAAATCGAATAAAAGCAGATATGAAAAAGCAAACGGGAAATTTTAAAAAACGACAATGTGCAACGGGTGGTGAGCTTTCGCCCCCTGAAATAGATGACATAATATGGTAAGTTAAGGTTGTCATTGATGCACAAATTCGTAAGGACAGCGGACAATTCGATAGTGACACCGTTCTTGCTGTATGTACTAAATTTAAAACAGCTTGCGATTAATTAGCACTTATTGCAGAATATTACAATTAATCAGTCTCAAAAAGAAAACAACAATTCACAAGATGCTGATGTTAACATAGTCAATAAAGTATTGCCATCTCAGAAAAAAAGTTCTAATAAACGGACACTAACCCAAACAACAACTGAAGAGATTGTAAGAAAAAGAATTAAACAAATTGAAGATGAAATCGAGGATAATGCGGAAATTAGGAAAAAGGAGCTGGAGTTCTGGACAATGAAAACTGAGTTTGAAAGCCAACTATTATCGATGCAGTTGGACAAGTTAATGGCAGAAAATGCCGGCAACTAAAAACATATTATATATTTACTGAAATTGTTTTCTTGTCTTGTCAGTCAGTATGATAGCTAGAGAGTAGACGTATTTTTTAATCGGCTCCCGCGTTTTTCTTTTTTATTAATAATTAATGTTAAGTGCCTCCGAATATTATCTCCTATAGTAAATAATTTCCATATTGTTTTCCTAGCCGTATTTTATTGCAAAATAGTGCCTTGGTGATTTTTCTTGAAAATATATTTTTAAATATCGTAATTGCTAAAAGTGAATTTGAGTTAGCGGGTGTTGCACTAATAGACTGATTCTTCTCTTCAATTTAAAAATTTGAAAATTTCAACTAAGGGCGGAAGAAAAGAGAAGTTACCATCAACCTCTGCCTCTGATGACGCTCTTAATGTAATAATCCGCAGCAGTAAAGCGCAATCAGCTAATATTGGTTCAACGTTTGACACTCTCGACCAACTGGTGGAATCCTTGGAATCTCGTCTTTTAAGTAAAATCGATGGCCTTATGGAAGTGGAGTCTCGGATATCAACAAAAATTGATGATGCAATCCGTTCCAGAAGAAAGATCTCTTGCAAGCACAAGTTGACTACATCCATCGCATCCAGCGCTTAAGTGATGTTGTTGTTAGAGGCATACCTAAACTAGCGAAGGAGAATATACTTAATGTGATTAAAAATATTGCTGCAGTGATCGAATTTCTAGTAACGCCCTATATTGATGCCTTTCGCTTAAAGTCCAGGTCTTCATCATCGCCATCTGCACTGGCTGCACCGCTTCTCCTCAAATGTGGAGCAAAAAGCTTTCCGCCTTTCGTAGACGTAAGGGAATTCAGCTATCAGATTTGGATGGTTTCTCGTCTATGAGACCTATATATTTAAATGAAAGTTTGACAGCACATAATAACTCTCTTCTTCGAGAAGCGCTCAAGTTACGTAAATTGGGAAAAATTACTTCTGCACGATCGTTAAATGGCTTTATCCACATAAAGAGAATGGTAGGTGATAACGAGATAAGAATTTTAAACCCAGAGCAACTCCGAAATTCCATATCTGAAAACTGAAGGCTGATGCTTTATAACTACCACCAATATCGTTGGAACTGATGATGATGCATACATTATTTTGTTTTTTGAATTTTGTTTTTGTTTATTTTTCTTTTATATTTTGATTAATTAATTAAATATTTTGAATTTTTTCTACTGAAGAGTTATAGTATTAATAATTTGTAGCTTTTATTAGTAAATAGGCGATATTTATACTGATCGGACAGGGTACGAATACTACTTAATATTTTATGTAATCTTTCCTCTGGGTTGAATATTTGTTCGCTGAATGCGCGAAGCATCCACAATAAAATGGATGAATTTAATTATATGCTTTCCAATATTAACTTGCATGCTATCATTGTAAGTGAAACTTGGCTAAACCAGGATAATCCATCATCACTCGTGTTCATTCCTGGATTTAATTTATTTCGTAACTATCGAAAGGGATGGTTGGGGATGGTGTAGCGATTTATATTAAGGACTGGATCAAGCAAATCGCATTTTCAGTATATGAAGCAATTGAATTTTTATGTGTAGGGGCTGGTACCGGTAATGAAAAGTGCGTTCTTTGCTCCGTATATTGTCCCCCAAATTGCTTTAACTATAATAATGCCCGTGATATTGAAAATAAAATGTCATACATAGCACAACGCTATGCGAACGTCATTACTGGTGGTGATTTTAATGTCAATTTGCTAAGGCAAGACACCTTAGCAAATCAATTCACACACTTACTCCAGTCCCTTCACTTTGATTTTGTTAATTTCTATCCTACATACTACAATAGATCTAATCCTTTCTATTCGTGACCTGATCCTAGTTACAGATAATGGAAAGATCATTGCACACGATCAAATCAGTCCTCCTAGTACACTCGACCATGATATTATTTTTCTCAGCTATGACATTATGCTAGGCATGAATCACTCTCCTATTAAGTATTCTTTCCGGGATTATAAAAATATAGATACTGATTCCTTATTTGATGAGTGCATGGTTTTGCCGTGGCAGCGGATATATGATTGCATATTAGTTGATGACCAAGTCGACAACTGTACGACGTTTATCTCATATCTGTATAATAAATATGTACCTGTTCGGGTGAAATATACTGATGTGAATTGTTGCCCATAGTTTACTATAAGAGTCCGCACCCTTATCATAGAGCGTGAGTATTTATATCAACGTTATAGATAGCTCAAAATATACGAAGCCAGATCCTTGTACAAAACTGCTCGTAATACAACCACCACAGCGATGAGACTGGCTAAACGTCAGTATTATAGTTCCGAAATTAATACTAACCTTGATTCAAAAAAGTTGTGGAGGAATCTACGGCAACCTGATGAATTGAATGCCGTTTTTACCTCAATCAGTAACTCCTCTGATGAAACGTCTGCTCCACAGCAGGCTAGCTTATTATCCAATTCAGTAAATAGTATCTCGCATGGTTCTATTGACCTATTTTCTTTCCGGTGCGTTAACATGGATGAACTTATTTCGGCCCTTAATTCAATAAAATCTGATGATACTGGCCCTGATGACCTCTCACCGCGCTTTATTAAAATACTGCTTCCAATCATCTGTACGTTTATTCTGCATATAGTTAATTCATGCTTGTTTCATCCTCCTATCTCTCCAATTGGAAAGTTGCTAATATTCTTCCAATTCCAAAGAAATCTTCTCCAGAATCTCCAGCTGACTTTCGTCCAATATGCTTTCTATCTAAAGTGGTCGAAAAATTAATGTCCCGACAGGTTTCTGAGCATGTAAACAAAAATAATTTATTGACCTACTGGACTGGATTTAGGACGCAACACAGTTGTAAAACTGCTATCTTAAAGATATCCACTGACATAAGAAGTTCTATGGATCAGGACAAATTTGCCACCTGGGTACATTTAGATTTTTCAAAAGCTTTTGATACCGTTGATCATAGCATTCTCTTACAGAAGCTCGATGCCTATTTTAAATTTAGTAGTACAGCAGTATCGATGATCGGTAGTTTTCTATCAGATCGCAGTCAGCAAGTCAAGCTCAATAACGGAATATCCACTCCGCTACCACTAGTGCGAGGTGTGCCTCAAGCTTCTATCATGGGTCCATTGTTGTTCAGCCTATTCATTAATGACTTGACAGTGATAGTTCGCGATGTGAGAATTCACCTCTACGCAGATGATGTACAATTGTACTTGAGCCATCCAATTGGGCTTATTGAAGATTGCATAGAACGTATTAACTCTGATGTAGACAGAATCCACACATGGTCTAGGCATAATAGGTTACAATTAAACCCTAGTAAGTCGCAGTGTATAAGTTTCTACAATAATTCATTTGATTTGCTTGATGTTCCACCAGTAGCGTTAAATGACTCCGTCCTACCAATTAAGGATAACCTTAAGTAGAAGTATGAGGTGTTGTGATAATGTCAATATGCAATTGAGGAAAATATATTGTGGTTTACGAAGGCTTTGACTTTCTGCTAATATTTTACCTTGAAGTATTCGTTTAATGCTAGTGAAATCGTTAATTTCGTCTCATTTCACTTCGGGTAGCATTGTTTTTCCCAAACTGGATAGTGTGTGTGGACATAAATTAGAGATTGCATTTAATGACTGTATTCGATTCATTTTTAGATTACGTAGGTTTGACCATGTATCCTCTTTTCGAATGCATTTACTAGGATGCTCGTTGAAACATTTTCTGCAACGTAGGTTGCTTATCTTGTTGTATAACATACTAAAGTCAAATAAGCCGGAGTATATTAGAGAGTTATTCTTGTTTACAACAACCCAACGTAATAGAAATTTAGTGATGCCACGATTTCATAAGCTGGTCATGGAGAATTCGTACCTTGTTCAGATCTTCCGGCTATGGCATAGTTTACCTGTTGCTATCCAAACAACAGGCACTGTCAGTGTATTTAAGACGCTAGTTCGAATCCACTTAAAATAACATTTTTATTTAATTTAACATGTATTATTTAAATAATAAATTTTATCTTCGCATTTGAGCTGCTCGATTAGGTATATAACGTAAAGCGTATTAAATTGATTTACATTGTATCTTTTTATATTTCAGTTCCTTTTTTTTCAATTATCTCTAGAACCAATATACAATATTGTACTTAAAAAAGATTATAAATCTTGTATGTACTGTTACCAGAAATAAATGAATTTGAATTTGAAATGGATTTGTGTTGTCTACAAAACTTCGTCGCGTTTCCTTGTGGATTGTTGTCGTCAATGAAATTTTCTTCCTCGGATGTCGCCGCCGGTAATGCAATTTGTTCATTGATTAAATCTAAAATAAATAATTATATCGTGAAATCATTTTATCCGACTTACTTTTCAAATCACCTCTATGGAAAAGGGAACTCATGGTCATTTGCTATACTGAATAATACTGCCAGGGCAACCATTGCATTTTTTTGCCACTTCCAGATCAACTCTCACGCTATTGAATAAACACAAAAATTTATTTTTGATCTGTCCAAATAATCGTTCAACGGTTGATCTGGTTTTGATATGAGCTTGGTTATACCTGGCTTCAGCTTCTGTTAAATTTGTTGACAGTCGAAAAGGAGTAAGTAAAATTTTTGAGTTGGGATAACCGACATCGCCTAAGATAACCCCACCACGTAATAAACTACCTAAATTCTCAAGTTTTTCTTTTATAACTGATTCTCACTATATACGAGCGTCATATGCTGATCCTCTCCAACGGGCTACGTTATCCATAATTTTATATTCAGCATCACAGATTACCTATATTAAAGAAAGTTTAGATATGTTACAGGAAGCAAGTAATTACCTGAACATTTATGGAATAAAAGCCTTTCCTACATCTGTAGTGACGGCCAATTTGGCAGGATTTTTAATTTTAATGTGAGTACAATCAATTACACCTATGGATTGAGAAAATTGGGCTATTGAATAAAATCCACTTTTAAGTTTCATTATATTATCATACCCTGTTGGAAAGTGAATAAATTGCGGTCATTTTTCGCTATAGCTGCAACTGTTTTCCTAATAATGCGACTAAAGCACTGCTACGAGATGCCGTGAACGTCAGCTATAATGATATGAACGCATTATACAGTTTTAGTTTTAAAATCTATCATAACGGTTTATACCGATATCTTTTTGTACTCCTCCCTTAGCAAAATATCTTATGGTAGCCAAACCATTATTTCCGGGGAAATAGGTATACCTCGATTTGTTTTAAAATTCTATATATCTTCTCGTACAAGGTCAACAATAAACTTTGCAGTGTCTTTATTAAATTTGCTCAAAATTTGATTGTCTTAACATTTAAAAAATTTTAATTTATACCTACCTATAAAAATTTTCCAATTCTTCGTTCGTATAGTACTCGTTCGAAGTACTCTCTTTTCATAAATTTTTACTTTACGTGAATGAAAGCAATCTTCCAGTATTCTGAAATCAGTATAAATTTCCTCATCTAAAGTCATAGTTGATAACATTTAAAAAATTTATTACAAAATTTGAGGTTAATTTCAACTTGATGTCGTTTTGTGTTGTAACTTATTTTAGTATCAGCTTAGTTACAGAAACTTGAAATTGATACAATCAGGAGTAAGCTAATTTTTTAATTAGAGCTTAGTTTAAAATTTTTTATATCATAAGTAAGGACCAAAGAAGGTAATTCAGTTATAAAGAGATTAATACCAGTTGGTCATTAGGAGCACTACATAACAAAACGGGAAGCACCTTGATAAAATATGTACTGAATTGTGCCAAGTTTAATAATTTTTATATGTTATTAAAATTGTACTGATTAATTTAAATTTTTGATTACTATACGAATATTTTTTTTCCCTCCTTTATATGTGCTCCGCCCTAATATCCAGTGAACGTTGTGCTCTGACAGAACGTACATTATCTAATTTAATTGAGAGACCAATTAACGTGGATCAAACAATAACAACTACGATTCAAAATGGTCATTATAGATCAATAGTTTCATTAGTTATGATACTATGGTATATCTACATATATACTTAACGTAGGTGGTTATTGCTATATTCGGAGGTTATTATTTTGCAACTGGATGATTCCATCCATAAAGGTTAATAACAATTACTTCCACAAAAAATGGTACACACTCTCGGCAGTGCCACTAATATTTAATAAGTATATTGCAATAAACAAAACATAGCAATTCATTTAAAAATTAAACAAATTAAATTGCATTCGAAAATAAATTCCCCTTTCAACTCATTAAATTCGCCATATCAAACTTCAAAACGGTGAAACTTGAATAATAAAATAAAATGTGCTTTGATGAAGTTGCGAATCTTTGCTCAGACGGTGACATCAAGTATGAAATGAGATGTAGAAACGTATCTCCAGAATTGCACACCGTTGAAGGTAGACGTAATTGGTGGGCAAAGCAATTGAAGAAGGAGGCTAATATTGACCAAACAAATTCACAAGTGAAGTCGTACTTAGACCCATATGCAGACCTGGAACAATGCAATAAACTCATAGAGGAATTCGAGGTAGATGTTTCTGAAAATAACGAAAGTTATGCAGAAGCATTAATGATTCGACTAGGGTTTTTAAAAATAAGACTCAATAGAATTGAAATGAGTGCCGAGGGGAATACAGATCTAAAAAACTCTCTCGTTGATAAAGCAAAAACCCTTTTAGAACAGATAGAATTAGCTCAGTACAAAAGATGGAAAGCTAATTTAACCAGTCAAGCCCCAAAGTCAAACAACAATATCAGCCTTGAGCAACGCCTTGCGCAACTACTTCTCGGATGTGATGATGATGCTCTGAACATTAGCTCGACGGATAGACCAACTCATATCAAAGTTAAACCGAGCGATGATAATATCCTTAACTGGAAAAAGCCATTACCACAACCCCAAGCGGATAAGCCTTCAGTCCCTATGTATAAATGGGGCCTTAAATATTCAGGTGACAACAACGAATCGGCCTACGAATTTTTACAGCGTGTCGCTGATTATTCGCGTTCTAGACAAGTCAAAGAAAATGAGATTCTAATGGGAATGACTGACCTACTTGAAGGTTCTGCCCTTTGATGGTACTGTAAGAAGCGTGACGATTTAATCAATTACCAACAATTTGTAGAAAACTTCTTGAATAAATTCGAACCTTCTTCCCAAACCGATCTTCTTCTGGATTAGCTAAGATCTAGAAAACAGTTACAGTCAGAAAACATTGTTCAATATATCTCATATATGGAAGATCAATTCCTACGTCTGCAACATATCCCTTCTGAGCGAGCAAGAATTAAAATTACACGAAAAAAAAAATTACCGCAGTATATAAGAGGGATAGCCTTACTCGAATTCGACTCAATTGATCATCTTGAAGAAGCCTGTAGAAAAATAGAACTAAGTGAGTCAGTCACAAGCCAAACACAATAGTGCCCTAAACCCCTTTCGAGGAAATGACGTTTCTAAACCATACACCTACGACAATCGATTCGCCTCGAGGCCCCACTAATTCCGTCCCTAATACTGTAAGAAACATTTCAGAGCAAAACCTAAAAGTGCACCCAAACAATAAATGGCACAATAATAATGCTACCCAAAATTCATGGAAGCTAGGATTTACTGGTTACAATGATCAATACAATTCTTACCAATTCACTCGACCCATCACAAATAATACACGGAGTAATTTTCGCACCCAAACTAGGTTCGGACAACAACAGAGAAATACATCGTTTAAAAACAATTCCAAAGCTCTGAAAACCTCTAACCAAGTGGAAGTAAGCTGGATTGGTAATCAAGAAAGCAACACTATCGGCAAAAGCACAAACCCTGTTTATTACAACAGTGAACAATTTTCCCCCTACAATAATCCTCTTACGTTGGATCACCGCGAAGATTCTAAGGGCTAACTTACCGATAAATTTGAATTAAGAAACTCAAAAAACAGCTTGGAAGCTACGCAACCGTGGTTCAGTGTAGTTTCCGACGAAACAGATCCACATCCGTTAACCGATATTTGCGAAGACCAATAATTTTAAAGGAAATGGGAGATAACAGACCATATATACCTGCCTCAATTCTCGGACTGCATATTACCGGTCTTCTAGATAGTGGAGCAAGCGGTTCCATTGCAGGGCGAACAGGAATTCAAACCTTACATTCTTTAGGATTAAAACAACATAAATCGAAATTTTTTTCTGAAGTTAAAACAGCTGACCACACACGTCACAGCATAAAAGGTATTTTTTATGTTCAAATAAAATATCAGGATCAATTCGGAGTTATCCCAGTGTTGGCAGTAGAGAGTCTAAATCAAGGATTTATATGGGGAGTTGATGTTTGGAATACCTTCCAAATTAGCCTTCAAAGAAAGTCCGAACAATGGACTTGCTGTTCAATTTCAATAGAAAGCTCACCGGGCTAAATTAAGGGAGTGCACACTCTTAACGAGGAGCTAAAATACATTCTTAACAAATGTCTAGAAAATTATAAAACGCTTAGTCAGCAAAAATTAGGGAGAATTTCTTTCATAAAACATGACATCGATACAGGAGATGCAGAGCCAATAGTCCAAAGAGGTTATGAAGTCTCACCAGCTGTCCAAGCTAGATTCGGAAAAGAATTAACCAGACTGAAACAGTTAGGAGTCATCGAATCCTCTGTAAGCCCGTGGTGCTCTCCTGCAATACTACTTAAGAAATCTAACGGGAAAGATCGGTCATGTATAGATAGCCGAAAATTGAATAGCGTAACTAAACGATGCGCAAACCCTCTTCCTCGAATTACAGAAATCCTTAACAGGTTAAATGAAGCCAAATACCTTTCATCTATTGATTTGAAAGATACCTTTTGGCAAGTTCCTTTAACAGAGAGATCTAAGGAGAAAACAGCATTCTCCGTCCCTGGTCATGGGTTATGGCAATTTGTTGTTATGCCGTTTGGACTTACAAACAGCCCCGCCACTCAACATCGACTCATGGATAAACCTTTCGGTCCAAGAGAACGGAATATCTTCACGTACTTAGATGACCTGATTATAGCCACGAATACTTTTGAAGAGCATATTGCAATGCTCGACCGAGTAGCAAATCGTTTATGCGAAGCAAATCTCACAATAAATGGGGAAAAATGTCAGTTTGTTCGATGCAGTTTAAAATACCTAGGATTCATTGTGGACGAAAAAGGGCTACGAACTGATCCTGAAAAGGTTCAGGCAATGCTGGATTTCCCCCGCCCGAAGGATTCCACTGAGCTTAGACGTTTTATAGGACTCGCATTATGGTAGAGACGTTTTGTTCCCCAATTCGCAGATGTTGTGGCACCACTACATGACCTTACAAAGGGTGGACGGAAACGTCAGCCACTTATATGGAACAAGCGATCCGAACAATCTTTCCTAGATTTAAAAACAACACTGATAAAAACACCAGTCCTTACTACTCCAGACGTCTCAAACCCCTTTTATATTTAATGCGATGCATCAAACCATGCAGTTGGAGGCGTACGCTTTCAGAAAGATACTGATGATTCGGAACACCCTATAGCATGTGTGAGTAGGAAATTGCGTGGTGCAGAACTAAACTATTCTGTCACCGAAAGAGAATGTCTAAGTATTATCTTCACTATCGAAAAATTAAAGGATACAAGTTTTTTATCCTTACCGACCATTCACCTCTCACATGGCTCTTTCGTCAACAAAACGTATCTGGTCGGCTTGCTCGTTGGATTTTGCGATTGCAACAATTTAACTTTGAAATCAAACAAGTGAAGGGGAAAAATAACATTGTGCCAGACGCACTATCTCGCGTGACCGAAATGAGTCTAATACAATGTATCCTAAAAGACACTGACGAATGGTATTTAAAAATGTGCGAAAAGGTGAAAAATTGTCTCACTCGTATGAAAAACTGGAAGTTGGAAGGACTAGCACTATACATTAAGCCAAATCAAGAATCAATGAGTAGCTATGAAAATAGGTGGAAGAGAGTCGTTCCTGAATCCCGCCGCAAAGAGGTTCTTAAAGAATGTCACGATTCACCAATGGCGGCGCATTTGGGCGTCTTTAAGACACATAAGAAAGTACTCGAACGGTATTTTTGGCCAGGCATGGCAAAAGACATCACTACCTACATTAAAAATTGCGAAATTTGTCTGAAATCCAAAATGACTACAAAACCCCCATTTGGTCTATTAGGAAAATTTAAAAAAGTCTCCAGACCATAGCAAATGATAGCTCTAGATCTGTTTGGACCTTTCCCAAGGTCTACCAAAGACAATGCATTCTTGCTCGTAGTATGTGATCCAAAATGCCATCATTGTTCCCAATACGCAAAGCGACGGCGAAAAAGGTGTCCG